>OX637695.1:35553705-36170783 GCA_951802165.1 Adalia decempunctata | reverse complement strand
TCTCATTAAATATCATCGAATATTATTCCTTCTCTGGTCTTCAAACGAGTTTACAATGTTTTCACAATATTTATCAACTTTGTCGAGATATTTTAATAATAAACTCCCACAAATGTGGGAGATAAAATTGAACACCAAGGAGGATTTAATACGCACAGTTTCTATTGAAAATTCATAGTTACCGGTTCATATTGAAGTTAAATGTCGATTAAATACAAAATTCGGATATGAATGATGAATCTCGATACAAACTACATATTAAATTGAAATTAATGAAAAATAATACGATACCTGATAATCTGTGGCGATGTTTCTATCTAAACAACATCCTCTTGGAATTTTATAAACTCGACACGGTTGAAATTATTTTAATTCACTTCACATAATAATCACATTAGAGCAATAATTGACTGAATGTATTCAGAAATTCACATAATGTTTACAGTTTGTTCAGAGACCCTGGTTTGTTATTGTTTATAATTGGCCTCCAGATAACCAATAATTCTGTTTTCGCTCTACGCATGCGTAGTAAAATTTGGCGGCAAAGTCGATTTATGATGGAAACGGCAGAATTCATAGATATTTATACCACGGTACGCAAATGTATCGTGATTTATACTATGTTTCGTGAAAAATTCTTAACCTCTATGAGAATATCAGCAAGCTGACAACATCATCTTGAAATTTCTGTGCAAAATTCACAGAATCGATACAAATTGGATTAGGTGGTTTGTGTACTGATAAATCTGAATGGAAAGTCTTTCTTCATGATATTGTTTGGGAATTTCGAGAAAAATATGAACATGTTATCAGTGTTTACAAACTAATCTGCAAAAAAATCGAAGAAGAAACTTATTTTTGTGCAAAAAATGTGGCTTTTTAGTTGCAGATATAATCCGATGAAACTAACTGTTTTTGTTGAAATTGTCGTGTTTGCAACATTTTTATTCCAATAAGGTTAGTACTTGAGTATTCCCTAAATTGGGCCTGAATGGATAAACTCAATTTCTATCGAGAAATATGAACTTTGAATCAATTCCACAGTATCATTTCAGGAACGTAATTAGCACAATTTTTTTTTCAAATGGCTATATCTTTTCAACAGAGCCTAATTCGGAAAAATGGAAAATGAAAAAAAGGTGTCTTTTAACCTCAAGAATCTTCAGTTGAAATATATGTACAAGTCAAAGACTCACCCTGTATAATTATCAATTTTAATCTTCAATTTTGCAACAGCCTTCACCTCGGCGATGCCACGGCAAGTAATTTTTTTTCTGATGTGCCCCACCAACTATCAAGAGTCCCACTGTGATTAGCATTATCTAGTTAGTTATCTCATTTCGTCACGATGCCTGTATTATTGGAATTTCGAGCCGATAATAGTCTCAGGGCCGGTATTATAAAGGGCAATAGACAGTTCAACCGTTGCGTCAACAACCAAACTCCTCACTAAAAATACGGAATCTGGTAGTTGACGCACGTACGGTTCAACCGTCGGTTCTCCTTTTATAATACCGGCACTAAATCGACTTGGGGGCCGGTATTATAAAGGCAACCGACGGTTCAACCGTTGCGTCAACAACCGAATTCCTCTCTGGTAGTTAGTTGACGCAATTTTCAGGACAGGTTCGGATATCAAATGCCGCATTAGGTTCGTTAATAGGCAAAATTCGACCAGGGGTTCCGTAACTATGGCCGTTCGAAATTATGTTTTTCTGATTATTTCAAAACTGCTTGTTTGATCGAGATAAGTTTTTTGTATTCTGATGAAGTGAATCATCTCCAAAAACAGGAACCGCATAAACATAATCCTTCATGAATCCTCGAACACTAAAATCTATTGGCTGCAAACCAGGCATTCGTGGTAGCCATTAATTGAGGCAATTGTTTCCTAGACTGAACCAACGATTTAAAAACACTATACAGTGTGACAAGAAACACCTCGGACGAACTCTTTTTCATTTAACTTCATTGAACAGAAGAAATTGAACAAAACACCAACAAATAATAATAGTTTGAACATTTGTTCATAATATATTTAAGCCGTTCCGAAGTGGCTTCCTTTGGCGGCGATACACAGCTTCAGACGCTTCTTGAAGGGCCGCAGCTCCTCGGGCGTTAATCGGTTCCATTCCCGGCGCAGAGATTGCTTCAGCGACTCCAAATTTTTGTGATTTATAGCACAAGCCCTGTGCTCCAAAATCGACCACATGCTGTAGTCCATTGGGTTGAGATCCGGTGAGTAGGGCGGCCATTCTGCAGATGAGATGAAACAAGGAAAATGGGTCTTACACCATTCTTGCGTCATTTTCGCTCTGTGAGCCGGAGCGGAGTCCTGTTGAAAGGTCCAATGTTTATCGCCGAAGTGCTGCTTGGCCCACGGAAGTAACACGGCCTCGAGGATGTCGCAGCGGTGGACTTCTTGATTGATTTTGACCCCTTGATCCACGAAAACTAAGGGAGTTTTACCACTGCCGCAAATTCCGTCCCAGACCATGACGGATTGCGGATTTTGACAGTGTTCGACAATGGCCGATGTACCGGGAGCCTCTACGGACGACTCTGTCATTTTGGTGGTTGTGGGATTGTTCTACGGTGAAAAGCTTCTCGTCAGTAAAGAGAATTCGTTTCCACTGCTGACCGGCGGCGAGACGAAGGAGTTTTGGAGCTTGTATGGCTTGAGGTTGAGCTCCTTTTTGGCAATTTGACGGACTGATTCGCGGTTGATACCGGTCTCACAGGCTCGGATTTCGATTGACTTGCCTCTTGACGTCTTGCGATTGCTAGGTGTATTGACAGTGCGTCTTCTACCACTTCCTGGACGTCGAACTTCAAGGTCAAGCTCCTTGAAACGACGAATTGCATCGGACACGGTTTATCGAGGCACATTGAGCAAACGAACAATTTCGCATTGACGCTTACCTTGGCGAAACAGCTCCAAAATCGCACTACGTTTGTTCGACATTCTAAAACTCTGTGAAATGAAATTATATCAAACTGAAAATTCATATATCAGTACAGGTAAGTGTAGAGAAGCCAAGAGAATAAAAATTATTTGGCTGCGCTGAAATACTTTTGTTCCAGACCACAGCAAAATTTGTCCGAAGTTTTTCTTGTCACCCTGTATTTGAATAGTTCCCGACATTTCAAAAAGAATGATGGGCATCATCAAGTAGAATACACTTATTCTGGCAATGTCATTGAATTATTGAAAACATAGGAAACATTGACTTATATTTCAATATTTCCTCTAATCTTCAATTTATTCACGTATTCACTTGGATAGATCTCAACCAGATCTTTCATATTGTTAGAAAATTGTATTAGCAAAGTCTGCCGCTGAATGCAACTAATCTTCACTAGGTAGGCACTAGGTATCCTAGAAAATTTAAATTTTCGTATCTCGCGTTGCGTGAGAAATTTCATTCAGATCGCTCAACCAGAACCTTATAAAATGCAAGCTAATCATTGAAAAAATACATAATTTGTGTAATAAAATATCAAGGATGAGGGGCGCTCGCTTTGGCAGCTGTTACCATTATTTTTGGATTCTTGAATGCGAATCTACCTGTAAGGTGAATCAACTTCACAGGATGGATATTCACACAAGATTGAGTGCTCGAAAATCTCGACTTCACGTCAGTGCTTCTGGTTACCCATTTTTCCAACTTCTAAGGAAAACAATTAGCCTTGTCAGTATGGTAGATACATACTTCTCAGGGGAAAAAGTTCATCAGAACTCTAAGTGGAATGAGAACATCCATGAATTAAGTCAATACTCGAGGGAAATCTGTACCTTCTAATGAAGGGACTGTATAATTACTACATTTGGTGGAGATCGTGACAGGTCCCTTATGCTAACATGTTCGAAAATATTGAGTTCTTCCTCGGTAATTCTTTTTTACAGTAACAAAATGTTGAAGTGTTTGGTGAAATAATGTAGTCATCTGATGTCATTCATGTTGAACCGAGTGAATATACCACCTTTAATTCCTCTTCACCAATTATTGATACTGGTCAAAAAAATACTTTAGTGGTCAATTATCTATTTGGTCATATTTATCATAATATTGATATATTCCCACCATGAAATTGGTCATTTACTGGTGATCATCGAATAAAAAACAATGTCTGTCATGAATGTATCACGAAAAAAACTCAACAATGATTCCTCGAACTGTTTGGTATGTCTTACATACATTACCTTGATCAAGAATTCGGTATCTATTCCACTTCTAGGCTTTTGTACGCATCGAGATTTGAATCACAATCTTCCTCCAAAATTTCGCATTGTCAAGCGGTTATTTATCCTCAACTATTCCTGCCACATCTTTCTATTTATTCTTAATGGCCTTTATATTACTGAGTCCATCAAAAAATGTATGACTGATGTGAGTGTTTGCTTAGAAGTTACCACTGAATGTGTCTTAGTTTCTACAGCACTATGCTTAGCCTTCTTTCCTTTCCGGAAAGCTAAACATAGAGTCAATATTCTGAACATAATGTCGCATCTGATGTATAGAAGGGATTTTTATGGAGTAGGAAACATTATCTCTGGAGAACAGGCCAGAAGATGAACTATAATGAATGTACTCATTTGTGGATGGCAAATGTTCTTCTGTATGTTCTATTTCGTTATCAAATACGACAGCAATCGTATTTTTCGAACAATATGCCTGGTGATCGGTCTCTATATACAGATGGATATTGTGTTTCAATTGAAAACTCAGTGTCTGCTTACAAAACGAATCTACTCTGCTTACTTTGTACCTTTGAAGCATCAGATGATGAACGTCCTGTTAAAAAGTGGAAATGGGGAGAAAATGAATTTGAAAGCTAGACTGAAAAGATTTGAACATTTTCACATGGAGATCATCAGAACTGCAAACGAAACGAACAATTTCATGGATCCTGTATTCATTTTCTGGAGTACCTCCACTTGTTTAACTCTGATTATCAACGTATATGTAGCTCTCGTTACCAGTGTTGAAAGGAGTTTGAAAGAAACCCTGTCGATGCAACTGTTTACATACCTTTCTATGATTGGAGTAACCAATATGTGTTTGGACATTCAGGCTATGCATCACTTGGTGAGTATAAGAATTCAAGTGGCTATTTTCAACTGAATGGGCAACGGTTCCTCTGATGCTCCAAACAACTCACCAAAAGGATTTTACCTGACTCTTATAACGATAACTTTTTATTTATGTGAATCCGAAATTATAACAATTTGAAATCAATACATAGTATAAAGCAAAGTCGCTATCGCTGTCTGTCCCTATGTATGCTTAAACCTTCAAAACTTCGCAACGTATTTTGAAACGCTTTTTTTGATAGATACAGTGATTCAAGAGGAAGTTTTATATGTAGGATACTTGCATAATATTTTTCCCGTCAATTACACTCAGCTCACTTCCACGGTAGGAAGCAGGGAAGTGAGCAGGGAAGTGAGCAGGGTGAGAATGTAATCACCTCACTTCTGCTGCCACTCGCGCTGTTACTTGCGCTATCGGTCACTCCCTAAATTAGCGGTTTTTCGTGCCGCAGTCAAAGGACCGGCAGCGCAAGTGGCAGGGAGTGATCACATTCTGCCCAGTTACTGTCGTGCGAGCGTTGCGTACGTTGTCGTATTAATTGATTAAAAGTCGTTAAAATGTCGACGGAGTGGAGCAACGAAAAAATAATATAATTTCTAGAATACCTTAATTGAGAGTGAAAGAGTGATATGGGATTCTTCTGATGAAAACCATAAACTTGCACAAAGTGCACGATGGTTGGAAGGATGTTTGGAATTGAGGAATTAAAGTGAGACAAAAGTCACTTAGGGCTACATTCAGACCTCTTCTGAAGTCTGGATCAGGTGCAATTTCGTCGTCCGCCATTGCCAAAACTTGATCGCGAGAGAAATGTTTGAGCTGAGTGTGAATACTCACTGCCTTTCCATACTGCCGCAGAAGTATTCCGGGAAATATTTCTGGCAGCGCGAGTAGCAGTGGAAGTGGCTGAGTATGATTGAGGCAGTAGAGAAACACTGATGAATTTACAAGTTTCTAATGTGATGTCGTGAATAAACACATTTTTTTGCGCTTATATTGCAAACGCTGACTGAACCCCACGAAATAAATCAAAATAATGTATTCGGTATTGTACACCTAAAAAAGGG
The DNA here is from genome assembly GCA_951802165.1 of Adalia decempunctata. NCBI lineage: Eukaryota > Metazoa > Arthropoda > Insecta > Coleoptera > Coccinellidae > Adalia > Adalia decempunctata. The sequence continues at coordinate 36,164,620 of OX637695.1, read as the reverse complement.
CAACAAAAAAGTCCGCGATGGTATATCTATCTCTTACCCGTCAATTACACTCAGCCCACTTCCACGGAAGGAAGCAGGGAAGTGAGCAGGGAATTGGGCAGGGTGAGAATGTAATCACTTCACTTCTGCTGCCACTCGCGCTGCCGGTCACTCCCTAAATTAGCGGTTTTTCATGCGGCAGTCAAAGGACCGGCAGCGCAAGTGGCAGGGAGTGATCACAATGATCACATTCTGCCCAGTTACTGCCGTGCGAGCGTTGCGTACGTTGTCGTATATTGATTGAAAGTCATTAATAGTTGCGAAAAATGTCGACGGAGTGGAGCAACGTAAAAATAATAACATTTCTGGAACACCTTGAGAGTGAAAGAGTGATATGGGATTCTTCTGAGAAAAATCATAAACTTGAGCACAAAGTCCACGATGGTTGGAAGCGAATCAGCCAGACTATGGGAGAAATTTCAATCGAGGAATCAAAGTAAAAAAAAATATTTATATAAATGAAAGAGACAGAGCGCTGAGGCTGCAATTTCGTCGTCCGTCATTGCCAAAACTTGATCGCGAGAAAAATGATTGAGCAGGGTGTAAATACTCACTGCCTTTCCATACTGCCGCAGAAGTATTCCGGAAAATATTTCTGGTAGCGCGAATAGCAGTGGAAGTAGCTGAGTGTAATTGAGGCATTAAGGATAACCCATAAAAACTATTTTTTATCCTTCACATTTTACGAGAGAAAATGGCTTATTTAGGAAGTTATTTAAATAAATACAGCATTAATCCTTATCCAATTAAGTACCTTAAATACATTGGGCATTCAATACAGATCAATATGACAGTTTACAGTATGTAATTTGAATGAATATTTCCGAAGATATTAAAGATTTAAAATGCAGGGACATAGCGGTGCGGCGCCGGCAGTACCGATCCGGATGGCCGCGTGAGCCTGTAAATAGCGCGTCGAAGGCCAAGTTTCTCCCAAATTAGTTTGTATTGAAAGCTTTGAACGTTGTTTCTCTATTTCAGTATCGTAATGAGTTCATTACAGTACTAAAAACAGTGCTGTAATGAATTCATTACAGCATCGTTTTCAGTTACATTTTTCGTTTTATGGTTGTCAACAATGACTTCCGATCCTATCAAATTTCAGCAGACGTCAACTTGGAAATGTCAATTTTCGTATTTCCTAACATTCACAAAAACTGCCAAGATACAATAATTCGAATTCTTCATTGTATTTCACAAAATTTGACTAAACTAGAGAAAATATCGTCTAATACTCGTTGCAGAATACCATTCCAATACTCAAGCGTTCGTATTGGAATAGGAGCCCATTCTACAACTAGTTTTAGAATATACTATTATAAGGGCATTCTGTAGTAGGTAGTAGGTATTTAGTATCGGCATTGCATTCGTGCAAAGCCGGGGCGGGTCGCTAGTTGGTTCACAGATGGATTATGCTGAGTCTCAGATTGAAAATGAAAAATATAATTGTCAAGTGTGACTAGAATCCACGTGGTCACGATGTCTGTATTTCTCGAATTTCGAGCTGATAATATTAGTCTCAACTGACTAGTTTCGACTGATTACAAATTCGTGGTCGAATTCAATTCTGTCCGTCCGGTCGTACACACGATATTTCTCTAACGTCTGAGCCCTTAATCTTGAAAGCTTGAATTATTAGTGGTAAAACACGATTCTACCCTGCTTTTTCAAACGATAATGCCCAATTTTCATATCATACCAACTCAAGAGAAGTCATATTTTGAGTACCTATAGAGGGGTAATCTCAACAAGTACCATTAGGAGACGGTTGCATTCCTCAAATTTAAAGGCAAGAAGATCTTAAGAGAACCTTTGCTACCACCTAGAGAGCTACCTACCGGCAATGGGCAAACACCATCAAGACTGGCTCTTACGACAATGACGTAACATACTTTTTCCGGTCGAGTCACGATTCGTTTTACGTAGTGATTTTGAGGTGGATAAAAAAATATGCTGGGGGGCAATATCCAATCGCCAAAACTCACCTTCAACTTTTCAGGAATGGAGTTTAGCCCTTCAGGAAGAACGGAACAATATGCCTGAAAATTTCATTAATGACTTGATTCATGGCGTATTGGGCAGTTGATTGAAAGGAGAGGTGGTAATACGGACTGATGAATTTTGATTCAGCTGTAGAATAACTATAATGAATCAAAAATGTATAATCGATTAATTTGGATTTCTTTTTCATTTTTCCCATTTTGTCTCATTCTGAATAGAGCAAAGAGTAACAAACAAAGATTTTCTCTATTTCAGTATCGTAATGAGTTCATTACAGTACTGAAAACAGTGCTGTAATGAACTCATTACAGCATTGTTTTCAGTTATATTTTTCGTTTTGTTGTTGTCAGCAATGACTTCCGATTCTATCAAATTTCAACACATGTCGATTTGGAAATGTCAATTTTCGTGAACCTACCAACTGCCAAGATACAATACAAAAGTCACTAGGATTTATAATCAGAATTTTCCATTGAATTTCGATAGTATTTCACAAAATTTGATTGAAATAGAGAAAATATAGTTTTAGAATATACTATTCTATCAAATAGATTGTAGTTCAAGTTGAAATAGAGAAAAATATTCATCTCATTTCCAGAACATAAATTGTTCTTTCTTTTGAAACCTAGGGGTTAAGACTTTTGACGATATGTGTATGTTCGAGTTTTCCAAACCTTTCATTTCATTTCAACAACATGGCATCAATCGAGCGATGCTATAATTATTGAAATCGATATTTTTAATTTGGGTATTCATTTTCTCTGTGTTATGACCTACAATATCAAATTACCGAGATAACATCGGTCTGACAATAAATTGAATTGTGTTGGGGTATTATAATTCCACAAACCTTCTTCATAATGTATATCATTAATTCCCTCAGCTCAGTCTTTATTTTATAGCATAATCAAATTAATTACTATCTCTATTTGCTTTCAGAGTGATGATACATTGTCCTTCCTGTTCAAATACCCCATTAGTAAATTAAGTGAAACTGAGGCATACCAGGTAAACACGTACAGAAAGGGTAGTTTCTATCCAGCTATGTAATTCCGTACTATACTTTCAGGTTGAGATGCTGATTTATACTCTTTCAACCCATAAACCCACGATAAAAGCATCCGATATTTTTACTGTTGGAACGAAACTTTTGGCATCCGTAAGTTTGTTTGATTAGACTTTTTTCTGATAAGAATTAGGATAAATGAGCCATTTACGCATTTCTCTGAGCCAATTTGGTTGATCTTGGACGTAGAATGTTTACAGTCATTCATTATGAGCATTATTACTCGGGATCACTGGCGGATTAGGAGGGAATGTGGTCCATGTCATGCCCCTCCCCCCTTGGAGGTGGACAATAAAACTTTGATGGTTGGTCAACCAATTTATAATATTCGAATTTCAGACAAATCATTCAAATAATTTCTTTTTATTCTCTAGATATCACAAAATTCGAAAGGTTTCCTAAAGCACTTTCTTACGTAAAATTCAAGGGTGTCAGTTATCAGATATTTATAAGAAAATATATTTCTGGCGGACATGTGTCGAATGGGGTGTAAACATTTTGAGTGAAATTGCATCATTGATACTGGGAACACATACCTTCTTTTTAATTTTTTCCTCAAGATACCAGTATAGAGCTCGAAATTCTAATTTCCGAAAATATGCCATACTTGGTATCCTTATACCTGACAATTTCTGTATGGGCAATGAGACCATAAAAATTGAAGCTGGACTTTGGTGAGAATCGAGATCTGCGCATGTACAGTCATAATTATAAAGGATAAACATGATTCATTTATTCTGTCTCTCTTTCTCTATATCTTTCTATCTATCTCTCTCTGACACATTGTATTATGTCGTGAATCGAATGTCGTCCATATTTTCATGTGAATACCTTTGATCATAACCTAACTAAGTGTTTCATCGTTTCATGTGATATTATTCATTCGCATTAATCCATTGTCTTTGAGTTTTGTATATAATTGTTAACTCCTTTTTATCTTTAGAATTTAACTGATGGAAATATTCAAGTGATGTTTTCATCCTCAATGTCTGTTTTCTTGTTACCACTTAAAATATATACTAACTGACAATGAAACTGCAACAAGGTGTTTGAATTTTATTTTTTTTGTGGAACATGGTATAGCAAGGAGTAAATGATCAAAATTTGGAGAAAAAAACGAAGGCTTTACATTTTTTTTTAATAAATTTGTTAATAATGTGTTTGTCCACCGCGATTATCTATACACTCCCCAACACGTCTTGGCAATAAAATGGTCTATTTATTCTTGAGGGATACTATTCCAAGCTACCTGTACTTCATGTCTCAGAGCCGCATGAATCCGTGGGGGCTGGGGAAAATTTCCAAGCCTTCTACCCATGATGTCCCAAACACACTCTATGGGCGAAAGATCGGGGGAACTGGGCGGTCATGGAAAAAAATTCAATCAAAATTTGAAATAACTCTGGCAACATGGGGTCGAGCATAATCTTGCTCACTTGCTGAAATATGTTACCTCGAATAAAGACCTACTTTCGAAATGATGTATTACTTGAACATAATTGCCATCTCGCTTAGGATGATCGTACACCTAAGGATTTGGAACCAAAAGTCTCCCCCGAAATAAAAATTTAACTCTCAAGTCGTTACATAAACGTTTGATATGACACTGTTCTACAACCTGAAATCTATACCTATTCTACGTTTCAGTAATAATTTTTGTCTGCGTTTCTTGAACATACCAGTAACCACAGAGAATAATAATATAAGTCAATAAGAATGTAGAACTGAGAAATCTGTATTCTACGTTTCAGTTATAATTTTTTTCTACGTTTTCTCAACATTACTGTTGCCACCATTGAAAAACGTGAATTGAAGAAACATAACTGTGTAATTTGTCGATTTATCCAATTAATTATATCTTCATATCTATTTTGTCAATGCTGATTCAACCGAAACTATCAGAGTTACCCAAATACTAGAGTTCTACATTTTGAGAAAACCAAAAAACAACATTTTTCTTAACGACATTTTCCCGTTTTTTCAACGAACTATGAAGGTGTTCGAGAAATACAACGTTTCTACTTTCCCATGTTTATTCTTGGCTATTGTCTTGATCAATTTTTTTTTTCAGATATCTGGGACAGTGGTGACATATGTTTTGGTGGCCTTACAGTTCAGACCAGCTTGGAGAGATTAATTGTCTTCAAGGTCAAAATGCCTCACACCACAAATAATACTGTCAAGTCCATCTTAAGCAGCTCGAAAAAGAAAATATGTGTTTGTAAAGCTTCGACAATTATTAGATCCCTCTCCAGATTTTTCGGAGTATTGCCTCTAAAATGGGCACATGAAAATGGACAATGTACTTTTCATAGATCCTTATTCAGCATCGCCTGGTCCATTTTTTTGGGGGTTCTACTAATTCTACATCTTTTCTTTTACGCTGAATTTAATGTTCTATCAAGTAAAAACGTTTTGCCCGTCATCTTGAATGGTGTGACGAATTTGACCTATTATTGTTATTTCATAATTATCATATCAGCGGGTTGTTTGAAGGCTTCCAAATGGGCGAGAGTATTGAATGATATGAGTAAAATTACGAGATATGGAATTCTCTGTGACTCAGCACTATCTGTCATAAAAAACCTCAATATTACCTTCTTTTTGTTCTTCACGTTCTTGCTCTTATCAGATATCTGTTTATTGAGTTGCCTGCACTTTTCCGTTTCTTATGAAACAAAATTTGATTTTGGTTTCATTTTGGGAAAGCTAATACAAAACGGAGTACTTCTGTTCTATGTTGTTGTTTTGATAAACATTGCTTTTCTTATTGGAGCCTTTACTTGTTTCGAAAAACTGAGTTTGAACGCTTTGAAATATAGGGAAATTTACCCAATGAAAAAAATTACTGGTTCTGATAACACACAGGATATATTTGTATTCTTCTCATATAAAGTTTGTAATAGTGACCACGAAATCTTATCACCAGAATTTCTCAAGTTATCCACAGCAGAAATGATTGAATATTTAAGGATTCTCCATGAAGAAATCAGTGAAATAATGTGTAAAATGAACAACGGTTTCAACCCTTTATTCCTCATACATGTAGTGATTGAAATAATTCTGCTAGTGATCAATTGGTATTCAGTAATAATTGGTATGGCATATACTTTTGATTCTCCTGACGCCAGAACTATATTTATTCTGAATGTGGAGTATACTGTTCTTCACTCAATTGGTCTCTTCATCTTTTTGAGGAATGCTCAAAAACTGTCCAACCTGGTAAGTTGAATTATTGTATCAGATGATATACAGGGTGGCCATTTGAAAACGAAACAGACGAGATTACAGACGAAATAAATTTTTTCGATAGAAATGCTCGGACAGGTCGATTTCTGTTTCGAGGGGGACAACTTGAGATGTAGGTTACGGACGCATAGCGCTTCAACCCTTTCTGCTACAACCCCCACCCCCAATTTTTGAATAGGGAAGATGGGGTGAGTGATACCTCAATTCAAAGGTATTTTTATACTGATTTCAGCACTGTAATTTTTTTTTCATTTTATGCATTAGTTCTCGAAATATTCTCAACTAAGTATTTGAAAACGAAGTGGTGTTTTCATGGCACTTGTAGTGTTTTTTTGTGAAAAATCGACATCTTGATTAAAGATTTCTATGTTAGTGGATTGGAGGAAGGAAGCCACAGTCATGGTTGTTTTGAAGCTCAAAATGTCGATTTTTCACAAAAAAACACTACAAGTGCCATGAAAACACCACTTCATTTTCAAATACTTAGTTAAGAATATTTCGAGAACTAATGCATAAAATCAAAAAACAATTACTGTGCTGAAATCAGTATAAAAATACCTTTCAAATGAGGTATCACTCACCCCATCTTCCCTATTCAAAAATTGGGGGTGAGGGTTGTAGTAGCAAGGGTTGAAGCGCTATGCGTCCGTAACCTACATCTTAAGTTGTCCCCCTCAAAACAGAAATCGACCTGTCCGAGCATTTCTATCGAAAAAATTTATTTCGTCTGTAATCTCGTCTGTTTCGTTTTCAAATGGCCACCCTGTATAAATTAGTTTGCATTCAAATATCCACAATATCTCTGCATATGCATTAAGAGTAGACTTACTCCTGAGAAAAGCTGTCAGAAAGCGTGGAATTGGAAGATATTTCATCTGTAGCAAGGAGCAAATTTTGTAATTCTGGAATTTTGGAAAATTGCAACTTCCCTTCAAGTCGAGCCCCGATTCGTCGATTCGGTACCCTCGTTGACTGCGGGCAGGGGCCAGAGCAACTTCAACACCAATATGAGGAGCCCTATGAGCGGAGCTGGGACGAAACGTGAACCCATCCAGGTTTTTGGCTTCAACAACGCGTAATATTATTAATCATTATTATGAGTCGAAATGAAATAGCTGATTTTCTTGCCAGCAGTGGAGCTATGGACTCTACCTTTAGTTCTGTGCTAGTGTTTGGAGTATCCTATTCCCTGGCAAAAAGGAAAATGAAATGTGTTCAAGGCTAAGAGTTCTGGGGAATTGAAAGATTCAACCTCAACTACGTCCTCTACCAGGGGTGGTTAGATAGTTAGTCCACCAATCAAACGAACCTATTCTTGAGTATGGTTTTCTGAATACAATCTTAGTTCACCAACTGCTGCTCCCACAAGACTCAGTAATCAAGTTGTTGCCACGGTTTAGGTCCAACCTTTGAATGGAGGATGCAGACTACAGATCACGCACTATGTGATTGCCCTACAAGAGACAGAATCGAATTCAGACATATGGCTCGAACATTGGGAGATTAGAAGACATTGAAAAATTGGGAGTTCTTGGAAAGCTACCAATATCTGGGATCGCCAATTCATTTGAAAGGATAGGGCTGGAAGTTGAAATGTATCATTCAAGCGTTAAAAAAGCTTCCGACCACAAGTGCCTCCTCTTCTTCATATTACGCATGAACACTAAAATTTACCGTGAAAACATTGGCTGAGTTTTTGATTTTTGCTTTCAGATACATGGTTATACTTGCTTTCTGATGGAATATTCCACGAGGGTGTCTACACCTCCTGATCATTTGCAACTGAGAATTTTTATTGAGAAAATCAAGCAGCACAAATCACTTACTGCAAATGGAATATTCAGCATCGATTTAGGAATAGCCGGACCGGTAGGTATAATGCAGTTTATAGAGAACCAGAGGGGACATCATTCTGAATTTCTGCTGCTGTTATGGCTCGATGTGATCCACTAGTCAAACATTTTCTCAATGCGCTGTAGTTCTCTATAAAGTCTATAAGCATTTTCTGAATCAATTATCCAAATAACCTTGGCATTAAATTTATGTCACAGTTCATAAAGACTATACTTTTATACGAAATATTGCAAAATCTGACTACATTTTTCTTGGTGAGAATGAAGAATCCTGAATAGAATCAGGAGAATCAAACTTTATAGTTTAATCAAATCACCACAAATTGTTACCTTTGCAATTTATCATCAATATTTTAAGTATCTAACGTTTTCATTCGTATGAAATCTTAGCATCTACAAGAAATTGAATTGTATTGATATTGATGAAGATGATTATGAACTGGCCTCACTCTGGTTGCGCCCTTGTCTCTATAATTTTCATACTCACTTCATTTTGATGTTTCAGATTTTCGCCAATATTCTAACTTATGTTTTGGTTGCACTTCAATTCAAGATTCCTCAAGGCAAGAACTGAATACTGGAATGGATGAGATTTCATGATATCTGCATTTTTATTCCAAGTGATTTTTTTATGAGAATAATGTGGTGCTTCGTTTGTGAAGCAATGCATGTTTAAATAAAGAAAAGCAGGAAGGAACTTACATTTCAAATGTTGAATAGCTCTACTGAGTCGAACAATCATTAAATATATTATATTAATATGTCATCATCAACATCTACCTATTTTTCGTATAAGAACTGCACTGAAAATTCACTTTTCACCTTATGCACATTTAATATCTGAAATTCATCTCAATATTGAAATTCACATTCACGATAGGAAAATGGGAAATGTGGTATTTGTGTATGTCCTTGTCTTACTTGTCTTACTTCTTCTTAATTGAAATGGCAAAACAATATTTCTCGAGTCCCTTATATTGAAAGAAACAATTTGATGAAAACTTCATGAAGAGACACAAAAAAAAGTCTGATGCCTCGTGAGTGACCGCATCACATAATTCTATACCTATAATTTGAGCGTAGTGGCTAATAAGTATACAAAAGTGTGGCAATCGTTCCCCTTAAATCCAGGGTCAGTCATCGCTATACGCATGCCTAGGGAGAAGAGAAGGGACATGTAATTCTGTATCCATGGATACCCTATGTGACTCAATACAAACAGAGACAAATAACAAAACTGCATCCGCTGATCTCCACGATGTCCCTATTTTCCCACTCTCCGTTATCGCACATGCTCAACAGTCTCACTGACCCTAGTCAGAGCCTTCTAGATGTTTCACTTTTAATTTCAAGGATCAAATTATAGGTATAGAATTATGTGGACCGCATAAGCCTTCGGCTATATAACCTATAAAGGGATCCTATATCAAGTGGCAGAAAACCTCTAAAAACTATCGAAATATTTAAGAAACATCATTGTTTATATAGAGCATAGATGCATAGAATACCTGGTGTAGAGTGGCTTTATACAAGACAGTGGCGACAATAGACGTTCACGTTTTGATTGGTTGGACTGTTTTCGACCACTAATGGCGGATTTTCATTGTTTTGTTGTCATGTATCTAAACATAAAGCTCAAGATCGAGTCAAATGTCAAACACCACGACACTCAAATGTGAACAAATATCCGCCATGTTTGTGCAAAAACGTGTTCTATGACCCTATTGTCGCCACTGTCTTGTATAAAGCCACTGTAACCTGGTGTAACGACTCCTTACTAAACATCGGGACCAAAATTTGTAGATCAAAACGGCATTCGAGATTCCAGATCTTGGTCTAGTTCCGGAATAATCCGCAATAATTTACAGTCCTAGCGCTACTGCGGCAATGGAATAATAGCGCGACCCCTTTCGGGAGGAATGAAAAGCAGCACAAATTCTCAGATTTTCGATCGACAAGAAAGTCTTAGGCAAAATCTAATCAGTGCCAACCATATATCTAATAATTCCTATATGGTCCATAAGCAAATCAAAACTGAAGTTGGGCTTTGGTAACAATCCAGATCTGCGCTTGTGCGGCAATATTGAGAATAAAAATATTTTTTTAAATCTGTCTCTCTACGACACATCGTATGATGTCGTGAAACGTATGTCATTCTTAACTTCATGTGAATAGTTTCGATCATAACCACAATATTTCATGTGAAATGTTTCAATCGCTTTATTCCGTTTTCTCCAAGTCGTAAATATCATTGTTAATTCCTATTCAGATTCTAAAATTGAACTGAAAGTATTTAAGTGACATATTTTCATTCTCGATATCTATTTTCTTGTTGTCTTTCAGAATAAACATAACCTCTAAATTTCTCGCAATTTTTGCATTTCCAGTTGACGCAAGCGTACAACTCAATCGTTACCAAAGATTTGGCTTCACTTTGAGACTGTGAAAAGCAGGGGTATAATCCATATTGATTATTAGATATATGGTGCCAACACCAGGTATTCTATGCATCTATTACAGAGCCATAAACTAATTGTCATTCCATTTGACAGGTAAAAAAAGCAATGATGAACTTGTTCTACTTTTTGCCGATTCTTCAATCTTCAAGCTATATATTGATAAGGTGTCATTCTTCACAATTTTTCCGCTTTCTTTTAGACATCACTTTGATCAGATTTTCGGAATTTGAAGATGAGAGATAATCCATCTATCGATAATTACTGAAAATCACAGAACTTTAGCATCCCTCCAACAATGATGGAGTCTTATTTTTCATTCGAATCTTTGTCTTTCCGATATATACCTCTTTACTATACGTAATAACGTAATAATTGTCGTGTATTTTCGATTTTTTAGGTCTGTGCTATAACGAGTGCATTTCCTGAAGAAAAACTATTGTTTGTATTATTTTTGTGAAATATAAAATGTTTACTGACGAAGCTGATATTTTTATTATATCAATTGTATTCACATAAATTTCACCATATGAATGAATAATAGGTACATGTAATTGTATTAGAAAGTCAGGATATCAACCTGCAAGAGTCAAATGTTAATAATGGATTTATAGAGTCAATACCCAATAAACCAATCGCGATTTAATGATGAGTATTACCAATTAAAAGGAATTTTCAGGGCTTTTCAAGCCCATATAATTGATTTATAATTCGGATTATTACTTTGTTGCTTTTTCACATGTCAAATTGATCGTTAACAGAAAACTAAGCAAGATTTGAATCAGGTGCCATCGATAGACCAGTCCAACGATCTGTCACGATCAGCTGTTAAAATGGCTGCTGGGAGCAAACCGAGGTTATGTCAGTTACGTCAGTTACGTATTTCACCGTTTCAGGGTAGTTTCTTGTTTTTTTTGCTTTCGGAATTTTCAATTTCAACCTTGTCATCATCTTGCAGTGTGATAAACTGTGGAAAATAGAGGAATTCGCGACAATGTAAAATTATATAGAATTCCAGCTGTGCTGAATTTCGCCCATAAAAAACGACTGAATGAGCTCTCCAAGTTGAGGAGTGGAAAATGGTTAGCAGCAATTAAAAGGTTTGTTCCTGGCAGAAAGCAGAAATACTCATCCCAAAAGTTTGTTTATAGTTTTCTCCCAGCAGCCATCTTAAAACGGTGATCAGCTGTTTTGTTGGACTGGTCTATTCCTTCCTTTTTGACAACGAACCACTAGTATAGAAAATACATTCTCTGCAATTCCAATACAAGCTTATTGATTGATTATCGCCTACAAATTGGTGAATAATCGCTCATTTACATAATTCGAAGTATGTGTGAACAAAAAACGACAAGTGAGGGTATCTTAAAAATTTATTGTAAAGAAGTAAAAACTTAACAATATATACAAAACATTCATACGGCACACGTGACACAAAAGAGTGACGATAAATAAAAGACTTAGAGACTAATTGACACAGACTTGATTGGGAGGTACTTTGGTATGAAGTACGGAAATTAATAGTGGTATCCACCATTGTCACCACCATGGCCGCCAGCGCTAGGACTGAATCCGCCACTGCCATGGCCACCTCCGAAACCTCCACCATATCCTCCTCCGCCGCCGCCTCCGTGATGGCTGTCAAAGCCTCCTGAAGAACCTCCGAAGCCTCCACCACCACCTCCACCGTGGTGACTATCGTGACCTCCTGAGGAACCTCCGAAACCACCGCCGAAACCGCCTCCATATCCTCCTCCTCCACCACCTCCGTGATGACTGTCGTGACCTCCTGCTGAGCCACCACCATAGCCGCCTCCACCGCCACTGCTATAGCTGTCATGGCCTCCTGAGGATCCTCCAAAACCACCGCCGAATCCACCTCCATAACCTCCTCCACCACCACCTCCGTGATGGCTGTCGTGTCCTCCGGAGGAACCTCCAAAGCCTCCTCCGAATCCACCTCCGCTACCACCATGGTGACTGTCGTAACTACTTCCACCTCCGAAACCTCCGCCGAATCCTCCGCCACCATGGTGATCATCGCCACCGTTTCCACCCCCAAATCCGCCTCCGTATCCTCCGCCTCCGCCGCTACTGTGATGATCATCGTGACCTCCACCGAATCCACCTCCGAATCCGCCGCCTCCGCCTGATCCACCATGACCTCCTCCATATCCGCCACCATGACCACCTCCACTGAGTAAGCTTCCTATGGAACTGCCAGCGGTATTAAGTACAATGGTGCCACCGCCATGGCCATTTCCACCACCGCCACCATAGCCTCCTCCTCCATGATGGTCATCACCTCCTCCATGGTGGTCATCTGACCCTCCAAATCCTCCTCCAAATCCACCGCCGTAACCTCCGCCGCCGCCTCCGTGGTGGTCATCTCCTCCGAATCCTCCTCCACCACCACCGTGGTGATCGCCTCCGGAGCCACCTCCGAAACCGCCTCCTCCGTGGTGATCATCACCACCTCCAAATCCACCACCGAATCCTCCTCCAAAGCCTCCGCCGCCGTGATGGTGGTCGTCTCCGCCACCACCATATCCACCGCCTCCTCCGTATCCACCGCCCCCTCCTCCATGGTGATCGCCACCTCCAAATCCTCCACCACCGCCGAATCCTCCACCGCCACCATGGATAGTTATGATCTCTTTATGTCCACCGTCATCATGGTGCTCGTGGTGTTCGTGATGTTTAGGGGGAGCAATGTGGACTCGTATGTGCACGCTGAAAAGTATACATGCATTTTAAGAATATAAAAAAAATCCGGTCTATCATGGTCGTAGTTTTGGCTCGAATTTTCAATATGTTACAAGAACTCGCAAAATATAACTAAGATATAAATATTAAAAAGATGAAGTGTGTTCAAACAATACGATGCCAATTTTTCACTTTTTTTTCTCCTTTTTTTTCACTTTCTCGGGGTTTCTATTGACTCCATTGGATGATTTCCATGTGTGAGAAAAATTAAAATGAAAAAAGTTAAAGATGGTGAAATTATTCTTTTTTCTAATTCAAGATGAAGATACTTTCCACGATAAAGTATATTTTTCTGGTTATGCTCACAAAAATATAAAATCAATCGGTGGCCTATAACTCAGGAAAAATGTGTCAAATGTTTGAACTAGACTCCGATAGGGTTAGAACATATAACTAATGAAACCTGCTATTTTAACTCACAGAGTGAAGCCGAATCTTTTGATGCATTCGTCAACTGGAAATTAAAAAATTTCGGGAGAGACAACAAGTAATCGAGAATGAAAATATTCCACTGAAATATTTTCAGTTCAGTTCGAAAATAAGAATGGAAAGTAAAATCGATATGCAAAACTTCAAGAAGACGCATTGAAGCGATTGAAAAATAACACAGGAAATTTTTGTTCTGCTTGAAAATAATTACATGAAATATTATGAAAGACATCCGTTGCATGAGATGTGAATCCGTCTCCTAGCCCACTTAATTTTTCCAAAACAGTTCCTCCAAGTGACAGTACACAATGACAAAGTTGAATATTACAAAACAGGAAATGAAAGTATGCAGGAATAAAAGACTTAATTATGAAAACTTCATGCTGCACACATCAATTTCATTGACTGTGTACTGTGTACATGACACTTTTTGAGCATTCTTCTGTGTTCTGTGCGTAACTTTGAAATATGAATTTCATTCCAAACATTTTAACATTAATCAAAAAAAATTTAATGAGTTCAAAACTCGTTGATCGTTAATGCTCCCAGAATCTGATAATAATAAAGGTAAATTCCTTATGTTCCAACAGATATACAATCTTCCAATTGCAGGAAAAATGAGAGAACATTCAAATAAAAAAAAAATTAGAAAATACAATGAAACTAATAATTAATGATCACTTATTTCGCCCAAATATCTGTAATTGTGAGATTTTCATATGTAATACCACTAGAGATGGAATTTTGCCGGTAAAATTTCTCGATTGTAATATGAGTTTATTGTTCCGAAAAGCAACAAACTTGAATATTACAAGAGAGAAATTTTACCTGCTTAAATTTCATCTCGAGTGGAATTAGGCATGACTATTCCACGAGAAAATAGGGTAATATGTTCACATTTGACGCGTATTGCGCTATTTGCCAAATTAGAATTCATCATGGATTAACTAAACCACTAAACGTTGTTTGTTCTCTCTATGATATTTATTTCCGAAGCTATCTATGAATTCGAGAAACGTCAAAAATTTTGTCGCTGAAAAACCAACATGTTGGTTTTGCCGACTTGAAAATTTTTTCGGGATGAAACGATCGTTGCTACGGAAACTTCCTCACTAAAAATGAAAAGAGTGGAATAGTCACCTGAAAATGATCTGAAAAGATCACGTTGGATTAACTGATGAATTATTCATAGTCAAATTCAATTCTATCCGTCCGGCCAAAAGCATGGTTTATGGTTGGTTAGTTTTTGAATGTTTGAGGTCTGAGGTAATAAAAAAGGTACTCACTGTTCTTTTCCAAATGTTGCAGCACAATAAGTTACTAGTGCTGGTAGTACCAACAGCACCTGAAACAAAAAGAACTATCAACACCAATCTTCCACATTCCTCCAACTCTCTTTTTCGATTTTTTTTCTTCCACTTACAATTAACTTGGAAGCCATCTAAACTCGACCTCCGCTTCTCCAAACACAGATGTTTATTGTACGATCTGCGTTTGTATTGTGAAGAAATGATCTCAAAGCCATTATTTTATAGGGATCATATTCTTAGTGTGTCTCATCGAATTCGCGGAAGGCGGGGATAAGAGGAGCTGGGGATAGTCTTCGACAAAGATATTTCAGCCCTGACCTAGAGCGGATGCTTTGGCGAGAGTGAAAGATTGGTATGGGAGGTCGATCCTTGCACTTGAAATTCGCTTTTCTTCACGTTGAATAGCCAGTTAACGGTATGTTGCGTACACGCTTGTTCACTTCCTCGTCTGTTGTCCCTTTAAAATCGTCCAGCGCGATGGATTTGTAAAACCGTCAGAAGATGTTGGAAGATTTTAATATTTAGAAAATCACATAGCTCATCCTATCCTATTGTCCCAAATAATCTCATAAGGGAAGCATTAATGATCAGTAATGAAATCTTAGTCCTAAATCTTTTTAGAACTTCGTAAGACACAAAATGGTAGCGCAGATCTTCTACAGAGGTGGGCACTCTTATGTATAAACAAAACTTTTCGAATTACCAAACAATAACCTTGGCGGAAATTGTTAATCCAAAAAGTCATGCACTGCATATTGTAACGGAGCAAAAAGTACATACTTTTACGTGTAATACAAGTCGTTTGGATCCGATACAACATGAAACATCCGAAAATGCGACCTGTACAAACTCGGTGATAATTCTGTATTGAGTTTCACAATTTTTGTTGACAATGGTTCTAATTTCAATTAAGATATCAATTTAATCCAGTGTTGATGAACAAGATTATTATATTGATTTAAAATACATGCAGTTGATCGAGCTTCTTGACAGTAGTATGCAAATGCAACATGCAACATGTAGATTTGAATTGAATGAAAATAACCAAAAAAAGGAAAAATGCTAGTTGAAAACACTTTTCCTACATAGGCAAGTATGATAATATGTGTCATATCGGAATGATCTGTAAAATCTCAAGAGAACACTTCATTGCATTCGTCACTTGAACTGCAAAAGTAATGTATATACTGTAGTTCAGATGGGAAGTAGGTACCTATTAAAAAATTTTCTATGATTTCAAACTTATAACTTTACAGCCTACCTGATATGACACGTGAGGAATATCTATTAATATGAAAGAACGGTATTTCATATTTGTGTCAGTACTATACGACTGCAGTGAATGCTGCACTTTTAACCTTATGCTCCTCTAACCTTAATCTCCGAAATCCGAGAATTATTGAAAATACAAATTAAGTCAAAGGACATTGCAGTAATTTATGATGAATTGGAGAAAACTAAGCATACATATTTATGAACATAGATGCAATGAAATTGTTGGACATATCTCCATGTTTAATGTAGGTAGTTGTAATGAATGAACAACACTCGTAGTTACAATTTACATCTTTAAATAATATTATTAATATTTGGAGTGTAGCAAACTACTTTCTACCGAAAAGCTGCATCCTCAAGCGATTCCGGAATTTCTCGGTTATTCAAATTAATTTCCCGAAAATCAAATTAAAAACGAATACAAATGTAGATTGCCTCAATTAGTTCAGCAAGAAATTGAATATGTATTTCCACAAAATGTAGCGAATATTAGATTGATTTTCGTTTTTGTTATTTTGGTTTGATGAATAAAGAGAGTATATTCCACAGAAATAATAATTCTACTTTCATATTGCAAAAATTTCAATATGTATTCAAAAGTATGTATACCTAGAGGTCTTGCTAGCACATGTCAGCTTTGTATACAGGTTGTCACACGAATTCCGTTCGTTGAATTTTTTTTTTTTTGAGGAATCGAAATCCAGGTTCGTAATCTTTGACTAGAGATAATATGTTACCTTGTCATTTTATTAAGGGACTGATAAGATGAACATGCAAAAACAGCGAATTGTTTCTTCTGAATTTCTCAGAAAATATGCAGCTTTCATTTTAGATTGTAATAGGCAAAAGAATCCCATTTTCACAAAAACTATTGATCTGAATAATTTACGAAAATAAGAGCATATGTTCCGAAAAACCTCTTGCTTACTGTTATCTATGAATGCTACTTTTAGTTTCACCAAAAAGTATTGTTATTGTTCTTCTCAAGGACAAGCTAATTATTTGTTTGAGCATTTAAAATGACAACAGGTAATTTGAGACAAGTTATATTTTTGGTTAAATTACGTTTCACGAAATCGCAACCTCTCAACAAAATATATGGCTGCAAAGGCAGAAAATCGAGAAATTATTGGAATAAACTTGGACTACAACTTCTTTTAATTTGATTGTTTGCAATCGAAGTTTTAAAACATAATTCATCAAATTCAAATTAGGATCTTTGAAACGACCATTCTTGAGGAGCCATAAAATTGTTTTTCCAAAAAATTCGAGTTTGAGGTGCTATGGATCAGAGGAGAATTATCGAACCAGCAGACGACTTCAATGATAAAAATGAATTATTTTATTTGTTAACAATTCACCTCATACATTGCAGAATCAGAAGAAAACGTTTAAAATGATTGGAGCATAACCAGCAGCTCCGTAAAGTCATATATTTTTTTTTGTTGTACAAAATTTTATTTTGCATTGTATATGTCCTTACTTCATCAAAAATAAAAATTGTCATGAGGAAATGGACAAAATTAATTTAAACCAATTATGGTTTCGAAACGATTATTTCCTTTCTCATGAATCATTGGAATTTACAAAAAGAATATGAATTCAAACAACACAACCTCTTTATATGAATAACCTTTTCTATATAAAATGAAACATGACTGTTCAATAAAACAATTCGACAGCATTGAAGAATATGAAATAGTAGATCTCTAAATGCTATATCTATTCGGTATTTTTCATTCAAGATATCATGCAGTTGGGCTATTTGCAGTTTCCTGAATTGTGTTTTCTATTTGTATTTGATTTTGTTCTTTATTTAAATAGTAACCTATGTCCTTATTTTCAGCTTGTGTGCGTTCAACATCATTCTTATATTCTTTAATATGTCTCCTAAGTATTGCTTTGTTTGTCTGGACAAAGGAAACTACTCTTCCAAAACGGTCCGACGCCCTTCGACAATTTTCTTAATCAAGAATAAAAATCATATTCTCATTATTTATTGATCATGCACTAGTTTCGATCTAATGAAGAAGTTTGAACTGATTTTCGGTTGAAATTTCCTCAATAAATTAATTCAGCCGAAAATAACGCTGTATGAAATTGTCACATATTTGAAATTTGGGAACAACCTAATATGTTAATTTTATAACACTGTTTTTAATTCAACTCGTTATTTAGTGACTTGCAATATCAGTTCAAATTATTCAATAAATATGAAATATCTCCTCCTGACTCGTGTACCTATCTAGTTGGTGGAATTTCGACTATTCAGTGTTCTCCGATCGGTTAAGAAGCCTCGGGCAAATGTTAGAGCTATTAAGGTATAAACCGATACTATAAATAATACCCAGTCGAGATAAACGGTCTCGAAACTTTCTTGATGGAGAAATTTGAATTCAATACGGTAGGAGAATAATATTCTCAGGAAAATATCAATAATTCTCCTTTGTCCCAACTGTTTGAATTAATGTGGAAATCATGAAGAAGTAAGTGAATGTGCATTTCCAAGCGGCCAGTATTCATTCTGAGACAAAAGTTGATCATCGGGAAGTGTAATGCATATCTATTGTTTATTATCACTTTCTTTTCTCCTAATGAATGATGACTAATTGATGAGTTCATTCCTATCGCAAAATGGATAAAAAGGTGAAAATTAGCAAAGGGAAAATGAGTATGTGATAAAGAAAACAAACAATGATCGCAAAGCAGTAACCAATAACGATGTAAAGAATGCATTTTGAATTGAATATGTGCCTGATTATACTTCCAATTGGGTATAATGATAACGAATAATCATTAATTCAGAGGCCTCATATCCCCAGGAAAAAATGAGTAGAGAAGGAGAACTTGTTTCGAAATATCATAAAATACAAAATATTTGAGATGAAAATACATCATTTTTACTCGAAATCAAGTTTGAAACTTTTATTTCCTTGAAATTACATAAAAATGTATAAGAATTGTCACAGTAAAAATATAAAATAAGGCATCAAATATAAAACAATCTATTACAATACTTCACAAAAAACATTTGAAAAAATCAGGAATCTATTTTGTTCATTTAGCTAACATCATTCGTCCATCCTGGCAAATTCCACATAAGTGCTCTACATTTCTAGTTGGATAACTATGAAAATCAGAGTTAATTGATAATCATACCGATTCCTGTACGTAATTCATATACAGAGTGAGTTTTTGACCTCTGATCAAATAACACTTTTTTCCATACCTTTTTCAAAATTTAGCTTTGTTTGACAAACACAGTGTAAAATATTCTAAAAGGACACTTTTCTTACCATATCTTCGCCAAAGTTATTCAGAATTAACTGAACTGTTATAAGAATATTTGTCTAGCTAAGGTGCATTTTTCTCATTCGACATATTTTTTCTGGTATATGAGTTCACGCCTGACGGACTATAGTATATGAATACTTGAAAGTGCAAAACATTTCGAAAAACACGATAAATTCGGAAAATGATAGGACTCCTGATATTTTTACATGAAATGTCTCGTTTTCGAGTTCTATCTGACAAGATCAGTTGAAAAATTCGTGAATTTGATTTTTTATTTATTTCCCTCGAATTTCGTTACTTTTACTTTCCCATTTCAAAGAATTTCATTTGCTGTCATATCCAATTATCAGTTTGATAAATTTTTAATCATTTCCTCATTAAATTCAATATTGATACAAATAATCTTCATTAGATTGATTCCAGATTCCTGCATCTTAGATGAACTAATAGTTTCAACTTGTTGTTTCCACCTTTCTATGGAATGAGTATGAACACATTTCAAACAATTTGTATTAAGAACTGATAAAGCGCTCCTCTAATAATTCTGCAATCCAGAATTCTAAAAAAAATTGTCTGAAAGCAATAATCTCTTTGCGTATGGCAGTTCTGATAAGAATGAAGAGAAATAAAGCATTTAACACTTTTTAATCAACTAATTGTTCGTCTTGTTTTTTTTCTCAATGCAAATTACACGATCAATTAGAACATCTCTGTTTCATTTAGTTTTATCGGTACCATAATTTCATAAAAAATACCCTGTAACCTTGTGACTATTCACTTATAAGAACACAAACAGCAGGTTCATGCAAATTCGAATCCAAGCATACATTTGTGCCACAAAACTACCAACTTTCCCCACTGATGGGGTTGCAACCCTCTACAGTGGGATGCTAGTAGAAACAACCGTTGTATCCTAGATATGTCCCCCTGTCATTAAAAATCGACCTGTTTGAGTGTTTTCACAAATTCTGATTCGTTGTTGAGGGTGGACACTTCTGAAAGGGACATCCTGAAGGTGGTTATTATAAGATACTAGCTGGCCCGGCGAACTTTGTTCCGCCTAAATGATACTTACGGTGGATTTCACAAATCGTAATCACCGGTGATCGGAGATCAACAGCTTGGTTCTCTGATTTTTGAACTGTCAAATGTTTCGATGGATATGAGCTGTCACACAGAACAGATACATCAAAATAAAATATGTCAATTACCAATTATAGCAATTTTGGATTTAGTGATTTCCGCAAATATATTTATTACCCAAACAGAAATTCAAAAACATTTTAAAAATTATGAGAAAAGATGAGAATGGACATATCACGATCGAAACGAATCGCCAAAATCGTATATACTTGACATTTCGATAAAAATTCACGCGCTTCTGGATCTGTTAATAGACCTTCATGGTACTATAAGTCCTATGCAAATTACACAGTAATTGATGTCATATGTTCTTTATTCGACCATTTCAAACAACGACGACCGAAATTCTCGAAAAAAAAAACAGATGACATAAATTTATGGTCGCGAAAGCCTCAACAAATTCATCGCCATCTAATGGTGCTGATGTCAAATATAGTACCTTCACGATAAGATGTCTAGAATAATGGTGTAGGCACAGTGGCGTAGCTAGATAGTCCGGGGCCCTGGTGCAAAAATCGAAGAGGGGGCCCCTTAATGAATTATTTTCGAGTCAAAATATAAGTACTTCGAAGAAGCAAAGTTACTTACCGAAGGTACAGTTGAGGAGTATACTTGAATAAATTATGTTGTTATTTATGTATTTGAGTAGGTATATTAAATTCATTATATTAATCCCAATAAACACACAAACGTATAATAAACGTTTATTTCTAGTGGCTGAAGTTGATTTAACGTTACACGTTGAATTTTCTACGTTACATCCGAAACGAAAATTCTACGAAACGTTGATTATACACATAATATACGTACCCAATTCAACTGTTTGACTCATCCACCATTATGAAACGTATATTTATTACATTTTTTCAAACGTTTTTTCAACGTGAGCTCAGTAACATTGAATGAAAGTTAAATGAGTCACTCTTCATCAACTCTGACGTAAACCAACTTTAATTCTACTAATTACATCCGAAACACATATTCAACGAAACGTTGAATATACATAATGATATACGTACCCAATTCAACTGGTTGATGAACCGTTATAAAACGTATATTTATTGTATTTTTTCAAACGATTTTTCTACGTGAGGTCTGTAACATTGAAGAAACGTTTAATTAGTCACTCTTTATCAACTCAGACGTCAACCTACGTTGATTCTACTTGTTACAACCGAAACACAAATTCAACGAAACGTTGATTATACATATAATATACGTACCCAATTCAACTGGTTGATTCATCCACCATTATGAAACGTATATTCATTACATTTTTTTAATTGTTTTTTCAACATGAGCTCAGTAACATTGAATAAACGTTAAATGAGTTACTTTTTATCAACTCAGACGTTAACCCACTTCAATTCTACTTATTTCATTCGAAACACAAATTCAACGGAACGTTGATTATACATATAATATACTGACCCAATTCAACTGGTTGATTCATCCACCATTATGAAACGTATATTTATTACATTTTTTATTTATTACATGTATTGTATTATATCAGCTTCTTATTAATTCGAAGGAATATTTAACAGCATATTATAATGAAGGTTGGTACCTAAATATGTATACCTTTTTGAAACGCTTTTAATGTTTCTTTTATAAAATCTTTCATTTCGAAAGAATTGAGAAATATTATCATTTTATGTGAAGTGATATAGTGATTTCATACCTACCGAAATGTCCGAACTTATTTCCTGCATTCTTTACTTTGAATTTTTTATTCGTTCAAAATATGAAACCCATTATTATTAGTAATAATCTTATATTCGTAACATACATCGTCTCTGCTAAAATCAATTAATAGAAAATTATGAAGTTTCTTGAAAGATAATAATTAATCAACCTAGGCAACGGTGCACTAGAGTCGGCAGGGGTTGTGATGACGTGATACGTGATAGTGCCGGCGCCATATAGGCCGGCGCCGGCGATCCTGCTGTGATCGAGTTGAGTTGAATCCTGCATTCGTGCATTCCACATATTGAAGAGCTAGTGCCGCAGTCACCCGATAGTTCCCTTCGCTATTTTCGACGTGGTAAATCGAGTTTGCTAGGAAAATTATCTGATTTGTTTAGAAGTGCGACAACAAAGATTTTGGTAAGTACCTATCAGTACCCTAAAGTTTCATATTGATTATTGATTGGTGAAAGAAGATTGGAAAGCTTCCAGAGCTCTTCTGAAGAATCGGAGAACTCGAACATGGAACATGTAACACCACCGATTTTTTTGGATGATAGATAGATAGATAGATATTTATTGGTGATTACTACAAATAAAACATTGTTTACACACGTCATTAAAAGGTTAATTACATTCTAGGTAATAGAACAAATTTCAGAAGAAAAGCTCCAGAACAGGATCATACAAAATCAACCTCATCTAGAGTCAAATTATAAAATTCGTCAATTGAATAAAACGTATTTACAGTTAACATCCTGAATCAGTTCCTGTTTCAGCAGCAGAGGATACCGAAATAATTTGTGAGTAAATGTTAATTTTTGGACATATCTACATAATATGAAAGCTTTTTCATTCCTAACATAGTTAATTGTGAAATTTGTTACATAAATAATGTTATATTGTTTTTTTACGAAGGCATAAATTGATATAGCAATGCTAAAATTATTACCCCAGTTCCCTGTAAAAATAATTATTCTCGTTTTTTTTAAGGTTTACCGATATAAGTCAATGGGAGGTAATGGTCCCGAGGACCATACCAGAAGAATTCTCAGATTCATATTGAGTAATGATTTAGCTTGCCAATACAATTGGAAGGGCAGGGAGAAATAACCTTTTAGAGATAAAAAGTCGACGGAACTCATTTATGGTAAGGCTTCATTTTGTAGACCTATATTTTCAAAATATCTAATGAGCATTATGGGTTTTTTCAGTGTCTGTCAAGAAAGAATTTGCGGCAGCCCCAGACCTAAAAATTGCAGACGCAACAAAAGATTGGCTGTAATTTGCGAAAGAAGACTCAAGGACGCTGCATTAAGTAAAGAAAAAAAATGAAATTTAAACATTTTTTTTAATATGTAGGTACATTTAAAAATCTATAAATTTTTTTGTTTGTTCTCTTTATATTTAAAGTTATGTTTTTTCTTTCATATTTTACTTATTCTGTTTATTTTTTTATTATTACAAAATATTGATGAATCTGTGTTTAATTGTCAGCATTTTGAAATTGTTGTCCACTTGAATAGATAAGTACTTGAATATTTCTCAAATTTTTCACCCATTATAAATAACAAGAGTCCACAGAAATAATGTTGTATACTACTAAGGATAACTACACCTATATATCTGACCAAAATTATATCTCCAATGAGAAACATTTCCTGTGATAATACTTCATTTAAAATTTGGACCAAAATTCATTTCCTGTTCTTTATTTTCATATTCATGAAAAAAACATTTGAATATCTTGAAAGTTTTTAGAATATTTTTCAAGATGTAGATGACAAAGGTTTATAAGTTTCCTTAGTTTAGGACAAATTATGCTGAAATTCAAATAATAACAATTCAAAAATATTTTTACTCAAGATTAATTCATTCTCTAAAATCAACGTTACCTTGACACTTGCAATGAACGTCGAATATTTGTGGTATTTTGGTATTAACATCAACGTTGATAATTCGTATACCATCAACGTTATTTCCGAAACGAAAATACGTCGTTACGTTGAAACTTAAAAATAACGTTATATCAAGGTATTTTCATTCCCTAAAATCAACGTTACCTTGACACTTGAAATGAACGTTATATATTTGTGGTATTTGGGCATAAACATCAACGTTGAGAATTCGTATACCATCAACGTTATTTCCGAAACGAAAATACATCGTTACGTTGAAACTTAATAATAACGTTATATCACGGTATTTTACTTATGACAATAGGAGGTTTGCAACGTTGAATCAACGTGCACGGAAAACGTTACGATGAAACCAAAAAGAAACGTAATTCATAACGACATTTTACCGTTTTTTCAACGATGAAATATAGTGACGTTACCTAAAAAATACAACGTTTCTTAATGGTTACTGTGTTTATTGGGATGTTATATTAATGTGGATGAAAACGAGGGCTTTGAAAACATTTTTTATAGATATTTACTATATTCACAAAAAAATTATCATTGTCACTATGACCTTCTAGCCTTATTTTTCCTATTGATACGTTAGATTATTTGGTGAAATCACAATGAGAATAAATTATTCAACGAATGAATTCAAATTTATTATTGAGGATTCGAACCTAGAGATCCATCAAGTCTAGATTTGAAGTCATTCATTCCTTCGGAAAAAATAATGTTTACAACCTACTCTTTGCGAAAGATTCAATGACTTCACTCAAATCTAGACTTGATGCAGCTTCATTTTCAATTGATAGGTATAAGTCATAAATGTCGCAGTTGAGCTTGGCTCATAGTGTTCCGCAAATAATTTTATATTATTCTTAATTCAGCTTCTACAGAGGTGACAGGAAGATTGTATGGAACAGTAATATTGCTGTTAATACTTCTGTTAGATCGCATTCCAGCATTCCGTGTTTCCTTATTATTTTCATACAGAACTCATGAATTGTCCATGCCTTATTCAATTCAGGTAGAAATAGGTGATAAATATTAAGAACTTGAATTGAAAAGTTGGTCCCTCTCATATCGCAATATTTACTTTGAAATTGGTCGAAGCTTTGAAATACAGTTTTTTCGTCTACCTATATCTAGTAGAAATGATGGTGAAAATTCCAAATTTTGTTGACTGCAGTCATACACTCGAAACTTTAATTCAATCAATCAATCGAATCTTTATTGTACTACAGGCCTAATACAATAGCGTGTACTCGTCAATTTTCAGCATAAATAACACATTATTAAAATAAATATGGACATAAAATGAACTTACAGTCTAGGACAAACTATACTTATATCACAGATAGGTTTGTGTCGCAAAACTCTGAGAGCGAATAATACGCTTTTGTTACAAGGAGCGCCTTCAATTCTCTTTTAAATTTAATGAAACTTAATAGTTTCCAATGATTCGGCAGTTTGCTGAAAACTGCAACCGAAATATAAGAAGGCAACTTCTAAAATTGAGAAATTATTTTATCTAGCACTCCATTGAAAATATTTATTTCGGAAAATTCTCCCCTGCTTCGAAATCGGTGATCGGAAGCTAATTCTTCGAAATATTTTTTACCTATTTTTGTCTCTTTTCTTCGAAATGGGGATCTTTACCATATGATATGACATTTTCTATAGCCTTGCACTTGAAGGACTCGAAGTCACTCCTATAAATTTTTTTCTTTGTATTCGTCTCTTCTAAAGCTCTGCATACGTCGTCCAGATGCATAATTGATATCATTGAGAATGCGGTGCATTAAATCGCCGAGGAAAATAAATTCAAAATTCTTCATTTTTTCAATTTCTGCTTGTTTTCGCTCTTATTTGCAAGAATTTTTCATAACTATTTCAGCTAATGCACGAATGATATGAAAAAAATGAAATTTGATTGCCGAAATTATATTAACCCTATACTGAACCATCTAGTCGGATTTAGTTTTTTCAGATAGGTGTCCGATTCACCAGTGAATTTTGGCAATAAATCCCTACATTCGATGATATTTCGGAAAAAAACATTTTTCAACAACTGAATATAATAAAAACAATGTTATTCACATAATAGATCACAGAGAAAAATCAAAGTTTGAATTTTTTTTAAGTTCAAACGCGATTTGATGGTCAGCGCTTGGGGGCCCCCTGAGGTCGGGGGCCCTGGTGCACTGCACACCCTTGCACCCACGTAGCTACGCCGCTGTGTAGGCACCCGTCAATTCATGAATGGAATGACGTTCGACCAAATCGAAAATATTAGCAACGTGGCGGCGCCGCAATTTCATTTCAGTGTATTTTCCGTTGTCAATTTGATGGATGTATCAACAGCTGATTTGCTAAAGTCAATCATGACATGACAGCAGAATGGCATCTTTTTATAATGAAAGTTTTCTACTTTTCCTAAGAACTAATATACATCAGAATGTCAGGAATATAAACACACATTATTGCTTGACAAAATTATCTACCATTAACACGCCACGTTCGCCAGAATAAATTCAAGTATTTGAAATAACTGATGAAAATCAGTCATAATTTGTGAAAAGCGCCACCTGAAGTGGAAATAACATAACATTGCTAATATAATCAATTTGGTCACAACAAAATCTAATCAGTGCCTACACCATTATTCTAGACATCCTACTTCACGATTAGGTTATTTTGAATAAATAAAACTATAAAAATAACTAATAATCAGTCATAATGTGTGAATAGCGCCATCTGAAGTGGTACGAAATCTAATCATTTTAGACATCTAAAAGTTGTAGGCAACTCAAATTACACACTATTACAGTGACTATAGTGGTAATATAGTCACTGTACACCCCATCTAACGGAGAAAATATGAAATCAAGTACCTATGAATAAGCGGTAGCGTAACTGTAACTGTAGCGACACCTAGTGGCCCCGCTCAAAAGGAGGAAAAGCATTTCCTGTATAAGTGAAATTTTCATCGATTTCTTCGAAGTTTTATTGCATTTTATAATAACCAGACCATAGACGAATCCATATATGAAGTTTCATAACAAACACTCCATCTGATCTCGAGTTATAAATGGTGTAACCAACATCTTTCTTTTATATATATAGATATGGATACAGATTTTACAGTAACGAAAACATATCAAGGAAAGTTTTTGTAGCGCCACAGGTGACATCATATCCGAGATTTTAGAATTCAAGGATAGGGTCGAGTAATGAGTGATCGCACTTCCTTAAAAGTCAATAGGAACTCTCACTTCGAATAGGTACTCTTTAATCAACAACCGAAGGAGATTCAGTATCGTCTATAATTGCCGGAATTTCAATAAAAATGCTCGCGGCAGAACTTCCATGTAAGATGTAAATCGAGAATTTCTCCTTACTGTGAACATCTTTGCATTCACACTCTCACTTTCAAGTCATAGTTCAAAACCATTCAAGTAGCATTGACCTTCTGATTCATTATCCACTGTTATACATCTGCCTGATGGTATCTTACATCAAAAGACTATTGTGGCGAAAAATCTTATGTCCAGCTGCATAAAACATCAATTTGTCGGAGAAGTGAAGAATGGGAGAAAGCTTCAATTTGAATAATTGCTTTACGAACATAAAGGTGGATTTTTCAATCAGTGTGACACCTTGTTTATAGAAGGTGAACCAATATGGTTTTATTCGAATGAGAACATTTTATTCGAACTCTATCTCCACGATGAAAAATTCGAAAACTCATGGAAAGTATTCCTTCAGAAATATGATTTCGGCAATGAATAATGTGTAATTTATTGCCTTACAAGAAAAGGATTAATGATTTCCCATGTCAGAGAAGTTGTTTATTCAGGAAATGAGTAAATACTGAATCGTATCTCACATTTTTACAAATTTTTATTCAATTTGCAATGTTCATTCTAGTCGAAATCAGAATTGTTGAATTGTTTTACCAAAGTTGAATACTAAGAGAAATTTAAGACAAAATTCATGGACGTTATTTGGTATTCAGTTGATCAACTCACTATTCTGAGTATTGTAGACAAATTTGAAAGTGAATTACCTTCACAAGATACAAAAACACCAGTAGGAAATTAATGTACACAAGAGAATATTGAGTTGATAGATGTAAGTGTAAGAGAAAATCCAAAAACACACATCTCCAAAGACTTGGCCACCCTAGGTTTCTCAAGAAATAAACAATCTGGAAATGGGATGTATATTTTCCTCTATTTTAACTGCATTATAGATAGAAAATCTTTGTTACTCTTTGCTCTAGCTCTATGCAGGATGAGACCAAATAGGAAACATCTAAATTCAGCGATTATTTATTTTTGATTAATTATAGTTATTCCACAACTGATCCAGATTCAATATTCTGTATTACCACCTCTTCATTCAATCAACTGCTCCATACGCCAAGGCATTCAACGAATTAAGTCATTAGTGAAATTTTCAGGCATATCTTATCATTTTTCCTGACGGGCTAAAAGGTGGGTTTTGGCGATCGAATATTGCTCTCCCTAAGGACCTAAATAATCCCATACGTGCTCAATTCAATTCATGTCCGGTGAGTTTGCTGGCCAGTTCATTCTCTGAATATTGTTCTCTTGAAGAATGTTTTGAACCGTTCGTATGCGGTGCCCATGTATGCTTTTATCTTCAAAACAATGCAACGGATTTTGAAACGATTTTTTTATAGATGAAATGATTCAAGAGGAAGGTTTATATGTATGATACTTGCATAATATTGTAGAGAAACAATGATGAATTTACAGGTTTCTAATGTGATGTCGTAAATAAACAATTTTTTTTGCCCTTACATTACAAACGCTGACTGAACATCAGGAGATAAATCAAAATAATGTACTCGGTATTGTACACCTAAAAAAGATCAACAAAAAGTCCGCGATGGTATATGTCTATCTCTCGAGGATAACCCACAGTAACCATTTTTTATCCCTTTTACGGGAAAAAATGGCTTATTTAAGAAGTTATTTTAAGCAATACAGCATTAGTCCTCTTCCAATTAAGTACTTGAATACATTGTCCTTTCAATATAGATCAATAGGGCCCCATACAGCATGTAATTTAAATGAATATTTCCGAAGGTATTACAAATTTAAAATGAAGGGACATAGCGGTGCGGCGCCGGCAATACCGATCCGGATGGTCGCGTGAGCCTGTCAAGACAAAAAAGCTGTGAACGTTGTTTATAAGGACATTCTGTAGTAGGTATTTAGACGGGGCGGGTCGCTTATTCTTCATATTACAACTCTACATTTTTTGCTGGTTTATCGTTTCCATTCAAGTGATAAGACAGTGAAGATTCCACACACCAAAAATCATCCTATTACATTCAACAAGTTGAGAGCTGATAGGGAAGGGCCAATACTGTTGACGGTTTGTATTTAAAATATCGGTTTCACGTCGTTCTCAACAGTATCGAAGATATCCATAGACGATAATGAAATTGAATGGCAGAATGAAGCTAAATACCTAGGAGCAATATTAGACAAGACTAGGAGTAATATTAGACAAAGGACTATCGTGGAAACACCACATTCAGTGAGCAGTGGATAAAACGATTGTAGCAATGAAAAGGTTATACCCGATTATAGGCCGAAGAAGCCAGATGAACAGAAACACGAAGTTGAGGATCATAAAAGCGGTCGTCCGACCGCAGCTTACATATGCATCAACAGCATGGGGCTATGCAGCGGAGACCCATATAAACAGGATACAAACCACTGAAAACAAATTCCTGAGATGGGCATTAGACGCCCCCTGATTTGTTAGGAATGAACAAATCCGAAAATACATAAAACGGGAGTTCATTACTACATTCATCAAACGGAAAGCTGCAAAGCTCATGAATGAACTAGTGAACATCCAAATGACGACCTCAGATGGTTTATTGACTAGGACCCCGCTGAAGATGCAAAAACAGCGAGAATTTACTGCAAAAGACCCAGAGACCAGTTGCGAAAATGAAAAAATAGAACTCCACATTTACAGACGGGGATATCCAATTGAGGGATAAACATAGACAGTCGCATAAAAAATGCGAAAGAGAATATATACAGATAAGAAGAAGGAAGGCTTATAGGCATTATGCCCGGAACAAACCGCAGGAGAGGTGTTAAGTCGGTAAGAATCCGACACAACCCAGCAAGACTAGTGTTTTATTCATTTTTATTTATTTATTTATACTCCTTACCTACACCATTATGGTAAATTACATGCAAAGAGATGTACATAAGAAAAACCAAAACCCAATAACTAAATTGAAAAATAACAACCCCCAATAATACCAACTATACTATCATTGAGCACAATTTCTTCTTCAATGAAACTGAATGTATGTTGAACAAATCAACGTCTTTATTCTTATCTAGACATTCGTTGCACACCTAAAGCATATTCTGCACACCGGAAACTGTTTTTGCTTCTATATGAAAAATATATTATTGGTTTTGTAACCTTAGGTGCAGCTTATGTAAGATTCTCCTCTTCTATAACAAAACAAAAATTCTCAAGAATATAATCTTCCTCAAACAAAAACATGGAGAAATTTGATAAACATTTGGGTATACTTTCCCACAAACTGGTTCAAGAACGGAAGCCATTAAACAACCGTAAACGTTGTTTATTTTCTGATTTTTCTCTTGAACAACTGGAATGATGAACAATTCTATCGAATAATTTCATTCAGTAGTGGAGTTTTTTGATTGCACGGTTATGTAAACCAACAGAATTGCAGAATTTGGAGGGATGAAAATCCACAGGGAACTATTCCGACGCTGTTTCGAGATGACGTCAGTGTGTGGTGTGCAATTTATGCTGTCGGAGTGATTGGTCCATATTTCTTTTCGTTACTCTAGTAACGGTGAATGGAGACCGATACAGAATAATGTTGAATGATTTTTTTCCCGATGTTGTGGAGAATAATCTGGAGGATATTTGATCTCATGCCTTCAATACTGAGTTGAGAATAAACCATCCACAAGAATATCTGATTGCTCCATTAGCTAATCCTGTTTATAAGACAACTGACAACATTCGATTCTATGAAAAATGAGGATCCCGTCCCTAAGTTAGTCCATTTCTCACATTCGATTCTATCTTTCAAATATTTTTAAGGAATAGGGAAGATATGGAATGGAAGTCCACGCAAAAACTGCTGCTCGATTAAAAGTTTTCAACAAATAGCCCGGAGCCAAATCTGCGAAAGATTTCATGTAACAATCGCACAATTTACCTTCGAGTTTATCGCTCACATTCATCTTGTGAATTGTGAATAGCCACTAGGTCAATTTTCTACAGGTTGCGACATCATTTCCGGACCAGTTACGTAAGTCGTGGTCCATCTGTTAACTCCTTCGCAGGTTTTGGCCATGCATTCAATCTTCAACACATTCGGTAATGCCAATCAGTTGGGAAAGTTCAGTGATCCTCTACCGACAGCTTTGTCATGCCGCACATCGACGGTACATAAAGTGAAAGGGATTCGAGACTACTTTCTTGAAGACGATGTTAATTTGAATTGGAAACAGGAGTGTACCCGAAATATTTTTCATGAAAAATTCGTATTATTTCAGTAGAACCTGCGCGGGGATTTTCAAAATAGAAATTGAAGATAATCACTGACGTGAACTGAGCTTTTGAGAGCTTGTTCGTCCATCTTGAAACTCTTGAAAGTAGAACCATTTTGTAGTTGATCAGTTTTATGAGTGAAGTCCCAGATGCCATAAATAATTTGACACCAGTTTTCAAAGAAATTGTTTTGATACATTCTTAGACCATAGAAAGAGGAGACACAGCATCTCATTCATAAATTCGGGAATTGATGAAGCCAAAATTCAGTCAGATTTCAATGAGTGGGACGAAGATAGCAATATCATTTTACATTTATGTGGCAACATTGCAGAATCTACCTTTGAAAAATCCAGTGGCGTGGAGTTATTGATTTTGAAGAATGGAAATAAAATAACGAGCTTATAATCTTTTTATGGCGAATTCTTTCAATATTGGTACGAGGGTGGTTTATAGAAATGTGAAATTATTTTGTACTATAAATATATTTGAAGATTCGTAATTGATGCAAATGAATTATTGAACATATTAAAATGCGTAGCTTTTTTATATTACTTGGAATTAGTGAAAATAAGTATGAAAAATTATAGAAAAACAATTGATTCTTAGGAAGTCAATTTAGGTATATAAAATAAACTGCACGATTCATTAAATGCTGAAACTGACCACAAAAATGTGTAAATTCATGTGAAGGAATCAGATTTTCCTCTTCACGAGATTTTATATTAATTGAGGTATTTTATCACGTTATTACAAATATGATAAGTAATGGCTGCAAAAAGCATCAAACCGAGTCATCAATATTTGAGATGAAAATCTACGGGGCGGCGAATTGCCAAGCGTACATTATATGCCTATGAACGGCGTTCAGTATGAAAAAAGCAACAATAATTCATGCCTCCTTTATTTATTCACAAAATTTAGCATAATTCCTTGATGAAGAAAGTGAACCTCATTTATTCATCCACTATATCCACATCATGAAGAAGAACATGTAATCATGAAACCATAAGTAAAACCATAGTAAATCTACTGAATCGATATTAAAATAAACATTGATATTGAAAACAGGCCCATTGGTTGTTAACTGCTCCTCCCAAAGCCCTATATACATTCGATAGTCATAGTTCTATTTGGAAGGCAGAATCCAAGTTGGTACCAATATTATTAACATATCCTGAGAATCTTGTACCAGTACCAGGGATATGAAACTTCTTCTTGTCTTTGGACCAGAGCAGTCAATGCTTCTTTTATGATACCTGGACTTCCATCCACAGATCTATACTTTGAGATAGACTCTAAAAGGGGACTGTATTCTTGGGGAAAAAAGAGGCCAATGTTAATGCAAAGGCTTTCAATGATGGGTTGTACGTTGTACTCCTGCTTGCTTGGATCTTTTAACATTCTTTGAAACGAATCTCTTGCAACTCCTGAATTAATGAATGCCTGAAAAGAAGAGAAGATTTTTTGATATGATCATGACTTAGTTGTCAGAGTTGATGGAATTTAAGAGATTTGAGATGAAATAATTACCTTATTCTTCTAATTTCAGAAGAATATGGTGCCTCAGTGAAACAGGAAGATGAATCTCATTTCTCCACTGGCTCAATTTTTTCAACCCTGCAAAACAGATTACACCAGATATAATTAATCACTAATGCATCAAAAATTGCAACCATTTCACCTGCCGGTAGGAGAACAGGTACTGGGAAGAGACTTATCAATTTATCGAATTTATCATATGTGAGATGCTTATATCTGATCCATCCCTCTGTTGAGTTTCCAGAGTACCGGCACAATGATGATTTTTTTGATGAAATGGCTAATATTTGAGTAATATTTTGGTTCTTTCTCTGGAAATTCCCAGAAACTTACCTTAAGGACGAAAGTTCGAAGATTGGTTTGGCAAGAAGGGGATTGGCATCATTTTTGAGATATCTGGTACCATTCACTCGAATAACGAAATCTTTTAGCTCAAAGTGTTCGGAACATACAAACAGTTTCTGAGAAAGATCATCAAGTAACATTCAGGATTGAGAACCAGATGTTCCTCTTCTCAATATCAGAATGGAATCTGAAAAGTGAAATTCTAAAAGTCTACGCCTCTGATACTGATATATGAAAAGATTAGAACATACCTGTGCAAATTCAAGTTAGGATTCAAATAGTCCAATTTACCACACACAAGACACTTACGAACCATTTTCTTATCGTATTTAGCTGGAGATATTCAAAAATAAATCCAAATAACGCTTTTAACATACAATGAAGCTCAAAATCTTGTTGACAACACTGTTCGAATTGTCAGAAATTTCATAGAACAAAGATGGCGGCACGTAATTAATGAATGAACTGGACATGGATTCAAAAAACCGTATTGCCAAACGTTTTTATACATTAATCTGGGGCAAAAAGATCGATCCGTTTCGAGAACATTTACATATACTTAAGTATATGTAATGTGAAGAATGCACAATAGTTGAAGAAACCAATACTCGTTTCTGGCATTCACGCACAAATGAGTAAATGAATTTCAATCTAAGAAACTTTTCATTTTGATTGAGAGTTTATTTATTAGAAAATTCAACGAACGTCACAACGTTGCAAAAATTTCTACTATATTTTGATTCCGTAGTATTACAATCACCCAGTTCAGTTCTGATGATTTTGAAACTTGGCTTCACTATTTATTATTGAAAGCTGTGTCTCTTCTTTCTATGGTCTAAGGATACATTGATTAACGAGTTTGGGCGTCTATGGAAAATCATAGACCATGACATAGTAATAAATATACTCCATTCACTTTTATAAAGTATCCCGGTTAGCCATGATTTAGGTTTATCAAGTTCTTTCACTTAAAACTGACACAAGTTGGCACTCGTGAAAATCAAGCGACATTGCCAAGGCTACTTTCTATTTACTTTTTTTTAACTTTGCATAATGGAGTTAGTTCTTCTAACCTTTAAATGTGACACAGGTTCCGCACTTTCGCAGTAGTACTACATTTTTGTACTGGAGTATTTCAAGTTGTGCCAAGAGGTATTTAAATGTCTTCTCTAGGTATTTCTTGAGAATTTTGAAAAGTGGGGAATTCCATAGGCCCGTTTGTTCCGTTCGTTTTTCTGGGTTATTCGAGTACTTTTATTCTTTTCCGAATGAACTATCACAAAGTAACGGACTATTCTGTCCATTATTTTTCGGTAGAATTTCAACAATCGTTTCTTGACTTCCGTAAAAGAAAAAAGCATAACTGAATCTTCCAACCATTTTCATATACGTGAAATATTTTCATTATTAACAGAGAAAAAGTTTCTTCAGCATTCGCCAGGTCTTTGAAAATATTGAATTCAAATAATGTTTTCTCAAATTCATTATTTTCCCAAAGTAAATGAACATTTTGATAAATACGTAATTACTACGATTAGGAGATTTTATGTTAAGGTATTATTATTATTCAAAAATTCAACAAATATTTACTCTCCCGAACTATTGCGGGAAAGTGACACTTTCCGAATCGAAAACAATGCGGGAAACTAGTTACTTAGGCCCTGATGTAGAAAATAGTAATTTACGTAACAAGTCCGGAAAATAGGGTTTTTTTGAACCAATAGACAAAATTCTAGGACGAGCCCGAGGCGAGTCCTTGAAGTCTGTGAGTCCAAAAAAACTATTTTCGGGCGTCTTGCGTACAATATTTTTTCGGCAACCGTGTAGAATTTCAAATCAATGGGACGACACATTTCTTTATTGTACATTTCGATTATTATTTGAATTGAACAGAACCGAACTGTCATCCGTTATTTCGTTGCTATTGTGATGATCATCACAATGACAACAACGACGTGAGTTTTTCCGGCCTAGTCCGGGAAGTACGTACTTTCCGGACTAGGCGGGAAATGCTACTTTCTCAAAGAAAAAGCGTCCGGGAAGTACCAACTTCCCGGACGGTTGCCGAAAAACAAAATTTCGTTATGTTATATTTACGGAACCCTTACTCGAATTCAGAAAAGCAAAAAAAGTTTACAACACGCGGTGTTCCCAAGCGGTCACCCATCCAAGTACTAACCGCGCCCGACACTGCTTAACTTCAGTGATCTGACGTAAACTGGTATTTTCAGTGTGGTATGGCCGTAAACAACGAAATCTGCTGGAAGCCATATTATGCTTGATCTTTCATTGTTACGACCTGGGATTATATCAAACTCATGTAGTCGGTTACGACCTGACCTACCACATGCAACTGGTGAAACTTTCAGAAGGGTTGCGCGATAGGTGATAAACATGAGATCCCGTTCGTATTCTAGGTCCAGAAAAATGACTTCGACGTTCGAAGGGCTGTTACAGATAGCGTTCGATTCCTTCGAGAAAAATTTGCGATATAATGGTCTTCCCTTGCAAATGTTACTCCGGGTCGACCGGGCACCGGTCTCCGGGCAACGCTTCCGGTTTGCAGGAAAATGGGCACGATGCGCTTTACTGATGTCCGTAGCACATTCAAACGTTGCGAAATCTGGTGGTTCGACGAAGCTTCTTGATGTAGGGCTACTATTCTTGCCCGGCCAAACTGAGAAATTGGATGTCCATGCATTTTCCACCGAATATTCTCAATATTACAACTCTATTTATTCGCTAAAAACTGAGAGAGGGGGACCTAAACTAGATATTGACCCATTTTTTGCTGGTTCATTGATTCCACACGCAAAAATTGTCATGTTACAGTCAACAAGTTCAGAGTTGATAGGGGGCAAGAATTGTGACAATGTTTGTGTATACAGTGTGAGTCTTTGATTTGTACATGAAATTTAACTGTTGATTCTTGAAGCCAGAGAAAACCTTTTTTCATTCTCCATTTTTCCAAATTCTGCACTGTTTAAAAGATATAGCCATTTGAAAAAATAATTGGGCCAAATACGTGCCTGATAGGATTCTCTGCAAACACGACAAAGTGCATATTTCTCGATCAAAATTGAGTTGATACATTTAGAAAATTCTCAAGTACTAACCTTATTCGAATAAAAATGTTACTAACACGATATTTCCTAAAACGCTGAGTTTTGTCCGATTAAATCTGCAATTGAAAAGACATATTTCTCCCACCAAATTAAGTGTCTTCTTCCATTTTCCTGAAGATGAGTTTGTTAACACTAATAACTTGTTCATACTTTCCTCGATATCCCATAAAAATTGTTTTATCACTAACCAACCATAACATAACTCCATAACCTAGGTCATAGGATTGTTTTTCACAAAGCTTTTGAGAAGACGATGCCAGATAACTTAACTCGTATGCGAGGTAGCTGGCGCGCAAGAGAAACCGTTGTTCTGTGCAAAGTATTCGGTTCAGTGCCATGAACGACGCATGCGTATAGCGATAGCCGGCGTAATGGGCTACGATTCATTTAGGTATTCATTTATTCACAGAGAAGAATGCAAACAGGTGTACAAACACCCAAAACAATGTGATGTAAATGGCGAAAATGGTCAAATCATTTCTAGAGCTATCTCGTGATGATTATGTGAAGACTTTCATTCAATTAATGTAATAATAACCGTGTAGTGTCGAGTTTTTAAAATTCCAAGAGGATATTGTCCACATAGAAACATCGCCACAGATTATGTATTTGGTGCCGATTATCATTTCATTTTTCATTGATTTCAATTTAATACGTGGTTTGTATCGACATTCATCATTAATTCTCGAATTTCGTATTTCATTGACATTTATTTTCAATATGGACCGGTCACAATAAATTCTTAGTAGCAACTGTGCGTACGAAATGTATAATTTCATGATTCTTAGAAATGAATTTTATCTCCCATATGTGTGGGATTTCACTATTACATATCTTAACATCATAGAGATTTTAGATTTGACAAAGTTGATAAATATTCTGACTACATAGAGATCAGGGAATTCGTAAATTTCAGCCATTCAGTGATATTAAAATCCAGGAAAGCATCCAGATTATTCTCATGATTTTTGATATTTTCATCAAATTTTATTGTTGAAAATTGGGAATAACTGCAGAACGACGCGTTTCATTAACAAAACCAATGAAAATGATTGATTCTTTCGAAAATATGAACCTATATCTTTTTCAAGTGGTTTCATGGTATGTTCGCGTGTATTTATGAGTCGGATACGCTCTAACTTTTATACCGGTGGGAATATTGCATGAATAATGATTGAGGAATGTACACCAGGAATAGAGTAGAAATAACGGTTCCGAAGATATGAACAAAAAAGTTGTTTTCATGGAATTTCGACGAATTTTGAAAAGAGGGATAGGAAAAAAGTGTTTCGTTTGATGGGATATATGATCAATGATGTATATACATATGGGATGTGCATGTAGCTTGAATACGTCACTCTCCATCTACATGCAAGATTTAAATAGAATCTTTAGAGAACCTGCAGTTTTTAAATTATCAGGAATACAAAGTTGAATTTGGTATGTATGATTATAATCTTTCTCAATGAAACTATTCTTCGGCTAGAGGTTTTTCCATCTCCATATTCTGCAAGCAAAAGTTCTGGTACTCGTTGAATTCAGCCTCATTTCTACCCTGCGATCAGTTCTTGGGATTCCTTAAGGGGAAGTATCACCTTTTGAGTCGTGGTAAATCTCCATTCAAAAAGTGGTATCTTTATTTCACGAGTAACCACCCTAATTTACGACGTAGAGACTTGATTTTTTTTAAATTGAAGTTGAAGAACGTCCCGAGGGCAAATAGTTTTCTTTTTTTCGATTTAATCAGTTTTTGAATTTAAAAAACCATGGTAATCGTTAGATCTCTGCAATATTTGGGTTATTGAATATGTTTTCCGTTTTTCATGAGCACAAGCTATATTTTTGAACTAATAATCATGAAAATTTTGTAGTTTATAGAAGATTAAATTGCCGAGGGCAAATAGTTGCGATTTTTTTCAAAAAATGATGAATAATTGTCGAAAAGAATCATTAAGTGTAGTTTCCAAAACGCTGAAGTTCAACCTGTTTTTTTTTAACTGATTAAATCGAAAAAAGAAAACTATTTGCCTTCGGGACGTTCTTCAACTTCAATTTGAAAAAAAAATCAAGTCTCTACGTCGTAAATTAGGGTAGTTACTCGTGAAATAAAGAGACCACTTTTCGAATGGAGATTTACCACGATTCAAAAGGTGATACTTCCTCTTAAGGAGAGCTAAGTCCATCAGGCATACGACCTTCCATGAACAAATTGAAGGTATAGACATACTCTCTGATATATGTTATAATACCTATACCGGAATTGCATTTTACCAAACTAGTTTCATACTTTGACTATACCCTCTAAGCCCCAAGGTTTCATCATCCACATATCATATATCATCTAACAAAATCAAAACTCTCAGATCGAGAATATCTCAACATCTTTATTTTTCAAAAACATAGATCCACTCACCAATTTTGAGTTTTTCAACAGTATCCGCCTCACAATTTTCAACCAAATGACAGAGAACAAATACTTTCGTGCTAGACATCCCACAACTAATTTGAATAGCTGATTTAAAAGTTGATATTTCTTCACCTTGATATCAGTTTAATACGCTTTAATGAGTTGTTTTTGATTCATAAAAAGTGATCTTCAGATTTCCGTGTGTGATCTTTGGAATTTCTGGTATGATTTTTTTCTCCAATATCCATTGTAAATACCAATTTGATGTTATTTCCTGATCGGTGATGAATATTGAATTCATTTTCCGGTATATTTTTTGTGCGTCGGGGTGAAGATCTCGAGCGAGCATCAGAAGGTTAAAATGCTTGAACTATTGGATTCAATGGAAAAAAGAAGAAGACTTTCAATAACAGAAATTTCATGTAGTTAATACATGAGATGTGTTTCACTGATGAAAATAAGTAGGTTTAGAGGAGTGGCCTACGTACCCATTAACTATGCACCCACCGACCCACCATCCCTTCGAAATCTCAATAAGTAGGTACCTACAATGTTTCGATTGCTTCAAATATACAGGGTTTAAGGTGAGGCTTTCCTATGGACAGGTAATAGAACTCATCGAAATAAATCATTCTACCGAAAATTTCTCTCATGAAATGTTCAATTTGAAAAATTTATAGAAATTTTGGGCATCAATACCTTAATACCACTCTGGCCTGCATCTCTTTTTTCATCATAGCTCCACATCTCTGCACCAGGTTTATGAGCATCCGCGAAGTTGGGCGATTTCTTAGCGGAAATTTTGTTCTGTACAACTTATACGCTGAGCTGGCGTTTTGTTTTAATTCACCATAAATTAAAAGCATATTCACAAGTTCATTATTCGAATAAATAAGAGATGTTGATATCTACGGAGGAGCAGGTTCGGATTGAGGAATTTTCAGATTCACCTGGAAACCAGAAAATATTCTAGTTTCATTTTCTCGAAACAAGGCCATAATTCATAAACAAATTTTTGGTAAAATGACTCATTTCGATGAGTTCTACCATCTGTCGCATGTGACAAATTTCACATAAAATTGTTTTGGGACTTCCAAAGAAATTCTCGTCATAGTTACTATGGCAAACGCACTTCACCCTGCTCCAAGGGCGCCGATAAGGGGGGCTACTAGCGGTAACGACTTCCACATATCACAGTGTGCCCTTCAGCGGTTGTCAGGAAATTTCCTTCGTACGCGTCAGTGGTCGTCAGGAATTTTCCTGACCTCCGGAAGCCGCCGTAAGATAATATTCGGAAAAACAAAAAAAATCAGTCACAACAAAACATGAATCATTTGGAGTTCGATTCCCATCTCAAATAAAATTGGTTCGGCACAATACATGCATTTACAAAATTCAACTTCGTCTCAAAGGTACGTCTCTGGTGTTGGGCTACGTTGTCTGGGAGGCTGCAGTAGCCCGGAGGAGCATAAATGTTATGAAAGTCACGCTATTCGGAAAATACTTTCGCTTTCTTCATTATCTGGATCCTTATTGATATTCGAAATATTCCCACGAGGCGAAATTTCCAATTAATTAATTATAAGCGCACCTTGCTCTTTCAGGAAATGTCAGAAAGTAATTCTCGTGACTTTAATTGAATTTCGTCGTTGGAGTTTGCTATGAAATATGATTCGAATTTTGTTGTTTTTTAATGGTGTTCTTTGTAGAGACGTGGAAACGCATATGATTTGATGATTTTCAGGTTTCTATCTATTTATATTTGATTTGTTTATCTGGGTATCTGCATGCATATCATATTATGTGGATGAACATATCAGGTGTTTTTTTTTAGAGTGATAGAACTTCAAATTGAAATAAAACACATTTAAATTAAGATTGAAGCCAATTTTTTTTTTGATTAATTTATGACATTCATGTTTTAAATAGTTATTTTCCTAACAAGTGTGGAAAGAGATACGGAATAGCGAGCATATATGACGGCTTGAATTCACTTTGGTATTCAAGGACACAACAATTTTGATCTGAACCTCGAGGGTGTTTCAATCGGAGAGCAAGATGGCTGTGTTCAATAAAACATGGTTTTCTATAGTCAAATATTGAAACATTTATTGATTTTGAAAATAAACATTTGGGAATTATGTATAAAACATCTTGTGAATGACCGCCACGGTCTTGCTGACATACAGGGTGAGTCTTTGACTTGTACACATATTTTAACTGAAGATTCTTGAGATCAAAAGAAACCTCTTTTTCGCTTTCCATTTTTCCGAATTCGGCTCTGTTAAAAATATATAGCCATTTGAAAAAAAAACATGGGGCTCATTACGTGCCTGAAAACATTTTCTGGAACCAATGCAAAGTTCATATTTCTCGATTAAAATTAAGTTGGTATATTTGGGGGAACTCAAGTACTAACCTTATTTGAATAAGAATGTTATAAACACGATATTTCTTAAGAAAAACACTAAGTTTGGTCCGATTATATCGTCAATTGAAAAGCCATATTTCTCCTATATAATTGAGTTCCTTCTTCGATTTTCCTAAAGATTAGTTTGTAAACACTAAAAACCTGTCCATATCCTCCTCGATATCCCAAAAATATTTTGTGAATAATGGTTTTAAATTCAATTTATAATTTTGATCAAGCTGTAACCTATTCGAATCGATGTTAATGAAATCTTCTGTGGAAAATTCACAGAACTTGAATGTGTATGTTGCCAGTTTCAGCAATATTCTTGAAACTAGGGAAATTGATTTTTCTGATTGCATTACTAGATAAATATCTATGAATTCGAACATAGATCACCGTCCTTAACAATAGGAATCGACCTATCTCAAACGACTCAAATTACTACCAGTATTCCGTTCTTATACTTCACATGTCTGAGGTAGTTCAGACGGTTCAGCGTATTTCGGTTACATAGCGTATGACGTGAGATTTCTATGGTTTGGAGGTAAGAAATTAAAATTCTTCCAAAGAGAGAATAGGTTATGTGGATGTTTGTGACGAATTATTATTTAAATTTATGAATAATGAAATGAGTAGCTAGAAATTATGATGTATTTCTGCCGGAGCCCGAAACTGATGAAATAAACTAGGTGCATATTTTAGAGGACGAGATATCTCTATACTCAATTTATTCACAAAGTTGGATTGATTCATTGAATGATATAAGTGTCCAACTATCAATATCGAACAAAAAATGAGTTGAACTGTTGAACACATGAGTCAGAAGATCTCTCTTTGAAGCAAATCACTGCTGATAGACAGTAAAGTAAAAAAATATCGAAATTTTATATGACATAACAAACGTTGTCCCATCATAGAGATTTAGATACTTAATAGGTCAGTGATTTCCAAAAGAAAATTCGACAAACATTCTGACCACGTTGTTAACTCTTAATTCGATTACAGAATATTGACACATCTTCGATTCGGTGATATTTACAAGGCAGGAAAGTATTCAGATTATTCTCGAGATTCATGATTTTCTCGTCAGATTTTTTCGGGTAAAATTGGGAATTACTCGAGAACTACGCGTTTTATTTAAAAAACTAAAGAATGATTTTATTTTCCAAACCGATTGCTTCTTTCGAAAATAGGAACCATTCTTCTTTTTCACGTGGTTTTGTAGTATTTTTGCGCGAATTTATGTGTTGGCTAGCTGTAACATTCATACCGGGGGGAATATTGAATAAGTTTTGATTTGGGAATAAGCATCATGATAGGAATGAATACTTCACCAAAATTCAGTTCATTTGAAATAACGGTTCCGCTTTCAAATGAGGCACAAGAAACTGTGTTATCAAAGCACGATAACGTTCGACATTCACCGGTAGGAACGGCATAACCTTCTTCCTTCTGGAAGAAAAATGATCAAGTCATAATCATGACATTATGACTGACAAGCATGGGGCGCAATTCAAATCTTGGACTATTATTGAAACATCCTTTAGAACATGACAAAAAGCCCTGATATCAATGATAGGTATTCCCGAAAATGACCGCCAAGAATGAGAAATGGGATCGAGTGACACTTCGAATATAAGAATTATTCCAGAAACTCGTCCTTTTAACTTCACCTATCACAAGTTTTTTATCCCGATACGAATACAAAAAAGAAGAACTTTGAAAATGATGTATGTATTTCCATTCGAGACTTCGGAGTGGGTTGCCACCTTTGACTATATCCTATATCATTGTTTAAACAATGCCTTTTTTGGATAATGTAACTCTGTATGCAGAGATCTGTTTCGTACATTTTCTCCGCGACGCCATCTCTACCTGAATGATTTCACATAGACTGAACGGTTGTAAAGAAAACTGTAACTATTGAAAGAGTTCTTCATCATGCAAAATTTTACGAATAGATTGAAATGATGCCTCCAGAGGTCACTATGATGCAGAAATCTTGATATTAAGATGCTACCGTTTTCTATCCTGAAAACGATACATAAATGTCGATAATAACTTTTCATTAATATGTGGAAATTATTCTGAAGATTCTGTAGAGCGAACAAATAAATTTGGGAAAGTTTTTTAAAAGCTCTTATTGAATTCAGCTTATGAATTCAGACGCCAGATGGAGCTAGGGGCGAACATTTGTGCCAAACCATTGAGTTTGAATAAATATCCTACAGACTTCTGTAAATAAATAGCTAACGAAAGGAACGGCCGGTAATAGTTTCTTTAGTAGCTACTATGTGACGCCACTTTACTACCCCTTCTTTTGGAGTTACAGACCCCTGAATTTCGATCCTTGAAATACTCTTTTCTTTTTAACTCATAAGAAAATCACCCAATTTAGAACACAGGAGTTTTATTATATGGGAAATCTCAAAGCGCTTCTAATTTTGGCGATTGATCCTCTTTTGACTTGGCCACAATTGCTTTAGACCCACTAAACATCAACCGCGTATCTGACTACCTACCTTGATAATTCCCATTAAAAATTTCTCTTGTCTATTGCTTTTTCCGGAAACGCAAGATATTTGATGAAAATCCAAAAATGTCATTGAATGCATTTCGAGATTCGTATGGAATTCTTTGTTCATTTTTTTATCAATGGAATTGGCATTGGCCCTCGTCATTTGCCATAATGGAATCGTTAATCTAATAAAAGAACCAAAACGATGTTGAATACCCTTCAATTGACTGATTGCAATTCAAAATAGGGACTCATTTCTACCCGTTTATCACACTTAGTATAGTAACACATGATGTTTTTGGTTGGCACAAAATGTCAGCAAATCAATTCATTCAGATACCAGTGAAATTTCATGTGAAATGCGTTCAATTACATTTTTAGATTTTTCTAATTTTCTCAGCGTTCAAGAGGTGCATAATCAATTTTTTTTTTAATGAAAAGTGTCTTGGCAACTAAGCC
This sequence comes from Adalia decempunctata, assembly GCA_951802165.1. Lineage (NCBI taxonomy): Eukaryota > Metazoa > Arthropoda > Insecta > Coleoptera > Coccinellidae > Adalia > Adalia decempunctata. The sequence continues at coordinate 36,119,735 of OX637695.1, read as the reverse complement.
ATTGACATTGACACATAGTACAATAATCTATTTTTGCGTTGCAGATGAAGACAAAAATTTCAACAAAATATTGAAATTACAGGAAGAGAGATATACTATACAGGGTGTTTGGAGGATGAGTAGCCATAGGTAAATGGTGGATAGTTGATGCTCTTGGCTACTTGTTGCGCCTAATAAAATAACATTTTGCCCACAGTTCAAAGTGTTATAATTTTTTTGCCATTTAGAAATTTCCCATTTTACTCATTGAAATCTTAAATTCTTTCAAATTTAATGCTCGAGGTGCCTAAAAAATGAGCAAGCTATTTTAAGCTGTGTTAGAATGAGAGAAAAGATTTTACCTGCTCAATGGAATAGTTTTGTCGTCACCCTTTTAAGGCATCCTTGCATGAAGACAAAACGGTTTTTTGTTGTGTTATCTGATTATTAATGGTACTTACATGTTACATACCATTGCAAAGAGTATTAACTAGCGACGTTTTTAAAACCATTTTAATACTCAACCTATGTAATTTTTTTTTTCATTTTGATGTTTGATACGACGCTGTCAGGTTTTTTGAAGACGTTTGTATGAAATTATGATTCAATCTGAATAAGACAAGACAAGACCAAAAAAATAAATCATTTTATAGGCACCTCGAGCATTGAAAAAAAAATCAAGATTTTAATGAGAAAAATGGGAAATTTCTAGGAAAATGGCAAAAAAATTATAACACTTTGAACTTTCGGCAAAATGTTATTTTATAAGGCACAACAAGTAGCCAAGAGCATCATCTATCCACCATTTTCCTATGGCTACTCACCCTCTCCAAACACCCTGTATATGTATTGATCATGATCATATATGATTGTACAGTTGCCTTTCTTTCAGGAAACCTATTGCTGCTTCAATTTGTGTTGCTGAGCTTAGGATGACTTTTCAATTTTCTTTGAGGACCATTCGATGTCTGATTTCATCATTTTGTTGACAGCGAGTTGGGAAGTGTTTCTCGGCAGTATTCGCAAATATAAGGATGTTCTTCCGATGCCATCAAGAAGCTGTGTGTCAACCTGGTGTGTGCAATTCTTAATCTCCTCATTACTATTTTGTTGTTCCTTTTGGGATCGATTTTAATCGGGAAATCAATTTGAGACTGGATTGCACGTAGTTCATGATTGCTGCTAGTCTCTGAGAGATTTCAATTTTATTGACGCCTTTAAGTCAGAGTAGCTACAGCTGTTTGTGATGGGAAGATCAGAGGTTCGTATGCCAGTTTCGCGGATTGATCTGCAGTTTCGTTTCCCTCTATACCTTACCTATATGCGAATATGCGATACCTATAATCGATATTGAAAATTCACATATACATAGTAGAATCGAAAGTTCAGAAGCAAACTCCATAAAAGTATAACCACTACCACAGTGACCTATATATCTTAATAGAAAACATCTGAACATTCTTCAAACACTTATCTGGCTAATAAATTTCCAATGTCTGGTATACCTTTGTATTTTCTAAACCCTTATTGGTTGATGAAAGTAATATCACCAGAACGAAAGTGAATACAAGTTCAAAATAAAAAACCTGAATGCCGCTGGAAACTAATTGATTGATACAATTATAAATAGATAAAGTTGATTTACAACGAAGCCAATGAACTCTGATATCCATTGCCAAGGACTTTTACTTTCGACTTGATCGAGATTCTGCGAGAGTGAGATCTGTTAGCTAACGGTTGCCTGATTCCAATTGGGATATTGTGTGTCATGTTGCAAGGTTATGTAAGGAGACTCTTGGACATTTGTTTATATGGAAGAATTAGGCAATCCACAATAAATTTTGCCTGGTGGCTAAAACACTGTTTGTGTAATTTCCAACAAATTTATTCTCAGTTTTCTTTGCCGGATTCTATTCAGAGACCTAGTCACTAAAATTGCGAGTGGATTGAACGTGGAATTCAAAGTTGGTCTACCAACCACCAAAAATTAGACTCCTTAATTCTGAATCTTCTACTTGAAAATGTGTGGCCAAATATCCGAAAGTTCTGGAATTAAGAAGTTCGCAAATTTTAATAATGCAATCGATTATCAAAACCTAACGGAGGGACAAAACTTTTCTTTTAATTTTATCACGTTTATATCATTTAGTATTCAAACAAGACAGGGCAGACCGAATATTTGCAGATTGTTGGGTATGAGGTACATTCAGGAGAAAACTGATTTTACGAAACAATTAGTCACTCAATTGATATGCGGCCCAGAAAAGCCTCATAATTCATTCAGATTCACAATTCTGACAGACATATGGATAAGAACCAGAATTTGCAATCAGAGTACTGCAGCCAATGCTCTCCTGACTGGCTGTTCCATGCAAACCAGACAATAAGACTGCTAGACTTTTTATTTGCAATATATTTCATGTTTCCTTTACCTTTCACATCGTATATATTCTTCTTCACCATTTGTGCTCATTTCATATTTTCTCTTGCTTCCTATTCTGATCTTATAGCATCTTTCTGAGGAGAATCTGTATAAACATACTTCGTCTTTGTACCCCCTCTAAGGAAATTGGAAATGGTCTCACATATTCAGGAGAAAATGCGATCGTTCTTCCGTAGAAAAAAACATGCCTGGATATAGTCAGAAATTGAACCATGTCATTTGTAACGTTACTATCAACCCCAACGGCAATGACACAATTGATCCCGATGTGTCTTCAGATCTTTGAAAGTAAAAAAGGATTTGTAAGGCAGAGTCTTCTTTGAAAATAATCATGACAACCTGAAAGAACACACAAAACGCTCTTATGATGAATGGATATCATGACATATATTGGAAAGTGATTATCGAAGATTTACAATGAAAATGAAATACACTGCGCAAAAAAATTAACGCACATTATGGAAATCTCAAATTTATTCTACAACTGAAGGTGTTCTCAATGATAATTATTTTTATCAGAATTATGCATGCATATGTTATCCACTTTCAACGGTTTTCTTCAATACAGATGTTTTCTCCCAGCAGGAATAAAAAAAGATGATATTATCAGATTTTGAATGTATTGGCTCCATTCTGAAATCAGTTGTTCTCGATCAATTCTAGTGATCAATAGTTTTTCTTTCGTCTGATTTTCTACACTCGATCGCTATGCAACGCGAAACACGCAATTTGACCCAAGAGGAATCTGCTCAAGCGGTAGTTTTGCGAGAAGAAGGGTGGACATACACAATTCAGGGAGACACGTATGAATGTCCGAAGACCAGGACAGGGTAGACCACGGGTAACAAGTGCCATTCAAGAACGTTACTTGAGAGTTTCTTCGTTGAAACAACGGTTTGCAACCGCTCGCCTCCTTCAAAATCAGCTTGAGCAAACTCATGAGATGCAAATTAGCACTCAGACAATAAGAAATCGCCTCAGAGAATATTATTTAAGGCCTCGTGTCGCGGCAAGAGTCCAGCTCTTACCCCAGCCCATCGAAGGGCGCGTTTGGATTTTGCGAGAGAGCATATCCATTGGGAAGAGGCCGATTGGGAAAGAGTTCTCTTCACAGATGAGTCTAGATTCTGCCTCTACCATTGTGATCGACGTTCCCTTGTATACAGACGTCCACATGAAAGATATGCTCAGTGCAATTTCCTGAATACTACTGGTTTCGGGGGAGGATCGATTATGGTATGGGGTGGAATATCTTTGACTGCTCGCACAGACCTAGTGGTCGTTGATAATGGAGCGATGAATGCTGATAAGTATATAAGGAACATTCTTGAGGAGCATGTAGTGCCATTTGCCCCATACATTTGTGAAAATATCATTTTTATGGACGATAATGCCAGACCCCATCATGCGCGCATCGTTCAGGAGTACCTTGAAGAGGTTGAAGTCTCTCGAATGGAATGGCCAGCAAGAAGTCCAGATCTCAATCCGATTGAGAAGGTTTGGGGGACAACCTCAATAGAAGGCTGAGAAGTTCAGAAAATCATCCAGCTACTCTTAATGACTTAGGAATCCAACTCGGAGAAATCTGGGAAGGATTAGATCAGAACATTTTAAGATCACTCATTTTGAGTATGAACCGTCATTGCCGAGCTGTAATTAACGCAAGGGGTGGAAATACTATAAGTATTAAATCACTTACCAGCATTTCAGTATTTTGAAAATTGTTCATTTCTCTTCTTTCACATAATATTCGGTGAAATCCTGAATTTTCCTTCCATTTAATGTGTCTTGTTTCGTTCAAAACCTTCCCGAGAGAACATAAAAAATAAGTTATAAAGTCAATGTAGAGTTAATTTTCATTAAAATTGAGATTTTCAGAATGTGCGTTAATTTTTTTGCGCAGTGTAGTAATTTACGTAACAAGTCCGGAAAATAGGGTTTTTTTGGACGAATAGACAAAATTCTAGGACGAGCCGAAGGCGAGTCCTGGAAGTCTGTGAGTCCAAAAAAACTATTTTCGGGCGCGTTGCGTACAATATTTTTTCGGCAACCGTGAAGAATTACAAATCAATGGGACGACACATTTCTTTATTATACATTTTGATTATTATTTGAATTGAACAGAACAGAACTGTCATCTGTTATTTCGTTGCTATTGTGATAATCATCACAATGACAACAACGACGTGAGTTTTTCCGGCCTAGTCCGGAAAGTACGTACTAGTCCGGAAAGTACGTACTTTCCGGACTAGGCCGGGAAATGTTACTTTCTCAAAGAAAAAGCGTCCGGGAAGTACCCACTTCCCGGACGGTTGCCAAATAAATTACTTTTCTTATACAAACCTGTGGTCATAATACCCGCTCATTGGTGGCTTGACGGGAGGGCATATATGCTAGGAGCATAGATTCTATGCTCTTTGGTATATGTATATATACTGCTCCACAAGAGTTAGGGATATCGTGTTCAATCGTTTTTAAAAGTATGTAATCTTCGAGAAAATCGCTGTAAAATCATTCAGAACTCAATAACAACTTGAATCGATCCAATAAAATCAGTATGAGACATTTCGTCCATCTGGTCGCCTTTTTTCTGAAGTGGTCGTGTTATAGTTTTGGACCGGGATATGTTTCGACGGGCGCACAGATCTACACATTTGTTTTGGGAATATGACCGCCTTACACTATAGGGAGCTTGTCATTGACAATGTTGTGCCAAATTTTCACGCTGCTATTGGTGAAACTTTTCAATTTCTAGACGATAACGCTAGACCTCACCGTGCAGCCATAGTTGAGAATGCGCGCGAGGAACTTGGTATTCCACATTTACCAATACCTCCGCACTCACCATATTTGAATTGCATAGAACATGCATGGGATATGCTCCAAAGAAGATTAGATAATCATCAACCTACCCCAGAATCCTTGAATGCTCTGAGAGAGCTTCTGCCCAGTTTATGGAACCAAATTCCTCAATAAATGTTCAACAACTTCGTGTGTAGTATGCAAAGAACATTTCAAGCTGTTATTGATGTCTGTGGAGGCCATACATTGTATTGATAGTCTTAAAATGCTTGAGTTCTCTGGGAATAAAATTTCGTTATTTTACTCGATTTTTTTTTAACCACCCTGCATACGTTGCAGACCTACAGGCTAAAATTAATTTGCAACTTGAAATCATATTAATATGAATTTTCATCACAAAAATCTCAATTCAACCATATTTTTTTTGCAATTCAGGACAATTTCCCTAAACAATGTGGAGCAGTTTATTTAGATCATAGAAAGAGGAGACGCACCTTCCAAAAATAAATAGTGAAGCCAATTTTCAAAATCATCAGAACTAAACTGGGTAACTGTGCTACTACGGAATCAAAATGTAGTCGAAATTTTTGCAACGTTGTGACATTCCTTGAATTTTCTAATAAATAAACTCTCAATCACATATTACATATACGGAACGTTCGCGAAACGGCTCGGCTGTTTTGGCTTCAGATAATGAATGGGCACGTTATGGTAACACCGTTTTCTGGCAAGTTCATTCATTAATTTCGTTTCGCTATTTTAATTTTGTGTCCCTAATGACGTTTTGAACAGTGTTGTCATCAGGATATCGCGTAGGTAAAGTGAAATTTGGATTTATTTCTGAATATTATTAACAAATCACGTTCAAAAAATGGTTCGTATGTGTCTTGTTTTTGTTAAATTGGAGTTTTTCCCTTATCATGTGTAAGTAACAATGGCGTGAATTCTTCGATTTTTTGAATTCCACTTTTCAGATTCCCTTCCGATATTGAGAGGAGAAACATCCATTCTGAATTTAGCTGACTCTGTTCAACCTAACTCAGAATCTGTTTCAATGCTCGGAACATTGTATGGATTCGTCAAAAAGAGTTGATACACTTGTAATTTCATTTCCATTCCTCAACTCGTTCCTCAATGTCGATACCACCACGCAACTGGACCTCTCAAAGTTAGATTCCGCAATGCTGCCACGGCCGTATCTAATACTTTTGCTATTCTTTATGCTTTTCTTCATCCCACTCATTGAAAATAGATTCAATTTTGGCTTCACCAATCTTTGAATATATGAATGAAATGCTATGTCTTCTCTTTCTATGGTCTGAAGGTATCACATATTAAGTGACATACAGCATTCGCGATGTTACAATCGTCCCCTGTTGCAACTGACCCCGGTCTACCCTACTATGCATGTTCCTTCCAAATTATACCCTGAAAACCACATCTTATTTGTCTAAGCTGCGAAACTCTACATATGAATATTTCAAAGAAAATTTGTTTTTTTCTGAAGAGAAAACACAAATAAATTCCATATCCTTAAATGGCAGTATCGTCTTTTGAATCGTGGTAAATCTCCATTCAAAAGTGGTCTCTTTATTTCACGAGTAAGTACCTACCCTAATTTACGACGTAGAGACTTGATTTTTTTTTTAAATAAAGTTGAAGAACGTCCCGAGGGCAAATAGTTTTCTTTTTTTCGATTTAATTAGTTTTTCAATTAAAAAAACCAGGGTAATCGTTAGATCTGGGGTTATTGAATATGTTTTTCGTTTTTCATGAGAACAAGCTATATTTTTGAAATAATCATCATGCAAGTTTTTATAGTTTATAGAAGATTGAATTGCCGAGGGCAAATAGTTGCGATTTTTTTCCAAAAAATTATGAATAACCATCGGAAAAAAATCTTTAAGTGTAGTTTCCGAAACGCTGAAGTTCAACCTGTTTTTTTATTTGGAAAACTGATTAAATCGAGAAAATCGCAACTATTTGCCCTCGACAATTTAATCTCCTATAAACTACAAAAATTTTCATGATGATTATTTCAAAAATATAGCTTGTACTCTTGAAAAACAAAAAACATATTCAATAACCCCAGATCTAACGATTACCCTGGTTTTTTTGAAAAACTAATTAAATCGAAAAAAGAAAACTATTTGCCCTCGAGACGTTCTTCAACTTCAATTTAAAAAAAAATTAAGTCTGTACGTCGTAAATTAGGGTAATTACTCGTGAAATAAAGAGACCACTTTTGAATGGAGATTTACCACGATTCAAAACGTGATACTGCCCCTTAACTTTCGACAAGCGGTTTTGTTTATTGATCTAGTTTCAATTCAAAGGAAATTTCATGGGAAAGTTTTTTCACAAAAAAATCACGAACCTTGTAGGCAGATTCGCATTCAAGTATCTAAAATTTGATTTGACACCTTTCAGAATATGGACAGTATGGATATGTTAATGTCGAAATATTAGGATTTTTTGTCAATACTTCGCTTGCATTTCATATGGTTCTGGTTACGCCATCTGGATATAATTTGGAAAAAAGCTTCAAGACACCATTCTGTATCTAGATCCATAATTTCATCTGGATCCAATATATAGTTTTTGAATTATTAGGAAAACTAAATTTCGAATGACCATATTCACGGAACCCCTAGTCGGGTTTAGTACATGAATATAACACCGGCAATCGATATCCAAAAAAATTTCTAGTCTATATGTATGTTTATCTGTTCGAGAGTTATCGTGTTTACGAGAGGACAGAATTGAATTTACCCTGGGATTTGTGATCAGTGTGTCGAAGCTAGAGACCATTTTGGGCTCAAAATTTGAAATACACAGACATCTTGACGAAACGGTATACCGGTCTTTTAAATGAAACAAGACGCCTTTTGAATATTCCGAACATCTATTGAAAAATTTTTCGATAATTCACCTGAAATTTTTTTGTTTCATTCATCTACACCCTTTCAGAAATTAACAATTGATTAAGAAATAATGAAATTTTGCCTGACCGCTAATCTCGTCAAATGTGTATGGAAGGTGAAATATAACCAAGTGGTTTATTTTCCATTAGTACTTGTAACATAATTTCACTGAAAGCGTCTTTGAAAAACTTCCCAGTAAATTCGGTTACTTTTCAAGCACACTGAAGGGCATCCTAGAACCTGACCAACGATAAAAAAAGTTCAATTTGAGATAATGATAGATCAGCACGATGGTGAATGAAACAAATATTCCTATAATGCTATAGGCCCACTCAGGCTAATGTTACTGTCATGTTGATACTTCAATTATCATCGGCGGTAATACAGTCAATTATGGTCAGGTTCTATAAATCATTTCAGAATTCTCCTCGAGATTCTGTAATTTGATGTAGGAGCTGCCTCAACATCTAGGTACTTAACTTTTTGATACTTCTTCAGGATGACTTGATTTCCTGGAATCATTAAAAATGAAACAACTCTACGGCTACTAATGACTTGAAACGGATGACTTGATCCTCTTGGAAAAGCTATTCTCAGTTAGAATATCATTAAACAGAAAATCGATCTTGACTTTCTAACGTACTTTCAGCGTCTTGACATATTGTGATTCAATTAAGTAGGTAGAATTTTGAAAATGCTCCTAAAATTCTGAGAAAATGTGGAATTATGTATTCAAGATTGATTCTTGATGAAAGAGAGAAAATGACATGTATAGGTTTGTATTGAGTTGAATTTTGTTATTATTCGTCATTCATACTTGTGAAGCGCTTTCGTTTTCCCAGAAATACAGAGCGACCATTTTAATAGCGACCATGCATCACTGCCAGTGACTTTCCTTCCAAAAAGTCTTAAGTGTGTTCATCTAAACTGTCAATCAGTAGGGAATAAGCTGAACCAGTTGGAACTATTAGTATTTAGAAATTCGCCAGACATAATTTGTGTCAGTGAATCGTGGTGTAATCGAGATAGTATCGAGTCCATACATCTCACAGGCTATACAGTTGGTACATATTTTAACAGATATTTTCACAAAAATGGAGGTGTTTTGATGTTTGTCAAAAATTGCCTTAGTTTTACTAAAGTTAAATTTATAGAACTTTTATCAGTTGAAATGAATATTGAGTGCTGTGGTTTAAAAATCCAAATAAGTGGGAAAAAGTTTTGTATTGTAACGATATATAGACCACCCTCCGGGCAAATAAACATTTTTGTAGACGTTCTGACATCGCTTCTTAATGAATGCACAAAAAGATATGACTATTGACTGGATCCCAAATAGCTTTAATAAGAACATTTTAATTGACATTATGAAAAGTTACTCATTGAATTGTAGCGACAAAAATCCGACAAGGATTTATACTAATGCATCAGGTGTTACCAGCATGTCGAAAATTGACTATGTGCTTACTAATATTGACCCGGCGTGTTACAGTGAAAGGGTGGAAGATTTCAACATAGCTGATCACCTTGGTAACGTATTCAGTATGAATTCATACCCTACTTGTAATGTGGATCATACACCTCATAACATCAGTACACGAATTACTAGCACTGCTAAGCTAAATGAACTCAAGGCATCACTATCTGGTGAAAACTTTGTTGACATGTATTCAGGCCCAGAAAATGTTGATTATATGTATGAAAATTTTTATGTTAATAGTATTTGTCCTGTGATTTCTTTCTCAAAGCGATCAAACATCACTAAGCCATGGCTCACAGATGAAATTGTTTTTATGGCCGAAGAATTGAAAAAGTTATTCTGGCTAAAGAAAAATATGAGGGATGTGATCCTCGAAATGCAATATAAAAGTGCCCAAAAACTCTATAAAAATACTCTGAATCGAGCTAAACGGTCCTATTACCATAATCGATTGCTGTCTAAGAACGGACATCAGAGATCGTCTGAGATCTGGCGCATAGTAGGGGAACAGAAGGGAACATCGCGGAAAAAAAGCCTATTATTGAACTTGAACATCAAAATAACGTAGTAAGGGAACCAAAAACTATAGCAAATATATTCGCTGAACACTTTTCCACAATTGCAGTGACATCTCTGCAGAAGCATTACAGCGGTGGGGTTGAAACCGGTACGGAAGCTTTCGTTTCTAAGGCTATTTCAAATTCATTTTATTTTGAAGAGATCGACTCAAGGAAAGTACTGGCGGGTATTAAAGAATTAAAAAATTCCAGATTTGTTGGCATTGACAACATGTCAAAAAATATTATAAAATATATAGCTGAAGAACTTGCGCATCACCTAGCGAATATAATAAATAAGTCTATTGAGCGCGGAGAATATCCACGGGACCTTAAGGTTGGTAAGGTCATTCCTGTTCATAAAAGGGGAAGTAGTATGGATGTTCTAAATTATCGTCCAATAACACTGTCTTGTATTTTTGGTGAAATTATAGAAAACTGTGTTCTCAATAGAATGCAAAAGTTCATAAATAAATATCATTTTATAATCCCCCAATCAACATGGGTTTCAAAAATCGAAGTCGACGGAGACAGCAATTTGCGATTTCATGGAGTTTGTTTATTGTGGTTTGGACCGGGGAAAGTTTGTTGGAGCCTTGTTTTTCGACCAATCTCTGGCTTTCGATGTAATGGGTATAGATGCCGCATTGAAAAAACTTGAAAGTGTTGGTTTTAGAAGCACTTTCAACGATTGGCTTGCATGCTTTCTAAAAAATAGAAAATTAACCGTTGAGTTACGGGGTGTCAGGTCGGAACTTCGGGATGTTGAATATGGAGTACCACAGGGGCCCATTTTGGGACCCTTAATATTCATAATTTTTGTTAATGACATGGCCTCATATATTGAGTCAGAAAAACTTATCGTCTATGCCGACGATATTTCTATGGCTGTTGTCGCCGACTCGCCCAATGAATTAAATCTCAAATTGAAGAGAGTTGCTGATAAATTCGTAGATTGGTGTAAGAGAAACGCTCTGTAGGTAAAACGGTAGCAATGCCATTTTCTCAAGAAGAAAAATAGAAACTTCAATTAAAATAAATATAATGAACGATGTTGTAGAACTAACTCCCTTTACAAAATTTCTAGCATGTATTGTCCAAAGTGAATACGGGGTTTTATGCTATGCTCCAAAGTAAATACGGGATTTTATGCTATACTCCAATTGAAGCGCGTCCTAACAGGTAACCATTTTTTGAGCGTATATTATGAGGTTGTGTATCCGCACATATCTTACAACATCATATTGTGGGGGAATGCAACTTTTGCCTCTCGAGTTTTTATCGGGCAGAAAAGAGTAATCCGATTGTTATTCGATGTCAAACCGTTGGACTCTTGTAAGACTTTCTTTAAGAGTGGGCACATTCTTACATTTCCATGTGTATACATATACAAGTGTATATTACATTACAGGTTAAATAAAAGTGGTTCACAAAAAGTCTCCGATAACCACCGATATCCCACTAGACATGGTGAACTCATCAGAACGGCAAAGCATAAATCATCGCTTTTTGAGAAATCACCAATGTATATGGGTATTGAACTTTTTAATTGCTTACCAGGATTCATAAAAAATGAAACTAATATTAATAAATTCAAAAGACTTTTAAAAAATGTATTAGTTGATAAAACTTACCTATTATTCGGTAGATGAATTCCTTGCTGACATTGTAAATTGTTAATTTGTTAATTTTCGCAACAGTATGTAACTTCACTATGGATTTTAAACCTGATTATTGATTGCTTTATCATTTGTTTCGTTATGTCTTATATGCAATTTTGTGTGTGTTTTTTTTATGATGTACATCGGTATTTTTTTTGACTTGTCTTATGTCATTTTGGTGACCGCAAAGGATGAATAAATGTTATGTTATGTTATTCTATTCATAGAGTCAGAGGCTCAAACGTTGATGACGACCAAAATGCAGCGAACTGACAGGGAGAAATCCCTCTGGTCATAGAGAAGGAAGGTGAAGGTTTCCTCAGGTGTAATGTCGTAATGAGCTCAATAACACATATGAGGTAAACGCGGAATTTGTGAGCAAAAAGCCTACATCAAATACATCCATATATCTAATAATTATTAGTAGATATATATATGCCTATACATCTGCTTGGCGTTGACGCAAATCCATGCTTTCTAGTAAATGTCAATAATTTATGATCAAATTTCTTTTTAAAAACAATCTGTGTTCCTAAAAACATAATTACATGATAATATGGATGCCCGTAATATAAAAACAGTAGGGATCTAATTTCCTGTCTCAGTCAGTATGAAAAGCATACTTAATGTTTCCGCGAAGATTTATTTAATGAGGGGATATATGATGTAATGCTTATATTAAGCTTTCTCCTCAAAGTTATAGGTGAATGATCTGAACCATTCACAAGAAATTACTTAATTATGTTATAGATAATATTCGGTTGGGACACTGGTGGGTAGAGGTTAGTTGTCTGTTCTACAAGTAAATGAGGAACTGATTGGAGCTCCTCATTAAAATGTAAATTCCAAACAAACTGATTTGAATTTCATGAGATGTAGGTGATTATCGGTCGGAGAATCAAATGAAAGCAAAATATGGAATCAGTTCATTTCTGCAGTCATAATTGAATGAATTTAGAATAATATATTTTCATGCTGGAAGAGTATTCTCTAGATTCTAGAATGAAGATATTCACCAGTAGGTATATCCACTGTCAATAAATATCTTCATGTAAACTCCCATCGTTGTATACAGGGTTTCGTACGAGTTATACCCTCGGTTATACCCCATTCCCTTTTATGATGTATCCTGGTTGGCCATGGCATTCTGACGTCGTCTGAGGTGGTATTAATAACGTATTTATCAAAATGTTTAATTACTTTGGGAAAATAATACTTTCGAGAAAATATTATTTGATTTCGATGATTCCAAAGACCCGGCGAATATTGAAGAAAATTTTTCTCTTTTAATACTGAAAATATTTCACGTATGTAAAAATGGTTTGAAGATTCAGTTATGCTATTTTCTTGTTCGGAAATCAAGAATCGATTGTTGAAATTTTACTGAAAAATAATGGACACTTGATGATAAAAAAGAACAAAAGTACTCGAATAACCCGACAGCAAAACTTATAAACGAAATGATGGACCTATAAAATTGCCCATTTTTCAAAATTCTCAAGAAATAAGTCTACAGAAGACTTTTGAATACCTTTTTGCACAATTTGAAATACTCCATTATGAAAATGTAGTGGTACCTACTTCGAAACCTGTGTCACAGTTGAACCTTAAAGAACTTAATCCATTTTTTCGTAGTCGAGCTTCGACTTGTAAATTGTTTAAGATTTTTGGTGCCTCTGGTTTCACTGGAAGTAACACAAACTTTCGATGAGAAGCCCGATATTTTATTATGAAAATTGACTCTGAGTTGTTTTAAGGTCGAATTTTTAGGTGGAAATTGATTTGCAAATTACGAAAAAAAAACTGACAAAGGAGCTGAGCCCCATTGCATTGGAATATTAAGTTTTGGGCTCCTAGAGGAATAAGACAACTGTTTTTCTCGGAATATATAGGGTGTTGCATCCCGAAACACGTCGAATGATTTTGTTTGGGGACATCTTTTGACGTATATTTGTGGCTTAAACGACCAACCCCCTGAGAGGGGGCGCTTCAAGCCTTCAAAATTGAAGAGGTGTTGACTTAAACTTCATTTGAAAGGTCTTGCAAGCCTCTTTACAACGGTGTATGATAAACGTAATTCTGATGAACCGTTTCCGCCAAAAACCCACTAGACTTCTTCTTTTGGGGACATCTTGAGTCCATGATTCAGCCTCAAGATTTGGGGGAACTATAGGCCAACGAGTGTCGTCAAGTAACTTCAATTATACCATTGAGTTTAAATATACATAGAGACATAACCCAGTTCAACGATTTGAAGCTAAATTTTGTGTAGTTCCTTCACCGGTTCATAGATGGATAATTGTGTTTCAGAGAAGCGAAAATGTTTACTCCCGCATCTGGCGGTAAGTAGCTGAACTATAAGGCACTATTTCCGAAGCCGAATGCGATGACGATCAGGACCGGCATATGGAAATGTGGGATGTTCAGTATTTCATCACCTGATTTTTTTGATGCAATAAAACGACAATTATTTTTGATCTTTCATGAATATAAATTACTGATGTATGAAAAACTAAATGCATGCAATTTTTTCTTCATTCACAAGTATTTATAAATAGATTTTCTATGAATTTTCAAAAATATTTATTTTTTTATAAACAGCGGGATGCTTCTGTGTCGAGATTCCTTTGGTATTTTTTCTGTCCCCTGTACAGCTTCACTCTAATCAGTTATATCAACAAATGAATCCTGTGCTTTTCAAATTCTGGAGATAACGGAGAGTTCCAATCTTCTATAAATTCATTTTTTTTTATTTTCCTAAAATATACCTTTGAAGTCACATCTTTTCTGATTTTGTGACCATAATTTTCTTCATGACCAACAGCGCTTTCCCTATCAAATGTTTGAAATCGGTTGAGGGAATTCTCAAATGTATCCGATTTCGATTTGCAATATATAACCAATCATTACCAAGCTTATTCAAATCATCAATGAGGAGTGCTTTTTCGCACTTACCGCATTTGTTTTTTTTTGTCGATGATCCTCATCAAATACTCCGAAAAACTTGCGATTTAGTTGGATTCTAGGGTCTTTAGGGGTTCAATTAACTCTTTATCCCTTATATACCCTCACTAGGCTCACCGTTGCCCGAATCCGCAGAAGAAATGGTAGAATCTGTCCAATCAACCACATCAATGGGCCTACTTTCAGATTCTCCCATTGTACACAGGTCGAAATCATTGTCGTCTTGGCAGTTAGAATTATCCGAACATTTTTCAAGACAACCAGTCATGACCGACTGCAAGCCAAATCTGAAGCATCGAGCTGAGGGGTTTGGATCATAACCCTTACGCTGTCTTACTGTGGAGAATGAATTCTCGATTGGGTCCTGGTTGAGCCGACTTTTTATCAAATATGGAAATGTTTCCTTCGTCTCCTCCCACAATTGAAGGATGATACTGATGGTTTGTATCAAACCGTTGAAACAATAGGGAATATTTTCCCAACTGTCCAAGACTTAATGAATTCAATTGATTCCGTCAGAGTTTGTATTGCTGATGGCTGATAATTTCCCTCAAATTTTCCATTCGAATTGAGGCAGTCGAGAAGATCATTCATTTTCAGAATGAACTGAGCAGTTGAATTGGCACTTCTCGACATCAGCTCACCAGTTGCAATGACTGTTCTCATAGCCGAATATGAAGTTCTGATGAAAATCTGTGTGGCCAATTTAACCTCCATTTTCTGGAAGGCGTTTGGATTTATGTGGTTTTTAGTTCTTCAAGAGAGTACGAGAAAGACAAATTCTTTTCATCGATTAAGTACGTTCCTTTCATGTGC
This sequence comes from Adalia decempunctata, assembly GCA_951802165.1. Taxonomy (NCBI): domain Eukaryota; kingdom Metazoa; phylum Arthropoda; class Insecta; order Coleoptera; family Coccinellidae; genus Adalia; species Adalia decempunctata. The sequence continues at coordinate 36,104,109 of OX637695.1, read as the reverse complement.
CTCCAAGAAACATTTTCACCCCTCATTTCCCACCTGAGAACACTCCTTTGGAGAAATTTATGGCTTATAGTTCATCATTATTGAATCACACCGTTTGTAACGAATTTGGACGAATCCGACCCTGCCTACGATTCATAGAACTAGAGGAAAATAAATCACCTACAAATTTCGATAAATGAGTAGTGACAAAATGGATCGGTCGATAATAGTTCCTTTAGTAGCTACTATGTGCCGCCATTTAAGTTGACAAGTAAACTGCCAAAAATTTGTGCATCAAATCAATGAACTGGGTTGTGTCTCTATGTATATTTAAACTCAATGATTATACTGAACCATGTTAGAGGCGGTAATTGGAACATTCGATTTAAAAAAGCAGATTTAATTGTTTTTGATTGTGAGCATGAGAATAAGAAAATAATGTTTTTTTTAAAAAGTGATTTTTTGATATTTTTTCAGGTTTCAAAAACGCTTAGTGAAAATGACCTAAGGGGGCTCTCACACCCCTCAAAATTGAATGGGGAAGAGATGTTGAATGATACCTCATTTGGAAGGTCTTGGAAGCTTCCCTACAACAGTCTATGAAAAACGTAATTTTGATTAATCGTTTTCGCCAAAAATAGTTTTTTAGCTGAAATGAGCAGCGAATAGTTTGTTTTTTTTTCAAAATTGACGAGGCCATTTTTACTTAGCCTTTTTTATGTAGCTCAAAAAATCTGAACCGTTTTCGCCAAAAAATTTATTTTACCTCAAATGAGCCTTGAATATTTTGGTTTTAGTTCCCACGTACAAGGTCATTTTTACTTAGTCGTTCTTAAAATATAAAATAACCACATAGAAAAAAATAATTTTCTTATCATGCTTACAATCACAACCAATTAAATCTGCGTTTTCAAATCAAATGCTCTGAAGCGTGTTGCTTTTAATTGTGAATCGGGATGGGGCTACGTTTCGTCCCAGCCTCGCTTACGATGGACTCATCAGATTGGCTAATGTAAGCGAGGCCTGCCAATGACGTAGGTTTTACAGCTGCCCTGCTCTAAGCGAGCGAGGGTACTGGATATAAGACGTGGTCGGTCTATAAAGGAAATGGTTCCACAGTACCCGGGCTGCTTAGGGGGAGGTGCCCTCTGCCGGACATATGCTGAGGCACGGGCAGCGTGCGAAAGGCGTGAGCAGATTTCTACAGGCGTGGCATTGACTCGCCACAGCTCAAATTGTCCTCCTTTGACTTTCATACAATCTCGACTGAAAACGGTCTTCAACATGGTTAAGCATAATTGGACTTATTTGACGACACTCGTTTACAATTCGTTGGCGTAGTTCCTCCAAATATTCAGGCTGAGTCACAAAAATCTTAAGATGTACCCACAAGAAGACGTCTAGAGGGTTTTTGGCAGAAACGGTTCATCAAAATCACGTTAATCATACACCTTTGTAAAGAGGCTTACAAGACCTTCCAACTGAAGTATCACTCAACCCCTCTTCCCTATTCAATTTTGAGGGCTTGAAGCGCCCCTGTTAGCTATGAGAAAAGAAATATACGGGGTGGCTCGTCTGAGATTGAAAACCCTATACAGGGTCTTTCACGAGGAACCTCACCCATATTTATACGGGAAACTACTGAACGTATTTTCATGAAATTCAGCACTTATAAGTATTTCACGATGCTGATGAAATCTAAAATATTTTCAAGGCATGAGCACCTCCGGTTTTTCCGGAAATGACGTCAACTTCCGTTTTTCAAATTAGAACACCATTTTTTTATTGCAGAAATAGATTCCTTAGAAAATTTCAAGTTATTTTGATGTAACATTTTTCAGTTTTGGTTGGAAAATTCTCTCTGAGCGGGAAAATTCGAAAAAAAAATCGAAAATAGAGCTCCGCTGAAACAAGAATAACTTCAAGGTTTTTGGATGGAAAATTTTCATTTTTGGGATTTTTCAAGATGTAAGATTGATGTATCCACTTTGAAAATCGAAATCGCGATTCATGATACAGGGGGTGAAAAAATCGCTTTCAAAGTTAGGGATGACAAAATCGTGAAAAATCAATTTTTTCAAATTAGAACCCCATTTTTTTATGGCAGGTATTGAATCTACGTTAAAAAATAATGTGAGTGTATGCATCACACCCTTGCCCTAAAGTGGATATTTTCTGAGTTATTCACAAAAAACTGTTTTTCGTCTTGAATTTTCAGCTATTACTTTTACCTTCACGCCAAAAAGATGAAATTTTCAGGAACTGTTACTTAAACCATGTTTTAGATTTTACTACCCTAATATGCAAGAGAAAAAAGTTACAGGTTGTTCCTAAATAGATGGCGAATTTGGATTCGAATTTGTTTCGGAAACCTCCTCATTTCAACTAATCGGCCATCGGTTTTCTCTCCAGTGATAAATAAATAATTCCTTATGAACCATATGCAAAAACTTACCATGTTTTACATTCTTTTTTATTAATGATATCTATCATTAAAAAAAAAGAATGTAAAACATGGTAAGTTAATGATATCTATCATTGAAAAAAAAGAATGTAAAACATGGTAAGTTTTTGCATATGGTTCATAAGGAATTATTTATTTATCACTGGAGACAAAACCGATGGCCGATTAGTTGAAATAAAGAGGTTTCCGATACAAATTCGAATCCAAATTCGCCATCTATTTAGGAACAACCTGTAACTTTTTTCTCTTGCATATTAGGGTAGTAAAATCTTAAACATGGTTTAAGTAACAGTTCCTGAAAATTTCATCTTTTTGGCGTGAAGGGAAAAGAAATAGCTGAAAATTCAAGACGAAAAACAGTTTTTTGTGAATAACTCAGAAAATATCCACTTTAGGGCAAGGGTGTGATGCCTACACTCACATTATTTTTTAACGTAGATTCAATATCTGCCATAAAAAAATGGGGTTCTAATTTTAAAAAATTGATTTTTCACGATTTTGTCATCCCTAACTTTGAAAGCGATTTTTTCACCCCCTGTATCATGAACCGCGATTTCGATTTTCAAAGTGGATACATCAATCTTACATCTTGAAAAATCCCAAAAATGAAAATTTTCCATCCAAAAACCTTGAAGTTATTCTTGTTTCAGCGGAGCTCTATTTTCGATTTTTTTTTCGAATTTTCCCGCTCAGAGAGAATTTTCCAACCAAAACTGAAAAATGTTACATCAAAATAACTTGAAATTTTCTAAGGAATCTATTTCTGCAATAAAAAAATGGTGTTCTAATTTGAAAAACGGAAGTTGACGTCATTTCCGGAAAAACCGGAGGTGCTCATGCCTTGAAAATATTTTAGATTTCATCAGCATCGTGAAATACTTATAAGTGCTGAATTTCACGAAAATACGTTCAGTAGTTTCCCGTATAAATATGGGTGAGGTTCCTCGTGAAAGACCCTGTATAGTCTAGTGTCAAAGTCAAAGTCCGTGGCAAGTTTAGTACAATCGAAAATTTTACTTCCAAACGAAGTGTTCCTTACTTTTATCTCCACCGAATCGCATGGAAAATCGCTGCCACTATGAATAGACCTCAAGGCCTTTCTTTGAAACTAATTTTGAAGAAAACGAAATACAAGTGCAGTTTTACAAAGGAACAACTGGTAAAAAGTATAATATATCATGCAAAGTTTTTTTCGAAGGGTTTTTAATTCCTTGAAAGAATCAACAGTCATCAATAGTACAAAATTATAAAACATAAAAAATAAATATCACAATCTGCATCATTGGTCACTCACTTCTCATCACCTAATCGAGTGGGTTTTAGTCCTGAAATCGTACTTGAGATCGCCTTCGATAATTTCGGTAACCGGTTTGACATCTTCGCCTTCGTAATTTCCTATCGGGGGTAGAGAAACCTGTCGGAACAACTGACCCAGTCCGCGGAGGTGCGCCACTTCCTCGTACCCGGTGTCCAGCTTCAGTTTACCAAACTTTGGGCGTTTTTTGTTTACCTTCGATAGGTCGTAATAGAAATTATCCTCGATAATGGGACTCGTGTGGTGGAATTTGAACGTGACATGGGACGGTTTCGTGTAGGTAAACTGTTGGAAGTCCTGATGGTCGGCGTCGTCTACGTGGATTAGGAAGCCGCCGTCTCTGGGTCTCCTGAAAATGGGATTATGACAATTCATGGGTGTTTATTGCGGCTTTATGTCTTAGATAATGGTGGGATTGTTCAGGTTGTATTTTACTGTGATGACGTTTTTAGGGATTTATGTGATTAAAAGAAAATGCACGCTATGTGCGTTCCAACTGAGGGTGTTGATGAAATATAGATACTCGAAACGGTTTAGTATTTTTTGTGTGCACCATGTTTCAGCAGGAATTTCTATAAGTTGAAACAATAAAATCATACCATTCGGCCAAAAATGAAATACAATCAGAGCTCTCTGTTAACACAGGCCGAAACGTTGAATAAGTAGAAGAAAAAGCGCCATATTAACCAATCTTTCTGTCGTATTGTGACCATCCTCAGAACAAGATATCTCTGTATTTGTCTGTATTTTCCGAATTCTGAGCCGAAAATGATCTCTAACGACTATTTCACTCATTTCAAAAACTGACCAATCACACTCCGAAGACAGCTCGTTTTATCGCAATAATACCAACTGTCTCTGAATTAAAATTGGTCTGACAACGTATTATCAACGATTGAACTACAGCATAATCTGTGATTAAAATATTGATACGAGATTGATACGAATGGTTTGACAACTGATAAATATAAATTGTAGATGTCAACATGAGTTTTTCTTTGCTTCTCTTGAATATGGAGTTTCTGACCTTCAATTTTGTTCGTGAATTCTAATATATAAAATTCTCCTGTCTGCACTTTGTGGCCGAACTCCTCCGAAACGGCTAGAGCGATTTTCGTGACTTTTTTTGTGCATATCGAGTAGGATCAAGAATCGGCCAACATATATTTTTCATCCCCCTAAATGTTAAGGGTAGTCCACCCCTAACTTTTTTTTCAATTTTTTTGGACAATTTTTTTTATTTTAATTTTTTTATGATACAGCACACAAAAATACATACAACCCTAAATTTTCACCCCTCTACCTAACCTAACGGGAACGTGTTATAACAAAAAGCGGAACGGAGTTCGCGGGGCCAGCTACACCATTTCCAAGTGTAAGGCGTCAATTGTATTTCAGAAAACATCACTTGTATTTCAGATTAGTCAATTGAATTTCAGAAAACATCAAACGTATTTCAGATTAGTCAATTGCAGCATTTCAGAAAACATCAAATGTATTTCAGATCAGCAATGTTATTTCAGATTATATCATATGTATTTCAGAAATCATCAATTGCATTTGAGAAAACATCACTTGTAATTCAGATCAGTCAATTTAATTTCAGAAATCGTCAATTTTATAACTGCATTTCTCAACATTGGAACACGACAAATTGCACAATTTATTATCCTTTGAATTCATTGTTGGAAATTGCAAACTGAATTGAACTTTTGACTTTTTTTCCCGAAGTCTCACTTTTTCATATTTCTATGTGCTTTAATATATATATATATATTCTGTAACAAGGGCAGAATGAAAATTCGATACGAGTGAATTATTCAGATGGCGAGTATGCTTTCAAAAGTGTTACGGAATGAATATTCCATAACAGTGTGTGGGAATGAAATTCAGTCAAAATGCTTAAAAAACTACACCATTTCCAAGTGTATTTCAGAAGGCGTCAATTGTATTTCAGAAAACATCACTTGTATTTCAGATTAGTCAATTGTATTTCAGAAAACATCAAATGTATTTCAGATTAGTCAATTGCATTTCAGAAAACATCAAATGTATTTCAGATTAGTCAATTGTATTTCAGAAAGCGTCAATTGTATTTCAGATTATTTCATATGTATTTCAGAAATAATCAATTGCATTTGAGAAAACATCACTTGTAATTCAGATCAGTCAATTTAATTTCAGAAATCGTCAATTGTATTTGGGGGTCTTTCGTGTCCCGAGACTGATAGCGAGATGACTGATATTTGAAAATTCGGTTTAATGTGGCACAAAAAAGAAACTGTAATTCTTGAAAACTCTTATTCGCGCATTTTTCAAATATTCGCCACAAATGTTTTCTGGGAGACTTTCGGGTTCGTGGATGATTCATGCATGGAGCATGGGGGATTGCCTCGATAATACCTATACGTTGGACAGAGGTTTGGCCAACGTAAATTCAGTACTCGTCAAAAAATATGATAAAATCTGGATGTCCAATACATTGGACATCAGGAGGATATACACGGTTTCTGAAATACATATGATATAATCTGAAATACAATTGAGGTTTTCTGAAATTCAATTGAGGTTTTCTGAAATTCAATTGACTAATCTGAAATACATTTGATGTTTTCTGAAATGCAATTGACTGATCTGAAATACAATTGACGCTTTCTGAAATTAAATTGATCAATCTGAAATACCAGTGACGCTTTCTGAAATTCAATTGACTATTCTGAAATACAATTGACGCTTTCTGAAATACACTTAGAAATGTAGGATTGTACTCAAGCTTGAGTTGGTTATTCGTGGTTATTCCCTAAAAGGCAAAAACCAAACTGAACAACAACCGCGGTCATTACTGATTATTTGCTTGAAATCGATTCAGGTGTTGTAGAATAAATATTAAATATCAAGTGATGGAACACTGTTTCTGAAATACATATGATATAATCTGAAATACAATTGACGCTTTTTGAAATTCAATTGACTAATCTGAAATACATTTGATGTTTTCTGAAATACAATTGACTGATCTGAAATACAATTGACGCTTTCTGAAATTAAATTGACTAATCTGAAATACAATTGACGCTTTCTGAAATTCAATTGACTAATCTGAAATACAATTGACGCTTTCTGAAATACACTTGAAAATGATGTAGTCAGTCTTATTATATAAAATTCTCCGGTTTGCACTTTGTGGCCGAACTCCTCCGAAACGGCTAAACCGATTTTTGTGAAATTTTGTGTGCTCATCGGGTAGGACCGGGAATCGGCCAACATCTTTTTTTCATCCCCCTAAATTTTAAGGGTGGGCCACCCCTAACTTTTTTTTCAATTTTTCTGTACAAAATTTTTTTTTTCAATTTTTTTATGATACAGCACACAAAAATACATACAACCCTTAATTTTCACCCCTCTACCTAACCTTACGGGAACGTGGTATCACAAAAGGCGGAACGGAGTTCGCGGGGTCAGCTGGTAGTCTTATAAAATATAACACGAGATTGAATTAACCTCATAAGTCTATCTTTTATTTCCAAACTCAAATGAGTTGCTTTAAGGAAACACCACTCGTCCTACGGACTCGTGATGTTTCCAAGCAACTCATTTTCGTTTGAAAATAAATCCATAGACTCATCACGGAAATTCAATCTCTTGTGTTATTACTACTGATTATATTCAATGATGACGTAAACGCAATGAGGTAGGCAAGAAAAATAAGGTCTCTTCAATCTGGGTTCCCGGTCATTCGGGAATCATAGGAAAGGAAGAAGCCAATATGTTTGCCTGAGGGGGCGTACGAACGCATTCACTGGCCCAGAACCTCTCTGTGGTTTAGGGAAATGCACCAATAAGAAGAATTTCTGGAGAAAGAGAAAACCGAAATGGGAACACTCTGGTGGAATCTCTCAGTAATGAATCACTCTAAAAAGTTGTTTCGGAACTTTTGAACGGCAAGATACAAAAATTATCTGTGTCTCAGTAGGAACTAGCTACACCTCCTCGCCTGCTTTCTTACAGGACATTGTCGCCTCAGGAAGCATCTGTGGAGAATGGGTTTATCGACACTGAGGAGTGTATATTCTGAGGGGAGAAGGGCAAGAAACTTGCAGGATTGTGGAACTAGCTTCGTTGAAGCCTTCCCAGATATTGGATTTGACTAGATCTCTGGAACAGGAAGGCGAGCTCTAAGTGCGTGGTGAGAACAGCCCTGTTAGGGGGTACAATAGACCTTAAGGTCGCAGTGAACTGTGACCCCTTTCTAACACTTGCTGATGAGGAATCACTCAGTCAAATTCAGTTCTGTCTGTTCATCCTTGAGCACAATAACTCTCGAATGGTAAAACTTTTCAGGGTAGTTGGGGGTATCGAATGAGCAAGATTGGATTGACCTTTAATACTGTAAACATTGTCGTTCGAAATTTGGATCTCTTGAAAATTTCTGAACTACTGATTCCAATATTATTAAAGCAATAGATCCCATATCATAAAGGGCATCTTTGAGAGCTGCTATGATTTAAGTGCTCTTTTTGAACTATTTTTAAAGTATTGGAATAGTATATTTTGAAACTAGTTGCAGAATGGGCTCCTATTCCAATACGAATGTGAAATTCGAAAACGAGCGAGTTTACGAACGCATGAGTGTTGGAATTGCATTCTGCAACGAGTATAAGACGATGTTTTCTCTATTTCGGTCAAATTTCGTGAAATACTGTTGAAATTCAATGAAAAATTCAGATTATAAATCCTAGTGACTTTTGTATTGTATCTTGGCATTTGGTAAATGTTACGAAATTGACATTTCCAAATTGACGTGCGTTGAAAATTGATGGGATCGACAGTAATTGTTGACAACAACGAAACGAAAAATATACCTAAAAACAATGCTGTAATGACTTCATTACAGCACTGTTTTTAGTACTGTTATGAACTCATCACGATACTGAAATGGAGAAATGAAATTATTCCGTTTCGTAGAATTTTTTCAATTGCCCCAAAGGACCCCGCAATTTTCTTATGGGAAATGGCGTTCCGTCAAATGTTCTTAAATTTTGGTATAATGTAGTACTCGACCTACTGATCAAAAGTGTCCATGGCCCCAACTCAATCCTATGACTAGTTTTCGAGTAAAGTTGAGAATTACCCACTTTTACTACGAGATTATCTCGAAACAGAATCGAATGAACTTCAATTTTTCTCAAGAAACATCTCATTCCATCCCCAGGGATCAAGCATATAGAGGAATATAACTGAAAATCGTTACTAATACAGGGTTATCCATAATTGAATGCATGCCCGATTTTGAAAGTATAAAATGTGTCAGTTCCATAGCGAGAACGTTCGCAAAATGAAATATTTTACTATGTTGTTGTTACATCGGAAAAACCTGAAATAACCAGAATTCATACTGGGTGATTCATTGATATAGAAACTATTCACAATGAAGCTTAAGTGGACACCCTGTATTTTTGGGTTGATTTGAGGTGTCTGTGTGATTTTTTAAGAACATATCATCATGGACAAAGAATACAGGGTGATTCATTCATGAAATGAACTGTGAACCTCACGAAAATACCCAAAAACCACTTTTTTTTTCATCACCCTCTATTTCGAGATTAACTCCGTTGAGGTGGAAATTTTATTTCACCACTGTACTTGATATAAAAACACCAATACGGCGGAGAGTTTTCATCCACTTCCTATGACCAAATTTTTTTTATGCTGGAATAAGATAAGAATAACATAAATAAATACTTTTCATATTACATAAAAAAAATCTGGCCATAGGAGGTGGATGAAAACTCTCAGCCGTTTTGATATTTTTATATCAAGTAGGTACAGTTGTGAAAGAAAATTCCCACCTCAACGGAGTTAATCTTGAAATAGAGGGTGATGAAAAAAAGGTGGGTTTTGGGTATTATTGTGAGGTTCACAGTTCATTTCATGACTGAATCACCCTTTAGTTTTTGAAGTCCATGATGATATGTTCTGAAAAAATCAAACAAACACCTTAAATCAACCCGAAAATACAGGGTGTCCACTTAACCCTCATTGTGAATGGTTTCTATAATAATGGATCACCCAGTATGAATTCTGGGTATTTCAGGTTTTTTCGATGTAACAACAACATATCTAGTGGAATAGTTTATTTTGCGAACGTTTTCGCTCTGGAACTGACATATTTTATACTTTCAAAATCGGGCATGTATCCAATTGTGGATAACCCTGTATTCGTAACGATTTTCGGTCATATTCCTCTATATGGTTGCTCCCTGGGGATGGAATGAAATATTTCTTGAGAAAAATTCATTCAAGTTCATTCGATGCTGTTCCGAGATACGAGCGTAGTAAAAGTGGGTAATTCTCAACTTCAACGCCCTGTATCTCAAAAACTAGTCATTGGGTTGAGTTGGGGCCATGGACTTTCGATCAGTTGGTCCAGTACTATATTAAACCAAAATTTAAGAACATTTGACGGAACGCCATTTCCCATAAGGAAAGTGCGGGGTCCTTTGTATGAATCAAAGGTGTAACAAGGGAATAGAACGAAAATTTCTCATATGAAATGTTCAATTTAAAAAAAATATAATGAATTTTGGGCATCTATACCTTAATACCACTCTGGCCTGCATCATATCTCTACATCTCTGCAACAGGTTTATGAACGTCCGCGAAATTAGGTGATTTCTTAGCGGAAATCTTGTTATCTACGACTTATACGCTGCACTGGCATTTTGTTTTGATTCACCATAAATTAAAAGCGAATCAACAAGTTCATTATTTGAATGAATGTAAACACTCGTAGAATCTACACCGCACCCTCGCCGAAGATTACTGATCACAATCGATATTCTCAGTTGTGTATGATAAGAAAACAAAAAACAAGAAGTTGATGTTGATATCTACGAAGAAGCAGACGAGGGAGCAGGTTCGGACAGGAATTTTCAGATTCACCTAGAAAATATTCTAGTTCCATTTTCTCGAAACAGGGGCATAATTCATATAGAAAAATTGTGGTCAAATGACTCATTTTGATGAGTTCTACCATCTTTTATAAGAAAAGCCCCACCTTTAAATATACCCTGTATTTTGAAAATGTTAGATTATAGTCATTTTCCTTTTCAAATAACTACGCAACATTGTCCTCTCTACATAGAGGTCGTAGTAATTAAGTACGTATCTATCAAAATGTTTATTTACTTTGGGAAAATAATGAATTTGAGAAAATATTATGTGAATTCCAAAGACCTGGAGAATGTTGACGAAACTTTTTTCTCTGTTAATACTGGAAATATTTCACGTATACAGGGTGAGTCTTTGACTTGTACATATATTTTAACTGAAGGTTCTTGAGGTCAAAAGAAACCTATTTTCATTTTCCATTTTTGCGAATTCGGCTCTGTTGAAAAGATATAGCCATTTGAAAAAAAACATTGTGCTAATTACGTCCCTGAAATATGATACTGTGGAATTGATTCAAAGTTCATATTTCTCGATAGAAATTGAGTTTATACATTTAGGCCCAATTTAGGGAATACTCAAGTAGTCAAGTACTAACCTTATTGTTGCAAACACGATAATTTCAACAAAAACAGTTAGTTTCATCGGATTATATCTGCAACTAGAAAGCCATATTTCTCACACCAAAATAAGTTCCTTCTTCGATTTTTCTGCAGATTAGTTTGTAAACACTAATAACTTGTTCATATTGACATATTTTCCTCGAAATTTCCAAACAATATCATGAAGAAAGACTTTCATTCAAATTTATTATTAAACAACCTAACTCAATCTAATTTGTATCGATTCTGTGAATTTTTGGACAGAAATGTCAAGAACATGTTGCTGATATTTTCATTGAGGTTAAGGATTTTTTACGAAACATAGTATAAATCACGATAAATTTGTGTACCGTGGTATGAATATCTATGAATTCTGCCGTTTCCATCATAAATCGACTTTGCCGCCAAATTTTACCACGCATGCGTAGAGCGAAAACCGAAATATTGGTTATCTAGTCTGGAGCCAACTAAAACAATAACAATGCAGGCTCTGAACAGTCTCAACAAACTGTAAACATTATTTGAAGTTCAGAATACATTCATTACATTCAGTGGATTATTGTTCTAATGTGATCATTACGTGTAGTGAATTAATATAATTTCAACCGTGTCGAGTTTATAAAATTCCAAGATGAGTTGTTTAGATAGAGAAACATCGCCACAGATTATCAGGTATCGTTTCATTAACTTCAATTTAATAAGTAGTTTGTGTTGAGATTCATCATTCATATCCGAATTTTGTATTTCATCGACATTTAACTTCAATATGGACCGGTAACTATGAATTTTCAATAGAAACTGTGCGTGTTGAATCCTCCTTGGTGTTCAATTTTATCTCCCACATTTGGGTGGGATTTTATTATTAAAATATCTCGACAAAGTTGATAAATATTGTGACAACATTGTAAAATCGTCTAAAGACCAGAGATCGAACAATTTTCGATGATATTTAATTCAGAGACGCATTCAGGTTATTCTTGAAATTAATGATTTATTCGTCAAATTTCTGCGGGTAAAATTGGAAATAACTCGAAAACGACGCGTTTTATTGAAAAAAAATAAGAATACTTTTAGTTTCTTAAATGATTGATTCTTTCGAAAATATGAACCGTTTATCTTTTTAAAGTGGTTTTATGGTGTTTTAGCGTGTATTGATGAGTCGACTACCCTGTAACTTTTATACTAGTGAAGATATTGAATATGTTTCGATTGAGGAATATGCACCATGAATAGAGTAAAAACTCAATCAAAATTCAGTTCGTTCGAAATAACGGTTCCGAAGATATAAACAGAAGTGTTTTTTTCATGGATTTTCGACACCCTGTATCTCCCAAACCAAACCGAATTTTGAAAAATGGAATAGGAAAAAGGTGTTTCGTTTGATAAGAGGAATCTACAGTTAAAATATATGTACAAGTCAAAGACTCACCCTGTATAAACATGGTTGGAAGATTCAGTTATGCTATTTTCTTGTACGGAAATCAAGAATCGAATGTTGAGATTGTACCAAAAAACAATAAAATATGTATAATACCTTGATCTTCACTCACATAATATGTCGAGAGTGTTGGATAGCTGGTGATAGATTATTTATTCAAAATCATCGGGTTACTATCAGAATAAGCAGATTTCAATTCTACATAGAACTTCCTTATACTTTGTACAAACTACCTTCGACATTTTTAGTTTCCAAGCGTGATGATTATATTGAGATTGAGAGAAGAAATTAGCATTGGCAACGTCTATGAGAATTAATTCGACATTGCCGATATTTCACGAGTGCCAGCCTGCGTAAAAAATGAAAGTGAGTAAAAAACTTTATAAACCTGAATCGTAGTCGACCGGGATACTTTATAAAAGTGGATGGTGTATACGTGTTCAATTTTTTCGTCACAATAATTTCAATTAAACGAAACACCAATTATACTTTTATAAGAATACGTTTGTTTGCCTAGTGTTCAAGGCGCTTGTCCGGCAAGCAACAAACGCAGGTTCGATTCCTGCTTTGATGTAACTTTTTTCGGAATTTCAAAATTTGTATGTAAGCCGTGAATTATCTTTTTGTAACATTTATGCCGTTTGTGATGGCAGCATAACACCGTCCATATGTCATTTCACCAAAAGATTTCATGTCATTTCATTTTAAATCGATGTCTTGAGTACTTGAAGTGTTCGCGGCTTGCATTCATAAACTTGACTCTTTGGATAACCCTAAAAAGATCCCAGTAAGTCATATATCTGGTGATTATGGGGGCCACTGGATATCGCGAAATGATACGGCCTGGGCTGATTTCTCGAACAACCCGTTTGAGTTTCTTGTGGTACACGCTGTGGTTCCATCTTGTTGAAACCAAGCATGTCTTCTAAATCCTCGTAGGCTGAACCTTATGCAAAGTTCCCTATGTTCTTGCGTCAATCATCGCCTATTTCATTATTGTGTTTCCATTAGGTATGAAGATATGACGATCAATATTGAAGTGAATTTTGAACTCCCTGTGTGGCGTAAGCAAAAAAGCGATTCTGCAACTGCCACCGAGAAGTAGTGAATAATTAATGGCACAATAAGATTTCTATCCTCTCTTCATTCTGAAAACATCTGTTTCTCGTGGTGCACATTGGATATGTAGGTATAAAATAAACGAGAATTTCATGTATCAGGAGTACTTCCGACCCAATTAATTAACTATTAAGTTGAACATGCTGATATGGTAAACGAGACGAGACATAAGGTATATGGCACCCATAGGTTTTTCTAGGGGGTATACTCCCCCAATACTCCTCTTATCGACGCCCTTGTAGTATTAACAAGTTGTAGTGTATTCAAATTTCAGCTAACGGATCACCCTGTATATGAAACAATTGTATTTGGACAAAAGGAAATCACTTACGACGTTGTTTTTCTAACTTTCGTGTGAAAAGAAATTTGTCGATTGATTTCTTGATCATTATATTCGTTCACATACCGCCCATCTAACGAATTGTTCAACTTTCCTTGATTAGCTTTACCTCGGAACGATCATTCATATATTTGATCTAATTGAAAGAAAGTTGATCTCTACATCATTATACACGAAAGAATGGAAGTGTCGTTACACCTTCGAGTTCTGTTGATCATTAATTTCAATCAAAAATAGGTATTTTTATTCGAAAACAGCTCAGAATCTAGTTGGAACCTTGTCGGGTTTTCATACAGAAAAAATTTACTATCAGCGGCACTCACGCCCATGAAAACTTACCTATCCCTATCGCCAAAAAGGGCTCTGATTTCCTTCGTAATACATAAGAGGAATAGAACCTGAAACAAGTGGAATGAATCAGTCTAATTATTGTTTGAATTCTCGATTACGACCATTCCGAATATCTTCAAAACAATTTCACTAAAAATAAGTTCAAACAATGGTTATTGTAATTTCAAAAGATGAATAAAATTACGAAGCATATATGAGTATCAATTCAATAATAAAAAAGCTCCTCCGTGACAATGCTTGAGCATTGCCGTGACCAGGATTCGAACCTGGGTTACTACGGCCACAACGTAGGGTCCTAACCACTAGACGATCACGGCTAACGGAGCTGTGTGAGAACTAGGAAGTAGCGTTGTTGAACGCGCGTATACTGCTGCTATTGAATTTGAACAATTACTTTTAATTCGAAATTGGATCAACCTAATTGAATTCAGATAAAGTATTTGAACATTGTTCATTAGATACAAGGATCCCATCGATCTCGGTATGAAGTAATTATGGAAAAATTCATGAAAGTAATAAGTAATACCTACATATAAAGATTTTGAGTTTGAGAGGTTGTTCGAATTCGTTGCTATAACGCGGTCACCCATTCAGGTTCTGCTCACTTCTAATGCACGATGATATCGATTTTTTGGGAAACGGAAACACAATTTATCTATTTCATTAATTTCCATGAGAAAATTCAGCCCATCACACGATCTCCGACAGGAAATTCGGTCAACACCCAGAATCTGGAGAGATTAATTTAAAGAAACAATTGATACATTAAATTTGAAGACATCAGGATAAACAATATATCTATCTATCTATCAAACAATAGGAAAAAAAAATACCAAAATCAAAAGAGGACCACTGTAAAAATAGTGTCGACAAAAGGATAAAAACGAAATGATGGTAATGCCATGGCTATAAAATGCCATATTGCGATGATGGAACCTCGTTTCTTGTTTCCGGATAGGTATATTACTGAGTTTTCCAACAAAGTTGAATTGACTGGTCTATTCATTAGGTAGGAATGTTCGAATATATTATGTTGTGATAATTTCTTTACCTTTACGCAATTCTATATCATTTATTTTCAAAGTATGATGGAACATTGAATTATTCGCTCCTTCGTCGCTCGTTTTCGAATTTCGCATTCGTATTGGGATAGGAGCCCATTCTGCAACTAGTTCTAGAATATACAATTGAGATTGAAATTTTTTTTTGTAATATAAATTTATTTTTGACGTGTGAACATTTCAGTAATATATACAAAGCCCATCATAATATAATGAGATAACTAGATTCCTCATTTCTTCAATTGAGCACAGTACCTACCGTGTTTGAAAAGTAATTGAATGTCAATGTTTAAAAAATCCGATGAATCAATAACTAACGTTAAAAAAACACCAGTTTCGTTTATGGGCCTAAATAACAATACGGATACCTACCCAATGCGCCTTTCAAACATTAAAGATCTTAGGTAGAACGAGGAAAACATATTTTTTGGCTAACCAATGTTTAAACACTTTAAACCAACTTGCATCTATATATTTGGAAAACCTTACAATTGTTGTTGGAACCGATTATTTGAAAAGTACTTTTATTGCCTTCTCCAACATATACTCCATTCAATTTAATAATGTATCCCGGTTGGCCATGATATTCTGACACATTTCACCATGCATATTTTGAATATTTCAGGTTATAGTAATTTTCCTGTCAGAAAACTAATAAACGTTGTCCTCTCTACATAAAGGTCGTATAGTAATTACGCATTTATCAAAATGTTCATTTACTTTGGGAAAATAATAAATTTGAGAAAATACGAACTCAAAAATTCACAAGACCTGGCGAATGTTGAAGAAACTCTTTTCTCCGTTAATACTGGAAATATTTCACGTATATAAACATGGTTTGAAGATTCATTTATGCTTTTTTTTTGTACGGAAATCAAGAGTTGAGTGTTGAAATCTCACTGAGGAATAATGGACAGAATAGTCTGTTACTTTGTGATAGTTCATTCGGAAAAAGAATAATAGTACTCGAATAAATTGACAGAAAAACTTCTAAACGAACAGACGGACCTATCGAATTCCTCGCTTTTCAAAATTCTCAAGAAATGAGCCTACAGAAGAAATTCAAATACTTTTTTGGCTTTGCACAACTTGAAATAATCCAGAATGAAAATGTAGTAGTTCGGCGAAACCTGTGTCACAGTTAAACTTCAAAAGAAATCAGCATTGGCAATGTCAAAGAATTATTTTGACATTTCCCATATTTCACGAGTGCCAACCTGCGTAAGTTTTGAGTAAAAAATCTTGTAAAACCTAAATCTTGGCCAACCTGGATACTTTATAAAAGTGAATGGAGTATACAGGGCAATAAAAAAAAACAACTTAAAAATTTGCGTTATTGTGTTAAAATCACAAATTTTGAACGATTCTAAATAGTTATTGGAAAAACAATAATATCCGGTTAGTGACGCTGTATACTTCTAAATGTTCCTAAACATGCTTATCTGAATGTTGTTCTCCGTAAGACAAACGCAACAATATCGAAGCAGGATGAAATGATAGAAAAATAAAATTGATATCATGTTCAAACATGAAGGATTGGTCACTGATATCGATACTCAAGAGTCAAGAGCAAGAAAATTAAACGATATTCGTTATAACATAATGAAATTTCCTTATTCTAACTAAGGAATCAAGTTCTCAGAACTCACTGGATGAAAAAGTGGCATCGCGCTTATAATCTAAATGGTTATGGTGTTTCCTGTGGCCAGTAAAATCGACATCTTTTCCAATGTGAATATGTTTAGAAAACGCATAAATATTTCCTAAAGACCAAACCCCGTTTTTCAAATAAAATGTGTCTCTTTCGTTCTCAAGTGTACTAAATCATGTAATACAAAAACAATAAATATTTTTTTCGTTAAAATACTGGAATGCTCATCTGATCAGTCTGGTCTATTGCGATTTCTAACTCAAGACACCGATATATTGTCAAATAATAAATTGAACATACTTCTTACCTGGTAAACATGCAAATAACTTTTCATGTTGATTGGTCTCTACTGAGGATGCACTGGTTGCACAGCACGCTTTTATGTTATTATTTGATGAAAGTACGCCATTCGTATAGAAGAATAAAATCACCTCAAGCAATTTTATTCTTGCATGCAATTGAGGATATTATTACAAAATGATCATCATTACGCGGGTAAGCAGGAACTTCGTATTTGTTTCTTCAGCGATTCCGGGCAGCAATTCATTTGAGGATTCTAATATCCTAAGGCTAGGATTGCGTGAATCTATGTAGATATTTCAATTAAAGAGCGTCCCCATTGACAGACAAATTATTGTTGAATAACTCTATCAGTTGGATGACAATAGTATTAGTTGTAAGTAGTGTCTTTCTGAAAATCCGACATGCCGTAATCAACTTGAATAATATGTTTTCAGAACATTGATAAGGTACATTGAAATATTCGAAGTTCAATTAGTAACTGAGCATAAACACAACGCTTGACATTGGAGGGACCAGTATGCATAGGAACCGTTCAGGAATATTGGAACATAAAACCGCCACAACCATGCATGATCCATCAGCTGTCATCAAATGGCATAAATATTCGGCCATATTAGTATTTGATGTGTCACTTCCTTAAACTATACAGGGTGATTTTAAGTGTTTCATTAGTCGTATTCGAGGAAGGGATTTTGATACAAATTCAAGATTCCGTATTTTTGTTTAAGAGTACATGAACATGAATTGTAAAATATTTACAATCGGAATCTACCTCCGGTTCTACGGGTAACGAATGTAAACATCGTTATTTCAAATGTTACACACTGTATATTTGGACATATTTGAATTCTTCGTTTAATTCTGCACTGATTTGATGTATGATATGCGCAACCGCTTCAAGCAATTTATTGTTGACAGAAAGAGTGTCACAAATTAGTGTTTATATCTCCACAGTGAAAATTCCTTTTTGCAACAAGTACGCTTATACTGCTTCTTGTATAAATTATGAAGAAATATTATACAGGGTGTCTGAAACAGGGCTTCAAAGTTAGCCTCAACAAAACAATGAAGTCTTATTTTTTTCAAATGGGAACCATATAATTTTGTAATTCCGATTGATTGCTCGTCAAAAACTAGTTCGAGTGTGCCAGACATTTTATGTCTTTCAAATCTATAGTTATCGAATAAAATTCGAATTTCACGACTAAAGAAGGTTTTGGCTCAGTCAAATTCATTGGTAGACCCGTCTTTTTCAAAGTGGGCTAGGTTAGGAATTGCCATTCTTACTTATTTTCATTGGTCGAGCACTATGCAAAACATGTAATATGAATTGGGTACAATGGAATGATATATCAAAAGTCTGTTCTTTATTTGCGGCGAATGTGACAAAAACACCAAGCAAATAATGAATGATGACTAAATAAAGAAATATTAGTTTAAAACTGACAAATTCCAACTATTGACATATAGCCTACTTGAAAATTATCTCAATAAACCTAGACAAAAAATACATAGCTTTAGTCGTGAAATTCGAATTTTATCTAATAACGGCAAAACTACTGATTTTAAAGACTTTTAGGGCCGATTGCACCGTAGACAAAACTGTCGATTAAATCTTAAACCTCGATTAGTGTCTATGATAATCAATAGACACTAATCGACGTTTAAGATTTAATCCACAGTTTTGTCTACGGTACAATCGGCCCTTAATGTTTGGCACACTCAAACTGGTTTTCGACGAACAATCGATCGGCATCAAAAATTATAAGGTTACTTTTTGAAAAAAATGACTAAAATGAGGTTTCATAATTTTATTTTGGCTCACTTTGAAGCCCTGTTTCAGGCACCCTGTATGATATTTCCTCATAATTTATACAAGAGCCAGTATCAACCTACTTTCTTTTGTCCCCCTGTTCCAAAAAAAATTCTTACAATGAGGGATTTTGGTGATATAAACACTAATTTGTGACACTCCTTCTGTCAACAAATTTCACAATCAGGCTATAACTCAACAATGCTTGAAGTGGTTCTGCCTATCATACATCAAATCAGTGCAGAATAAAACGAAAAATTCAAATTTGTATAAATATGCAGGGTGTTACATTTGAAATAACGAAGTTAAAATTCGTTTAAGTCCATGTAGGCTTCAAAACAAAAATACAGAATCTTGAATTTGTATCAAAATTCCTTCCTGAAATAAGTCTAATGAAACACTTGAAAAATCACCCTGAATAGTCTAAGGAAAGCGACTTTTATATATCCGGTGAAAATCCAGAGTTAATTCTTCCATATGATTGTGTATGGAAATTTGTCAGACGCAATACAAAATATGCTTTACTTAGCAACAAGATTTGGATTGATCAAAATCAGGGTCAAGATGGTTTCTTCTGGATATCAAACAATAACGATTTGAGAAAATGCAATGTTGAATTCTTCCAAAAATTCGAGATTCTATTGTCTAATAGACAGCATGGATTCACAAGAGAAAAAACCAATGAAACCTTTAGAGTTTACGCAGAAAATATTCTCTTCTATTGAAGATGGTAGCATATCAGCAGGGTTATTTGAAGATTTCTCCAAGGCGTTCGATAGTGTTGACCACAAGGTACTGTTGCAGAAACTCGAAGAGAGAGCAATATCAGGGGTACACACCACTTGAGCTCATTGAGAGTTACTTGGAGAATAGGAAACAGATGGTAATTTTGAATTTGAATGAGGAGAAGATTCTGTCATCCGAAATAATAATAGCGAATGGAATGCCACAAGGCTCTATTTTGGGACTCATTATGTTTATCGTGAGAAGAGGTGCTTGCCATTAGCAAGAACCTTATAAATTTAGAAATAGATTCCTACTCATATGCTGTGCTATGGAGGCTGGGTCATTTGGATTAAAAACGGTTTTTCGGTAACTCATTGACACTGCATTCAGAGAAAAAAAATCTTCTCAAGTACGAGATCTGAACAACAGTAATATACCAACCAGCGCAAGTACAAGACTTCTGAGAATAACGATTGACAGACATCTACATTGGAATCAACATTGTCATACACTGGGTTGAAACAGAACTCTGTGATATATACACTAAAAGCTATCAAAACTAGAGTAGATATAAGTATCTTGAAGACCATCTATTTTGCTAATTTCGAGTCACTTTTATCTTACGGTATTGTTTTTTGGGGCCCTCGTTCACAAGTTCAACGCATTTTTGCTGCTCCAAAACAGGCGTGCAGAACACTTTTCATATTGGATTCAGATCATCTTGTAGCAGCATCTTCAAAATGAATAACATTTTGACTTTGCCAGGGCTATGAATCTATAGAGTATTATTATTTTCTCGCAAACACTTACTCAACTAGGAGATTTCATGAAAATTTTTCCGTTTCATAAATACTCCAAAAGTCTAAAACTGAACGGAGCACTTCAAATATGTGTTTAAAACTGTACAGTCTTCTTACAAAGATCATTGGAAACTTATCAGAGTACAATTAATTTCGTAAGCCTTGTTCTTCTTGATAATGAATTGTGAACCATATTCATTTGATGAATTTGAAGATTTTTGTAGATTACATGTTCATTAATTTTAGTTATTGAATGTCCTCAATCAAATTTAATTCATCACAGGATCTTTCCTATCGCCAAAAATAAGTGGAATAATGCCTCTGGTCAACTTTGTCTACAGATTTGGAAATTGTATGAGGCAAGATTGACGTAAACCTAGATGTTATTCTTGTTACATAACACAAATGGCATATCTTCGAGGACATTTTGATGAAAATATAAAGTGGGATTCGTAAGATTCTTTCAAAATAAGTTTTCTCCTCGAGGAGAGTTTGTTTTGATCTTGAAAATTAGGAGATTGTCGACAAAAATAAATCGTTATATTTCAGGATGCATTGCAATCCTCTTTTCACTCGGTGTATGTAAAAAACGATATGTATCTCTCAAACAGTTGGTATGTGGACAAATAAACAGAAGAACACTCTGCGTAATGTTTTTTCGCTACCCACCTGAGCAGTTAATAGTTTATACTTCAATATAAAAATATCGTGATTGCTGTAATGTATTGCAGGCGGGGACAAATGAAAAGTACGAAATATATAGAGAAAATCAAAATACATACATAGATATCAGTTTGTCTCCTCCTGCAATACTTTATATAGCGTTCACAAGAGGTAATCGAAAAAGGGGAGAACTGGGGGTAACTACTGGGTTGGTTCTTGAATATGGAAGGAGCAATTTTTTATTATTACCAAGCTAATCTTTCACGTTCTATATAAACGAGAGCTATATTTTATCTCTTCACGTTACCTGTAATTTTCGAATTTCTCAGAAATAATCTCAAACGATAAGGCTCGACACACTGATAACGAGTCCGTCGTCAACCTATTCCTGTCCGTCCAGCTGGCTGTAAACACGACTATCGAACGAAAAAACCTACACATTTTCAGGGTAGCTTCACAGCTCGAAATGTGGAATGAAGTATTCAAGATACATGCAGACTTTCAATTTACACCCTTCATCTCCCATTTGGAAATATCACATGATTCAGAAATATCAAAATGGAAAATATTCAAAGAAATTTGAAGGAAGTAGATATTAGATTTGATGAGCAGAAGATTCCGTTTCAGAGAAATAACTGAAAAGTTCATATATGTTCAATGTTAAGTAGAGTGAAGCTAGATGCGATCTGAATTTTCATGGTAGTAACAATCTCCTTGTTAAAATTCTCAAGAATTCGTAGCATAAGTTGAACAATCAATTCAAAAGATTTTAATTGCTTACCGATTTCCAATCCAGTAGGTACCTATCAACCTATAATGAACCAAGATGCATTTTTGTAATAATTACACCGCTTCTTTATATTCTAATATATTCATTACGCTCGGGGTGTTTCTATTCCTAAACTCCTCATCCTATAATTATGACTAAGATTATGATATTGGAACTATTTTCGGTATCATCTCCAAAAAAAATTCCATTGGATGTCCACATTTCTGGGTGAAACCAACACATTTACGAAGTGAACAATAATGGACACAGCGAGATGCAGAATGCCATTCCAATAGTCATGCGTTCGAAAACTCGCTCCTTCGTCGCTCGTTTTCGAATTTCGCATTCCTATTGGAATAGGAGCCCATTCTGCAACTAGTT
The DNA here is from genome assembly GCA_951802165.1 of Adalia decempunctata. Classification (NCBI taxonomy): domain Eukaryota; kingdom Metazoa; phylum Arthropoda; class Insecta; order Coleoptera; family Coccinellidae; genus Adalia; species Adalia decempunctata. The sequence continues at coordinate 36,081,386 of OX637695.1, read as the reverse complement.
TTACAATATAGGTACTATTCCCGCACTCGATTGGGGCAATCTAGTGCGAGAAAGTACAACTTTCCGCTCTTGATAGGAAAATAAATATTTTTGCATATATCGACTTCAAAAGAGGATTGACAGTGTACCCTGAAATAAGTATAATTAATTCATCGAGGAATATCAGGAAACAGGACAATAAAATGCAAAATATCAAGGCTTCACAACATCCGTGGCGACGTTTCGCAGAAGTCTCCTTCTACTTCTTCAGGCCTACAAATTTATTGAACATAAGAATACACAGTATACATGATCACAGTAGATTTTCTTACCAAAGAAGTCCAAAAAAAAACCGATTTACATTTGGCGTAACAATCAGAACAGTACAACAGTTCATAAAAATCGTACGTTCAACTCGAAATTATTTCATATATCGTAACTGGAAGCAGCGAAAAGGGAGCAAATAGTCGTGTTCAAAGATGGTAAAAGACTGACTACTACGCATCTCCGCATTATGAACACACGGAGACAAGAATCATTGACAGAGCACAGAAGATAAACAAGAAATACATCAATTCATGACCTCAACAATACAATCCAACTAAAACCTAAAAAACTTTTAACAACACAACAACGTTTTAAAAATTCAAATTTCCACAAACACACAAATAATTACACTTCTTCATCTTACGTAACCTAATTTTTGTTTTAATTGTTATTATCATTTATTTACCATTTTTTATATTTTTTTTTACATTACAATCTATTTATTTATTCTATTACATTTTTTTTTATATTATCTAAATTATACTATTCAACAATTTACCACCTAACATCACCAACCACATCATCTGCATAGTTCAACCCTTCAAATCAAAACTACAATCCATCCTAACATCAAGTACTAAGATTCCTATACTTTACAATAATGGAATTATAATGTTGAGCTAAATTTTCAGTGTCAGATCTGAAGTTCATGGAATCGAATAAACTTATATACACCATCTCTAAGATATTTCTTTTTTTAAAATTTTCTTCTCTTTCACAAACATCTACCTTTTCAAAATCGATTGCATGATCTTCATTAAAATAATGGCAACAAAGAGCTGTTTTTTCTCTATTTTTTACATCTCTCAAATCATTTTTATGTTGTTTTATTCTATTATTTAAACATTGTTTAGTTTGACCGATGTATGATTTCCTGCATACAGAACAAGGGATTTTATATATCAAACCAGAAAGTAGTCCCTTATCTAATCTATCATTCAAGTTACTATAAATGATTTTGCCTATGGTTTTGAGGTTGTAATATACTATTTTAACATTATCATTACTCAAACACCGTTGTATCTGTTCAGACAAACCCGGTATATATGGTATCTTGTAATAAATCTTCTTTTCCTCATCATTTTTATTCATAATATTTGTTGAAATTCTTTCGCAATCTTTATTCTTAATATTATTCGAGATTTTATGTGTGATGAAATCCGAAAACTTGCGAGGGTAGTTGTTTCTCTTTGAAATACGCTTAATTCTTGTTAAGTTATCATTGTAAAAGGAAGAGTCACTTAGCTTGATAGCTCTGAAAAGGAGATTCGAAATTTTTCTCTCAAATAGATGGAACGACTATGGGAGGGATTGCTAGCCCTTCTCTTAGTATTTTAGTTATGTTCGACATTATAGTGACTGTTTTGAATTCCTTGGGGTTTGCTCTACCCCTGATTAAATTTTATGTTGATGACACTATCTTAGCTATACCAGAGGACAAAGAAACTGAAGTTTTGAGCGCCTTTAATAGTTATCATCCTAAGATTAAATTTACTATAGAAAGAGAAACTAATGATACAGTTCCTTTCCTCGATGTGTTGGTGCGAAGATCTGAAGGTCAAAGACTAACAACAAATTGGTATGTCAAGCCAACTAGCGCTGGCAGAATAGTAAATTTCCTCTCTACACACCCTATGGTGTACAAGATCGGAGCAATTTCGAATCTCCTTTTCAGAGCTATCAAGCTAAGTGACTCTTCCTTTTACAATGATAACTTAACAAGAATTAAGCGTATTTTAAAGAGAAACAACTACCCTCGCAAGTTTTCGGATTTCATCACACATAAAATCTCGAATAATATTAAGAATAAAGATTGCGAAAGAATTTCAACAAATATTATGAATAAAAATGATGAGGAAAAGAAGATTTATTACAAGATACCATATATACCGGGTTTGTCTGAACAGATAAAACGGTGTTCGAGTAATGATAATGTTAAAATAGTATATTACAACCTCAAAACCATAGGCAAAATCATTTATAGTAACTTGAATGATAGATTAGATAAGGGACTACTTTCTGGTTTGATATATAAAATCCCTTGTTCTGTATGCAGGAAATCATACATCGGTCAAACTAAACAGTGTTTAAATAATAGAATAAAACAACATAAAAATGATTTGAGAGATGTAAAAAATAGAGAAAAAACAGCTCTTTGTTGCCATTATTTTAATGAAGATCATGCAATCGATTTTGAAAAGGTAGATGTTTGTGAAAGAGAAGAAAATTTTAAAAAAAGAAATATCTTAGAGATGGTTTATATAAGTTTATTCGATTCCATGAACTTCAGATCTGACACTGAAAATTTAGCTCAACATTATAATTCCATTATTGTAAAGTATAGGAATCTTAGTACTTGATGTTAGGATGGATTGTAGTTTTGATTTGAAGGGTTGAACTATGCAGATGATGTGGTTGGTGATGTTAGGTGGTAAATTGTTGAATAGTATAATTTAGATAATATAAAAAAAAAATGTAATAGAATAAATAAATAGATTGTAATGTAAAAAAAATATAAAAAATGGTAAATAAATGATAATAACAATTAAAACAAAAATTAGTTTACGTAAGATGAAGAAGTGTAATTATTTGTGTGTTTGTGGAAATTTGAATTTTTAAAACGTTGTTGTGTTGTTAAAAGTTTTTTAGGTTTTAGTTGGATTGTATTGTTGAGGTCATGAATTGATGTATTTCTTGTTTATCTTCTGTGCTCTGTCAATGATTCTTGTCTCCGTGTGTTCATAATGCGGAGATGCGTAGTAGTCAGTCTTTTACCATCTTTGAACACGACTATTTGCTCTCTTTTCGCTGCTTCCAGTTACGATATATGAAATAATTTCGAGTTGAACGTACGATTTTTATGAACTGTTGTACTGTTCTGATTGTTACACCAAATGTAAATCGGTTTTTTTTTGGACTTCTTTGGTAAGAAAATCTACTGTGATCATGTATACTGTGTATTCTTATGTTCAATAAATTTGTAGGCCTGAAGAAGTAGAAGGAGACTTCTGCGAAACGTCGCCACGGATGTTGTGAAGCCTTGATATTTTGCATTTTATTGTCCTGTTTCCTGATATTCCTTGATGAATTTTACTATGGAGGACGCTAATTCTGTTAATTAAGTATAATTAATTTCTAAGATAAAAATACACGGACCTCAAGGACAACACTCATTTTGGAAGATTCTAATGAATCCTACTATATATTTATCAGAATGTCCTCGAAGGTAAGCCATTTTTGTTATGTAACAATGTAACATCTTATGAATATGGTTCACAATTCAGTATCAAGGAGAAAATGGCTTTACGAAATGAGTTATACTCTGATAAATTTCAAATAATCTCCGAAGATTGTAGGTACAGATTGATACACATATTCAAAGTGCTCCGTTGAGTATTGGAGTAGGTACATATCTCCTAGTCGAGTTAGTGTTTTTATCGAGATCGAAATAGTAGTTAAGTTTGCGAAAAAATAATAGGATTCTATAGATTTATAGCCCTGCCAATATCGAAATGCTATTCAGTTTGAAGATGCTCCTACGCCTCCTACAAGGTGATCTAAATCCATTTCTGAAAATTGTTTTCTCTATTTCAGTATCGTAATGTGTTCATTACAGTACTAAAAACAGTGCTGTAATGAATTCATTACAGCATCGTTTTCAGTAACATTTTTCGTTTTGTGGTTGTCAGCAATGACTTTCGATCCTTTTAAATTTCAGCAGACGTCAATTTGGAAATGTCAATTTTCGTGCTTCCTAACATTCACACCAACTGCCAAGATACAATATGAAAGTCACTAGGACCTATAATTTGAATTTTTTCATTGAATTTTACAAAATTTGAGTGAAATAGAGAAAATATCGTCTAATACTCGTTGCAGAATGCAATTCCAATACTCATGCGTTCGAAAACTCGCTCCTTCGCCGCTCGTTTTCGAATTTCGCATTCGTATTGGAATAGGAGCCCATTCTGCAACTAGTTTTAGAATATACTATTAACAGACTGTTTTAGAGCAACAAAGATGTATGCTTTCAGCTTTTGAACTCGAGCCGAGTAAGATAAAAGTGACTGAAAATTAGTAATAAAGATGGAGAAGTACTCGATTCGAATCACACAAACAATATTTTCCCACTGTATAAAAGCGGATTTATACAGCAAATAAGATGAATATGAGATAATAAAAAAGATAAACATTCTCATTTCAATGAAAGCTTTTATACCGGAAATAAGATAAAATAATTAATTTGGAAACTAACGATATGCATGTCCGTTGTCCACAGACCAACAGTTGGTCTGTAGACGAATAAACAGAAAAACTTGCAGAACAGGTAAGATGTCTAGAATAATGGTGTAGGCACTGTTTAGATTTTGTTTCGACCAAATTGAGAATATTGTTTCGTTCTTTTCACTGCAGGTGGCGCTATTCACAAATTATGACTGATTTTTATCATTTATTTCAAATATTTGAATTTATTCTGGTGAACGTGGCGTGTTTATGGTCGATAATTTTGTCGAGCTATAACGTGTGTTTAAATTCTTGACATCCTGATATATATATTAGTTCTCACAAAAAGTATAAAACTTTCATTATAAAAAGATGCCATTCTGCTGCCATGTCATAATTGACTTTGGCAAATCTGCTGTTGATACATCAATCAAATTGACAACGGAAAATACACTGAAATGATATTGCGGCGCCGCCACGAAACATTGCTAATATTTTCGATTTGGTCGAACGTCATCCATCATCCATTCAAAAATTGACGAGTGCCTACACCATTATTCTAGACATCTTGATCACAGGATATTATCTGAAAACACGAAGAAAGCACAAACACAGACGTTTATTTCGCTATTCTGACACAAACGTCTGTCAAATGCTGCGATGTGATTGGTGAATTCTTATTTCATTTTAGTCTTCTGTATAAGACAATGGATTTTGGTCTTACTCATATTCTATTCTTATCTTATTCATATCTTACTTTGCTGTATGGAACCACCTAGAGTTTCTTCAAGCAAAAACATAGCCTATTTCACTTCCACAATTCATAATGTCAGTTTTACATTAATTTCACAAAAATTACGATAAAGTTTGGATCCCCAATGCTGAGACCAGTCTAAAAGGTTTTCTTCAAGCTCAAATATGAAGCAAAGTGGAAACTAAGGCGTCCGGAAGTGGAAGAACCTCATATTTCATAACTAATTTCGAATCTCGTCGAGTTTGACCTCCATCGGTCATCAACATTGCGCAAATTATGTAACGAAAATGCTCAGTGGCAAGTTCATTTCATTGAATTTGAATGTCGTTGGTGTTTTTCGCTGGTATGTAAATGTTTAAGGTAAATTGTTCATCTTCTATCTGAAAATTCTTTCCAGAATTGAATTTGGATAAGGTTCACTTGAAAGCAAAAAGGTTTAGTTGAATGCAACAATGGTTTTATTTTAATGTAAAAAAGCTTTGATTCGATGTCAAAAATGTCAGAATCTGCATCCACAGATCTTCTTCCTTAACGGAATGAGTGATTTTGTTCGAGAATAGTATATTCTGAAACTAGTTGCAGAATGGGCTCCTATTCTAATACGAATGCGAAATTGGAATTGCATTCTGCAACGAATATTAGACGATATTTTCTCTATTTCACTCAAATTTCGTGAAAGTCAATGAAAAAATTCAAATTATAGGTCCTAGTGACTTTCATATTGTATCTTGGCAGTTGGTGTGAATGTTTGGAAATATAAAAATTGACATTTCCAAATTGACGTCTGCTGAAATTTAAAAGGATCGGAAGTCATAGCTGACAACCACAAAACGAAAAATGTTACTGAAAACGATGCTGTAATGAATTCATTACGGCACTGTTTTCAGTACTGTAATGAACACATTACGGTACTGAAATAGATAAAATATATTTTGGAAACTCAAAACGACTGCCTATTTAAATTCCTTCAGCAATTATAAAATACCTTGACATACAAATTAATATTCTTTTAACCATAGGATGAAAATTTTTTTACTCACTATTACGATTTTCAGTTTCAATGTAAAATTTCAAATTCTCCATTATTCCGGAAAATTCACTGAAACACCACATCTTCGAACAAGTAGCCAATAAAATGATCTAACAAGGTATGAATCCACGTCTTTTCTTAGTAAACTCATAATTATTCTAATCCCTTCATAATATCGGGGCAGCATCCCATTGGAGAGGTGAAGGTGTGAGGAAAATAAAAATTTAGACGAAAGTGATATCATTTTTAAATTAATGATCGTCAGTGAAGGTACACCGGTCAGCTAGTCAGACTACCTAGCGTAGAAAGTCACTTTTTTGTTCCAGCTAGTTTAATTCTTGGTCATTAGACATATTTCTTCGGAACACACCCAGCGACCTAGCTCAAGTACAAATCAATTCATCTAGTCATGGTTTTTTGAGTTCGAAGGAATTTCAGAGCCAACAGCGCTACTAAGTAGAAAATAAATATCAGTATTTGACATCTTATTGCATCGCTTGCAGATTGAGCAGAACTGGCTTGAAGGAACTTTCAGTTTCGATAACTTTCTCTCGGTAAGGATATGGTGAACTTGACACACGAAAGGAAACATGAAAGGTAGTACAGCATGTCCTATTTCACTGACATTCGAACTGTATTTTAGTTATTTTGGAACTCTTTTGAGATCGGTTTTCCTGTACGGTACGAGGATCGTCTGCCGATGTAGGTGAATTTGGGCTGTTTTCAAATATGAGCCTTTATTTTTAACAAGGGGCACAACTCATTGTAATAACCCAATTTACAAAAAAATCACCTTTACTAACGTATGGTCCGAAAGTTTTGGGAAAAATTTCATCTAGTCTGATTGAGAAGCAACGTGTCAGGGGAATAATTAGGCAAATCGAAAATAATGGTCCCTTGTCTGTTACTTGAATTTTGATTTATAATAAGGATAGTTAAGTTAAATTGTTGAATAATTCGATTAAATTATAAGATTATTTAAGTCAGAGTTATATGCTTTTGAAATTGTTCCCAAAACTTTCGGACCATACGTTACATTCACTTTTATAATAACGTATCTCGGTTGGCCATGACATTCTGAAATATTTCACCATGCATATTTTGAAGATGTTAGGTTATAGTCTTGTTCCTGTCAGATACATACGCAACGTTGCCCTTCCTGCAGAGAGGTCGTAGTAATAACGTACTCATCGGAATGTTCATTTACTCGGGGATTTTTAACAGGTTTCTAGGTCCAAAAATAATTCAAAAAACCATCTTTTTGGAAAAAAGGCCAACTAGTTTCGATTTTATTCTAAAATCTTCATCAGGGCTCTGAAATGGAATAACATACAGTGACATACACTACAATAATCTAAGATGTTCGAAATTACAATTAAAAGATTAAAATCATATTTTTTTAACACTTATTTCAAACATACATAAACAAACAAGTATATAAATGAGGAAATAGGTTCGGAATATAGTGTGAATTTTCGACTTACATTTTCACTTTGTGTGGTTTCGTTGTCAATAGTTCTGATGTCAAAAATTAATAATTTGGAGAGGACAACAACTACTCGCATGGAGGACATTAAAAGATTGATGTCATCAATTAGATGATTCTGGAGTATGCGCGGATTATTTTAACAACTTACACACCTGGGTTGGAAAAAAAAAATTATTTAATTGAAAAATCGGGGATGTATAGAAGTTTGTTTTCCAACCCAGGTGTGTAAGTTGTTATAATAATCCGCGCATACTCCAGAATCATCTAATTGATGACATCAATCTTTTGATGTCCTCCATGCGAGTAGTTGTTGTCCTCTCCAAATTATTAATTTTTGACATCAGAACTATTGACAACGAAACCACACAAAGTGAAAATGTAAGTCGAAAATTCACACTATATTCCGAACCTATTTCCTCATTTATATACTTGTTTATTTATGTATGTTTGAAATAAGTGTTAAAAAAATATGATTTTAATCTTTAAATTGTAATTTCGAACATCTTAGATTATTGTAGTGTATGTCACTGTATGTTATTCCATTTCAGAGCCCTGATGAAGATTTTAGAATAAAATCGAAACTAGTTGGCCTTTTTCCAATAAGATGGTTTTGTGAATTATTTTTGGACCTAGAAACCTGTTAAAAATTAGGTGCGTCAAGTTGGTGACACACCCCCTGAATTTTGGTATCAAATTGTTTTGGGAATTTTGTGCCCATTTTGTGCCAATTTGTGCCGTATGTTATGAATTTTGTGCCCATTCCGTTCTCGAGATATTTCAAGTTTTCCAAGTGTGTCACCAACTTGACGCTGTGACACACTTGTGGAAATTTGAAAATTTTTTTCTTTCGATAAATTGTGCCCATTTTGTGCCAATTTGTGCCGTATGTTATGAATTTTGTGCCCGTTCCGTTCTCGAGATATTTCAAGTTTTCCGAGTGTGTCACCAACTTGACGCTGTGACACACTTGTGGAAATTTGAAAATTTTCTTCTTTCGATAAATTGTGCCCATTTTGTGCCAATTTGTGCCGTATGTTACGAATTTTGTGCCCGTTCTGTTCTCGAGATATTTTGAGTTTTGTTTGTGAGGAGCGTCAAGTTGGTGACACACCCCTCGAATTTTGGTACCAAATTGTTTTGGCAATTTTGTGTCCATTTTGTGCTAATTTGTGCCGTATATTATGAATTTTGTGCCCGTTCCGTTTTAGAGATATTTCGAGTTTTTCATGGGAGTCACCAACTTCACGTTGTGACTCACATAAGGAAAGCTGGAAATTCTTCTTTGGATAAATTGTGCCCATTTTGCGCCAATTCGTGCCGCATAGTATAGATTTTGCATGCTTGCAGTTTTTGAGATATTTGAAGTTATTCCTGTGAGATGAATAGATGTATAGTCCATCCAAGAATGATTGACATCAGAGCAGGCCTTGAAAGTCCAGTCGCATCTTTATTTCTAATTACAAAAAAGTAACTAAAATTTTTCTGTGCTTTCATCATAGATATAGAAATAACCTAAAAATTTAACGATATTTTTTTAAAGTAAGGAACTTTGAACATCAAAATGTTCCCAATTTTCACATACGATTACCAGCGTGTGAATCTGTATACCAGCAGTATATTATTTTCATGTTGTATTGATACATTTTCGATCTTACGATCAATTATAGGAGCATAAAGCCTGGAAATTCTGGTTTGGTAACGAAAAATATCGTGGGTGATTAAATAGCACGGTCCTTTTCAATGTTCAATATGAATATTCGCTAAACCGAAAAAATCTAGTTGATAATTTGAAGCTTGTTACTGCAATGTGAATTGATTGGGAAATTTGTAATAGATATCAAGAAACTGAGATAGAAACAAAACTTAACCAATGGATCTATTTAATATATGAAGAATTTTGTCATGACATTGTAACTTTCAATATTTGTGAACAATGAAGGTGTAAAATATGAAAAATAAAAATATTCCTATTATTCTGTTTCAACAACCACAACATGTTATTTTTTCCTCATCTGGGCAGAACTCGTCAACTTTTGGGCAGTTTGTAGGCGCAATAATAATCACTGGGAAGCGTACGATGATATGCGAGAGAAAGTGACAAAAATCACCGAGAAGTCAACAATAAATACTTATTTATTGATTTTTACATCCTGTGATTTGATGGTTTCATATTCATTCAGCTACAATTTATATTTTTCACGTTACATTCATATTTTCATTTGTTTTGTTACTCTTGTTGTTTTTTATTTGTTTTGAAGGATTAATAAAGTAATATATTTTTATGAGTATTGTCTGTTTTATTGAATCGTAATATACTTCATTATGGATTGAAGTAGAATATTACTAATATATAATTGAAACTGAGGATGAGTCAACGTATTCGATTAACCTGTACTTATATATTAATTCATCAACTCAATTATTATATATTGAATTGATTATTCCAAGTGAAAATGTCGTCGAATCATTGAAATTTGGTTGTTTTCACCGAATGTCTGCCAGTTCAAAAACTCATACTTTAAAATGATCACATAATATTATGACATGGAATTGACGCTCGTCTTTGAATTCTGCTATAGTCCATCCAAGAATGATTGAAATCTCGGGGCGCTTTGGAAAATCGAAACTATGTTGGTAATGCCCATTCAGTAATATTTTGAGTTGCAGAATTCAGGTTGGTGTTGGAAATAACACTGACATATTGTTCTGTCATGAATGTTTCGAACAAATTTGGCAAAATCAAATCAAATCAAATCAAATTTATTCACAAAAAGTTACATAAACAAGGTAACAATTAATAGTCATACAGAATTAAAATTGAGCAAGTGAAATAGATATCTTTGTAATGAGGCTCTTGAAGAGTGAACAGCTAAAAAATGGAAAGCCTGCACAGAGCACGTAGAAAAAGAAATGAGAGAAGATTAGTCAAAATATAAGCAATGTTGTGATATATTGCTGACAAAACCTTTCATTATGAACATGACGAGTTCTGCCCAGATGAGGAATAAATAACATGTTGTGGTTGTTGAAACAGAATAATAGGAATATGTATATTTTTCATATTTCATATTTTACACCTTCATTGTTCACAAATATTGAAAGTTACAATGTCATGACAAAATTCTTCATATATTAAATAGATCCATTGGTTAAGTTTAGTTTCTATCTTAGTGTCTTGATATCTATTGCAAATTTCCCAATCAATTCACATTGCAGTCACACACTTCAAATTATTAACAAGATTTTTTCGGATTAGCGAATATTCATATTGAACATTGAAAAGGACCGTGCTATTTAATCGCCCACGATATTTTTCGTTACCAAACCAGAATTTCCAGTCTGTATGCTCCTATAATTGATCGTAAGATCGAAAATGTATCAATACAAGATGAAAATAATATACTGCTGGTATACAGATTCACACGCTGGTAATAGTATGTGAAAATTGTGAACATTTTGATGTTCAAAGTTCCTTACTTTAAAAAAATATCGTTAAATTTTTAGGTTATTTCTATATCTATGATGAAAGCACAGAAAATTTTTAGTTACTTTTTTGTAACTAGAAATAAAGCTGCGACTGGACTTACAAGGCCTGCTCTGATGTCAATCATTCTTGGATGGACTATACTTCTATTCATCTCACAGGAATAACTTCAAATATCTCAAAAACTGCAAGCATGCAAAATCTATACTATGCGGCACGAATTGGCGCAAAATGGGCACAATTTATCCAAAGAAGAATTTCCAGCTTTCCTTATGTGAGTCACAACGTGAAGTTGGTGACATGAAAAACTCGAAATATCTCTAAAACGGAACGGGCCCAAAATTCATAATATACGGCACAAATTAGCACAAAATGGGCACAAAATTCCCGAAACAATTTGATACCAAAATTCGAGGGGTGTGTCACCAACTTGACGCTCCTCACAAACAAAACTCAAAATATCTCGAGAACTGAACGGGCACAAAATTCATAACATACGGCACAAATTGGCACAAAATGGGCACAATTTATCGAAAGAAAAAAATTTTCAAATTTCCACAAGTGTGTCACAGCGTCAAGTTGGTGACACACTTGGAAAACTTGAAATATCTCGAGAACGGAATGGGCACAAAATTCATAACATACGGCACAAATTGGCACAAAATGGGCACAAAATTCCCAAAACAATTTGATACCAAAATTCGGGGGGTGTGTCACCAACTTGACGCACCTTTAAAAATCCCCGAGTTAATATTCATAGGTCTCATCATCATTCATCATGTTTATTTACGTCAAGGAAATAATGAATTTGAAAAAATTTTATGTTAATTCAACCATTCCAAAGAGCTGGCGAATGTTGACGAAATTTTTTTCTCTGTTAGTACTGGAAATATTTCACGTATCTACATCAACATGGTCCAATTAATTGGCCTCCAAAATTATGCGACATAACTCCAATTTATTATTTTGAGGTTGTGTCATTGGTTTATGCTGATAATCCAGAAACAATAGACGCTTTGGTAGACAACAGATTTCATGATATTGCTGAAAATTGTGGTCCAAAATTGGTCAGGTAGGATGCGGTTGCTCAGAGCTCATCGTGGTGCATGCATGGATATTGTCGCAAATGGTTTTTGAAACAGAAATGTCATAAAATCTTCTTTCAAATAAAAAAAAATTGTCTTCAATCCTAATTCAAATGCGTTTTATTTTTTATTTCAATTTGAAGTTCTATCACTCTAAAAAAAAACACCAGATACTTGATTACCATCAGGAGTGAAGAAGCAGATACCTCAAACATTATCAATAGCTATGGATTTCATTTGCGTTATAAATATGTGTATACTCCATTCACAATTATAAAATCACAACTCTGGCCTTGGAAATTTGACACATTCCACTCTGTATCGAAGTTATGACGTTTTTCAAAATATTTTTTATCTTCCAAGTCAACACTATATTGCCCTTTCGACATTCTTGGCGTATTTCTCAGAATGTGAATTTATTCGAAAAATGAATGAATTGGAAAAGATGTGATGGGCGAAAATAATTAACGTTTATATAAATTGATAGAAAGGATTCCTTTTCTAGTTATTTGCATGAAAAGTACAAGAGATCACTGTTGAAATATATTATTTTTTGCCATGGAATAAAATTGCATTGCTTTCACATAATTTTCATATGCATGCTTGTGAAGATTTAATGTTTATTATCCTCTTGAACTGGAAGTTCAAGACTTAATTACAAGAATCAAGAATAATGTCAATTTTATTTTGTTGATAACTTTCTTAAAATCAATGTTGGGGTATAAAACTCGGCTGCGTTTGTTCAAACATCATCTAAAGAATACATTTTTTACCATCTCGACCTTTGAAAGGCGTTTCTTATAGAAGAATTAGGTCTAAGTTCCTCCTCATTAGTGAGATACCTTACTTTTGCAAATCTGCTCAGATATCGCCAAATTTCTTGGAAAACCTGAACAATATCATCCTAATCGACCTAATCGACCGATCCATCTTCTGCGATATCTGTCCAAATAACAGCTTTTTCCACGAAATTTCCGTGTACCCCTTTAACCTCGAAATGTTAACATTCGTCCAGGTCTCGAAAATCGTCCTCACGCTCCAAACTGGTGCTAAAAACGATAAACATACGTTAATCTTGGATATTCGACGAAAAACTCACCTTCAAATATCGATTTAATACCAAAAATCTGCGAACAATTTGTAAACCTAACAAAATGTGGAATATCTTCAATACTTTTACTTTGATGTAAACAAAGAAACTGGCAACGTCGTTTTGTCATTAACGATATTTTCTGTGCGCGCACTGACTTTTCATCATATGTTCTATGCTTTTCATCAGGGGCACCAACTCCTGAAAACGAAACCATGACCTCCTATGTGATTAAATAAAAGTGAATAGAGTATAGGTACCTACTAACTACTAATCAAAATAAGAGCTGTCGATGTCTATGAAGTTAGCAGTGCCACTTGCGAGAAAATCAATAAAACCTATTGCATTAATTGTCGAATAATTGTCGAGAATTTGTCGTGAAAGAAAAAAATTTGTCGCGTCCTTATTTTTTTTCTACGGGGTGGCTTTGCTAACTTAACGTTAAGTTAGCAAAACCACTTTCTCAATATCTACCAAATATCATAAAAATGGTTATAAATAATTGTCGAGTAATTGTCGTAGTCCATATGAAGTAAAAAAAAAAACACAAAAAATTCATTCCTTCTTGTTTATTTCACGTCTTTTTCCCGGGCGTTTGAGATATTTCTGGAATTATCGCATTTTTGGCAACAGCGCATTCGTAATTGACTTTTTTCTATTGCATTAATTGTCGAATACCTGCAGAAATATAGGGATATCGTGAGAAAATGGAGTGGAAATTGCTAGAAATATGAAATGTTTGTGTGTTTTTTTCTTTATTTGAACATCAACAATTAATCGACTATCATTTCATTTATGATCATCGTGATGATATTCGACCATTATTTGCTAAATTAATATAAAGTTAGCAAAGCCACCTAGTAGAAGAAAACGAAGGTCGCGACAAATTTTTTTCTTTCACGACGAATTCGGGGCAGGTATTCGACAATTAATGCAATCGAAAAAAAGTCAATAACGATGCGCTGTTGCCAAAAATGGTATAATTACAGAATATCTCGAACTCGCGGGAAAAAGACGTAAAATAAACTAAAAGGAATGAATTTTTTGAATTTTTTCACTTCATATGGACTTTGACAATTACTCGACAATTATTTATCACCATTTTCATGGTATTTGGTCGATACTGAGAAAGTGGTTCGCTAACTTAACGTTAAGGTAGCAAAGCCACTCCGTAGAAAAAAAATTAAGGACGCGGCAATTTTTTTTCTTTCACGACAAATTCGGGACAGGTATTCGACAATTAATGCAATAGAAAAAAAAAGTCAAAAACGAATGCGCTGTTGCCAAAAATGCGACATTTTCATAAATATAGGGAAATCGCGAGAAAATTGCTTGAAAGATTGAATTTTTTGTGTTTTCTACTTTATTTGAACATTGACAGTTACTCGGCAATCTTTTAAGATCATCCTGATGATATTCGACCACTATTTGCTAAATTAATATAAAGTTAGCAAAGCCAACTAGTAGAAAGAAAACGAAGGTCGCCACATATTTTTTTCTTTCACGACAAATTTGAGGCAGGTATTCGACAATTAATGCAATAGAAAAAAAGTCATTTAAGAATGCGCTGTTGCCAAAAATGCGATAATTCCAGAAATATCTCAAACTCGCGGGAAAAAGACGTAAAATAAACAAGAAGGAATGGATTTTTTGTGTTTTTTTTACTTCATATAGACTACGACAATTACTCGACAATTATTTACAACCATTTTCATGATATTTGGTAGATATTGAGAAAGTGGTTCTGCTAACTTAACGTTAAGTTAGCAAAGCCACCCTGTAGAAAAAAACTAAGGACGCGACAAATTTTTTTCTTTCACGACAAATTCTCGACAATTATTCGACAATCAATTCAATAGGTTTTATTGATTTTCTCGCAAGTGGCAATGCTAACTTCATAGAGATGAGCTGTCGTTCGCATGAAAAAGACGAATCGACAAATCTACTTCGCACATTTCATGGTGAATTGCAATTGACTTTTGAAAGACATTTGTCTCTAGTGGTTATCAAATGGCATAGCTTTCTAAAATTATTCTAGAAAAAAAATGAAAGCAATCATCACATTATCAGTGAACATTTCAAGTTACTCAATGCGATACATAAAACACCTACTCAACAAAATGCACCATTCGTAAGACGACTGATACCGTCGAATTACTCGAACTAATTAATCAAGACGAAGAAATTTCACATGAATCGAGTCGAACCTGAACTCAATTCAACTTCAGGAACAAGTTGCAAATCTACATTTCCGGTCAGACTAGGATGCAACCTCCAACCACACATTTACAGATGCTCCATTACACTGTCGAGGGGGGGGAATCATTTGCCGGGGTGAATGCTTGAGTGCGTTTTTAAGGTAAACTTTCTTACTATCATTTATGCATCTTACCTTTCATTTTTATCTATGATATGGACAACATAAATAGGTGGAAAGATCTGGTTAATTCATCAAAACACACTTGGATTTAGTGTAGTGCAGATCTAAGGTGCAGCAGCGTAGCTTCGAATTCATGCAGATGGCTCTACATCTTACGGTGAGAAGTGGTTGTGATTGTGCTATTATTTACCTTCATTACTTTAGACACGATGTGATTCACCAGTGATAGTAAATGTGCTGCCATTGAAGTTATTAGTGAATTATTCACTGTGGAACTGTTTTTCAATTTCTTTAGATTCGAGAATCTTGAAAATATAGTTTTCTGATCATTTTAATCATATTTTGAGAGTTACTATTCAGAAATTAATTTCAATTTTATGCTGAATAAATACAAACTTTTGGTTTTGACTGGCAAATCTTGTATCTTACGTATTATTATTTTTTTGAAGACAATTTACATTTAAATCTTCTATTGAGAAATGTAAAATTCTTCTATTATTTCCTACGTTATTGAATCAAACATGTCGAAATCAGGAATATCTCATATTCATTTCATCTTATTCCTTTTCAGATCTCTTCCATTGGTCTTCTGATCCTAATTGGATATTGCAGTGCTGATGGAGGGTAAGAAAAATATTCGAAGCGTCATTCTTGCTCCCTACAGAAAAGAACAAAAAATCTCATTTCAAAATATTTTAACAAGAAATTATAAAAAAATTGAATTTATCTCCACACACAATTTCAAATTCAAATTCTGTTTATAACTACAAGAAATGCCAAAACATGTAATTCACTAGATGTCAGTAAAGATTCTCATGGACATAATATTTCAAAATTCGACCTGAAGGTTTATAATGACGGAGATACTTCAATCAATCCACATATTAAATATTTTTGTCTAGACAGATGATCAAGGGTGGCTGGTAGCTATTTAGTTGCTGGTAGAATCAAATAAGTTTTCTGATATGTAATATCACTAAAAGTGGAATTTTGCCGGCAAAATTTCTCGATTGTAATATGAAAGTTTGTTGCTCGGAAATTTCACGAACGACATTTGTATGTCGTATGAAAAAATGTCATGAGCGAAATTTCCGAAAAGCAACAAACTTGAATATTACAAGAGAGAAATTTTACCTGCTTAAATTTCATCTCGAGTGGTATTCGCCATTCGGCATGACTATTTCCCGAGGAAATTTCTAACATTAATTAAGATGGTCACATTTGTCACGGATTGCGCTTTTGGCAAATTAGAATTCATAGATTAACTAAACGTTGTTTGTTTTCTCTTTGATATTCATTTTCGAAGCTATCTTTGAATTGGAGAACCATCAAAAATTTTATCGCTGGAAAACCATTTTAAAGAGACAATAATATAGGGAAAATTTGTTACCAAAAACGAGAAATGTATCCGAAAAGCTTGATTCAACAAATGCACAATTGAACGTCGGCAATTTCCATACCATGGCATAAATTTTGCCCCCCATTTGGAGCTTTTGGGACTCATTTGGCTACATTCGTCGACAATTCAATTCGCTTCAAAATGCTCCAGAATGTGAGGCGGAATTTTGAGCGAATTTCATATACATTGTAAAATAATATGGGAATTTCCTAATTGAACAATTTCATTGCATTTCTTCTATAGTGATACGATCCTCACAAAATTTCGCATAAGACTCAGGTCGTGATTTTTTAACTAACGAGGTACTGATTTCGAATTGGTAATTGTCAAATTATTGATTTAAAAATGCCGATGAATCTACAGAGCTTTCGGGCTGATTAAACCTACTACGAACTCAACTGGCGTGTTTCGACTTCAAACGTGCCATGAATTATCAATAAGATCATCAGTATCATTAAACTCCTATATTAAATTTGAGGGAATGGAACTCTGAGTCTTTTCGAAACTTTTAATGTTTACGGCTAAACAAAATTGAATTTGGCCATGAATCCTCCATCAGTGAGAGCACCATAACCGAAAATGATGATTTTCAAAATTACAAATGTGGGTCTAAAATGATGATAGCTCTCATTTCTAGGAAATTGAGAAAAAAGGGTCAAATGAGAGAATTAATCAAGACGAATATACTTCACTCTTTCGGTTAAGTTTTGTTGTAATATATTAGTGCACATCTTTATTCGTATTTTTTTCATTCTTTTGTGCAAAAAATTCGGAGATGACAAGGGAAACTTGGCATATTTTCTCGAATATCCCCTATACCTCACAACCAATTCATTTTTTGTCATCACAGTAATAGCATTAATTCGATGAGTCGCATAGTACAGTTGACATTTTTACCAAGCTTTGCTCTGGAATAATTTATTTTTTATTTTTTGAGGTTATTTTTGAGGGGCTGGGAATTGCATAAATGTACTCAATTGTAATGATTTCTGTGAAGTGAGATTAAAAGAAAACTGACTGTGGTACAGTTCCGTTTTCTACTTGATGCTAGTATGACATGACGACAAATTTGTAAATTAGTTTCGGTCGATCCTCAATATTTTCCAGTGAAAAAACTATATTATATTATAACCAATAATGAAAAAAGAATTCCGCGAAATTAAAAACTACTACATGCCGTTCTCCAAACTCAGATTGTAGTTTGTCAAATTCAAGATTCCTAAAAATTTTTTGTGCAAAAAAATATTAATAATTGAAAAATAATTCTCGATTTCACATATACACAGGCTGTTTCTAAATTAATTAGAAAAAATTCAGGAGATCATCGTATGAAATTAGGATGGGTCATTCCAATTCAAAAATTCCTCAGCCCATCCCTTTCCGAGATATCACCCTCAAAAGGTGGGTGGTGATTAAAATTGAGTTTTTATTTTTTTTCTCTTCAGCTATTGGTTTTGGGAAAATAATTTAGGAATGAAAAATTGTTTCGAATAAAACAAGGTTTTGAACATGTAATTTTTTTTCATGAAACTTTTCGATATGAAATAATGTAGCAGGAATATTAAAGAAATACCTTCGCGAGTGCACGAAAATTACAGTATTTCAAGATTCTAGCTTTACTGAAATTCCAGGAAAAAAATAAATGTAGTCACCACTTTTTATGGGGTGGGTATTACTCGACAGTGGCGGTTTTATTTATCTACTGAGGGGGGGGCGGAGTGAAAAAATAAAAGAGCAGTTCGTGGGGATTTTTTTCAATGGGACGACAATGATAATGCTAAAACAAAAATTCTACATGAGGTGAATAAAAATATACAGGGTGTCCCAAGTTCGAGTGCCTATTAGACGTTTCTGGAGAGCTGGACTTATTTGAAATATGAAAATTGGGATTATGATATTGTTCGAAATTCTCTACAGACCTGAAGTATTTCCAGAGCCGGTTATACAGGGAGTGAAAATAAATTCGCTCAAAAAAATTTTTTCAATTTTTTCGTTCCTGATATAATTGAATATTCAATGCTGAATACATTTCTGTTAAAACCATTGTATTCATTCGAATAGTTTTCAGAATATCGAAAAAAAAAACTGAAAAAAAGTAATGTATTTATAGTCAGTATCATGTTCATTTGTTTAATTCTGAACATCCTGAGTGTAAACCGTGATCACAAAATCAAAGTAGAAGAATGTGAAAAGGTCATGCATCTTTTGAATTTCATGAATATCAACACAGAGTGTTTCGAACTTTATGTCAAAAACTGTGATCGGAAATCGGCCATAACTTCTGTTTTTCAAATTAGAACCGTATTTTTTATTATTGCGTTGGATTCTGCGAAGAAAAATAGTGATAGCACTCTAAGATGCTGTTGCTTCTAAGTTCAGCAATTCCCGAGATATTTGAGCATTTCTCGATTCATGTTGTACGTAGAGTCATCGAATCTGTTTAGATTCGATGAATATTCTCATGAAACCATTTACCATAGTAACAACACATAATTACACCTGTCATTCGTGAATTATTAATGGGATCATTTATTTTCTTTGGCATAGAATATTCTCAAGTAAAAGATTAGATGAATTTGATTCTACGTACATGAATCCAGAAAAGCTCAAAGAACTCAGGAATTATTGAATTTAGGAGCAAAGGTATCTTAGAGTGATATCATTATTTTTCTTCGCAGAATCCAACGGAATAATAAAAAAAATAGAGTTCTAATTTGAAATACAGAAGTTATGACCAATTTTCGATCACAGTTTTTGACACAAAATTTGAAACACCCTGTGATGATATTCATGAAATTCAAAAGATGCATGACCTTTCCACATTCTTCTTCCTTGAAATTGTGAGAACGTTTTACACTCAGGATGTTCAGAATAAGAAAAATGAAAATAATACCGACTATATGAAAATTTTACTTTTTTCAGTTTTTTTTTCTTCATTTTGAAAACAACAGAAATGTATTCAGCATTGAATACTTAATCATATCAGAAACGGAAAGATTGAAAAAAAAATATTCGAGCAAATTTATTTTCACTCCCTGTATAACCGGAAATGCTCAGGATCCAAAAATATTTTAGGTCTGTAGAGAATTTCGAACAATATCATAATCCCAATTTTCAGATTTCAAATATGTCCAGTTCTCCAGAAACGTCTAATAGGCACTCGAACTTGGGACACCCTGTATATTGAATATATTTACTTTTCAGGTATCAGGGGTCATGTCAGTCAGACCTATTTCATTCGATTATTATGTTAACCTAATAAAATTAAAGTTTAGGGGGGGGCGATCGCCCCTGTCGCCCCCCCCTGAAAACCGCCCCTGTTACTCGAAAAGGAGTGGGCTGAGGAAATTCTATTGAAGGCAAGACCCATCTTAATGTGCAGACACATTGTTATCACGTCACGTCACATCACGTCATCTTCCCAAAATGTGCAACCACGATAATGCATGGAACTTAGAGCATAGGAAGAGAGAAACACCTTTCAATAATAAATAGTGAAGCCAAATCATCAAAACTAAACTGGGTGATTGTACTACTACGGAATCAAAATGTAGTAAAAATTTTCGCAACATTGTATCTGCTGTCACGTTATAGCACTGCTGATAGCACGCAAAATCTATATTCCGCAAATTCACATTTTCTGAATGCACGTGATACCACGTCTGATATTTTGCGAAATGTCATTCTGATATACATTTGAAACCGATCTGGGGGTTCATTCAATAATTCTTGAATTAATTGATGGAATTTCCCCACTTCCTCTGTTCGTTGATTCATTTGGTAAATCGAATCCCTTCTATGAGAATCACCAGCAACTGTAAAAGCAGCTATATTTTCCATATCTTCTTCCCAGTTTCTCGCGTGAGCTCACATGACGTGACAACAATTTGTATGCACCTTTGATTTCATAGGAGCAATCACCTCTTGAATTTTCTGCATGAATTCAGAAACACCCTGTAAAGTGTACAACATGTGCCGAAATCATATTGGGTGCAATTGGAGATAGAAACGAATTCGAGAAACTTCACTTTTTATACGAGAAACTATTTTAATTTTCCTGAACTCAGTCCTCAAACAAGAGAATGCTTCTTCTTCTATTTGACAGTACTTATTTATTCTTCTAGCGGTGGACACCATAAAAAGGTCATTATCCACGTTCCATACAAGGTGAAACACATCCACCATACCCATACCATAATCAAACATGTGAAAGAACAGAAGAAAGTAATTGGCCATTCACCTCCCATTGAAGAACACCCTGTTTACCACCATGATCATCACGAACATCTAGAGCCCATCAAGGGAGAATTCATCGGTAAAGGCCACGAATCATACCACGGACACAGCGAGGAAAGCTTTGGAGGGTATGGTGGAGGAGATCACGGCTACAGCATTGGAGGAGGAGACCATGGAGGCTCGAGCGGCGGATACCAGAGCTTGGACAGCTACGGAGGAGGTCATGATAGCCATAGTTCCGTAAGCTATGGAGGTGGCTCAGATAGCTACGGAGGACACCACGGTTTTGAAGGTTATAGTGGTGGTGGCTTCAAGGAGTCCTCTGGTTCATATGGAGGAGGTCACGAAGGATTGTCTGACCACCAGAGTTTAGAAGGCTACAGTGGCGGTGACAGTTACGGGCCACCAGCCAGTGGTAGTAGCTACGACAGCCATCCAAGCGGTGGATTGGGTAGCTACGAAAGTTACGGCGGTGGTGGCGGAGATGAAGGTCATCCGGGCTACGATTGATTGAATGCCGTTTCTGAACTTGTAAATAATTTCGCTGTACCTTCCCAAATCTCACTAGTCCTATTTTATTTTATAATTAGGTGTAAGTAACGAATTGTTGACTCTTGATATTTTATCAATAAACCTTGTTGATTTTATATATTTTTTTATTATCTCTGTCCTGAACTGAGTAGTGTTTGAATAATTGCAAATATTTCATTCCATTTATAATTTTATCAAAGTCGGATTTGTTAAACAGATTCAATCATTGCGTGTTTGGCATAATTTTTTGATACGGACGAGAACACCTCAAATTTGTTATTACTTGATTGAGACGGACTAAATACTCTTATACTTGCCGTATTGAAGCAAAAATTTTAAAACAGAATATTTCGCAACAATAACACTGAAAATAACTTTTGTTCAATTATGCCATATTCCGTTTCATTCATTATTCTCGAATAATTTATGATTCAGATCATTAAAAATCATAGAATGTGTGATGTTTATGAATGATTTAGGACACACCCTAGATACAACTACTGTAACAAGGTTAAAATGCTGGTAATTTCAGTTCATGTACAATGCAGTTCAATTTTGAAAATCTTGTTTTCATCGACTTACTGGACGTAAATAGAGTAGTTCAAAATTGTATAGGAACCCTGGTGTAACGTTTCCTAACTACAAATCGCTACTTTTTGTTGATTGTAGGATATGTTTTCATTGTGTTTATGGAGTACATGTCAAAAATTTCATCGAAACATGTATTTATTTTGAATTTCGTATCGTCGGTCCCATGCCAAAACCATGAATGTGCAAAATAACAGTTTTGAGATAATTGCATTTAAAGTTTGTAACGATTGGAAAAAATAGGGGTTTTGTGTGACTTTAAATATTCTCTGCAAGAAGTAGAAGTGGTATTGACCAATTTAGGTTGTCTAAAAAAATTTTGGATTATATTCAGTTTTTTTTAAACACACATTCGTGTTTTTGCTGTTGAAAAATTTGAAACAAATTTAGTTTCGTTGAACAGAAAAATGAGAGCCATTAATTTTTTGCCAACTTGTTTAATAGAAGAAATAAGAAAACACTCAGGTAATAAAAAAAACATTCAGTTGTAAAAAAAAGTTTATCGAAGTAGATAATACCGAAACTGACAAATTCACATGAATCTGAATAATTGTTCGCAAAACCAAACACGCGAAAGTGGAACATTCAGATATTTCAAATAATTGTTCGC
Organism: Adalia decempunctata; assembly: GCA_951802165.1. Classification (NCBI taxonomy): domain Eukaryota; kingdom Metazoa; phylum Arthropoda; class Insecta; order Coleoptera; family Coccinellidae; genus Adalia; species Adalia decempunctata. The sequence goes on along the minus strand of OX637695.1, from coordinate 36,058,180 downwards.
AACGCCAAAAACGCGAAATTATCAGATTCGTGCAGAGTCCGCGGTGACAGCTGGCATAGAACTGATCTTTGGACTTATTATTAGGTCAAAACGGTCAATTTTGTACATTCATGGTTTTAGCACGGGACCGACGATATAAGATTGTGGTTATGGAAGAATAGCGCGACCCCTTTCGGAAGAAATGAAAAGTAGGACCCCATCTCAGATTTTCAAGAAAGTATCAAACAAAATCTAATCAGTGCCAACACTAGGTATTCTATAGTAGGGTTTTCCAATGAGAGGTGCTATTTTGAAAAGCCCACTATTTCTGTAGATGTCACTTTTAAAGTTGTCATTTTTTGATATCTGATAAGTAATTGATTTAATTATTGAAATTCATTATAAAAATGTTGAAAATTTGGCAAAAAATTTTTGGGTCTGCGTGAAGCACCTTGTCGAACCAATATACAGAAATTGTTGCAAAAGTTTGACCTGTTGGGAGAAGTGAGTGATGTGAAGAATGAATCCCTTGGACGTCGCTCAAGAACAGCCGAGAATATTACTGCTGTAGCCGGAAGTGTTGAAGTTTTGTCCATTCCTAGGCTTTCTTTGTCATCACGTGTTCCACAAACTTCCGTACATTGTATGTTGCATAATGATTTGGGACTTGAGGCTTAAAAAGTTCAGTTAACACAAAAACTCAAGACAGCCGATCATCAACAATGTCTTTGCGGATTGGGTCCTTGAAATGCTCCGGAGTTCTATGAAAAAATCATCTGTAGTGAGGAGGCCCATTTCCATTGCTCCTTTATGGAAAGAGTTTCCGGAATGTGATATCTCTCGAAGAGGTGATCACAATTGACCACTGAGATCTTGTAATTTAACCACTTGCGACTTCTTACTTTAGAGCCATATGGAAGAGACCATGACGTAGACCATGCCAAGCCCAGCGTCGATTCAAGACCTCAAAGATGAAATTCGGGAGAGTATCGAGGACAAAGGGCAGCCATTTCGCATTTTGGTTATGGAAAATTTCATGAAAATATCATGGTTCTGTAGTCGTCGTCGTGGTGGGCATTTGGCTGATATATATTTTTTTTTTAATTGAAATTATCGTGTCTCGGCAACTAGGCCATTGACACAGTACAATATTCTATTTTTACATTACAGATTAAGACAAAAATTTTCACAGAATATGGTTATAAACAGAAAGAGAAATAAACTATGGATGTATTGATCATATTTGATTGAACAGTTGGCTTTCTTTCAGGAATTTTATTGCTGCTTCAATTTGTGTGGGTGAGCTGAGGATGTCTCTTAAATTTTCTTTGAGGTCCAGTCGATGTCTGATGTCATCATAATGTTGACAGCGAGTTAGGAAGTGTTCCACAGTTAATCGATGTTCTGGGCAGTATTCGCATATAGGATGTTGTTCCGATGACATCAAGTAGCTGTGTGTCAGCCTGGTGTGTGCAATTCTTAATCTCCTCATTACTATTTTGTCTTTCCTCTTTAGATAAATTTTTATCGGAGAATCTATTTCGGATTGGATTGCACGAAGTTTATTATTGCTGCTATTCCATTGGGTTTGCCAGTCTCTAAGAGATTTCAACTTTATTGATGCCTTTAAGTCAGAGTACAGCTGTATGTTTGTGATGGGAAGATTAGAGGTTCGTGCCAGTTTCGCTGATTGATCTGCAGTTTCATTTCCCTCAATACCTATATGAGATGGTACCCAAATTATGTTCGTATAGATGTTTTTGTTCGTTCTAAGTATATGGCATCGTTCTTGAATCTTTAGTATCAATGGGTTCTTAGAGTAAATGTTGGATATAGCTTGAATTGAGGACAATGAGTCTGTGAATATTGCTATATGTTGGCCAGGCAATATACAAGTCCCTATTCAGCACCATAACGCTTGGCTGATATTATTTTCCATTCTTAACGGGATTTCTCTTTAAATGTTAAAATAAAACATCTTATTGGAGAACTCATAAGTGAAACCACGAGAAGAAATTTTCAGTTCATTGAAGAGATTTATTTAACTAATATTAGCTAGTTTGAAAGAAATATGTTTATGCGTTGCATCCAGAATCATCTTTGACGTCACAACTTTTCTGGCAAAAGTTTTCGAATAAAATCAGGAATAATTCGCAGAAAACTCAGAAATACCATTTTCTTAGATGGTCGGTCTGTCAAAAAATATGAACCGTAAAACCATTCATCGTTTTCAAGTAGTTTTAAAGTATTTTTTCGTGGATTTATTAGTCGGATAGGGTGTAGCTTTGAAACCAGAATAAATATTCAAGTGTTGATTAAGAAATACATACAGTATGGGGCAAATTAAAGGAATAAATTCGTTATTCCGTAAACCGGCGACTTTAAGGAAAAATCTAGAAACCCGTCGATTTCAATTTCAAAACAGGCTATTCGTAAGGATACCTTTTTATTTTTGACGTCATCTATGTGAACGTGATGACGTCATCGCTAAAATTTTTAAATGGAAATGTGGGTGTTGTGATACATTATTTGAAAGTTCTTGTACCTATTCAGTCATTTCATAACAATAATTGAAAGACACAAAAATACAAAACTTTTTCTATAAGAACTTTATGGTAAAAAACATACAAAAAATAATGAAGAACAGACAAACGTGCTAATATAACATAACAACTAAAATCAAGCAAATTAGGAAAATCTCAAATCAAGAAAAAGTAATTCGCAACTATTCTAGGTAGGAACAAAACATTATGATTGGATGATCTACTCCTAATTGAAATATATATTTATATTGAGCAAACATACTCCGACGAAACAATTACCTAGTTTCATTGACTTAGTTAAAAGAACATCTATAACAAGTGGAGCTTTTTACTAGATAAATGTACAGTCTCAGAATTATCAACGCGAACAAGTTATAACATTTTCTTCTAGACTAACTTTTTTCTGGCTAATACCCATATGAATTATCGAAATAAAATAGATGAATTGAGCATCAAACTACTTCAGTACTGTGACTAACATGTCTGCCGTTTTGATCACCTACTGTTAAAGTCTTAGTCACCAACACTTGACCATCAGGACCTACCAACCTTTTCTTGGTCTCTTCTTCGTAATCAAAGTAACCTTCCTCGTGGAGGGGCTCTCTGATATGCTCATAGTGCTCATTAGAAGCATAATCTGCTGGGCTATCCTGGTTCAAATCTTCAGACAAATTTTCGCTGCTATCATCATAGCTGTTTTCTGGTTGACCAACGTACTCTGCATCAGGGTTCACCAGGCTGCTCAATTGGGGATATGGCGAGAAATCGTAACCGGATGTTGTAAAGTCGTAGCCATTTTCCATAACCTTGTAGCTACTTTGGGGATTGAAGTAGTTAGGTCTTACTAGAGGCACAAAAGAGTTGGTGCGATACCGTTCCTTCTTCGCGAATTGTTGAGAGGTTCTGTAGATATGACCAGGGTAATGGTCGACGATGTGCTCATTAGCAATGTATCTGTGCTTCTTGTGATGGTGATGTGGAACCTTTTCATGATGATGGTAGATGTTTTGTTTGTGCTTGTGGTTGTGCTTATGGCCGTGCTGATGCTTGTGGCCGTGGTTGTGCCCGTGCTTATGTTTGTGGCCGTGATCGTGCTTATGGTGGTGATGATGATGGACAACAAGCGGTTTTTTCGGTGCAGCCTTATGGTGTGGTTTGTGGACGAATACTACTTTGGTATGGTGATGGTGTTTGATGATTTCCGGAACATGGACTTTCACGTGAACTCTGAAAAAATAAGAGGCATGAGCAGTTCTGCTATATGTATATATGTCTACATCTATTGGTACAACTGTCAAGTCCATTTTTCTAGTTTTCAAAATCATTTGATTACTTATCACGACCACGATTTCAATATCATTTAATTGCATCTTGGAATCACTTGGGATCAGAAGCTATTGAGGGCTTCTACCTCGAACTTATGGGAAGATTTCGTACAAACAATCACAGCAACTTGGTATTACTTTTCTCGATATTTCGGTCAAATTTCGAATGGTTCTGACAAAATTCAGTGTGCAGGTTGAATACGTTATGTTTCATCTGAATGCAGAATTTCATTCCGATGGAATCTCAAATTTTTCAGGAAAACAAACTTCTGAGACCTAGTGAAATTTTCTCCATTTACTAAGGGCCAACTTCACTGCTTCGTTCAAGCGCGGCCTACCAAAATAATAATTTGTTTGAATGATTTAAGGGAAACTTTTTCAGAGAAGGGGAAGGATCACCGTTTAGAAATTCAACAATTTCTTGGAAAAACCACATATACAAGGTGTATCACGGTCGATGGTACGTTAGACGTTTATACGGAGAACGCAAAGCAAGAATTCATTGAAAATTGGGTTTTTTAGACAAAAACCTCATCGATCTAAAAGATTTTCAGTGGCTCGGGGTTATGCCTCTTAATAGGTACCTACTTTTTCATTTCAAATGGCACACCCTGTATAAATTGCATTTTTCAATTCATCGTAGTACCATGATTATTTTGGCATCCACTCCTCATACTCATCTTCAGTGGTTTCTGCGTAATTGAATAATTTCCTTCTTTTTTTGTGCAAAATATAGCTTTGATTAAACATCCATAACTTCCTTACTAAAAATCTTAGGAAGCTGAGATTTTGGATGCAGATTGCCAAGATCCAACGCATCTTGCATACGTGTTACGAAATACGGATCTAATTATACAGGGTCATTCAAAATTTGATACTTATCAAATTTTGAAGACCGAGACCTACAAACCCGGTCAAACACGGTTAGAAGCAAGTTTCTATGAAAGTGACTTTACCTTTCATTGATAATTCTGCAGGTTCTTTCTGAAATTTAGTCACATTGCCCATGAAAATCTTCATTTGAGTCGTTACCATCCATTTTAGTTCATTTCGAAATTATCTGATACAAAATATTTCAAAATAATGTAACTTGCATCTAATTCGAAAATCTTATAATCTAGGTATAGGAATATGATAGATCATTTGAAAGAAAATTCGATTCTCTCTCAGTAAATCTCAAAATATGCAGGATTTTTCATTCGAAAAAATTTAATTCCAACCGTTTTTGTAACTCATCGAATTTTGAATGAACCTGTATGATGAGAGACGTAGAGACGTATTTTTTAACACGTACATGATGCATAGGATCTTTCCAATCTGCATCCGGAATTTAAGCTTCCCAAGATTTTCAGTAGGGAAGTTATGGATGTTCAAGCTATGTTGTGCACAAAAAAGAGAAAATCATTTAACTACTCAGAAACCGCTGAAGATGAGGAAGTGATATCAAAATTATTATGGTACTATCATGAATTGAAAATGCAATAATATACAGGTTGTGACATTTGAAATAACAAAGTACTTGCTACTATTTGACATAAGCGGCACTGGAATTATTTTTGATCGATAGAGTAGTTGTTCTTGACTGAGAAACTAAATTTTCAATGAATTCTTACTTTCCGTTCTCCGTAAACGTCTAACGTACCATCGACCATGATACACCGTGTATAAATTATACTGAAACACTGATTGATATACTCGAAAATTGTTGGTAGTTAGAGCCACACCTATTGTTGGGGGGATTATTTTATTTGAACTATATTTGAAATTGTTTATTTTTTGGCCCTGTTTTATTTTATGATTGCTACATTTTTTTCAATATGTGAAGATTTATATCCAATAAATAAACTTCTTCCTGCTGAATGACCTGAAATCAGTCTCTTCGGTTGATTGAAAATTTCTCTCCCTAATTAACAAGAATCATTCATCGATTTGAATAATGACGCTTTTACTTCTATTTCCAAATGTGAATTTTTCATTCGGAGTTAATAATATCATTTCATTCTTCAGAACGCATTGAAAAAAGAACTATTCTCTTAAAATTCTGTTCCGTGATTTATGTACATTCGATAAGTGCTTGCAAAGTGATTGCCAATTTGAGAATTAAATTCGAAATTTCATACCGTGACCTAAGCTCAACTCAAATCTCGACGGTGCAGTCCAACCACCTCTTAACAGTTGAGTGGAGCTTATTCAAGCCCAGCTTAAAAATGAATCGGTGAAGTTTCTATGTTCATTCGTTCGTTCTTACAAAAGGACGGACAGAATTGAATTTGATCATTGTTTCGTCATTATTGAGCCAAAAAAAAACAATTCACTGCGATGAAGCAATACAAATCACGAGAAACAAAAAAACTTTTAATTTAAATTAAACTTTAATATTTTGTATTCTCATAGAAATTGTAAAAAATAATAATAAGGATTAGATTAGATTAGAGAAGGTGCGGAAGATCATAACTGAACTCGCATGAACATTGACCCAAAGATATATTGTGCATCCCCGCGCTGTTTAACAGTTAGGCAATAGTTTCTCGATAAACTTTATCATAATAGTAGTGATGGAAGGAAACAGCCTCTTGAAAACTATGAACGGAAACAGAGGGACAACGGAAATATCATCCTTCTGAATCGATGTCGTCTCTTTTTCCAATCGTTGTTTTGATAAAAGCGAGAGTAATTGCAATTCCAATATTTTCATGGAAGAAAGAATTTTATCATTTATTTAAGCAATTACAATCAGATCCAACTTGTGTCTCACCTCACTGAATACGAGAGTAAAATAATGTTTTATGGTGCGAGTATAATCGCACGATTGAGATGACTTGTTGAATTTGAATAATACGTAATAATGTTTTCATTTGCGCGAAATACTGCATGTTATGATAAAAAATTTGGAATGCCTTAGATTGAAGACATCAAAATCTTCGAGCGTTTCTTTGTTTGTGACTATGCATCTCATCAATTGAAGTAAGAATTTTTTTGGACATCGATAAATTTTTTGCTTAATGTAAAAGAATGAGGTCCATCACCATAAGGTACTTTTGATTGAGATATTTGACTTGTTGTACACAGTCATAGTGAAACTGAGAATTTCGAGAAATAAAAGTGCATAAAATCATTTGTATTTGATTATTCGTTTGCGTAATAATTACCTTTGCTCATGAAAACGAGATAAATTTTCAACAAATGGTAAAGAGGTACAATATTGAAACTGAAACCACAAAAGCTGGAGAGGATTGATGAACATGTGTTATCAAAACACGTCTTTGGTTTAACTTCTTCGTGATTGAATTTAACATTTTCACAAACATCAAAAACCATAATTCATAAAATTCTTCATTTATTATTGGTGTATCCAGGAGAATGATTTCCGGAAAACTGGGAAATAAGAGACGGAAATTGAAGCGCAATTCATACCATTTTATATAAGATGGTGGGGCTCAATTTCAGTATTTGTTGGATTAAACATCGAATTCAACTCTCCCGCATAGTTCTATCAACATTGGTAATCGTATTTTATGCTTCAGATAAATTACGAGATGTTTGGTTGAAAAATACGAATATAATGTGAACGGGTAATCATATCGTAGAAAAATGTTTTCGGTATTCATATTCAAGACGAAGATACCTTTTCGACAACATTTACCTAGCACCCCATTTAAATTGAAGGTGTTGCCGCGCAGTGGAATTAAATAATGATAATTTTTGTGTTATAAATAGTCCCCCTAAAAAACAAAATTAACGGGTCCTGCGATCTTCCAAAATCTCAATTTTATTTATGAAAGACCTGCTTCCATTTCAGTTGCACCCTGTACGTGCATAGGTATCTTATCCCAACAAATTGATCTATGATTGGCTCATTTTTCTAATAATTACAATGATTTTTCGTCACTTTTCAGAGTGAATTCACAGAGGATTTTGGAGCCAAAGTTCTTCATAAGGAAGAATTTTTGTTAGAAAATTTATGAAATACCTTACTCGCAGTTGCAATGAATGAACATGAAGTTTTCATGAATGATTATATATAAATCGTATTCATCAAATTCCCCTCAACATGAAAAAAAAAGGAGTTAAAAATTTCAATTCGATTCTAAATTAATCTATTCGATTGATATCGAAAAATAAAAAAAATCTTTTTTCGTATAATTATTTTTGAAGATTTCTCAAAGTACATTCATATTTTCGGGAGAGTTCCGAACAAACCACACCGAAACGTTTTTATTTTCCCCAATTTCCAATCAGTTATTGATACGATTTTCGAAAAACTCACTTTTCATGTTTCCCTCCTCCCGCATAGGATAACTGCACCACATATCCAAAGAATAGCAAACTGACAACTTTAAAGTCCATAATCATGATGCAACACGAGACAAAAAACACATCGAAATTATTCACAGTTCCTCCAATCGTCCACTGAAAGATCATGAAGCAAACTGCGGAATATTTTCCAAGAAAGTATTTTATATTATTGGAACTGACTTCCAGCAAAATGTTCCTTTGCGGTTTTCGGTTCTTATTCAAATACCATTTAGCCGATTAGAAAAAAAATCATTGAAAGAATCTGGTATGCTTTCTCACAATTACGATTGGTACGCTTGGCTTCAGACATTGTTCGTTCTGTTTCTACAGTTGTACACCGCTTTAAAAACGAAGAATTTTTGGGTGTTCGTTGTGTAATGGAAAAAAGCAAAATAAGTCTGTTGCTTGTTCTAATTCTTATTGTAGCGTTTTTTAGTAAAAAGTTCGAGTTATGAATAATAATTATAACACATCTGCTATTGAGCGTAAAAATATTGCATTGTCCGACTGTTGCAGATAAGTTATATAAAATCACATATTTCATGGGCTATTTAAAACCAAGCAATTTGGCACAAATTATGTTTGGACATATTGATTTTTCATAATGCTAATATTTGGAAATGTAAATGACTCAATGTTAATCTGCCAACAAGAAGTAAACTGACTTATTCATTTGCTGAACAAAATGTTACATTTTGTTTTTGCCATCATTGAAACGATATAAACATTCAAAACAAACTGGGACATTACGTTCCTGCCGTGAATTTTTGGTACGGACGTAGACACCTCATAGTGGTTATTACTCGACTGAAACTGACCACATACATGCAGGAAATATTCTATTCCTCACCTAATTGACCATATTCACCGTCGCCATATTGTTGGGCGACAATATCAACTACCCAGTGTTCCCAACGGAGAAATATTGAGTTTATCAAAAGTACTATCAGATTATTAGTATGGTATGTGGTATGAGAGGTTATATACAATTGGTGGTAAACTTTGGTAAAGTATTTTGTGATAAAATCCAGGAAATATGGGTAGATATCAGTATAGGCCATGGTTGTTGTGTCAGTAATTGTTCGGCAAGAAATAGATCTAAAAATAAAAAAACTGACACTAAAATATGCCCATTTAAACTTTCGCGGTCCTAAGAAATTAGTGACTTTCGTTATTCGATGTTGAGGACCCTGGGTAGTTGGTATTGTCGCACAACAATATGGCGACTGTGAATATGGTCAATTAAAGCAGAACTTTCGAAAAAACGTTCATCAATTGAACAGGCATATTTCCTCCTACAGAACACATTTCTTCACTGATTTTTCTCAAGCTGACATTGTCAATCTTGATATTCTATTCATATTCTCCTGGATAATCCAAGACTTTTTTCAGGAAAACGTTTTTCATTCATTTATCTTCATCATCATTTATAATTCAGAACATCTTGGCTGATATATGAAATAAAATATATATCTGTATCTATATTTGTTTGAATGTGATATATTGAATTTCAGTCAGAATTCAACTGTTTCGATTACTAATACGAATTTCTTGTCGAAAAAACTAATACCAGTCTGATTTCTAATATCTGAGCTGCTGAGCCTATTTTTCAGTTGATTTTTTCATCAATAAAGACGGTTATTATTATTCTTATCAAATACTTGAACTAGATTTTTGTCAAAGACCTTTGAAAATTAAAATCATGTGCCTAAGATGACCGTTTTACCCCAAGCATAACTCTAAAAAACATCAAATCATTACCCTCCTCGAAAGACAGGTAGAACCCCCAGTTTTTTAAACAGTAGGTATACGGTTCTGATACATCGTTTGAAATGTAGTGTCATTCTGTATTCAGAGATGTTATCAATTTCATGCAATATTCATACTTATTGCAAAAATCAAAATAGTAAAAAATAAAATGTGATTATCGAAATTAATTTTTATATTCCCTAGAATATTCCCAAATCTTGTAACAATAATACTGAACTTATTTTCCTTCAAGATGTAAAAGAAAGAAAATTGTGTTTTCCAAGTGGTACTATAAAAAAAGAACACATTATGTGGCAATATCAGTGGCCTAAGAACGCCTGCGCAAATTGTCTAGAGCTGAAAAGTTGTAGTTTAAAAATGTCTGATATGTTTTTAAATATCATTAACTTCAATTTGGATAAATGCCCCGATTAAGGGTTACGGAGATAACACCCGAACACAAAAAAAGTTAATCGTTTGTTTCAAGAAAAATTTCAGGATTTGGCGCCTATATCCCTAGTACCATCACAGAGAGAATTTGACTAGTGGAGATCTCATTCCGAAGTAAATCGGTGGATCGTGCCATCGAAGGAAAATAGTGTCAGACAGGGTCTGGCTTGTCATGCCGTCATCAGTGCCACATAACCCAACCAACGATAGCAATCAAATGAAACGGCAGAACAGGTACGTTAAGTTGACAGCCCACCAAAACGGATCGAGTTCGGACCTATGCCATAATTTTGTACCCATTTTGTACCAATTTGTACTACCTTTGAAAAATTTTGTACCCCCACCGTTTCCGGGATATCTACCCCATTTAGGTGGGCTGCCAACTTAACGTTAAATTGGCAGCCCACTCTGCAAAAATTGATCGTATCGAACTCAAACAAAACTGCAATTTTGTACCCATTTTGTACCAATTTGTACCACCCTTAAAAAATGTTTGTACCCCCACTGTTTCCGAGATATCAACCCCCCCTTTGTGTACTGCTAACGTTCAGTTGACACTCATATTGCAGGGGTTGCTCGAATCAAATTCGAACAAAAAGTATAAGTTTGTACCCATTTCGTACCAATTTGAACAATATTTAATTAATTTTGTACCCCCACCCTTTCTGGGATATCGACACCCTCTTAGTGGACTGCCAACTTAACGTTCAGCTAGCGCTCATATTGAGGGGGTTGATCGTATCGAATTCGAACAAAACTATAATTTTGTACCCATTTTGTACCAATTAAAATAATCTTCAATGGATTTTGTACCCCCACCGTTTCCGATATATCGACCACCTCTTAGTGGACGTTCAGCTAGCGCCTACATTTCGGGGGTTCTTCGGATTGAATTCGAAGAAAATATATAGTATTGCACCAATTTGAGCCACTCTTACGTTTTCTCTAGGACAGAAATCCCAAAAGTTTTTTTTGGGGTAAGGTGGTAACCAAGATAATGAATACAGGGTGGCCATTTGAAAACGAAACAGACGAGATTACAGACGAAATAAATTTTTTCGATAGAAATTCTCGGACAGGTCGATTTCTGTTTCGAGGGGGACAACTTAAGATGTAGGTTACGGACGCATAGCGCTTCAACCCTTGCTACTACAACCCTCACCCCCAATTTTTGAATAGGGAAGATGGGGTGAGTGGTACCTCATTTGAAAGGTATTTTTATACTGATTTCAGCACAGTAATTGTTTTTTCATTCTATGCATTAGTTCTCGAAATATTCTTAACTAAGTATTTGAAAATGAAGTGGTGTTTTCATGGCACTTGTAGTGTTTTTTTTGTGAAAAATCGACATTTTGAGCTTCAAAACAACCATGACTGTGGCTTCCTTCCTCCAATCCACTGACATAGAAATCTTTAATCAAGATGTCGATTTTTCACAAAAAAACACTACAAGTGCCATGAAAACACCACTTCATTTTCAAATACTTAGTTGAGAATATTTCGAGAACTAATTCATAAAATGAAAAAACAATCACTGTGCTGAAATCAGTATAAAAATACCTTTCAAATCAGGTATCACTCACCCCATCTTCCCTATTCAAAAATTGGGGGTGAGGGTTGTAGTAGCAAGGGTTGAAGCGCTATGCGTCCGTAACCTACATCTTAAGTTGTCCCCCTCGAAACAGAAATCGACCTGTCCGAGCATTTCTATCGAAAAAATTTATTTCGTCTGTAATCTCGTCTGTTTCGTTTTCAAATGGCCACCCTGTATATTACATTTGGGTTTTCTATGAGGTATAGTAGAATGGCACTTCCGGTTTTACCGGAAACAAATTCCTACTTGATTGTTTCAGAGAATACCTGAATGTTTTTATATTACTGTATTGAAAATCTAAAAAATTTCAAATTTATCTGTATACAAGCTGTTCTAGTATGGGCGTTACAAGGTTGCTATGGTGATTTGGTCGCTTCAAATGAGCAAAATTCACGATCAATTCTCAATAATACACAAGCATTTGTTAGCCAAAGTCGAAGTCTTTGTCAATGTTTTAACCAGAAGTGGAAAAAAATAGAGAATGTAGGTGAAATGTCGAGTGAAAATCAAATCAGTCAAAATTAACAAAATAAAATATATTTCAAATCACAGAAAAAACATAACATAACTTGACAACCTAATTAGATTAATAATGAGTTTTTTTGGTGAATTTCCTAGATAGATCCTGCCCAATCGTGCTCTTCGTATTTCTCATGCGGCTCCTCCTTTATCACCTTGTATATTGTGTGAGTATGCTTGATAGTTTTCACCTTGTAAGGTACATGTATAATTACATGATGACTGTAAACAAAAAAAAAACAATGCGTTACATGTTTTGAGAAAATCAAGCATATTATTCAAGATTCCTAAACTAAAATATTTGAGTCACATAATACTGCTCAGGATTTCAGTGTTAGGTGGACTTTCGATCAATGAGAAATGCAGGGAGATGGCAATAAATCCAGATTTCCAATGTCGAATGCGCTGAAAAAGGATATGCGTGATATAATTAACGCCAAAGATGGCATCATGGATGAAAGTAATATGAAAAGAAATCAGAATATGTTCTGGGAAATCAAATGTATCAAAGATCGACTTGAGTCTATGATTTTTCCGAACAGGATAACTCAACATTTTCACTATGTTTTCTGGATATATCCAAGAGGGTTATATTGTACGAAATCAGCCAAACATAAGATCTGCAGCAAAACATAAGATGTATGATTGTATAATAATAATGATTCATTCCATACATAAAACAACGAGGCATTAGTAGGGGCCATATTTATCTGATTAAATTGATGAATTGATTGAAAGTATTATCTTCACTCGAATGCTATTTATCACGTTATTAAATATTCTAAATGGAATCTATTAACCAAGTTCATTTGAATGGGAGAATCTCATTTCTCAATCCAATTCTTGTTCAGATTCAGAATTGAGTTTTAATATGAAAATATCAGAATAACCGTTTTATTTGCAAATTACAGGATGTACTCACTGTTCATCTCCTGCAGAACTTGTGCCCAGGAGTGCGAAGATGCATGCTAAGGCAGATAAGACCTGAAAAACAATTCATTAACCTATTATATTCGACTCTCAAGAAAATAGTTACCCAAAAACTGAAATTCATCTTGTCTGTGATGTGAGGTGATGATGGACGGTATGAGTTATGTGACTGTTAGACCTATTTCTGCTTTATATATAAAACAAATTGACGGGGATTTTTATTTTGAGGAAACGACTGATATAAGTCGGGCAGAACGGAGAAATCCACTCTCACTAGCGAACGAGAGCCATAATATTTCGATTCAGCAGGAACGAAACGTCTGCGTGAATTGATGCAACAGGCGTCAAACACGTACGAAAAAAAGAGAAATATTTCGCAATATGAATAGCTGGGACCGAACTGAGGAATATTAATGAGGCAAAAAATATTATCTGTGGCAAAAAATTGCTTCCGCAGTCATCAAAATCGGATTACTAATTATCTAATGAAATGATTTCTCTGTTTATATCATCATATGAAACATCTGCAATTGAAAAAAGTTTAATAGAAATGGAAGTTCCTCAACAGAATTTCTGGTACCTGGATGAAGTTTTTTCGAGAAACTTGAAGCCATTTCCATCAACTCGAAATTTTCTTCGAATTCAGATTTCTTCTTGGTGTGAAGAGACCAAATAAAAACTTGCTTTTATGTGAAATAGTACCTACACGATATATTTTCCGTTTCTAGTATATGTATACCAGGTGAGTCTTTGACTTGTACATATATTTCAATTGTAGATTCTGGAGGCCAGAGAAACCCTCCATTCATTTTTCTTTTTTCAAATTCGATTCTGTTAAAATATAAGGCAATTTGAAAAGAAATTGGGCAAAATTCGTGCCTGATACGATTCTCAATTGAAATTGGGTTAATGCATTCAGGGAATACTCAAGTACTAATCCTATTTGAATTAGAATGTTAAACACACGATATTTCTTAACAATAACACTTTTTGTTGGGTTATATGTATTTTCGATCAAATTTCTCGCTGTGAAATATGCTCCTTTTTCGATTTTCCAGAATATTAATTTGTGAACACGTTCATATTTGCCTCGATATCCCAGTAATATCTCATAAAGAATGGGTTTTCACCCAATTTATGATTGGTCATCCTAACCTAACCCATTTTGCATTCAAAACAAAAATCTACTATGAATATTCCTCAGAGCTTTTGACGATGCCAGAATATTCATGTTTCAGATAACAACTTTGTGTCTTGCGAGGTAGCGTAAGATCTATGAATCGACCCATCACAAATGCCAGTGTCTGTGTACCGGTGCGATCTGTAAACAAATATTGAGGAAATCTTTTCTACAGCTATGCTGTTATGAAAGGGGCAAAGAGCGGCTTGCTTGGGCAAAAGTTGAGGCGACCTTCTCGAAAAAAGTCCATATTTCAACGAACAATATAGGGACGTACGTTGTCTTGCGAATATAGGACGTGTGGGTTGATAAAGCTATAGATAGATCAAGAGCCAGTGACCAATTTTCATATGTCATTTCATAACTCACTTGTTTAATTAATATTCAATATCTGCTCGAAAATAAAAACCATTTCTGCCAGCCCATAATGGCCGGAGTAGACTACCATAAACGCTCAAAGAGGCCAGAAAATTACGTTCAACTATGTCATAGTATCATACACAATTCTTCAGGAATTGTTATTGATAATATATTGAATCTATAAAAAATTATGACAGAACTTTTTCGTCCCTCCTAAGTGTTGGCAGAACTCTTTGAAAATTCATTAAGAACAGCTGTACCTACTTATGTCATTTCAGTACGCTTGAAATTTACAGGAAATAAAGAAAATGTATCCAGAAAGGGAATTAAAATCATGACAGAAATCATCTGCCAGAACGAGAAATGTTGCCACGCAAGTGCAAGCGAAATGAGCTTATTCATATTTGCAAGTCAGACCGAGAGTGCATATATTGGGCATGTATTATTGTCAATTAGAGGAATAAATTGAAGGAATTAATAGTATATTGTTCAATGAGCGGTAATGTAAGTCATAACACACGAAGATAAATTTTGCAGCCCGAGCCGTTAGGCGAGGGGTGTAATTCATAAAGTGTGTTATGACCATTACCGCGAATTGAACACTATGCTTTATCTTCGACTTCATCAGTGAAATTCGAATTAATCTGCATTTTCAAAATTGACAACAGTTGTCAAAAGCGATTTCCGTGGTCCAAAATCGAATCGATATCGAATCCCGTAGAAGACGTCAAGAATTCATGTTTTCCAAATGCAATTTTTGGATATTCAGACCTAGGAAAATGTAGAAATGGATGGCGAGAACGTTACCTAGATGTCTGAAATAGAGTTCCCCATTGACCCGACTTTTTATTAATTTCGTAAGCTACACTTTTTCCTATTTGTATTAGAGTGAGTTATAGGCGTGAGTTATTATTACCTCACACTATTGGTTTATATTACAGATCAAAATCAGTTGAATAATGGATTTATTATTCTATGGGAGTAGATAAAGGTGTTTATTTTTAACATTACAACAATTTATTTTGTGAAAAACTATTCAAAAAAATGTGCGCCTCCTACGCATCCTCGAAATTTGTTTCCTCATCGTCGTCATCTTGGTTGACATTTTCAATGAATGTAGAATCATCTGAATCCTTAGTTTCATCACTCGAAGAATATTTTTCAACAATATTATAATGGTAAGTCCTCAAAAAATGAGTAAAAATATTTTCACCAACAGATTATTAATGAACATTGACTTTATTAGAAGAATTCATGCTCGAATCTGAACTGAGCTCCAAGAATTTGTCGAATGGATTGAGAAGGTCTTGAGTATACCTGTGTTACTTACGAAACATTCAAAGAAGTGTAAGATCTCATTCACATTAAGGGGTAAAAAATAAACCATCAGGGCATTTAAAACCCCAAATGTTGGGTAGACTAGAGTAGTAAAAGACTTTCACAGTGAGCTAAAACGATCAGGTTTTCTTCATGTTAATCAAAGAAATTTTTAATTGACTTCATGTTGAGGTTTTCAAATTTTTTATAAAATTTTCCCTTTCAACAGTTCTTTCGATGAATAATAATAACAGAAACGAAGATTGGTTTTTCAGGCTGTTGTTTATCTTCAAACAAATCTGTCGTTTATTTTCCCATACACTCAATATATCATCATTATTAATTCCAAATACTATGTGACCATTCTCGTCAGATACATTTCCAGGAGTTGTTTGTCTGAACCAGCCTGTGACCTCTTTGTTTTTTTATGTGTATCGAAGTCATGTTTCCTATTCAATTTTTCTATTTCATTGCAATTTTCAGCTATCCATTTTATTTTGGCTTCTTGGATCTATGAATTGCCAATATTTTTGAGTATTATTCGATTCAACTCTGTGTCTTTCTTTCATTAGATTCATAATCTCACCAGTCATCCAACCATTTTTCTTCGTTCTCTTGGTATCAGGTTTCAGAAAACACTGTTATTTATGTTTTCATTGCAGCTATTTCATGTCTTGTCTGGCTCAGAAATGTAAGCCCTCCCTTGATTCAATCGCCAAAGCATCCCTCACTTTCTCCTGGATTTCAACTTTTCTTGTGTTTTTCGATGTCATATTTCTTGGACTCTCTCTGTGACAGGGAACATCAGTTCCCGTGTATGTCCCTACTGAATTTATACTATTACGAAATCGTTCATCAATCAGCATGAAGTCACAATGATTTCTTACTATATTGCCGGGTTTTGTCTGCGGGTGATCTCCATGTATACAGGGTCTTTCACGAGGAACCTCACCCATATTTATACGGGAAACTACTGAACGTATTTTCATGAAATTCTCCACTTATAAGTATTTCACGATGCTGATGAAATCTAAAATATTTTCAAGGCATGAGCACCTCCGGTTTTTCCGGAAATGACGTCAACTTCCGTTTTTCAAATTAGAACACCATTTTTTTATTGCAGAAATAGATTCCTTAGAAAATTTCAAGTTAGTTTGATGTAATATTTTTCAGCTTTGGTTGGAAAATTCTCTCTGAGCGGAAAATTCGAAAAAAAAATCGAAAATAGAGCTCCGCTGAAACAAGAATAACTTCGAGGTTTTTGGATGGAAAATTTTCATTTTTGGGATTTTTCAAGATGTAAGATTGATGTATCCACTTTAAAAATCGAAATCGCGATTCATGATACAGGGGGTGAAAAAATCGCTTTCAAAGTTAGGGATGACAAAATCGTGAAAAATAAATTTTTTCAAATTAGAACCCCATTTTTGTATGGCAGATATTGAATCTACGTTAAAAAATAATGTGAGTGTATGCATCACACCCTTGCCCTAAAGTGGATATTTTCTGAGTTATTCACAAAAAACCGTTTTTCGTCTTGAATTTTCAGCTATTTCTTTTCCCTTCACGCCAAAAAGATGAAATTTTCAGGAACTGTTACTTAAACCATGTTTTAGATTTTACTACCCTAATATGCAAGAGAAAAAAGTTACAGGTTGTTCCTAAATAGATATGGCGAATTTGGATTCGAATTTGTATCGAAAACCTCTTTATTTCAACCAATCGGCCATCGGTTTTCTCTGCAGTGATAAATAAATAATTCCTTATGAACCATATGCAAAAACTTACCATGTTTTACATTTTTTTTTAATGATAGATATCATTAATTACATCTGCCAAATTCCTCTTTATTCAGTAGCATGTAATTAATGATATCGATCATTAAAAAAAAAGAATGTAAAACATGGTAAGTTTTGTGCATATGGTTCATAGGGAATTATTTATTTATCACTGGAGAGAAAACCGATGGCCGATTGGTTGAAATAAAGAGGTTTTCGATACAAATTCGAATCCAAATTCGCCATATCTATTTAGGAACAACCTGCAACTTTTTTCTCTTGCATATTAGGGTAGTAAAATCTAAAACATGGTTTAAGTAACAGTTCCTGAAAATTTCATCTTTTTGGCGTGAAGGGAAAAGAAATAGCTGAAAATTCAAGACGAAAAACGGTTTTTTGTGAATAACTCAGAAAATATCCACTTCATGGCAAGGGTGTGATGCATACACTCACATTATTTTTTAACGTAGATTCAATATCTGCCATACAAAAATGGGGTTCTAATTTGAAAAAATTGATTTTTCACGATTTTGTCATCCCTAACTTTGAAAGCGTATCATGAATTCGGATTTCGATTTTTAAAGTGGATACATCAATCTTACATCTTCAAAAATCCCAAAAATGAAAATTTTCCATCCAAAAACCTCGAAGTTATTCTTGTTTCAGCGGAGCTCTATTTTCGATTTTTTTTTTTAATTTTCCCGCTCAGAGAGAATTTTCCAACCAAAACTGAAAAATGTTACATCAAAATAACTTGAAATTTTCTAAGGAATCTATTTCTGCAATAAAAAAATTGTGTTCTAATTTGAAAAACGGAAATTGACGTCATTTCCGGAAAAACCGGAGGTGCTCATGCCTTGAAAATATTTTAGATTTCATCAGCATCGTGAAATACTTATAAGTGCTGAATTTCATGAAAATACGTTCAGTAGTTTCCCGTATAAATATGGGTGAGGTTCCTCGTGAAAGACCCTGTATAATCGTCTAGGTGCTATTTTATAGAATGTTTTGCTGACAATTGGTTTTTCTTATCTGCAAAATTGGACCGGTCTGTGGCCTCTTTGGTTTTTTTTATCCCAATACCTACAGTCCTACCAGCTCATCTTCTGCTTCTTTACCGATTTTTGTATTGAAGACCCCCATGATGATAGTGACATATCTTTTTTTCGAGTTTATCATCACCACCCCAATCTGACCGTAGATGTCCTTTCTTCGTCACATTTATCTGCGTTGGGATCGTAAACATGACCGTTTACTATTATACCGTTTACTATTATACCGTTGACTATTATACCAACTCTTTCATGTCGTTTTCCTGTGTTGCTAGCGTAATGAATTTTCTGCTCTTCTATATTAAATTCTCCTGATTCTATCCATTTCATCTCGCTTATACCTAGTATGTCGATTTGCAGTCTTCTCATGTCATTGGTAGCTTTGTTAGCTTTACCAGATTCATAAAGGCTCCTTACATTCTAAGTACAAATCTTCAGTGTTCGTTGATTTGTCAATTTACAGGGATCTCGCTGGATTACGACCCGGAAAGTCCTGTGATCGCTCCCTTGCCGGATCTTGGTATCCGTGATCTACTAACTTCTTTCGCTCCTCTTCAACTTTCCATGATGATTTCCTGGGAAACTCTTACGGGTCTTCAATGCAATAGTTGTCCGGTGCTTTCTGCATCCTTCTGCAATCGATCATTGCTGATCCATTTGTCTTTTAGAATTAATTCTCATTCCGGGGACAAAAGAGTGCCCAAACCTCAGTTTGTTCTTCCACCCTCCGCTCTTGACAATACTGAGAGGTTCAGTTAATATGTCTATGAAGTTAGCAGTGCCACTTGCGAGGAAATCAATAAAATCTTTTGCATTGATTGTCGAGAATTTGTCGTGTCCTTAGTTTTTTTCTACGGGGTGGCTTTGCTAATTTTGCCGAAATATCATTTTCTCAGATAGCCACCAAAGTTACTGTATTCACTTATTCCAGGTCGTAGATTAAGAATCTGTAATTATTTCCTTCCTAGGTTTGAGACTTCAGGAAATTTTCAACTTTTTGTGGAAAATTTAGTCAGTTTCAATGTCGAGTAATTGTCGATGTTCAACTAAAGTAGAAAACACAAAAAATTTAATCTTTCTAGCGATTTCCACTCCATTTTCTCGCGATTTCCCTATATTTCTGAAAATGACGCATATTTGGCAACAGCGCATTCGTTTTTGACTTTTTTCTATTGCATTAATTGCCGAATGCCTGTCCCGAATTTGTCGTGAAAGAAAAAAATTGTCGCGTTCTCATTTTTTTTTCTACGGGGTGGCTTTGCTAACTTAATGTTAAGTTAGCAGAACCACTTTCTCAATATCTACCAAATATTATAAAAATGACTATAAATAATTGTCGAGTAATTGTCGTAGTCCATATGAAGTAAAAAAACAAAAAAAAAACCATTCCTTCTTGTTTATTTTACGTCTTTTTCCCGCGCGTTTGAGATATTTCTGGAATTAGCGCATTTTTGGCAACAGCGCATTCGTAATTGACTTTTTTTCTATTGCATTGATTGTCGAATACCTGCCTCGAAATTGTCGTGAAAGAAAAAAATTTGTCGCGACCTTCGTTGTATGGCTTTGCTAACTTTATATTAATTTAGCAAATAGTGGTCGAATATCATAAGGGTGGTCATGAAAGATTGCCGAGTAATTGTCGATGTTCAAATGAAGTAAAAAACACAAAAAATTTAATCTTCCTAGCAATTTCCACTCCATTTTCTCGCGATTTCCCTATATTTCTGAAAATGTCGCATTTAGGGAAATCGCGAAAGAATCTAATGGAAATTGCTAGAAAGATTAAATGTTTTTGGGTTTTTTACTTTATTTGAACATCGACAATCACTCGACAATCTTTTATGATTATCCTGATGGTATTCGACCACTTTTTGCTAAAAAAAAAGGAGGTCGCGACAAATTTTTTTCTTTCAAGACAAATTCGAGGCAGGTATTTGACAATCATTGCAATAGAAAAAAAGTCAATTACGAATGCGCGGTTGCCAAAAATGCGATAATTTCAGAAATATCTCAAAAGCGCGGGAAAAAGACGTGAAATAAACAAGAAGGAATGGATTTTTTGTGTTTTTTTCACTTCATGTGGACTTCGACAATTACTCGACAATTATTTATAACCATTTTAATGATATTTGGTAGATATTGAGAAAGTGGTTCTGCTAACTTAACGTTAAGTTAGCAAAGCCACCCCGTAGAAAAAAAAATGAGAACGCGACAATTTTTTTCTTTCACGACAAATTCGGGACAGGCATTCGGCAATTAATGCAATAGAAAAAAAGTCAAAAACGAATGCGCTGTTGCCAAATATGCGTCATTTTCAGAAATATAGGGAAATCGCGAGAAAATGGAGTGGAAATCGCTAGAAAGATAAAATTTTTTGTGTTTTCTACTTTAGTTGAACATCGACAATTACTCGACATTGAAACTGACTAAATTTTCCACAAAAAGTTGAAAATTTCCTGAAGTCTCAAACCTAGGAAGGAAATAATTACAGATTCTTAATCTACGACCTGGAATAAGTGAATACAGTAACTTTGGTGGCTATCTGAGAAAATGATATTTCGGCAAAATTTCCATAAATATGTTGGAAAATTTAGCGTGTTTTGAAAAAAGAATCACCACCAAAGTTGCTGGATTGACTAATTCGAGGGCGTAGATTAAGAATATGCAATCATTATCCCTGTCATGATCGATATTACCCCTCCCCGCCCTTGCACGACCCCCTCTCGAGAGAAATGAAAAGAAGGATCCCATCACAATTTTTCGATCGACAAAAAAGTTTTAAACAAAATCTAATCACTGACAACACCAGGTATTCTATGCATCTGTTATCAGTGTAAGCAATTGTGATTTACGATGTGAAATCAGAATAAGACTGAATTCTTCGATTCTTCCCCAGTTTCATATATGAAACAGCCAACCACGGGTGTCTGTAGAAGGTATACTGGAAAGGGTGAGAGCTGGTTGGATTTCCCTGTACTGATATGGACATCTAATCCTCTGCCCTCTCAAAATAATGACATGTTTGTTGAATATTATATAATCATATCGTTTTTTCTACAATAGATAAGTTCTTCAAATATAATCAGTCTGTCATGAAAACGAACAATTCATTAAATAAATAAATAATAAATTCTGTACAACCAATAAAAACATGCAATTACTGAGCTAACCAGGCAAACAGTAGCCGTTCTTCAGTTTCCTCATAAGAGAAAGTCATACCGAAACAATAAAATTCGTTAATTACACTAATGGCTAGGAAACTCATGTTATTATAACTTGAAGATATGGTCCGGTGATCATACAATGTCCTTCCTCAGTTTTGCTGCACGTTTTTCACTTGATTCCCGTTGTTAGGGGGAGGTGCATGATGCGCTGGTGGATTCAGATAAAAGTTTTCTGGTTTGGGTTGCTCGTACTCGGTCGAAATGGGGCACAGACATGGTACCAGTTGCACATTTTGCACGGATGGTTGGGGTGAGAGTTGAGCTTGGAGAGGTACTTGAACGGGTACTGCTGGTAGCGATGGTTCACTGTATGGTATGTTGTAGGAAGGTGGCATCCTGCGCTGGTAGATATAATAGGGGCTCTGGGTTCTGGAAAAAAATATCACATTGAAACATAATTGTTGGTTCGATTGTATACTTTGTGATGATTCCGAATACAACAAATAGTTGCAGCGAAATACATTCTTATTAAAGATCTGATTGAGGTGATCAAGTAGAGAGGCAATTCTTGGTCCAATTCATTTTTTTGCGGCCGTGAAAATTACATGAATTGAAATTTCCAAATTATGTTCGGCATCCCAATGCCTAGTCTGAGTTCGATAATGGGCAAAATCAAAACAAGGGTTTCGAAATAGGTAATACATTAATGTTGGACATGCAATTTTGAATATTTGAGAAAGAGTGCATTGTAGAACGTTGAATTACAAAAGAATAAAGAAATAAAAGAAACATTCGATATCCCGGGAACTAATCGCCCAATTTTTAAAATTCTTTTGGCTTCATTTCTGAATATTACTTGCAAAATACGTTGAAAAAATGGTTCATATTATGTGTCTTGTTTGTGGTGAATTGGACAATTTGAATGCTAATTTGAGTTAACACAGGTATGTTCTACCCATTCTAAGTAAAAGTGGCGCAGATTCTTCGATTTTTAGAATTTCACATTTCAGATTTCCTTCTGATATTGAGGAGGGGAACATTTGGTTGGTTATCAATTCTGAACATAGCTGACTATGTTTACCTAACGCAGAATCTGTTCCAATGTTCGGAACATTGTATGAATTCGCCAAAATGGGTTATTTCATTTGTGATTTTATTTTCCGTCGTCAATACCGATAACACCACGCCACTGTACTTTTAAAGTAAGATTAGCTGTCCTTCATCTCCGTCATACTCATTGAAAACTGATTGAATTTTGGCTTCACCAATTCTCGAACTTATGAATGAGATGCTGTGTCTCCTCTTTCTATGGTTTAAGGTAATTTCGCATTCAAGAGTCCAACGGAAAAAAATAAAGCTGTCTAAAAAAATTTCTCAGGAGGTGTCAAAAAGAGCCAATTCAGTTGTAATTTTATTTCCATTCTTCAATACCGATATCACCACGTTACTGGTCCTTTCAAAGCTAGATTCTGCAATGTCGCCACGGCAGTATCTAATAATATTACTATCCTTCGTCCCACTATAGATGCATAGAATGCCTGGTGTATCGACTCCTTACTAAAAATCGTGACCAAAATTTGTAGATCAAAACGGCATCATAGATTTCAGATTTTGGTCTAGTTCCGGAATAAATCCGCAATATTTATCGGTCGTGGCGCTACTGCGGCAACGACAAATAACGCGACCCCTTTCGGGAGAAATGAAAATCCGCACAATATATCACATTTTCGATCGACAAGAAAGTCTTAAACAAAATCTAATCAGTGCCAACACCAGGTATTTCTATGCATCTATGTCCCACTCATTGAAAACTGATTTAATTTTGGCTCCACCAATTGTCGAATTTATGAATGAAATGCTGTGCTCCCTCTTTCTATGGTCTTAGGTAGATTCGCATCCAAGAATGCAACGAGAAAAAATCAAAGACGTCTGAAAATAGGAGGAGCCATTCATAATTTGCATCGATCAAGCATATCTTAAAGTAAAATGTTGCTTGATAGATCTACATAATTTCAATTAAGTACCGATATTTTATCATAAGGACCGATTGAAAGGTTTGCCGATTTTTTTTGGTTCCTAAGTGTTGCTCCATTTTGTCAGTTCAGCTTGAGAGTTTTCATACGTAATACCACTAGAGATGGAATTTTGCCGGCAAAATTTCTCGATTGATATGAAAGTTTGTTGCTCGGAAATTTTGCGAATGATACTTGTATCAAAATCACGAGCCGTCAGGCGAGTGATTTTGGAAAAAATGTCATGAGCGAAATTTCCGAAAAGCAACAAACTTGAATATTACAAGAGAGAAATTTTACCTGCTTAAATTTCATCTCGAGTGGAATTCGACTTGAGTATTCACGAGAAAATAGGGTAATATGTTCACATTTGCGTGTATTGCGCTATTTGGCAAATTAGAATTCATCATAGATTAACTAAACCACTAAACGTTGTTTGTTCTCTCTATGATATTCATTTCCGAAGCTATCTATGAATTCGAGAAACGTCAAAAATTTTGTCGCTGAAAAACCAACATGTTGGTTTTGCCGACTTGAAAATTTTTTCGGGATGAAACGATCGTTGCTACGGAAACTTCCTCACTAAAAATGAAAGGAGTGGAATAATCATTACAAAATATGCAATTTTGTTCAGCATGCTTGAGGGTGAAATAATAATAAGGTGATTATTAATAGATAGATAACTTCCTTGATTAATATATTCAAAGTGTAGTTGACGTCGGCATTAGCTGAGGTCTGTTAATTCATTCCCGATTCCTAGTTCCTGTCAACTACACTTTGAATAATAAGGTGAATTAACTATCAACTCTATCAATCAAGTCGATGTTTTTCGGTCACCATTTGCTTTACCTCAGCATTATTAGGTTCACTTGAAGACGTTGAGAGTCTTCTCTACTGCTTTTGAATGCATCTTTTCGCAGCTCCTTCTGAATGGAATACGTATTGAAATAGTGAGAAACCTTGAAATTCTCACATCTATAGGATTCAACTTCTGGAGGATCTACCTATGTCCACCGTAATGGCAATTATTTTGAAATGGTCCAAGTTATCGATTAAGATACCTACATTGAATGCAAAATGAATCCATTGTTCAAAAAAATCAGAATCGTACCGAGTGTTCCAAGAGCGGATATAGCTCTCTTGCATGGGGGAGAATAACGATTGATAATCATTAAATGATGCACACTATCTATGATTTATTTCAAGTGGACCTCATTGCGTAACTTTTTCTTAGGTCTTCGAAACTCATGGTGGGGGGAATTGCTCCCTCTACTCCCCTCGCCGTAAATAAACCCTTGGAGGGGTCTCCTATCATTGAAAATATTGTGCAAGATGTGAAAAAGTTACTTACGTTTCTCCTGAACTCCAGAAGAATCCAGAAACATGGTTCAACAGCATGAAGAGCGCTGTGGCACAAAGCTGAAAAAATACGATCTTTTACTCCGGACGTTTTTCATATATCATTAATAACCCAAGTTGAGCGTTTTCAAATCAAGTTGCCACTGTGAGAAACAGTCGGGGGGGCTGGGGGTTTCTCAATTAGGTATTATTAGATAGAGTCAGTCATTATTTGTGGGAAAACCAATAAATGAAATATTAACCTATTTTCCCACTAAAATAACGTTTCGAGATAAAAACAGAAATTTATAAACTTTTTACACTACTTCACAGAGTAGTTTAACTGGTGCGAACACATTGGCTTTTCGAGTGTGTATGAGATAGCCAGTTTGAAAAACGGTGAAAAAAATACACTTTAGGCTGATTATCTTTGAATGATACTGCTTTTTGTATAATCAATCTAATAGTCAGTATTATGAAATTGAAATGAAATAGATTACAAAACTAACACTGTAACTACATTACATCTACTTTGAAACAAAGTAAAACAGCTATTTCATGACGATACGGTCATACATAGTCACGGATACCCTCAAGTTGAGAAATTCAAAACATGTTTATACGTTTGTAAACATTTTGGTCACAAGAAATTAATAATACATTGGGAGCCACAAGACACTACAAAGGTGTTCATCCTCTGCATCTTCTTTGCTTTTAGTGACCTACTGTCTAATATTTTTTTATCCCATTCTTTAAATAACAGTTTATTGCTGGTTTCATTTTCGTCAACTCTATTCTCCTCGTGAATATCCGTGATTATAACTGATGAAATTAGTGTTCGAATTTTCTTTCTAGTTTCTGGTTTTGAAAAATATGCAAATAAATTATTATCGAAGTATTGGAAGAGTTGATGTTCGTTTCATGAAAGAGTCATTTCTTTCAAAACCAATTGACGACTGGCACTCAGAAAATTGTTTGAAAATATATTTCAATATTAATCATTTCACAAATAAGTAATCTAATATCAATCCATCAAGAGAAAGACAAATATTTGCATAATAAAACAGCATAACCAATTTATCAACTCATGCAATACTCTCCTTTTCGAAATATATAGGTGAATGCAAAAAATCACTGTTCAGTTTCACAATTTTTGATGTAGTACCTACTGTGACGCCATTTGTTTTCGTAGAACAAATTTGTTGGGGTGAGAGCTATCCATAGATGTCAAGTAAAGAGTTCCATTGAACTATAATCGAAATCCCATGCACACTCTCTCCTAAGTATTGTTCAGACTGAATTTTCATTTCTTAAACGTTTATTCAAAATTATTTGTAATGGTCTCGGATTTCCAAAATTATAGTTTTGAAATGCATAATATATATTCATAGTAGGAACTCTTGAATATGCTCAGACGAATGAAATGAAATGAACGGAAAATAACATTCAAAAGTATATGAAAACATTTGCCAAAAAATATCATTCATAAAATTTTACCTAAATGTTTTATTCATGTGGTTCGAAGGGAATTCTCCGCATTAATGATGGTGAATAGGGGAGCGAGGGGCTTGTTGTAACAGGGGCAAGTAGTAACAGGCTCTTTTCAATAGGATCTTAAACTTTATGGGCGTATTTCTTCGACTCGATTTTACCAATAAACCACGGCGCCTAATGTTGCCATATCAAGTATCCTGTCAGCCTGCGAAGTGACCGGAAGTGTGCTCGTGCTTCATTTTTGCCAGGTAATATAAAATTGTACTGTTGTAAAATTTTGGATTGCATTAATATTATCGACTAATTTCAAACTTTCTGTATACTATTTGCACTACAATTTATCCATCTCTGATAATGTGTAACAGTTTTTAAGATTGCTAAATTGTTTAAATAGTTATCTTGATAAATATAAAAAATCATACCATGGGGTAAGTTGTAACAAAATCCCGGGGCTTGTTGTAACGTGTTACAACATGCCCCAAGTTATGATGAGGGTGTATAAAGTGGAAAAAGATGACAAAATCAAACGAAAAGGTAAAGGTAACGGAACAGGCAAAGGTAAATCAACAAAAAAATAAAACCGGAGTAGACAGAGCTAAAAAAAAGATTTTATGCTCAGATTCAGAATCTGAATCAGAAGTGTGGTGTTGTCTTGTATGTGGTGAAGCTTACACAGATTCAAATAAGGAAGATTGGTCGAGTGTATCATTTGTAAGATGTGGGCATAATTGAGATGTGTTACAGGAGACACAATATCTTTTATTCGTATTAATTGTAGCTCAGATGAAGAGTGAATTGAATTATGATGATACCCGCCAAATGTTGATTCTTGTACGTGCAATACTTTGATAGATATCAAAAGGAGATAATTACGAAGCATGCCTCAGTTATAAATAATTTCATTACTTTTTCTGTGATTTAAAAGTGTCATGATGATTATAAGGAGTGTTCATCTGAATGAAACTGTTAATTACTGAATTTTTAGGTGTTGGTTACTAAAAAAGTGTATTCAAGTTGATTTTCGATAAGAATTACATAATACCTACTTTAGAAAGATGTTAATTTCGTCAAAAATAAACAGAAAATATATGATCAGAGGTATTATTGTTGTCTTTTTTTGTCGTTACTACTTGCCCCGGTAGACGTTACAACTTGCCCCAAGCACGAGGTAAGTTGTAACACCGCACTTCTTCTAGAAAATAATCGATTATGAAATAATGAACAATAGTTTTGGTATTATTTTCACTTGATTTGGTAGAGGAAGAGTTACAGCATCCATACATCTTCAGTCGGTAGCAATTCGATCAATGGATCTCAAGATATATTAGTTTTCATGAAAACTGTTACAACAAGCCCCTCGCTCCCCTACTCATATTTTTGTCCAAAATTCTCTTGAATATAATACCATTAAGAATAAGTAATCCAAAAATCACAGTTGAAATCATTATAGGATAAGAAATCACTTGAGAAAAATCCCTCGGGATATAGTCGCTATAGAGTTAAAATCAAGCATCAACATCAACAGAAACAAAAAACAAATTTTTGTACATTTCTCCATAGCAGTCCAAATAATGAACAAAACGAAAAAAAATGAAAAAAATAGTAACAAAGTATTACGGGAAGTATATTTCTTGTTCCAAAAAACTTACAATGATTTGCCTCGAAAGAATCATGATGGTCACTAGAACTTTTAGGTACACTTACACCTATGACTTCACAGGACACTGTGAATATATAATCACGGCGGGTAGCTTTTATAAGCTGTCAGATATAAGCCCTTATGCACTGACCAACACAGGACCGGAATGGACCGTTATTCCAATATCGGCATATCTCCATTGATAAAAGGCCGTAGGTAAATATTTCACTATAATATTTCACCTTCTCTTTCGAAATATCATCGCTACGATTTGACAGTTATCTTTATTCATGCATTTTCACCGAAGCTAATATTGCATTATGGATGCTTCCCGAAAATAATTTAGACGAGTTTGAAGCTTGATCAATTCAGAATTATCGCCGTTCTGAAAATGATGAATGTGGGTATGTTACATATTCAAGCCATTAAAACATTGATATTAACGCAAAATGATTTCGAAGATATTTGGTTATATGATATTGATAAAGTTTCAATTGAATTGGCACATTTTCGTTGAATTAGTACGTACTTAGTGCTTAATTTGACCTAGCAAATTATTAAAAAGATCTCACTTTCTTCAACAGCTTTCATAACCTCCTGACAAAATCTGAAAAATCATTAATTACCCATAAAATTTCGACTGAAACTACTCACCAGTTTAACTCCTGAAATATCAACTGTTATCCAGATATCTAATTGTGATATTAATGATAAAAACCTTTACTCATTAACAATAACTTATGGAAAACACTTCATTCAGTTTTTCCAAAACCAATTCAACTGTATACATTAATTATAATCATTAATCAGTAAAAAAATTCAATGAAATATTATACTTACAGGGTGTCACTTGGATATGAAAACTGAGAAGTCTACTCTCTACTTGAAAAATTACGCATTTGGAAAATCGTTAGGACCTGTCAATTTTATTCTTGACGGGGACATATGTATTCGTATATAAAGCCATCATTTCATCAAAATCGTGCAATGTGTTATTGAAAAGGTCTTTTCCTTATAAATATGAGATATGACCAATTTCAGAGATGATATGCAGGAAGAGAAAATTTGTTCATAAAAACGGGATAAGTATCCGCCAACTTCTTTACAATGGTGAAGATTTTGCAGAAACTGCTGTCCGGAAAATTATATGGAATTTACGAAGTCGAAACATTCACTGTCATGGATGAATTGACAAGATTAATTATGGATATCACTCGTTTTCAATTTGTGCGTCGTATAGAATAAACATGAAGCAGCTATTCGTTCAAAATCACGTCATATTATTGGCATTTATATGCACAATCAACAAATTCCAGCGGAGACTTCAACGGTCGATAAAGACAGTAACCCAAATTTTATGAAGAGTTGTCCAATTAGAAAGAGAAGTTTTTTGAATTAAATAAGTAACGAATATTTGAATTGAGGGCAATTTCTTTATACTCTAAGTAAGGTTATGCATAATTCAATTTCAGGTGTTTTTCTCAAAAAATCAATGATTTCATTGAAGTCGCAGTTTTCATGGTACCTACCTACCTTGTTGAATTCGCAAAATGAGAAAATGAGCGGTTGCACTATCTCATCGAGAAATCATGACTGTCAAATCAATTTCATTCAATTCTGAACTTTATTTATAAATGCTCATCATCAAGTGTATTTGATGGTGATTACCTACTCATAGAACTTACATTATAAAGTTCTCGCTCCTTCGTCGCTCGTTTTCGAATTTCGCATTCGTATTGGAATAGGAACCCATTCTGCAACTAGTTTTAGAATATACTATTATCACACAAATGGCAATTGAAAAACATTCGAAAAATGAAGGGACGTAAGTTGAGAATTGGCAACTCACGATTGGAATTAATCGTCAAAATCTGATTCACATGGCATTTCGGCAAGGACTCTTGTTCTCTATGACAGCTGATATCCATGAAAATATGAAAATCCCAACTTGAGATATTTAGCCACTTCTTGATCTGGTAAAAGCATTCCGCATGTTTCTATAAGTTCTGTGGACCTACTGCATTTTCATTGGTAGTTTCAAGAAAATATAAGAGCGGAAGTTACCACTTCCTCATACAAGCAGGGTTTTCCTAAATATGTATATCAACGGTCAACTGTAGATTTCTCATGACTATTCCACTCATTCCATTCGTAGTGAGAAAGTTTCCGTAGCAACGATCGTTTCATCTCGACAAAATTTTCAAGCCGGCAAAACTAACGAGTTGGTTTTTCAGCGATAAAATTTTTGAGGTTTCTCGAATTCATAGTTAGCTTCGGAAATAAATATCATAGAGAAAACAAACAACGTTTAGTGGTTTAGTCAATCTATGATGAATTTTAATTTGCCAAATAGCGCAATACGCGTCAAATGTGAACATATTACCGTATTTTCTCGTGGAATAGTCATGCCGAATACCACTCGAGATGAAATTTAAGCAGGTAAAATTTCTCTCTTGTAATATTCATGTTTGTTGCTTTTCGGAAATTTCTCTCATGACATTTTTTCCGAAATCACTCGCCTGACGGCTCGTGATTTTGATGCAAATGTTATTCGCGAAATTTCCGAGCAACAAACTTTTATATTACCTACAATCGAGAAATTTTGCCGGCAAAATTACATCTCTAGTGGTAATACATAAGAACATTTTTTCTCTTCCATTTTTTTCTCCGGGTCCTCGTTCCGAGATACAGGGTTTTTCAGTTTTTTGCTAAGATCTCAGGAACCGTTCGAATTACAGAATTGAGTTTTCGTACACATCAAATTGTCACCAAAAATAGCTACTTTCCTGCCATTTACTCGGTTTTCTAAGACGTGTCAGAGGCAGAGATATTTTAACTAAGGTTCTACCCCCAAACTTTTACACCACTGGACAAAAAAAGTAAATACAAATTTGAAGATTAGAAATGAATGTGAATATTCAAGCAACAATATGATAAGGTAAGAATCAAAATCTCGAATGGTATTATTCAATTCCTAGGCCGTTAATCCACTGACTACTTAAGGACGTACCTATCTTAATCCCGACAACGGTCGAGTCCTCCTATAAATTGCTTCACCCTTTTAAAGGAAGTAAAAGCAAAAGTCAATATAACTCAAGATCAAAACATCCAATCTGAATAATGACGTCCACTGACCTCATTTCTCGTAGGATAAAACTAGTATTATAGCCCTTTAGAGAGCCGCTTCTGTTATTTCTGATATCTGAATGACCAGAGGCACGTAGTTAGATACTCTGCTCAGGTAGGTATCTGGGAAATTTGTAAACTTCCCGCTGCTATTTTTAATGGTATCAAAGTCATTGTCTTATTGAAATGTTTTGTTGTTCTTAAAGATGCATTTTAATGGCTCACGCATGAGTAATGTCTATATTAGGTATTTGAAACGATTGTCTTGCGATTTTGAATTAATGAAGCAATTTGATGTGTGATTTTTTCGTACAGAAATCTTATAAAACTACACTAGCTTACTTTTTTTCTAGTTATTTTCTATGAACAAGTCTTATTTTATCATCTTGAAGATTATTGATATTATGCCTCTCAAATACTCAAACTCACTCAATAAAAAAATTATTTTCTATAATAATTATAGCAAAAGAGTTTATTGATTTTACAAATATAAACTCTGAGAAACTGTGGATTCAATCAATACAATGATAACTGTGTACAGCTTTTGAAAACTAAATTTTGTTCCCATGCGGTAAAAACTAAACAATTTAAATGCATTTCAAATCAATTAAGTGTGAAAAAATATATGTTGACTCCAGATTAACATTTCGATTCATTGTCCCCATCGTTACTTTCTGTCATGACAGGGATTAGAATTTCAGCATCGGTGAATTTTACATAGGTTTGTAACTTAATCGGTTTATATGCATGGCCACTTCAAATAGAGTTAATAATATTATGAACTCTGGATGGATCATCTTTTCCAAGTCATTTAAAAAAAAAATTTCTGAAAAATTTCTGAATAATTATTCGTGTTATCTTCTCTAGCACAATAGAGTAGTTTATTCTTGGTGCAGAATCTTGGTCCAATTCTTTTTTCCGCTCTGTTCCTCATACAATTTTCTTCTTACGTATAGCTGTGTTCCTTCAATATATAATCGGCATTTTTTTGGTGTTGTCAATTTACTGAATTTGTTTGACCCCCCTTCACCACCTAGCTTTTAGTTTAATCGAATATGTATCCTACATTTTTCTTTGAAATTATCCATG
Organism: Adalia decempunctata; assembly: GCA_951802165.1. Lineage (NCBI taxonomy): Eukaryota > Metazoa > Arthropoda > Insecta > Coleoptera > Coccinellidae > Adalia > Adalia decempunctata. The sequence continues at coordinate 36,025,246 of OX637695.1, read as the reverse complement.
GCAGGTGAGAGGGACAAACTTAAAATTTCGATGTTAAAAACTTAGTAGAACATCATTGACATCCAATTTTGAATCTTTAAGTAATGATACATGATATTGCAGCTTTGTTCTGACTATTCGAATAAAATTATCGACTGAAACATTTGAGAATTAATAATCGAAATCAAAACTCTCTAAGATCTCTTTTTGGTTCAAATATAAATTTTGTGATTTTTCAAGAAAGTGTTGGACATTTCCTGAAAAAATTTTTTCTTTCCTGATAATGGTATAAATATCGCTTAATTTTAGCAAGAAGATCCGATTGAACTCACAACTGGTCTCAATGAAACCAGAGGTTTGTGTATTTTAGAAACACCGCATGTGGTGGTTCACTATGAAACGGTTCGAGTAGTTTTTTCTTAGAATTTTTGGACAAATCTTCTTAATTTCTCCCTCTGTAATAGTTGATTTGATTTCAGAATATTTGCTGGAATCATCAACAATATCTAAAAGTTTTACATGATACTCAGTTGAATATATAATAATGGTAGCATTTCTTTTGTCAGCAGGTAGTATTTTTATGTTGTTATCATTTGGAGTAATAGTCCGTTTTTCAGTGTTATTAAATCTAAAAGTTTTTTTGATACGTCTCTTCAGTAAGATTTTTTCCTATCTCTGAATTCTTTAAATTTTCAGGGTGAAAGATTTTGAGTTTTTTTTTTCAACCTCATTTTGAAATGGTAACACTTTTTCGTGGAGGAGTTACATTGGGTCGCTTCAGATAGTAGGTACTAGTTTTCCGTTTTCATTCCAATTTTGCGCAGATAAGTTGACAGATTGATGTCGTTATTGTCGAATATAGATGTCGTTTCTGTTCGCGAAATACATTGAATCTGTTCGAATTGGAATTTTTCCTTCTTTCATATTTTTTTCTCTAGGAATTTCAACACAATGAAATAATATATACGGTTAACCACTAAAATTAGCCTTCATCGGTAGTTTTACTTCAATCTTTCACTATCTTATGTATATTTGCGAATAAAACCCAAAATTAATGTGCCTAAATATTTTTTCAATGAAACTGATCAAGAAATTCCACAATTACAGACAGTGGGCTAGAATGATAAGCGTACAAGGAAATACAAGTAGTATTTCAGATTGAATAGTGGATAACCCTACGAATGGATCGTTAATGCCTGTCCTGTCATTACTGAAACCTCATCTCGATATTGCTACATGAAAATTCCAGCTTGTATTTTTGATTACAAAAATTAATTCCCAACATCCCATAAATTATATGAATAAATTTCTTGTGTCTACATGTTCATTCACGCAGGGACACTAATGGGAAATCCTGATGAAAAGATATTAGTTAGTTAAGTTGCCGCCTTTGCTCAGGTAACATCGTTTTATATGTTCAATCATGTGGTACTCCACTCCGTATAATATTGGTGGTAGGTATACCTTCTTTTTCTGAGAAAACTCACCGGAAGTGTATAGTCTTCATTTCAATGTTTGGCTGTGAACGAAAACGTGAAGAAAAGTTTTATTTATTCCTTAACTACCTTCTATTTGGAAAGAAAACGATTTACTGGTCTATAAACGTAATTGATATCTTCATTATACGGATTGAGTGAAACACGGCCGACTTCTTAGATTTTATGGGTGATAAAAGGTACAGCTCTCAACGCCTATCAAGATATTCTTCCACAATATTTAGATGCAGCAACAAACCCCAGTACCTTTTTCTAGGGTTCAATATATCTGCTGAAAACACGAATTATTAGTTTCTCGAAACTACTGAGGATTTGGCTTTGATCAATTATCGTTATTTCTGAGAATGCCTATGCCATTCCTTTAAGTCATCTACACAGGGTGTTTCTGAATATATGCAAAAGAATTCAAAGGGTAATTAATTTTTCAAATGAAGGGTAGTTTTTTATGTAAATGTTGGGTCAAAAGTCAAACGATAGGAGATATCGCGGTTCAAAGATAGCGGAAAATTTAATTTAAAAAAAAACTTACTGACTTGGATAGAATTAAATTCGGATAGCCTGGTTTGGTTAGAAACTTTTTCATGTGTTGTATTTTTCTCGTAAAATGTACCGTTTTGAAATGAAAAAATAAAAATCAAATCATTACTTGTGGAATATTAATTCAGAACTGATTTACGTATTATTTTTGTACATTTTACAAGAAAACTACAAGAAATGACAAAGTTTCTAACCAAATCAGGCTATCCGAATTTAATTCTATTCATGTCGTTGCGGTGGTTTTTCTTTGAATTCAGTTAACAAAAATGAAAGGGGTAGTCTAGTTCAACCCCATCCCCTCATTCTAAAGAAATGAAGAAATATCAAGGGATTGTCTCTCATTATAGTAATTATTCCATAAAGTATCATTATTCACGTAAACTTTAAAATTTGAATTCTATGTTGTACCTACAAGGTAGGTACCTACTAGACCAATTTTTGAAATAGGAAGTATGGGTTTCTCATCAATCTACTGCTGAAATTAAAATAGAAAAAAATTAGATCAAAAAATTCGGCACAATATGAAATCTAAAATTTATTACGAAATTTAACAAAAAATAATGACTGTTCATAGTATTCATCGCGAACGCTTCGACAACATTCTAACCTGAAATTAATCTTCTTCCATTTATGTTCAACACCTCAGGGGTAATCAACCTAATTGCAAGTGGTATTCGATCTTTTAGGTCATTCAAATCAAGGGGTCTAATTTTGCACACAATGCTGTTCATACAGGGTGATTCACGGTGTATGGCCCATTAGACATTTCTGGTGAACCAGATATCAGATCAGTTTGGAAAATTTAATGGAGTATATTATCGGACACTCTCAACCAAACCAAAATATTTTCTTCAATGCAGTGTTGCCACTTCTATTAGAAAGTAGTAGCAACTTCGCTTTTTCAAATGGAACACCTGGTATATTATATTATTTTTGGAATCTCCAACAACTTTTCTCAACATATCCCTATATACCTATCTGTTGCCATTTTCAAAATATAAATTGATTTCGATTTTCTTCACCGGAAATCATGACCTCTAAAAATGCCTATAACTTCGAGTTGGGAAAAACTAGCATTAAAATTTGGTTTGAAGTTAGGTGATACATGAGTTCTTCCAACACATCAGCCCCATCTGCGTAACTTCAATACAGGGTGGTAAAAAATATAGTCTTTTCGTTTGTTTGAAAGTAACTAAAAGTTGTTTATTTCAAATGGAACGCCCTGTATAATATTAGAAATTCAGAAAGAAAATTCTATGTATATTATGCCTACACCTAACAAGTCAAATTTCGGACTTATGAGTATTTGTTTGTTTAAATGTCCCTTTAGAATGGTATTCCCATTCGGTATTTGTTAGGCAGGCCATGATTACTATTTGACAGTACCTCGTGACATTCTTCTAATAATAAAGGCACCAAAAAACTTGAATTTCGGTATTTTCGTCATTTCAAAAGTTGCAAATACCGTCGAAACGATGGAAGTAAACTATTCGAACGGAGTGCTCATGAGTTTGTATATTATTATTAACTGCAGAGACTTCTGACGATCGGTGGATAAGGCGCTTGGGACCATGGAATTGGCCAGCAATATCACCCGATCTTAGTCCATTAGATTTTTATCTGTGGGGAATGTTGAAAGAAAAAGTTTACAAAACACCCGTGCATTCGAGAGATGAATTGTTCGAAAGGACTACCCAAACATTTAGAGATTTGGATTCCAAAGAAATAAGATCTGTCACGACGAAAGCAGTCAACACCCGCATTTTGAAGTGCTTGGAACTGAACGGCCAGCAGTTCGAACATATTTTGAAATATTCGACATCATTGTTTTACTTTTTTATGATAATTCATACATATAGTTTGACATTCGAGATTTTTGGTGCCTTCATTTTCAGGAGAATGTCACAAGGTACCGGCAAATAGTAATCATGGTCTATCTACCAAATACTGAATGGGAATACCATTCTGAAGAAACATTTTGACAAACAAATGCTCATAAGTCCGAAATTTGACTAGTTAGGTAGAGGCACTATATACATAGAATGAAAGCCAATTTCATCACCTATCTGAATTTCTAATAATATACAGGGCGTTCTATTTGAAATAAATAACTTTCTGTCACGTTTTCAAGCAAACTAAAAGACTATTTTTTACCACCCTGTATTGAAGAAACGCAGATCAGGCTGATGTGTTGGAGGCATTCATGTATCACCTAACTTCAAACCAAATATCAATGTCATGGTTTCTCCCCACCCGAAGTAGGTAATAAGTATTCTTAGAGGTCATGATTTGCGGTGAAAAAAATCGAAATTAATTTATATTTCGAAAACGGCAACGCATAGGTACTTGTAGGGAAATGTTGTGAAGAGGTGTTTCATTTGAAAGAGCAAAGTTGCTACTACTCTCTAATAGAAGTGGCAACAACGCATTGACGAAAATATTTCAGTTGGGTGGGGAATGTCCGATAATGCACTGCATTAAATTTTCAATCCTATCCGATATCTGGTTTACCAGAAAAGTCTAATGCGCCATCCACCGTGAATTACCCTGCATATCCCCATAAAGAGAAATCATGTAGATGCTTCGACATTTTGTGGTCAAAATATTCAGTATAAAATCTGATTCCCATTTTATTTTAAAACATGAAATATTTCTTAACGACCTCAGTACGTCCCTGGGTTGCTTCCAGAATGACCACTGAACTAGTTCACACATAATCTGGATAAGGGTCATCGCTTCTCGAATTCAAATTGATTATATATCGAAAAAGAATGCTTCTAGACAAGTGCTTCCCATACCCTTTTAACATACCATGTATTGCTGTTACTCAACATACCTTCATTTATATTCGGGTATCATCATTAGAAACTCTTACGTAACTGATGGTACCTATAGTGATTCACGACTCATAGTGAAATAATTTTGGAGAATTCGGCAGAATTGGACGAAAGGAATCAAAAACTCAAAAAAATTTCTAATGCGGTGTTAATTTTATGAAGGAAATTGAGATAAACCCTCCATCAAATTTGATCGTTACGGAATGTCACTTATGAATTTGTGTCCATCTAGAATCTAGATTCTAGGTACGCAAAATGATCCATCCAACTTATGATGTTATCAAAGTAAACGAAATTTTTTTTAATATAATTTGGCCCAATTCGACCATTCTCAATAGTCTGTATTTTTCGAATATGGAGGCTCAAAATTTATAGGGTGGGTTCGGAACTTCAATGCCGCAGTTATGTTGGTTGATGAGAAGAATTTAATTTGACCACGGGTTCCGTAAATATTGCCATTCGAAATTATGTTTTCCGGATAATTTCAAAAATACATATTCCGAGATGAAACTCCGATGGGGAATGACTTATTCAAACTGTTCACAAAATTTTGTCCAAATCGCGTACTTAACTAGAACTATTTATATGCATAAAATGCTAGCTAATTATTGACAAAAAAAATTCCCAATATTTTTGTGAGTATGCCTGGGATTATAGATGATATTTTAGTCAGCTGCTGTTTTTTATGCCGAAAATGGTCTCCATCGCCTAGGTTCGAATTTCGAATTACTGATCGAAAATCCCCAGTTGAATTCAATTTGGTCAAACCGAAGGCTCGAAATTTTCACAGTTTTTTGGGAACTCGAGTTCGTTAAGGTCGCCGTTCAAAGCGAGTAGGAAAACGTATCCGACAGAGGCGCCACCGTGTATTTTATGGAATATCTCCATAGAATTGTGATCGAGATATTCTTGATAATGGAATATTTGTTGAAAGATTATTTGGGCTGTTTCCATCATCTAGATAATGGAAACAGACCAAATAATCTTTCAACATCTCCATAGAACTTACATTATCACTATACGTTCTTTGAATATCTCTCTAATTATGAATGAAATGTACAATGGCGCTCTCTATCCGAAAATCGCTGAACTATTAAATTAGTAAATTTGTGGGTAAAGCAGGAACTTGTTCCGGCCATATATTTGAATTTGGCCATTCTCTGCCAAATCCGTATTTCAAGTTGTTTTTCTGAACGAAATTATCTGTAGATTCACTTTTAATCGGGAGTTGAACTATTTTTATGGGTCTTTCGTTTGAAATAAAACAGAAGCATGAGTGGCTTATTTTCTTCTATTTTTGAAAGAAAAAATAAATTTCGAAATGAAATCGATTTGAATTATTTCATCAAGAACTCCAAGTCGCCCCACAAAATTTCAGTTCCCAAAGTGGAACCATTTTCAAATGCAACTTGAAATAAAAACACACTTCATTGAACGCCCACCTTATAATGTGCAAAATTTGACCAGCGGTCCCTTGAACATAACCGTTCGAAATTTTGTTTTCCCGAAAAATTCATAACTTACGTCACCAAAACCATAAAAGATGAGGCCATTTTTTTTGACGGCTTTCAAAAATGTTTTCATTTGTGTTTTATCATTCATCATCCATAACAATAGAAGCTGAACTTAGTAGGTATAATATTCAATCCTCAGAATATGGAAAGAGGAGAAGCGCCTTTCGATAATAAATAGTGGAGCCAATTTTCAAAATCATCAGAACTAAACTGGGTAACTGTACTACTACGGACTCAAAATGTAGTGAACATTTTTTCAACGTTGAGACTCTCTTTGAATTTTCTAATGACTTTTCCACTCTTTCCATTTTTAGTGAGGAAGTTTCCTTAGAAACGATCGTTTCATCTCGACAAAACTTTCAAACCGGCAAAACCAACAAGTTGGTTTTCCAGCGATAAAATTTTTGACGTTTCTCCAATTCATATATAGCTTCGGAAATGATTATCATAGAGAAAACAAACAACGTTTAGTTAATCTATGAATTCTAATTTGCCAAATAGCGCAATCCGTGTCAAATGTAACCATATAACTTCATGTTGGACATTTTCTCGTGGAATACCACTCGAGATTAAATTCAAGCAGGCAATATTCCATCTCTAGTGGTATTACATATGAATAAACTCTCGATCAGAATGAAAAGTACTTCAGATTGAAATTCATCTACTCATTTGTGCGTGAATGTCAGAAATGAATATTTGTTTCTTCAAATATTGTGCATATTCTTCTCATTACATATACTAGAGTATCGGAATACTCGCGAAACGGCTCGGCCGTTTTCGACTCATATATGAATGAGCATATTACGACAGCGCCGTTTTCTGAATCTGTGACCAATTCATTCATTAATTTCGTTCCACCATTTTATTTTTGTGTTACTTATGACGTTTTGAACAGTGTTGAATATTATTAGCAAAATGCGTTGAAAAAATGGTTCGTATGTAGTGAATTGAGTTTTCACACTTATTATTCTAAGTAACAATAGCGTAGATTCTTCGATTTTTCAAAATTTCACCATTCAGATTTCCTTGTGATATTGAGAAGAGCAACGTTTGGATATCAATTCTGAATTTAACAGACTCCGTTTACCTAACTCGTCAATAGGGTCAATTCTATAAGAACTGGTTGAAAATTAAAGGCACGTTAAAAAATTTTAACATATATCGGCTAAAATTAAGCGTCTTCCGTTAATATTTCAAAGCTTATGAAGCATACAGAATAGTGAAATGAAGTTAGCGGATAGTTTAATTTTTAACCATGCTTTAAAATTCAACAGTTGTTTACAGAATTGGCCCTAATAACAGTTAATTCACTTGTAATTTTATTTACATTCTTCAGTACCGATAACACCAGGCCACTGGACCTTTCGAAATTAGATTCTACAATGTCTGTATGAAATGATATTGATATCATTTAGGCTATCTTCGTCCCACTCATTCAAGACTTCTGAATTTAGGCTTCACCAATTCTCGAATTTATGAATGGGATGCTGTGTGTCTTTTATTTATGGTCTAAGGTTCGATTATTGTTTCAACAGAATTTCATGTAAAATCAAGGACAATAAATTCCTAAATTGAATAAGACGAAAAACAATCTTACGTGCACCACTACAGTATCTTAATAAAAGAAAACAATAGAAGCTGAGCTACTGTATCGTCCAATAATTGCTTTGTCGAATTATTACGCCTAATATACCACCAAAAAAATCCCAAATCTTTCAACCACCAGGAAGCGCCTCCGAGTCGACCGGATTCATTCACCGCCAAGTTTTTTCAGTCGAATACCTGTACTAGTCCTTACTATAATTTCCCACGTCTCCGTTGTCTTATCTGAGCCAAAGTCGTCGGGATCTCGATACGAGCAAGAAATTAATATGTAGGCATTCAGATAAGTATACGTGTGCATCCATTAAGATACCAAGATACAAGACTCTATCCGTAACTTATATAGGTAAGGAAGGCAGGCACACCTGCTCATTATTCTTATTTCCAAAATATTGACACGTCAATTTTCGAATTAAATTAATGGATGAAGAGCAGGGACGCATCCGCAGCGATACCCTCCTGTGCAAGATGCCGATGGACCGATAGCGGACGGCCTGACGAATTTAGTGATGGGTGCATGAATATTATTAAAATGTCCGAGGAGGTTCTTGATCCGGAATCTCTGGTCGATTGTTTGGAGAAATTGTTTTTCATATAAAGTGAATATCTGAATTTTTACGTATATTTTAATAGTGATTGGGTTACATACAGGGTGCTCCAAGATCGAGTGCTTAGTAGATGTTTGAAATTCGGTTTATGAGATTGATCGAAATTCCACTTCTGGAAATGAAAATAAATTTGCTTGAAGAATTGTTTTTCTTTTTACTTTTCGATATATGTAATTAAAAATTCAATTTTCAATTACTTTGAATTTGAACTGTTGCGTAAGTCCTGATAGTTATTATAATATTTGGAAACATCTCAGAGCAAGAAAAATATGCGTAGTCTTAATTATGTATATCATTCGAGAATTATCCTTAGCAGTGCAAAAAATAATCCTGACATCATGTCAGTGTTAGAAGTGAACATTTTTTTCACGACTGGGTTGGTCTATGGTTCTAAATTCAACAATTTGGGTGTAATTTTCGATTTCGTTGATTTATGTTAAACCTAGAGCCAATATCGTTTGTTCTTTTCCCAGAATGTACCTACTTCAAAAAAATATTCAGTGATCATATAAATTTCATGAAGGGTATTGGGTAATCGATCATATAAAAATTCTAATTTAACTTTATCTACTCCCATAGAATAAGATATCCATTATTCAACTGATTTTGATCTGTAATAGTCTCTATAAACCAATAGCGTGAGTTATAATATAACTCACGCCTATAACTCACTCTAATACAAATAGGAAAAATTGAATCACTTACGAAATGAATAAGAAAGTCGAATCGTTTGAAAACTCTATTTCAGACATCAAGGTAATGTTCTCGTAATCCATTTATACATTTTCTTGAGTCTGAATATCCAAAAATTGCATTTGTAAAACGTGAATTTTTGATGTTTCCTATCACAGAGATCGTTTTTAACAACTGTTTTCAATTTTGAGAATGCAGATTGATTCGACTTTCACTGAACAAGTCGAACATACACTACATAGACTGCGAATTGAACACTATAGTGTTCAATTCGCTCATTAAACAATATTCGAAATTCGCCATTACACTAATTTCATGGTCTCAATCATGAACTACCTGTCTTCTGTATTTTCTAGGCTCCTTTACACAACCAAAACTCAGGAACATACTTTCAAAAAATCTTCGCTGCCACGAAGGGTAGGTACATCGACATATTTTTCTCTTAGAAGAGGTCGAAAGTTCTACACAACAATTCTGTTGCATTCACGCTGGGTATGAAATAAAGAGATGTGTTATTTTGAATAGTCCGTTCGAAGGATGTCATTTTTAAAGCTGTCTTTTTTTGACATTTGACAAATAGATACTACGCCATTGCTAAAAATGGAACGATACAAGCTTCAACATTGAATTCTTTAAAATTCACTATAAAAATGGTGAAAATTTCGCAGAGACGGTTTGAAAAACCGCAATACAGAAATTGGTGGGATAATTTAAACTGTAGGGAAAAATTTAGTTGAAGAAAACCCGGATTTGACCATTTCTCGTTGATCTTTGAAATCAGGCATTCCACAAACATCAATACACCGTATTTTGCATAAATATTTGAGTCTTAAGGCTTATAAAGTTCAGTTAACACAAGAACTCACACCAGCCAATCATCAACAACGTCGTGTCTTCGTTGATTCTTCTTCTTCACGTGCCATCTCCTTTAAGAAGGTTGGCTATCATCATGGCGACTTTTATCTTTGAAGTTGCTGATCTGAACCACTCCACAGAGCTACTGTTGTACCACTGCCTTAGGTTGTTCAACCAGGAGATGCGTCTTCTTCCTACACCTCTTTTACCCTGTATTTTTCCTTGCACAATAGTCTGCAACAGTCGAGGGGGATTTCACCCTGGAATTTTAGTGTACAAAGCTTGGAATCATTTGCAATTATTGGAATTTTCTTGAATTATTTGGAATTATTGGAATTTTTTGGAATTATTTGGAATGATTTGGAATTATTCGGAATTATTTGGAATTATTTCAAATAGTACGTCACTTCTGCGCTTGCGCCATAGTCCTTACCTAACATTATCATATATCACGAAGTTCATACCATCAAAAGAAGTGATAATAATGAATAAATAATAATAAATACAAAGAAATGAAGGACATAGGATGAGAATTTATTTTCATATCATTTTGTTTATCAGGAGATCATTTTATATTTTTTTCTGAAGAATAATAGATTTGTTTTAATTGTATATAATATTTATGTTGTTTTCTCGAATATATATTTTATTTCTCGATTATGTAGTCTCTTTTTCATATGGAAGGCATATTGAAAAAAAAATATGCTTAACATGTTGCTATATTATTAGAGTGAATGAATGACATATGGTCACCTGAGCTAGAGCTACCCTAGGCGAGTCCAAAAAACCGATATATGATAGGTCTAATCAATTCCATAACCGAGATACAGAATGGTTTATGTATTCACCAAAAATTTCAATTCCTCATAACTTTTGGACCAACCAGTATAGTCGGTTGATATTTGGAAAGTATGATTCACGTCTATGGGTCGATCGACTTACTTTTGAATTTCCAAAAAATTCCAGGTCCGTATTTGAAAAATATGGGACTTCTTTCAAGCTCAGATTCAATATATTGAAATTTTGGGATTTGGTTGAGATATTTCAAAAGAGCAGAAAATTTTCAATGGGTTTCAGTGTCCCGCACGTTATTTTGCTCAAAGGGAGCTTCAGAGAAAGATCCAATTGAATCCTGAAATTCCGCAAAATTCTCAGAAAAATCGTACATTGTGATCAAACTGAATTCTTTCTGTTTCAAATATTCGAATTTCATAATATTCTGAGGAATCATTTGGAGTTATTTCCGGAAAACAATATTCATCGAGAAAAATTTATTTGAAATCAACAAAGATGAATAAATAACTGGAGAAACATAAAAACTTAATGTGAATTAAAGAAGGTGCTCGAAAGTACCACCATTTTGTTCAATACACATTTTGCTTCAAAATATGTCTGATTCTTTTTTTGATCATGTCTGGATTATAACGAATTTCATTGCAGGCGACTTCGATATGTTGCATAATCCTCACTTTCTATTTCAGATGATCATACTGAACATTTCAAATAACCCCAAATGTGAATAATCAACAGGATTGAAATCTGGTGACCTAGCGGGCCAGGCATGCGGTCCACCTCTGCCTATCCACTTATTTGGAAATCTAAAAATTGTCTGACCATTACTCTAAAATGGGATGGAGCAATGCTGAAAATGCAATATCCGTACCTTCGAGTAATACAGGAATATGATTTTGGAGGAAATCTAAGTAAAGATCACCCGTAGGCCATCTTGGTAGGACGTGTGGTCCAATCAATCGATTTTTCTAAACGCCACACCATACGTTTCTTGAAAATTTGTATTGGGATTTCGTATGCCTGACACCATAAGGATTCTCTTCAGCCCGTTCATGCGAATTCCTCATATTGAAGACCCCCATCCCTCGTGAATATGATGGACCACATGCCTGGCCCGCTAGGTCACCAGAGTTGATTATTTTATTTGGGGTTATTTGAAATGTTCAGTATATTCATCTGAAATAGGAAGTGAGGATATCCTCATGCGACGTATCGAAGTCGTAATAATACAGACATGGTCAAAAAAAGTTTCAGACATATTTTGAAGAAGGCAAGAAATGTATTGAACAAAATGGTAATACTTTCGAGCACCTTCTGTATTTCACGTCAAGTTTTTATGTTTCTCCAGTTATTTATTCATCTTTGTTGACTTCAAATAATTTTTCCCGATGAATATTGTTTTTCCGGAAATAACTCCCAATGATTCCTCAGAATATTATGAGATTTGAATATGCAATTAGTGGAACAGAAAGAATTCAATTTGATCACAATGTACGATTTTTCTGAGGATTTTGTGAAATTTCAAGATTCAATTGGATCTTTCCCTGTAGCTCCCTTTGAGCAAAATGACGTGCGGGACAATGAAATCTACTGAACCCCATTGAAAATTTTCTGCTCCTTTGAAATATCTCAACCAAATCCCAAAATTTCAATATACAGGGGTTGAATCTGAGCTTGAAAGAAGTCCCATATTTTTCAAATACGGACCTGGAATTTTTTAGAAATTCAAAAGTAAATCGATCAACCTCTATAGAAGTGAATCATACCTTCCAAATATGAATCGCCTCTACTGTTTGGTGGAAAAGTTATGAGGAATTGAAATTTTTGGTGAATACATAATCCACCCTATATCTCGGTTATGGAATTGATTAGACCTATTATATATCGGTTTTTTGGACTCGCCTAGGGTAGCCCTAGCTCAGGCTACCGTATGTTCATTTAACAATGAAACACCCTGTATATCAGAAATAAGTAATTAGCAACAATCACAAGGACCTATATTAGCCATATGGGTATAAGTCAGTGCAAAGTTGAAATTTCTCTCCTCCTTGTCTCTCGCCTGGTTTTGTCCTTGCATCTTTGTTGCATTGTTGCACTTATGTATTTCCTATAGGTACATAGAACTTCGTTACCAAACCGTATATTAATTTCGCATTCGAATATCTTCAAAATTGTAATTGTATAACACCTAATTTCATAACGTTTTAGCCCAATCACCACCAAAACATCTGCCTGCGACCTTTTACCCCTTGTTTACTCATTGTCGAAAAAAAAAAATTGCTACTCATTGGACTGGTTTATATAACCCCGTTTTATTTATGGTATCTAGGGGACCCAATCATGCAATATGCAATACACAATGAATATAATAAAGAATTTGAACACCTTTTTGGAACAGTGACATACCTTGTCAAAACTTGAAATTTTCATCATAATCTAATATTTTCGACTTACCTTATTTTTAAGTACAACACAAAAACCCCAAAGAAAAACTATACGGTTTATAGTTGTGTAGAACAGTGTCGGTCAGAAACAGGAAGAGAATTTAAGATACCACAAACAAGACATTATCTATACATAGGTATATTAATAGGGTATGATTGGATTAATAGTTTCAATAAATATTGGCAATATATAATCCAAACCAGATCTTTCATTTGAACATTACTCAAAAAAAATAAAAAATTCGGAAAGTGTTGTCATGTCTAAAACCTGTGTAAAATAAAAACTACCTTTTTTTCTTCTCATAATCCATTTGGTCACGAAAATATAAATCATTGAAGTAAATAATGGCTGCTTTTTGATGAATTCTTATCTTAAAAGAACAACATAATTTTTATTGAATTACTGGAATTATTGGAATTATTTGGAATTATTGAAATTTTCTGGAATTATTTGGAACTGTTGGAATTTTATTTGGAGTTTTTCAGAGATTTTGGAATTTTTTGCCAGTTTTGGAGTTATTTGGTGTTTTTTGGAATTATTGGACTGATTTGGAATTTTAGTGTACAAAATTTTGGGGGTGAAATTCCCCTCGGCAACAGTGTATACCTCTCCCCTCTCATCACGTGGCCTAGATACTGCAATTTTCTGACTTTGATTGTGTTAATTATTTCTTTCTCTTTTCTCATTCTTCTCAATACCTCCTCGTTCGTTGTTCTGCTCACCCAGCTTATTTTGAGGATTCTTCGATATATCCACATCTCGAATGCTTCCAGCCGGTCAATGTCGCACTTTTTAAGCGTCCAGGCTTCCATTCCATATAGTAATACTGGAAATACGTAGCATTTCAGCATTCTGATTTTGAGATGTAAACTAAGATTTGTTCTAGTTAATGCATTCCTCATTTTATTAAACACCGTTTTAGCCATTCCGATTCTTGATCTTATTTCTTGTGAACAATCATTATTGTTGGTCACAATTGTCCCCAAGTACTTGTATTTGCAGACTTTTTCCACTGGCTCCCCTTTGATCCATAATGTTTCGCGCTGTTGTTGGTGTTTTGTGACTGTCATGAATTTAGTCTTTTTGGTGTTAAGTGTGAGCCCCCTTTCTTCACTGATCCGCACTACTAGATCTATCAGCCTTTGTAGTTCTTCTAGGGTTTCTGCTATTAGTACTGTGTCATCTGCGTATCTGATGTTGTTTATAGCCTTCCCATTAACCTTCACTCCTGTTGTTTTCTGACTTTCCAATGCTTCTTGTACTATATCTTCCGAATACAAATTGAAGAGTAAAGGTGAGAGCACGCATCCTTGTCTTACTCCAGTTCGTTTTGCACAGAAACCCTGGCAGTCTGATTAAAATAGAGACATGTTATTATTCTGATATTCCTATTTATGTTTTATCTCTCATGAGTTTTATGAGATGGTTATGGCGGACTTTGTCGAAAGCTTTGTTATAATCGAGGAAGGCTACATATATTGGCCGATTGACGTCCATGGGGCTTTGAGACAGCACATTAAAAGCAAACAGCGCCTCCCTAGTACCCATCGCGTTTCTGAAACCAAATTGTGTTTCGCCAATATCCTGCTCCATCTTTCTAAAAATTCTTCGGTCTATAATCTTAAGAAATATCTTAGGGTATGGCTCATTAGGCTGATCGTCCGATGATCCTTGCACTCCTTAGGGCGGGTTGGAACTCAGTTGGTTAACCAGTTGGTCTTGAAACCAATGGTTAACCTGCCAAGTAAGGTTAAGTCAATTTCTGTTGTAACATGAAAAATCAGATGATGGTCAAGTAAACGTCTCTTTTTTGTCTTTTCATTGGCCACACTGAACGCAGATCACAGAATCCATTGAATATTTTTATAATTCTGTCATAATCTAACTGTAATCTGTGACACTCTGACTGTAAGTTTTTATTCAGAATTCAGATTCCGAAACTGTTTATCTGTTTATTCATCTTCGTGTAGGTGCAGGCAAAGATTAAAGTGACTACTCGTTAATCTTTGGGTGCAGGTTGATACCGGAACCTAGATCGGAATTCTTGGTCATTCCATTTAAAAAAATGATCATCCCTCGGTCTAAAATTTCGTTTTTTCCTCGGAAATGATTCTGATTCGACAAGTTCCATAAAGTCGTCATCATCAGTGAGATTTAACTCGCGCAGATTCTCTCTTTGCATATTCATTTCGAATAACTAAACAAGCTGTTGTCTCTATCAGCCGGCGATTTCCACGTATATAATCGTCTTTCATGCAGCTTGTAGAAGGTGTTTGTGATTGCCATATCCTGTTCTTGGCAGAACTCTGTCAATCTATCTCCTCTCTCGTTCCTTATTCCCAGTCAAAAATCCCCAATGATTCGTTGATTGGGTCCTTAAAATGCATGTTAATCATCCGGAATTCCATCGAATAATCATTTCGAGTGATGAGGCCCATTTCCACTTCGGTGGCTTCGTCAACAAGCAAAATTGTCGCATCTGGGGCTCGGAAAAACCCAAGAGTTATTGTTGAAAAGCCTGTCTATCCTCAACGTGTGACTGTTTGGTGCGGTTTATGGCCCGGCGGGGTCATTGGACCTTACTTTGTCCTGAATGAGGCTGGAGCAATAGTTACGGGGAATGGATTGCGCTATCGAGAGATGATGATCATCTTTTATAGTCGCGACAAAGATTACAAAAGTGCTTTAAAGGTAATGAAGTTTGGTACGGCTAGATGACAGGTGTTGGATGCATAGAGGAGACAGGACGATAAACACAGATAAATTGGTTTAGCTTTGAAATTTGTGGTGAAAACTGGCGTAAAGTAGGGGTACCACATTGTGATAAACTCGGACGAGGCGCTTCATATAATTAAGATCGAACTTCTCTTCAGGCAAGTCGTTTGATCTTCTAATTAATGATTTTTAATGGCTGGAATTGGATGGTATTGATCTGGACAACGTTCACTTTCAACAAGACGGTGCTACGTGCCACACAAGCAACGAAACCATTGATTTTTCACGGGAGATGTTTCCGGGCCGTGTTATCTCCCGAAGAGGTTATGGTCACCGAGATAAAAATTTTAAGACACTAAAAATGACTACGGAAATATCAATACATTCCTAGGACCTGTATTGAATCTGTGTGGAAAATTGAAGTGTTGAAAACAATGTACATAATAGTAAATAGATATGTTCAGGCTTGGGGCCAAATTATCTCGTGCCTTATTTTTCGGTTCACAATACAGAGTATATACAAATCTGTAATTGTTCAAATGATGAATGTTCGGGGCATCCATTATTCCCAGAATCATTAATCATTTCAACGAGAGCTTCGAGATAGGGTTGTGGACAGCTCTTGTAAAATGTTAACCATATAATGGCGTGTTCGAAAGATAGGAATTTGATGGACTTCGAATAATAGATAAATATTGTGATTCATTTTTAATTGTGATTATGTTTTTTTTTGGTTCCCTATCTTTTTCAATTAACTTCTGCATTTGAAATTCATCGTAACAGAAATGCAATGCATCGATAAAATAGAATGTTAACAGAGGCAAGTGGCTTCTAGTGTACTTTGAGATTATTCCTGGTCATAGAATATAAAATGATGATGATTCTTTATTCTGAGTTCCTGGTGTTCATCTTAGTGACCTCTGTTGGAGAAACCACGAATCTTCAATATTCACTATATCCCGAGTAATCCGAAGAACCCAGTTCATTCAACTCTTGACCGAAACCTTTCTTCTGAATGATGGATAGAATTCTACCTTAGTTTCTACTCACCACACCAATACATAGGAATTTGAAATATCGACGGTAGAGGTCTCTATTATTATTAGAACAATAGAACATATAACTAAATAATTTCGAATCGGTATCCTTCTACTGTAGGTGTGAGGAAAACGAACATTGGGGATGTGGCCTCTATGCCATGAAGGGAATCAATGGAAGGCGAACAATTTACTTGGAGAAGTTTCCTGTTGAGACTGAAGATGGACCACCTCTAATCTTGGCTATTTACCGGCCTTCAGGAGCAAGCACGGATATTTTTTCAAGCGGAATGAATGGTATCCTTAAATAAAATTCCAAAAAAAATTTAAAACCATCAGTACAGGGTATTTCAACATATATACTTGTACTAATTCCAATGAAAAAGAAGAATTCGAATCTTTGGTATAGGTACTCAAACAATTTCACTTTACTATAAAAGAACCCACTAGTTTAACCTCGTCCACTAGGTCTTGTTCGGATAATATTTTGGTCAATTTCGAACATGAGAATACTGATCATACTGCCCAAAAACTTATTTTTATATTGAAAGATAAAATAATTGTAGACAGGTACAGGCCATTTTCAACTAGAAACATAGAGATATTCTCAACAAGATTGAATGAAATTTGCTGATCGTCAATTCATAATGTTAATCCTTTTTCTGATGTTAGCCAGCACTGGAAAATTTTTCAAGCATTATTCTTTGAGGTTTTCAATAGTTCTTTTCCAATACGCGGGAGAAAAAGAGGTAAGAAGAAGAAAACTTCGTTTCATTTTATTTTAGATGATGATGTTATTGAGTGTTATAATCAATATGAGGATCATGTCCCTATAGTTAGGATAGGAGTGTTAGGACCAACTGAATAAATGTGAGAAATGGACTAGTGGTCCATAATTATTGAGTGTAAGAGAAAATTGGATATTCTATATATTTTGTGCAATTTTGACCATAATAATAAAACCAAGTGAGAGTACAATCATAAACTTGACTTAAGCACGAATATTCTCAGGAAATTTTGAATATTGTCACAGATTTAAAAGGAAAAATGAGCTGTGGTTTCGTTAAATTACCATGGATTTTTCGTAGGTACCTTATTTGATATTACCGCTATTAGATGGCGTAACTGTGTGATATGCGTAGAACTGATAGTAACATGGGAGGCTATTACCAGAACAAATAGCAAATAGCGGGTAAACATCTCAAGTTCGTGGAGAAACAATATTGAGTAAATCGGATTTTGACGATCATTGTAATTGACATTATTTTTCTGTTTCTGTTTGCACAGACTCGGAGACAGTATTGAGCGCGTCAATAATTTTGAAACGTTTGCTCATCGGGCTACCACTAATGATATAAAATAATGTTTTATGGGTTGCCTAATCTGGCCATTCGACCATCAATAAATCTGAATGTGGATTCAGCACAACCGGCAGTGTTGATAATTTTTTTTCTTTCATTTTCACTCTGTGTCGATCGTGCTATCGATTTCATTTGAACATCTCGATTTGCCTTCTAACGAGCTTGATATCGTCAACTGAATTGAACAAATTGAAGAGAGATTGAACCCAAAAGTTTTTGCTTATTTGCCGTATTGTTCGTCAATAAGGAATTCATCTTATTTGGTCAAGCTTTTAGGTGAGCATTGTATGTGATCATGGAATGTTTGAAAATGAAAGTTTTCAACATTTTAGATTTTTTCAATAAAACATATACCGGAATTTTCCATTTGTACTCTTATTGGTGAACCACATCCCAGCCTTCCAGCAGTTCCAGCAGTTCCAGCACACGTTCTGTGTGTCAGCTCATATCCATATGGAAACATGCTGCTCCACCAACTCAGATGTTTTGAGCTTAGCAGAATAGCAATAAATACGTCTAAAATATTAATGTGAGCACTGATTAAATTTTGATAAGCCAAAATTGAGATAATTAGAAAAGTTTCGTTTTCTCCACTTCAGGTAGCGCTATTCACAAATGACTGATATTTATTTGTTATTCAGATATTTTTTTATTGTGGTCAACGGGCTGTGTTAATAGTCGATAGTTCATTTTGATTCATATAAGTTCTGAGGAAGAGTATAAGTAATATGGATTATTCACCTGCTATTCGCAGTAACATAGCGAAGCCAAATTTTTGAGTCAACTGGAAATTCGAAAATTGCGAGAAATATAGAGGTTATGTATGTATATGTATTATGAAAAGCGGGAGGAATTCATAATTTCTCCCCCCCCCCTAGGCTGGATCACAACAAAATTACAGAGGACACATTATATATATTCCACAACAAATAACTCGATGTATCGTTGGAATATTCATACTCAATGATTGAATCAATGTAAATTCGGGATTACCTAGCGGATTCCTGAAAAATCGGGAGGTTTAAAGCTCCATTTGAAAAGGGGGAGGGAGTAGGAGAAATCGGGAGGTATGGCAGCCCTATCCGAAAGAAAACAAAAAAATAGATATCGAGGATGAAAATATGTCACTCATATGTTTCCCGTTCAATTCTAAAATATGAATAGCAGTCGAAAATGAATTTTGCCTAATTCATCTCCTGCTCGAAGAAATAGCAATGGTAAGTTTATACAACTTTAACGGTGTGTTGCACAAAGGGTAATCATCGGTGATCGCAGCTTCTTCTACACTGAGCAAAAATATTAACGCACATGATGGAAATCTCGAATTTATGCTACAACTGAAAGTGTTCTCAATGATAATTATTTTTCTTTCACTTTCAACGTTTTTCTTCAATACAGATTTTTTCTCCCAGCAGGAATAAAAAAATATGATATTATCAGTATTTGAATGTATTGGCTCCATTCTAAAATCAGTTGTTCTCGATCAATTCTAGTGATCAATAGTTTTTCTTTCGTTTTATTTTCTACACTCGATCGCTATGCAACGCGAAACACGCAATTTGACCCAAGAGGAATGTGCCCAAGCGGTAGTTTTGCGATAAGAAGGGTGGACATACACAAGAATTGCAGAAAGGTTTTGAGTTTCCCATACAAGTGTGTCCAGCGATTCAGGGAGACCGGTATGAATGTCCGAAGACCAGGACAGGGTAGACCACGGGTAACAACTGCCATTCAAGAACGTTACTTGAGAGTTTCTTCGTTGAGGCAACGGTTTGCAACCGCTCGCCTCCTTCAAAATCAGCTTGAGCAAACTCATGAGGTGCAAATTAGCACTCACTACTCAGACAATAAGAAATCGCCTCAGAGAATATGATTTAAGGCCTCGTGTCGCGGCAAGAGGCCTAGCTCTTACCCCAGCCCATCGAAGGGCGCTTTTGAATTTTGCGTGAGAGCATATCCATTGGGAAGAGGCCGATTGGGTAGGAGATGTCTTCACAGATGAGTCTAGATTCTGTCTCTACAATTGTGATCGACGTTCCCTTGTATACAGACGTCCACATGAAAGATATGCTCAGTGCAATTTCCTGAATACTACTGCCACTACTGGTTTCGGGGGAGGATCGATTATGGTATGGGGTGGAATATCTTTGACTGCTCGCACAGACCTAGTGGTCGTTGATAATGGAGCTATGAATGCTGATAAGTAGGTATATAAGAAACATTCTTGAAGAGCATGTAGTGCCATTTGCCCCATACATTGGTGAGAATTTCATTTTTATGGACGATAATGCCAGACCCCATCGTGCGCGCATCGTTCAGGAGTACCTTGAAGAGGTTGAAGTCTCTCGAATGGAATGGCCAGCAAGAAGTCCAGATCTCAATCCGATTGAGCAGGTTTGGGACAACCTCAATAGAAGGCTGAGAAGTTCAGAAAATCATCCAGCTACTCTTAATGACTTAGGAATCCAACTCGGAGAAATCTGGGAAGGATTAGATCAGAACATTTTAAGATCACTCATTTTGAGTATGAACCGTCGTTGCCGAGCTGAAATTAACGCAAGGGGTGGAAATACCAAGTATTAAATCACTTATCAGCATTTCAGTATTTTGAAAATTGTTCATTTCTCTTCTTTCACATAAGATTCGGTGAAATCCTGAATTTTTCTTCCATTTAATGTGTCTTGTTTCGTTCAAAACCTTCCCGAGAGAACATAAAAAACAAGTTATGAAGTCAATGTAGAGTTAACTTTCATTAAAATTGAAATTTTCAGAATGTGCGTTAATTTTTTTGCGCAGTGTAGAATCAACTCGATTTCACAGTTCAAAAATCATAAAACCAAGCCGTTAATTTTCGATCACCGGTGAAGACGATTTGTGAAATCCACCGTCACTATAATTTAGGCCTTAGACTATATAGATGAGTCAAGGATTTAGGCGAAACAAAGTTCGCCGGGCAGCTAGTGTTGTAAATAAGAGACATTAGGTATAAGGTTTCTATCATTGAAATGGGTATAACTCAGGGTTAGTGTAGAGACTAGTGTGGCTGACCCGTTTCTATTTTTGATATTAATGATTTAGATAAAATACTCCATGACGACTAATTCGTTATCTCTTTCGTTGATGATGGCAAAGTATCGATAAAAGCCAGAGATCTTGAAAGTTTGCTATCGAGATTAGATAGAGCTCTTTGTGAGGTTAAAGGCTGGTTCCCAGAAAATAACTTCATATTGAATGAACAAAAAACTAAATCCATTTTCTTCGCAACCGCGAAATCTAGTTTTGGTATAGCTAATGAAGTTGTAATTGGCGACCAGGTTTTACCCTGTCCTTCTTCCTGTGCGGTGCCTTTCGTTGGCCGAACGTAGGCCTTATGGCCCATTGTTGTTTACCCTGTCACACCGGTCACACGGGAGCGAAAGCATTCTGCATTCTGGATGGTTCATTATCATTTGAATAACACAAAGAAATATTGATCAATAGGCTGAGCTCGGTACTCCATTCTTTTCGGGTTATTAAAGATAAATTAGATAAAAACACTATGAAAATAGTATATCATTTTATATCAATTTCGAACCCCTATTCTATTCTATGGGTGAAGCGAGCAACTATACTCCACTCACTTTTATGATGTATTCCGGTTGGCCATGAATTAGGTTCATCAAGTTTTTTTACTTACCTAATACTTACGCAGGTTGGTACTCGTTAAATGTCAAATGATTCTCTCTTCTTAAGCTTTGGCAAAGGCCAATGCTTATTTCTATTTACTCTTTTTTAAATTCGTAAATGGAGTTAGTTATTTAAAGGTATTTTCCATCGACCATAGAATAAAAGCTCATTTTAACGCACTCGAAATCATCCATTAATGACCCCTATTAATGCATTATTTCTTGTATTAATGCATGATTATCATGGCAACCGAACATAAAATATTCAGTCGGAGCATAGATGCATCTATGTCGGACATATATCTACTAATACCAATATGGATTATACCCCTGCTTTTCACAGTCACAAAGTGAAGCCAAGTATTTGGTAACGATTGTGTTGTACGCTTGCGTCAACTGGAAATTCAAAAATTGCTAGAAATTTATAGGTTATGTTTATTCTGAAAGACAACAAGAAAATAGATATCGGGAATGAAAATATGTCACTTCAGTTCAATTTTAGTATATGAATAGAAGTAAACAATGATATTAAGGACTTGAAGAAAACGGAATAAAGCGATTGAAACATTTGACATTAAATTGTGAGGTTACGATCGAAACTATTCACATGATGTTAAGAAGTACCTACAGACGTTTCACTACATAATACGATGTGTCAGAGAGAGATAGAATTAAAAAAATATTTTTATTCTCCATATTGCCGCACAAGCGCAGATCTGGATTGTTACCAAAGCCCAGCTTCAGTTTTGATTTGCTTATTCCCCATATAGGAATTATTAGATATATGATGTTGGAGCGCTATCGAGTTGTCAAATTTAATTATTCGCTTTCGATCAGAATCTGATTTTACCAGTTACGCTATTTTACATAATGAATATTGAAGAAAATATCCCGTCGACACCGCTAGATGTGGGAAAAACTGCTGAAGCAGCAACTTGGAGTATGCTACCTGGACAGAGCCGACATTTATGAGAAAACCCAGGAAGAATTTCGATCTTGGTGCAAGGAGAAGAACGTTCTGAAATTTTCGGTAACGGTTTTGTTGGCATACTTTACGTGTATTGCAGAAAAGAGGCATTAAGCAAATTTATGGTCAAAGTATTCGATGCTGAAGACAACATTCATATAAGCAGATAAAACAAACTGTTGATCGAAAAATCGAAAAAGAACATGTGGAAGAGTTCATGGCGAATGCTCCTAATAGTATTTTGTTGATGTCTAAGGTAAAAACAAAACTCAGTTGAATCGTTAATCCAACTTATTCTCAAGAAAAAAATGTAAACTATTCAGAATTTCACAACATGTCCCATATTCCATCCATGAATTTTTCGAAAACTTCTATGGGGAGCATAAATATTAATATATAGAAATGAACACAGAAATTTACATTATGTCAAATTTGTCTATTACGCAAAATAAAAATCTTTTTGACTCCAGAGTTTATTTTCAATTCATGATGTGGCCGACGGAAAAATCTTGTAATCAACTCGTTTATTGATCTAGCGATTAATGGTCTCAAACATTAACGCGCTCGCTCCGCTCACGCGTTAAAATATTTCGACCATTAATCGCTGTCATTAATGAACTAGTTGATTGAATAACTATTTCCGTCGACCATAGAATAAAAGCTCATTTTAACGCACTCGAAATCATCCATTAATAACCACTATTAATGCATGATTATCATGGCAACCGAACATAAAATATTCAGTCGGAGCATAGATGCATCTATGTCGGAGCACTATCGAGCTGTCGAATTTAATAATTTGCTTCCGATCAGAATCTGATTTTGACAGTTACCTACGCTATTTTACATAATGAATATCGAAGAAAATATCCCTTCGACACCGCTAGATGTGGGAAAAACTGCTGAAGCAGCAACTTTCAATATGCTATCTGGAAAGAGCCGACATTTATGAGAAAACCTAGGAAGAATTTCGATCTTGGTGCAAGGAGAAGAACGTTCTGAAATTTTCGGTAACGGTTTTGTTGGCATACTATAAATGTATTGCGGAAAAGGGGCACTAAGCAAAATGGTCAAAGTATTCGATGCTGAAGACAACATTGATATAAGCAGATACCAGAAACAGTTGATCGAAAAATCGAAAAAGAGCATGTGGAAGAGTTCATAGCGAATGCATATTTTGTTGATGTCTATATATTGTCCTATATTCCATCCATGAATTTTTCGAAAACTTCTATAGGGAGCATAAATATAAATATTTGGAAATGAACACAGAAGTTTACATTATGTCAAACTTGTCTATTACGCCAAATAAAAATCTTTGTGAATTCAGAGTTTATTTTCAATTCATGATGAGGTCGACGGAAAAATCTTGTAATCAACTCGTTTATTAATCTAGCGATTAATGGACTCAAACATTAACGCGCTCGCTCCGCTCACGCGTTAAAATATTTCGACCATTAATCGCTGTCATTAATGAACTAGTTGATTAAATAACTATTAAATGTCTTCTGTAGTCTTATTTCTTGGGAATTTTGAAAACTTGGGAATTCCACTGTTCGTTTATAAGTTTTTCTGTGGGGTTATTCGAGTACTCTTATTTTTTTTTCAAATGAACTAAAACAAAGTCAGGAACTATTCAGTCCATTATTTTTTCAGTAAAATTTCAGCACTCTTAATTTTCGTACAAGAAAATAGTATATCTAAATTTTCAAATCATGTTAATATACGTGAAATATATCCAGTACGTATTGACAGAGAAAAAAGTATCTTCAACATTCGCCAGGTCTTTGGAGTTATTGAATTCACATAATATTTTCTGAAATTGGACCGCTATGTAGAAGGACAATGTTGCTCATTCATCCGACAGGAAAATGAATATAATCTAACATTGTCAAAATATACACGGTGAAATGTGTCAGAATTTCATGGCGAACCGGTATACATTATAAAAGTGAATGGGGCATACAGAGAGTTTTCATTTGTCAAAAGCTCGCCTTGGGAGTAATTTTGGGCTTGGATTATAGACAAACTTGCTTGTTGCACGTCAATACAAAAAAATGAATGAGAATTTGATTTTTGCCTAGAAGCATTTCGATATTCGATCAGAAACTATATCAATTAATTCTTGAGGGGTTTCTCACCTTTAAAAGGGGGTTGATCGAGTTTGCTGAAGGCCTTGTCCAGGCGTTTTTCGGGAAACCTAATAAGGGCCGGGTTTTTCAAAAGGAGGTGTTATTTTGAATTGTTCGCTATTTTGGTAGGTGTCACTTTTGAACCTGTCATTTTTTGGCATTTTTGAGTCGTCGTGGAGGAACTTGTCTGTATTGCAGATACAGAAATTGGTGTAAAATTTTGAGCTATCGGGACTGGTTAGAGATGTGAAGCATAAGACCTTTGCATGTCGCTCAAGAATAGCTGAGAATATTGCTGTTGAATCCGAAAGAAAACCCAGGTTTGGCCATTCCTCGTCGTTCGGATTAGGCATTTTACAAACGTCATTACACCGTATTTTGTTTGAAGATTTGGGCCTTAAGGCTTATAAAGTTCAGTTAACACAAGAACTCAAGCCGGCCGATCATCAACTTTCAACAACGTCGTGTCTTTGCTGATTGGGTTCTTTAAATACATGAAAATGATCCGGAATTTCATCGAAAAATCATCTTGAGTGATGAAGCCCATTTCCACCTCAGTGGCTTCTTCTATACGCAAAATTATCGAGTTTTTCGAGAATGAGGCTGGAGCAACTGTGAATGGATTGTGCTATCGAGAAAAATTAATGATTCTGTATGGTAGGAATTGGATGCTATTGATCTGGACAACGTTAACTTTCAACAAGACGGTGCTACGTGCCACACAACAACGAAACCATTGATCTTTTACGGGAAAAGTTTCCAGACCGTGTTATCTCTCGAAGAGTTGATCTACCGAGATATCGTGATTTAAAACCTTGCGACTTATTGTTTTGGGGACATGTAAAAAACAAGGTCTACGCACGGGCGTAGCCAGGATTTATAACAGGGGGGGGCAAACCATGGTCATGGTCCAAGGTCGTTCAAAATGTGAAATTTTGGGATGAAAAGAAAAGGCAAATTTGGTAATCCTGTTGTTTAATCAAGTAGAATTTGAAGGCCGATTTGCGCATGCGCGAACTGTGTCAAAACCGGATTTTGTTGCCAGATTGTGCAAATCCATTTCTTCAGAGTGAATTATAATGTCAGAAATGGAATAAGAATTATCCACGGCGTTCAGGAATTGGAAGGGTAATTTTTTCGGCCTCTCAATGGCAGGCATCACCACTAGAAAATATCTTCCGCATTTTTCGATGAAATAAGTTTGAATTCCATTTGAAACAAAATTATGAGTGTTAATAAATAATGACTAAGTTGAATTAATCAGAAGGATCGTAAATTTTGAAATTAGTAATTTGAAATTTTTTTGCACTTCCTAGACAACATTTTATGCATTTGTCCTGAAATTTACCTTAGTGGCATGAAATAAAATGCGAGGGAAAAAAATCCAGTTCAATTTCACTTACCTAATTGATTTTTAATCTCGTCTATCTTCACGTTATAAAGATATTAGAAAATTCTAATTTGATAAATAATTAAATTCTAATTCAATAAATTAGAATTTAATTCTAATTTAATGGATTAGAATTGTTTTTGGATTAAACACTATATTGAAAGAAATCATATGATTTCTAATAATTTATTCAGGGTTGCTTAGTTCGAAGTGCTAATGAAGGAAAGAACTAAGCAAAGAAAACCTTCAAAGAAAAAATTCATGACCTTTTCTTCAAATACCGGAATAATCGCCCGATCTGGCAACGTTGCGGCGAATTTGACGGACCCCCCACCACTACCCAAATTCTACTTGATTAAACAACAGGATTACCGCAAATTTAATTCATTTTTTCTTTCAGGGGGGGGGGGCAGCTGCCCCCCCCTGCCCCATGCTGGCTACGCCCATGGGTCTACGGCCTACGCCATAAGAGCCCTGCGTCAATTCAAGACCTCAAAGATGGAATTCGTGATGCTGTCGAGGACATAGAGCCGCCACTTTGCCATTGGGTTATGGAAAATTTCATGATAAGGACATGGTTCTGTAGTCGTGGTCGTGGTGGTCATTTGGATTATGTTATTTTCCATCATTAACGGCTTCGATCATTCATCAAAAAAAATTGGAATTTTGGTTTGAATGTCAATACAACATCTATTATTGGAATTAAAACCCTTCAATTACGAATATATCCAGCTGGACTGTTTTACGTGAGCCAGCCTGTATACCTAGAAAAGAGGCCCATACTCTTGTTTCCGAATTCTAACATAAATAACGGAAATAGCCAGCTGCACTCTTTTATGCGGGCCATCCGGTCAAGGCATTCGGAAATAAAATCAAAAAGTATCGGAACATGTGCAAAAGTTTGGAGTCAAATGGGCCAATCCAGTTCCACCGTTTAGTCGAAAACATTAATTATTTAGACTTTACATTCGACTATTTGGTTCATACAATGAGTTATTCTTTGAGAAAGTGTCTTCTTTCTGAAACATTTGAAGTTCTCGTATTGGCAAAATTAAAGTTCAGGTTGATCGCTCGAGTTCTAGTTATCAAATAGTTTATTATCATGATTCATGAGTTTCATCTTGAAATGGATGTCAAAAGAAGTGATCTGAAAATCTCATAACACTGGAGACACAGAATGCAAATATTGTTTTATCTCACCATATAGAAGGGAGAGCACTATATGAATGCGAATCGATAAGAGTGGGACACAAATTTGTGTTCAGTGTTTGTGTGAAAGGGTATAGCCAGCTAAGGTGACTATTTTTTCGTGCTTCAGTTTACTTTCGTGACATGTGTTTTATTTTCATCTCAACATAATGGAGAGTTTCAGAGTGTGGGTGTTTCAGTTGTAGGGGGATTTTTCATTTGAGGATAGGAACTCAAACTGAATCGCCATGATAGATGGGCATCAAATGAAAAAACAGCCATTCTAAGCAGAATTCAATTTGGTTTTATATCATTAATTACCTGCGATTTTTTATTACAATAATAATATGAACAAATATAAAAATATTGTAGGAGGGTTGAATAGCTTTTTCAGAAAAACTTTCAAAGTCGAGAATTTCTAGATGAGTTATATGTTTTCAACACAAAAATCAACCTCTATTCTTCCTTAAATGGCACAAATTTTGTTCAAAACGTGAGCGCATATTTCGTCAAACTTCCCTAGAGTGTGCGCGAATTCTTAAAATTGAATGAAGGATGATCAACATTTTCAAATTGATGTACTGTCGAGTTTTTAGTAAAACATCCCTGTTTCTTGAGGTACTCGGGGTTTGTTATGAAAACATAATCTTTCATCATATTCGAAATTTAAATAAGAAAAAGTTTTGCAAATTCAGTCTTGTGAATATATTTCAACAGAAAATTGATGACAATGGAAATTTTGTGTTCATTTCCTATTTTTTCGAAATCGGCAATTTTTCTGAAATATTTATTCCTGATATGATTTCTTATTTGAACAGAATTGTTAATTCTATTGTATTTGAGTGAATGCAGAAAGCTGCATTGTTTAGGCAAAGGAAATAATCCATCGCTTTCTCTTAAACGGGTACTTTTCAGCCACCAATGAATGAGTGGATACCATAGAACTTATAGTAACCTGAAATGCTATAACCAAATCACAAAGTGGGTGTACATCTCAAGTTGGAGTTGGAGGAACAGCTGGATTTCCATGTTTCCATGGATATGACCTGTCAGTGTCACACAGAACAGAACACAGGAAATATTGCTGAAATGCCAAGTTTGACGATTAGTTTCATAGTATTTCTGTTCTGTGTGACAGGTCATATCCATTTTAACATGGAAATCTCGCTGTTTTTCCAGCCTCAGATGTTTACCTATTATTTTAAGATGAGCATCAAGTCTAATATCATTCCATTGTAATCTAAGTTATGCTGTGGACACATAAAAAGGACACCTCAGACCAGGACTCACCTTATTGAGGTCAAAATGCTGAAAAAATTGTACAACTTGAGACTAGCAGTAGTTTTTTCCAGCAACGGAAATGTTCAATGAATACATTTCTCTCTTCATCTTTGGTCATTGATATTATTAATATTTTTATCAACCATTTCATTATATATAGAGATGAAATGATTTCCTTTTTTTAATGATTGTGAGGAAAATCACAATCAATTTCAGTGATCTTATTTTCTCTAAGCAGTATCTTTATTTTAAATAATAAGTCCCATATTTCGCTCATCATTTTCATTATGCCGTTCTGAACCAATAATTAAAAACTTTTTCAAGATTTTTCCTTTCGCCTGAATATGCTGAAAATGTTCCATGATAAATTCCGCAGAATCAAAACTTTATTCCTCAACTAAAATGAAAGCAGTATTCAGCAGATATAATCTCAGGTTTAATTCTGGAAATTCCAAGGAATTCCAGCATAATCTCGATTATATTGGGCAACAAAGCAATACCATTTCTCCGGAATGATCTGTTATGTAATTGATTCGAATATTTAATGTTACCTGCTCACAAGAACACAGCATCCGAAAACTTTCACTTAAGCGGAAGTCTGCTCTGAGACCTTGGCTGACATCTCAGAATGTTTATCGGGGAAATATCGTTGCTTTCTCCTGTATGTTATGCAACGATGCTGTAATAGCACTACTGGGTGGAGATGTTTCCTGTTATTTCATTAGTTCGGTAGTATTCTTTTTTTTTTCGAGAATTGTAATTTATAATTATTCATATTATTACTCGATAAAGATTCTCATAACTGAATTAGAAAATACAGAATATTCTTTAAACCTTTAAATATTTATTACTTTCCGATATATGATTATAGGAATTGAAAAACTGTTTTAATTCTACACAAATTGAATTATTTCTTCGCTTATGAATTTATTGCAGTTGAAATATTTTTTGCTATATGTGAAATTTGTTTCATCACAATGGCACACTTTGCTTTTATTTCTAGTTATTCATCAAATTATCTTTTCCAATTAATACTAATCAATAACAAAAGACAATTTTGATGCAACTTAACCAAACCATCGTCGTTAAATATGACAAAAATAATCATATACAGGGTGATTCACGGTGGATGGCACATTAGATGTTTCTGGTGAACCAGATATCGGATCGGTTTGAAAATTAGCATGAATGCATCATCGGACATTCCACCCTACTAAAATATTTTCGTCAATGCGGTGTTGCCACTTCTATTAGAAAGTAGAATCTAGCAACTTTGCTTTTTCAAATGAACACCTGATGTATTATATTATTTTTGGAATCTCCAACAACTTCTCGACAACTTTCCTTAACATTTCTCTTTACCTATCTGTTGCCGTTTTCGAAATATAAATTAATTTCAATTTTTTCACCGAAAATCATGACCTCTAAAAATGCCAATAACTTCGGGTTGAGAGACACTATAGCATTGAAATGTGGTTTGGAGTTAAGTGATAGAAGAATGCTTCCAACACATCAGTCTGACCTACGTTACTTCAATACAGAGTGGTAAAAAATAGTCTTTTCGTTTGCTTGAAAAAGTGACTGTAAGTTGTTTATTTGAAATGGAACGCCCTGTATATTATTAGAAATCCAACAAGCTGATGAAATTTGCTTTCATTCTATTTATAATTTCGGTCTGATGAGCATTTATTTGTAAAATTGTCCCTTCACTCTTCAGAATGGTATTCCCATTCGGTATTTGGTAGGCAGGCCATGATTACTATTCCACAGTACCTTGTGACATTCTCCTAATAATAAAGGCACCAAGAAACTTGAAAGACAAACTATTTAGATGAATTATTATTAAAATAAAGTAGAACAATCCTGTCGAATATTTCAACGGCCAGAGATTCGAACATACGAATCGCTGGCGTTCACTTCCAAGCACTTCAAAATGCGGGTGTTGCTTTCGTCGTGGCAGATCGTAATTCTTCGAAATCCATAGATCTTCAAATGCTTGGGTAATCCTTTCCAACAATTCATCTCTCGACTGCACGGGTGTTTTGTAAACTTTTTCTTTCAACATTCCCCACAGATAAAAATCTAATGGACTAAGATCGGGTGATCTTGCTGGCCAATTCCATGGTCCCAAGCGCCTTATCCACCGATCGTCAAAAAGTCTCTCCAGTGAATAATAATAAACAAATTCATGAGCACTTCGTTTGAATAGTTTTCTTCCACCGTTTCGAGGGTTTTCATCAGCTTGCTGGATTTCTAATAATATACAGGGCGTTCTATTTGAAATGAACAACTTTCAGTCACTTTTTCAAGCAAACAAACAGACCGTATTTTTTACCACCCTGTATTGAAGTAACGTAGATCAGGCTAATGTGTTGGAAGCATTCATGTATCACCTAACTCCATACCAAATTCCAATGCCATAGTGTCTCCCAACCCGAAGTTATCAGCATTTTTAGAGGTCATGATTTTCGGTGAAAAAAATTGAAATAAATTTATATTTCGAAAACAGTAACAGAAAGGTATAGGAAAATGTTGAGAAAAGTTGTCGAGAAGTTGTTGGAGATTCCAAAAATAATATAATACAACAGGTGTTCCATTTGAAGAAGCAAAGTTGCTACTTCTTTCTAATGGAAGTGGCTGTTGCTTCGAAGCATTGACGAAAATATTTTAGTTGAGAAGAGAATTTTCGATAATGCACTCATGCAAATTTTCAAACCGATCCGATATCTGGTTCACCAGAATCGTCTAATGTGCCATCCACCGTGAATCACTCTGTATATTTGTCATAGATCCTTTTGATTTTGATTTTTTTTTAGTTCGCATGAGTTGTAGTTCATGTAATTGCTAGATGATCCAAATTATAAAATAATCAAAGCTAGTTTCGAATATTTTCAGATATGTGGCTAGTTGTGGGTCTTTTCCTCGTGATCTTAGGATTACTGGTTTTTCTGGACACGAAGAAGCCCAAGAACTACCCACCAGGACCCAAATGGTTACCGCTCTTAGGAAGTGCCCTTAAAGTGATAAAAGAAAGAAAAAGGACTGGATATTTGTACGTGGCAACAGCAGAAATGTCGAAAAAGTATGGACCTGTCGTAGGTTTGAAGGTTGGAAAAGATCTAGTGGTCATTGTCTACGGAGGAGATGCCCTGAAAGAGTTCTTGACTTCGGAGGACTTAGCTGGAAGACCGACAGGAATCTTCTTCGAAATGAGAACATGGGGAAAACGACTGGGTGAGTGAAATCTCAGTTCGAGGAACTTATCCACTTATCAATGTTTCATTCGCAGTTAATTCGATGAAAATGGTTATAAAGCCGGCAAAAACAATATGGAATCCTAAAACGAATATATTTTCTTCAAGAGTCTGTCTTTGAAATAGTGTGATTTTATATGAGTTTTATGTGTGTACTAGATTATTATGAGTTGAGGAAATAATTTGTGCAATTTCAGGTATCATGTTGACCGATTCAGACTTCTGGCAAGAGCAAAGAAGATTCGTCCTAAGACAACTGAGGGAATTTGGATTTGGTCGCAAAAACATGTCGCTCATGATAGAAGAAGAATCAGAATACATGGTTCAGGACATCAAGGATCTGATGAGTACCAGAGGACATCTGATTGCTGATATGGAGTCCATATTCAACATCCACGTTCTGAACACACTCTGGACGATGCTTGCAGGTGTGAGATATAGTTCTCAAGACAAAAACATGCAAGAACTTCAGGGAATTCTTGGGGAGCTATTTGCACACATCGATATGGTGGGAGCACCTTTCAGTCAGTTCCCACTGCTGAGATTCATCGCTCCAGAGTTTTCTGGATACAAACGATACGTAAAAACTCACTTACACATCTGGGACTTCATCGGAAAGGAGCTGAAGAGACATAAGGAATCTCACAACCCGGATGAACCACGTGACTTCATGGATGTTTATATAAACATTTTAAATTCTCCTGATAGGAAGCCGAGTTTCACAGAAGATCAACTATTGGCTATTTGCTTGGATATGTTCATGGCCGGTTCAGAAACTACCAGCAAAACTTTGGGTTTCATGTTCCTTTATTTGATTTTGAATGTTGACGTCCAAAAGAAGGCGCAGGAAGAAATTGATAGGGTGGTGGGAAGGGACAGACTTCCATCGTTAGAAGATAGGCCAAAGTAAGTTATTGCTATTTTCAGAAGTTTGCATCAATTACTGATTAACTATCTTTTGCAGTATGCCATACATGGAGTGCTGCGTGCTAGAGGCTTTGAGGATGTTTGCAGGAAGAGCATTTTCTGTTCCACATCGTGCTATGAGGGATACTAATTTGCAAGGCTACATCATTCCGAAGGTATATGCCAGATCAATACCATTTATCAGATTGAATTTTTGAAATTTCTGTTGAAAATACTGAAATTTCAAAAAGATACCTAACTCTAGACGATTGCTGCTCTTTCAGAATGTATATCTTCGTTTTTTTCAGGATTCAATAGTCATTGCTAACCTGCATGGCATACACATGGGAGACGAATGTGGTTACGATGATCCAGAGGAATTCAGACCAGAAAGATACTTGAGAGATGGAAAAATCCATCTGCAAGAAAACTTTATTCCTTTCGGTTTCGGAAAACACAGATGCATGGGAGAGACACTCGCGAGGGCCAACGTGTTCCTTCTCACAGCTTCCATGTTGCAGCATTTTAACTTCAACATACCGCCTGGTTGTCCACCGTCCATGGAATGCATAGATGGAGTGACACCTGGTCCAAAGCATTTCAAAGCTCTCATTACCCCTAGGAGTTGATTCTTCGGTAGCCTTATATTATATTCGATTTAATATAGGTTACTTATGACAAGATTATGTGATTGAAAATTTTTATTGTAGATTATTTTATGTTAGATTTGTATATATTTTGACTCGTTACTGCAGTGAAGTGAATAAAGATACAATTTTAAATTAATTTGAGTAATTTATTATTTTCGAGAATAGCAGATTTTCAATTCAAGAATGATGTATTCTTCGAATTCTTACTCACAACCATTCTGTATTTTTGATGAATATTCAATGTAACAACTTAGGATACTTTTCATAATCAACTTCTGTAGAATTTTGAAGTCTATCTTGAAGTTCATCAGCTAACTCAAGCAATTTTATTATTTATTTTTCTATTTTTTATCTATACTATACCAAAATGGTAACTCTGCGGACCGACCCAGGGGAATCTGTTGAAAAAGTGGCTCCAGAAGAATATTGAAATCGCAGCGAAGCTGCAATACAGTGAGGAAATTTTTATACGGTCGAAAAAAAAAAATAATCGATTCATACCTGGGTGAAATTTCGATCCTCTTGGCGATGCAGAAGTATTTTTTTAAGATTTGCGAAAATTGCGAAAACATCCGGCAAAGAAGGCAATTTTGAACTCTATGAAGCAGTTTTCTTAGATATTCTGGCAATGATGTGAATACACGGATCGAAAGAGGAAAGGTCAATGCAAAATAACTTGGTATTCATATTTTCCATAATTTTTCCTTTTGTTCAGGAAAATTGATCAAACTTTGACATTTCTATAAAATCACTCGATTTGCAAAGATCTAACGATAAGTATAACAACTTAATAGGTATCGGGTATTTTTTTTAGAGTGATAGACCTTTGAATTATAATCAAACATTCAAACACATTCAAATGCTTTTTTCATTTGAAAGATAATTTTATGACATTTATGTTTGGAAAATAATTTCCGGCATGCCTACATATGTCCGCAACGACTAGCTCTGAGGAACCTTATCAGATCAATTTTGGACCACTTTTTCTAGTAATTCAGGCCTTATTTCAGAAATAGACGAGTTATTTTGGCTTCCAAAGCGTCTATTGTTTCTGGGTCATCAGCAGGAACCAATGACTTGACAAAATCCCAACAAAAATAATCCATTGGGGTTATGTCGCATGATCTTGGAAGCCAATTAGTAGGACCATTTTTCTGAATAATGTTATCGCGAAAGCTTTCTTTCAATAAAGCAATTGTTACGATAACATCATGTGGAACTAAAACACTTTTGGGTCGACACCATTCAAATTTTGAAACGAATAATCATTGATCCTGGATCTGTTACGAGCACCAGTAACATCATCTCCAGCATTGTACTTGACGAAATATGGACCTATGATGCCTCCAGCGTGTAGAGCACACTATACAGTGCATTTTTTCAGGATTCAATGGAACCTGCAGTGTAGAACTTCTTGAGAATTACTTTCACTGCATATAATGCAATTTTTTTTGTTTACGTAGCCGTTCAACCAGAAATGAGCTTCATCACTAAACACAATTTGTTGTGAACGTAGACGAAAAGACAAATCTGGAACTGCATTAACACTTATCACTTACAGCAGCGATATATTTTCTTCTGTGCATACAGTTATTTGTCTTGTTGTTGTTGTTGCATCGAGTAGAGAAAATGTTGTCCAAAATCTATCGATAGTTCGACGAATAAGCTGCTCTGATGGACGATTATGTGAACCATAAATTTCACGAAGTGCTCTATAAGTTTGGCGAGTATATGGAAAACTGATTTCGAAAATAAATTTCAACAATTTGTGAACGTTGTTGCGGCGTGAGTCTTTCCACGAAAATTTGTCTTACCTACTAAACAGAAATGTTTTCAAAACAACATGGCTTCTGTCAAATCACAGTTCCACTTCAGGCGCGTATCCAGGGGGGGGCTATTGGGGCTCTACCCCCCCCCCCCAAGGCTTTCGCCTCAGGCGAAAGCCTCATTCTTTCCAGTGGAAAAAAAGTGATGATTCCTAATCATGTGCTTCATCTGCACTTTCAGCTCTAGAGCGGAGATTTCTATCCAAATTTTTAGGTACATATTGCTTCAAATATTTTGTGTACACTGTGTCCCATTTTAGTTGAGACTGCACTGTATCTCAGCTATTTTTAAAGATAGAGACATGCGGTTTTCGCGACCCTGTATCATTTTTCTGTAAAGCTTTCAAAGCCACAATCAGAAATATTCCAACTACTCTTATTCCTGAAATACAGGGCGAAAACGAAAATGTTCACTTTTGAAAATGTAATTATTTCTTAGGCGTTATAATATAGAGGATCTTCGAGCCCCAACCAAAGAAGCATTCAGAAACTTACAAAGGTAATCCTTAATAATTTTAAAATACTTAAGGCGAATTGAAACTGTGTGGTTTATGTATAAGACAAAATGGACGACAGTTTGAACAACTTTATTAGATTTAGGTATATGTTTATTTTTGGTTTATGTAATAAATTTAATTTGATTCTTGTGATTACAGTTGATAGGCAATCCTAGACATAATAACAGTTGATGTTAAATCTGTACCGATATATTTTTTTTACAGCATTTTTAAGTTCATGTTGAAGAGTGATATTTTGAGTTTATGTTCGAAATATAATTGAATGAAAAGGTTTGAATCACATGGCGTTTCGAAAAAGTAATAATTGAATGCAGGTGTGAAAGAATTCATGGCCTACTATTAAAAAACAATCATAAATATGGATTTTTCTGATTTTTGAAGCTGAAATTGATTGAAGATAAGTTAGTGATACATCAATGTATTCAGAAAAAACGTGCAAGAATTTGACGTTAAAAAATACCAAGTTTGTGCTCAATCTTAAAAATAGTGCTCTCAAGAAAAATTTTAAATACGGCACTGACTTCTATGTAAAAATCTCTATTATAAAGATCTTTCATTCTTTTCCTATCTTATACAGGATCTAAGAAATAATTACATCTCCAAAAGTAGTTGTAATATTTCTGTTTGTGGCTTTGAAAGTTTTACAAAAAAATGATACAGGGTCGCGAAAATCGCATGTCTCTATCTTTAATAATAGCTGAGATACAGTGCAGTCTCAACCAAAATGGTACACAGTGTAATTAACGTCACAACGGGTGAGGCAGAACGCAGTTTTTCTTCCTTAAGGAGACTTAAGACCTGGCTCAGAAGCACTATGGCAGAAAACCGCTTGAACGGATTAGCTCTATTTGTTTTTTTTGTTTTTTATAGATTTATATTTAAAAGAAATAAATGTTTTATTTTATTCAGTAACTGAAAACTAGTCAACTCTTGAATGCTTCAATGTTTTCCCATTTGTTTTTTATAATTACTTATGGTTAAAAAACTGGAACGTTCTTGTTACATCTTTTACCGGATAAAAGCTAAGCCCCCCCCCCAACACACCTTTCTGGATACGCGCCTGTTCCACTTCCACAGTTTATTCATGATCCACAACTAGATATTTTGATCATTAAGGAAAGAATAACGGCATGCAGATATTTTGATCTTTTCGGTACTTTGTTTTCGACGATTATTTGTTGAAAAGCAGTGAATTTAATCCTGGTATAGAAATCGAAAAAAGTATCCAATATTTCAGCTTTCTTTGACAGTAGCTCTCAAAATGTTTTCCTACTCGCGCATTGTATTGACAAATGCAAATCTTCATACATGAAGGAGCTATCTACATTCTACAAGGCAGATCTGGTGGCCCAATAGTATCAAAACTATTGGTAGAAATGCAATTCGGCATTTGATGATTTTGATGGATTTGCCCAGAGCAATTAGGACCCAAAAGTGTAAATTAAACATGAAAATGGATTGTATTCATCAATTTAATGATCAATCGACACACAAATAATATTTTATTTACAATTGGCTCAATTCAATAAGCTTCTCCTGGTATCACTTGAGATTCAAATGAATGGTTGTAAAAATTGGTTCAAAATAAAATGATATGAAAAATACGCTGTTATTCGAGTTATTGATACTAGGAGATGCCCTAAATTCGAAAAAATTCTGTAATGATTACACTTTCGATGACAATTAAGAATATAATTGTATATGTTGATTGTTGAGATGAATATTATCGACAGAAGTACTCATGATACAGTTCTCATTTTATTCAAATATCTGCAGGTCAGAGTCAGAGATAATTTTAATGTATTCCCATAGATACTTAATTCACTTAAAATATTCATTCACAAAAAATAATTACTTTTGAATTATTTAGCACTCCGATTCTGACGAAAATATAGCATGTTTTATTTTCTGGCAGTTCAAGTCAAAAACATTTGAACTTTTCCTCTTTGATCACACCAATACAATTAAGGAGGCAGTAAAACTGCCAATGACATTCTGAAACTGAATTTCTGGAAATCAACAAGAATATATCAATATATTTATTGATAATATACAGGAGTTATCGAACATTCGCAGATAAGCTTTTCTGGTATCATATCAGAATCACTTATTGCTGCTTTTTCCACTTCACAACTTTCCATATCAGTCACTTCTGGTATCAATTTCAAAAATAAACTTTTCATCCCAGACGTCACACCAGTAGAACATTTATTTTTTTTTCGATTAATATTTATGAATATATGAATGCTATTATACCCTTTTCAATATACACATCAATTTATTCATATCCATACGGTAGAGGAAAAGACACTTCAACATTAACAAATAACAATTTCACGTTGTTGAGATATTGTCACATCATCTATCATTCGATAATCTATATCACTTGCATAATACCGTTACAGCTATCAAAACATAATATGGGTGCATTCATGTGTTGTAGTTATATAAAATACAATTTTTTTTAACAATTCCGTTTAGTACATTCAGTCATAGTATATCGAGTATGCATATTAGCGAACATATGTGAGAAGCAGTGGTATGAATTCTTACGGATCTATATTACATACGAAATGTTTCGTTTGAAGACCTTCAATTTTTGTGGTCCCCTAGAGTTTCAAACAATTTTTTGATATTCATTCATTTCAATTTCAGTCTCAAATAAATTACATATTCTGAGAATAACCGATGTTTTCCGATTCCTACTGCTAACAACGTCCAACTAATAGTTAACATTAAGAAGCAATAATGGTTAAGAAAGATTTCAAATGGATTCCAAAAATTAACCAATCGGAAGCATAATAAGAATGAGTCAATAGACATTGAAGTGGAATAATAACGCACATGCTACGAAATATATAATTTGTTGTGGAAATAGGCCAAATACCTTTCCTATTTGTACAGCATCGTTATTCATTGATACCTTAAAGATAATGACAGAGTACTGACCTATATTTTCAGCAAAGTATACAAATTAATCATCCTGCATAGGAATCATGTTGCCGTAAAGAGACTACGCTTATGATAATAAATTGTCATTTCATCGTAAATAAAGCATCAATACTTTTCAATGAGCAGAATAATTCATAAATAAAAGATATTGGAACAAGGGTCAATTTAGGTCGTATTCAAAGTAGCAGCACCATCCTTCTAGCCCATTATTGAGATTTCAGATATAATAGAGATAAATGCGAATGATTCTATAATGGCGATCGATACATGACGTTCCTCTAACTATTCGGAAATTTCATCGGAATACTCGGCAATTGCTCGTTCGTCAGCGAAAACTTATTTATGAACTTTATGTACACAGGTAGCTAATTATCTACTCAAAAATTGCGCTGGAAAAATATCCTTCTTTCAGCTTTTTATTCCAATGAAGTTATATTTTGGTCATTAGTGTAAAATAACCAATTGTATGTATTTTTTCTTTTTCTGGCCTAAAGAAACTACTTTTAACAAAAACTCAACCTGTATACCCATGAACTAATGAAACATAAAGAAGATTAATCAATAAATAGATTTGATGACCATTTTCTTTATTTTATTTGAAAGAATTGCTTGTTGATACTCTGCGTTAGAATTCTTTGGATCATGAAATTTCATTCGCATGATTTTTCGTTGTCCATAATCACCATAAATTGCTAAAAAATCAGTATGAATGAACGAACAATAAGGAAGTTGTCATATTGAATTTCTGATTACATAGATGCATAGAATATCTGGTGTTGGCACTGATCCGATTTTCTTGTCGATCGAAAATCCGAGTGGGGTCCTAATTTTCATTTCTCCCGAAAGGGAACGCTCTATTTTTAATTGCCGCAGTAGTACCTAGGAGCCTAGAATATTCTATGCTCCTAGGTAGTACCACGACTGCGAAATATTGCTGATTATTTCCCAACTAGGACCCCTACTACACTCTAGAGGGCCGTTTTTGATCTACAATTTTTGGTCACGATTTTTTGTTAGGAGTCGTTACACCAGAGGGTTTGTATTCATCTATCTGATGACGTACATAAACGTCAAGTACAGATCGACATGATGGAATTTGGCATGGTAGGAGATGACGTATATATATCGGTTATGTAACACAGTGATGTAGGTCCTCCATTAAAGTGGATGCTTCTTTATACCTTTCCTTGTTTCGACCCAGTTTCCTTCTTTCTCGAGGAAATAATTTCCTTCAATTACGAAAAAACAATGCTCATTCAATATAGTATGTCTGCAGGAAGGTAATAATCTTTCTTACCAAATAAAAAAAATAACGAATAATATATTTCCATTGAATGAGGTTAAATTATTCTAATAATTCGGAATAATCAACTCAAAAAATATAAACGACTAGATATTCTTAACTCATATTAAAATTTCAAAATATACACGTTCATTTTGTATATCCATAGGGAATTATTTTCTTTATCACAAAGGGAACAAATTGTCATTTCAAATTAGGTTTCCTTCAGACCTTCACCAGGAGTAGTTTCAACCAATTCTGAAATTCTTCTTCTGATGCCGCTTTTGTCTAACTAATGTCCCTTGGAATAGTTTCACGAAGAGATATCACAGAGATCTTGTTGGTGTGAATTCTGGATCCACCATGTAGCGATACTTGTGATGAAGAGGGTAAACCGTTTCAGTTGGAAACGACCGTGGTCACCTGCTTGTAAATTCATCTTGGATATGTACGAGGTCTGGCTATTAAATAACGAGACTGCGCGCGCAGAAGGCGTCCTAGAGGGGTAGGGTGGGAAACGAATGCAGCATTGGATAGCTGGAAGTGTCTACTATTCCAGTACGAAAACACGTTTTCGTCGCTGTAGTAGTATTTTTTGTGTAGAGGTTAGAAACGAACGTGTTTTTTTCTCGTGCCGATAACGATGTGTGACGAAAAACACGAGCAACGGATCAATGTGAAATTTCTCGTCAAATTAAAAAAAACTCCGACTGAGTGCTATAAGTTGTTGAAAGAGGCCTATGGTGAGAATTCTCTATCTCGTGCGCGTGTTTTCGAATGGTATAAAAGGTTTTCTGAAGGCCGAGAGAGCACCGAAGATGACCAACGTCCAGGTCCAGGTTCTTTTCGACATCAACGGTATCGTGATGACTGAATGGGTTCCAGAGGGTCAAACTGTAAACCAAACTTACTATTTGAAAGTTTTGGCAACGCTGCGAGAGCGAGTTCGTAAGAAACGGCCGGAGTTGTGGAAAAGCAAATCGTGGATCTTGCACCAGGACAACGCACCTGCCAATAACGCGCTGTCTGTGAAGCGTTATTTAGCCGCTAGAGGCACTCCAGTGCTCGAACACGCGCCGTACTCGACTGATTTAGCACCCTGTGACTTTTTCCTATTTCCGAAGATCAAGTCTGCCTTAAAAGGAACCCGGTTCGAGTCGATGGAAGAGGTAAAGCGAAAATCGGCGGAGCTCCTAAATGCTCTTACAAAAGAAGACTTCCAGCATTGCTTTGACCAATGGAAAAAACGAATAAAACGGTGTGTGGCGAGGGAAGGGGAGTATATTGAAGGGGAGCATTCGATTGTAGAATAATTTTTAAAATAAAACTCTTTTTCATAAGCAGTCTCGTTATTTAATAGCCAGACCTCGTATCTGAAAAAAAATTACAAGTGAATCTCAGCGATGTAATGAAAGCCTTCAAATGTAGCTATGAATAAGATAAAGTAATCACAAAGCAAGAAGTGAAGAAGAAATTGAAATTGATAATTGGCACATATGTAGTGGAATTTTCAGTGAAAATAATCAACTAGACCGAAAAACCATATATAAGAAAAAATAGCGATCACCCATTCAATAAATGAATCCGCCCAAAGCTGTTTGGCTTTCAAATAAATACTATTTTTTTTTACAAAATGAAATATATGGGCTTTCATCGTTGAACTACAATTGCATATGCCGAAATCCTATTATAGAATCTCTGCTGCCAATATCGTTCGTTATTTATTGGTTTATCAATAATAGAACAATCATATAAAATTGATTCGGCGCTGAGAGAAAATTCCATATTCCCACAATAATTCCCATGCAATATTAACTTTAAAATTGATTGAATTGCATCAATTTATTGCTGAATTACAAATTCGGAAGCCAAACTTCATTCAATTACCGTAAAATCAATCATCAACAATTAACGAATCTCATTGACTCAACTGAATTGAACCAAAACGTATTCTTCCATGCCGGATAGTACCATTTAAAATTACAACAATATTTGTATGATGACAACATTAATCAGATCATTGGAAATGTATTTGAATAAGTTTCGTGTCACTCTATTTGATATTCGATTCGGGTATTGACGGTATTGTTGATACTTTTTAATGAGATATAAATATTTCACTTCGTTCATTTCGCTTTTTATGCTCAATTGACTAATCGATCCCAGGCAACACGAAGATATCCCAGAGAAATCCCTGCGACTTCTTTTTAGGAAGTTGTGACGCCTTTTGTGACTTCTTTGGGAGGTCGCAGGGAGCTCTATATCTCCTCCAAATGTCCGCCACAAAAGAGTTCCCAGAGAACTCTTGACGATATCCTACGTGGATATTCTCAAACAAGCCACACTGAGAGT
Organism: Adalia decempunctata; assembly: GCA_951802165.1. Lineage (NCBI taxonomy): Eukaryota > Metazoa > Arthropoda > Insecta > Coleoptera > Coccinellidae > Adalia > Adalia decempunctata. The sequence continues at coordinate 35,982,412 of OX637695.1, read as the reverse complement.
TCGCATAAACCTCCCGCGGCGAGGACTTTGAGAACTTCTTATTAACCTCCGCATTGCGAGATGTATAAGATATTCTTAAACAGGTCGCATTGCGGGATGTATAAGAAGTTTCTACACAGGCCGCATTGCACAGGTATATACATTGCGAAATATTAATAGAACATCAAAAACTATATTTGATTTGTCCTATTCCTATGATGAGAATCTGCATATTAGCTATATTATAGAATTGAACTATACAACCAACAGTGTTAAAGGTTATTTATTATTTTCGGCTGCAACAGAAGGTAAACTAAAACAAGTGGATAAATCCTTCAATCTTTATTATCAACAAATTGCAGTAAAAAATAAATTATTCAAAACATTACATTTCTTTCTTCCTCTGGGTACAATCTCTCAGCCCATCTTGAGAAAAGACTCCTCTGTTGTCCACCACGTATGCAGTGTTGCCACCCTCCGTACCTATAAGTTCGGAAAAATTGGTAGATATCGGTAGATTTTTGGAAAAAGATACCTTTTCACATATTTTTTGTGTTATTCAAGTTGAAATACCATTTATCCGAAATATGGGGCAAGAAGGTTATTTCACGAATGAAGCAAAATTGAAAATGGATTTCATTCATTCACAAAATTAATGTTCGAAAAACTGATCTTTCGAACAAAAAATGAGTATTCTGACAAAATAAATAGGTATTCAAAAAATTAACACCTATTGAAAACAACGTATAACTCAACTGATGTATCAAATTATGGTATGCTTAGGAAATCTTCAAAATAATATCGTAAGAGTCATGATTTCCTAGAATATCAGAACATACATTCACTCCATCAAATTTCGGTAGATTTATGTGCATTTTCGTTAGATCGGTAGATTGACAAGAAAATCGGTAACACTTTTGTAAGGTCAGTGGTTTATACATTAATCAAAACGTGAATGAACATTGTGTCAAGTGCTTTTGGAGCACAAATTGAACAAAGAGGATTTCAACAACATTTCAATGCCCATTCTGCATTCATATATCAGAATTCTCATTGAAGTCTTTTATTACTATTGGAATTGCAATACTGGTTTCCACAGGAACTTTTAAACCATGCCTATTAAGAATTATCAATGATTTATTAGCTTGAACTTTGGGAGTATTCGACTTTACTAACCATTCTTGTAAAATCTGTTGTGAAGTTATTACACTCATCCATATTTTTAATAGAAATAATTATCCTGATCACCAATATGTATATCAATTACAAAATCGTTTGATGTGAATTGATCAATTTATTGTTGGTGTTGGTTATTGGTGGTTGAATTACTCGGATAACATAAATGGCGGTAAAAATGGTTACGGTATATGTCCTAATAGGTGAGAAAACTCCAGGATTTAATGAAAATAACACTTACTTGGAGCACAAATATCCTCATCGAAATTTCACACAATAACGAACCTCGCACAGCACAGTAACACCGATAAACACAGCTGACTACTCTATCCACAAAGCCCCTCTCGATGTCTTGCCGTCTTGGTAAACTCGCTGTTTATACAAGTTCGACTTGATAGACAAATAGCGCCTGCGTGAACAGATTGACCTTGTCAATTGCATGGTGCGCTCTCCTCTCCAAGTTATCGCATGGAGTAGTCCCAAGGATATCGCATGGCGAGGTCTCCAAGATATCGCATGGGCACATCAGTGGGAAATTCGCTTAGTTACATCACATAGAGATCTCTGGGACCTCGCGGTAGGAGCTCCTATAAATGTCGCATTGTAACCTCTCAGAGATATCGCGGAGAAGTCTGTGTTGCCTGGGATAATAATGAGATATTGAAACAACGTTTTTCTTGAGCAGAAAGTATAATGAAAATTGAAATGGTTTGTGGAATTGTGATGCTATTCCACAAAAGTATTTGGATATTTAAAAAAAGGTATCAATATAGATGCATAGAATACCTGGGGCAACACTCCTTACTAAAAACCGTGACCAAAATTTGTAGATCAATACGGCATTCTAGATTTCAGATTTTGGTCTAGTTCCGGAATAATCCGCAATATTTTGCGGTCGTGGCGCTATTGCGGTAGTCGAAAATAGCGCCACCCCTTTTGGGAGAAATGAAAAGCAAGATAAATTCTCAGATTTTCGATCGACAAGAAAGTCTTCGACAAAATCTAATCAGTGTCAACATCAGGTATTCTATGCATCTATGAATCAATTAAAAACTTTCTGACAGCGGCCAAATTAATAGTCAATGATCCGGAACTCAATCAGTATTTGGCACAATTGGCGAATGCGCCATTTTTTCGTCGTCGTTCACAACATGCGTATGTGCATCTACCACATGGAAAATCTCGCGTAAAGATCTTGGTCTACACCCATACACGATCCAACTGGTTCAAGAACTAAAGCCACCATAATAAGCGTCGTTTTTTGCTTATCGGGCCCTGGAACAGTTTGGAGCTGATCCATTTTTTTAACGAAAAATTGTGTTCAGTGATGAAGCTCAGTTCTGGTTAAACAAGCAAAATTGCCGCATTTGGATAGAAAAAAATCCTCAAGACATTCTGCAGGTTCCATAGCATCCTGAAAAATGCACTGTATGGTGTGCTTTACACACTGGAGATGCATCATCGGTCCATACAAAAAACTATGCTGGCGCTAATGTTACATTGAATGGTGCTCGTTACGGATTGATGATCAATGATTATCTGTTTCAAAATTCATGGTATCGACCCAGAAGTATTCTGGTCCAATTAATTGGCCTCCAAGATCCTGCGACATAACTCAACTGGATTATTTTCTCTGGGGTTATGTCAAGTCATTGGTTTATGTTGATAAATCAGAAACAATAGGCTCTAGAGGAGGCCAAGATAATTCGTGTTATTGCTGAACTAAGGCCTGTTCCTAAGAGCTAGTCGTGGTGGATGCCAGAAATTATTTTCAAAACATACCTAAAAGTCCTAAAACTATCTTTCAAATAAAAAAAAATTGGCTTCAATCATAATTTACATGTGTTTTATTTCAATATAAATTTCTAACACCTCACAAAAAAACACCCGATACTTGGACGATAAAGGTGCAGGCACATTGTTATCACGTCACGTCACAACACGTTATCTTCCCAAAGTGTGCAACCACGATAATGCATGGAACTTAGACCATAGGAAGAGAGACACACCTTTCAATAATAAATAGTGAAGCCAAATCATCAGAACTAAACTGGGTGATTATACTACTACGGAATCAAAATGTAGTAAAAATTTTTGCAACATTGTATCTGCTGTCACGTTATAGCACTGAAAGCACGCAAGATCTATATTCCGCAAATTTACATTTTCTGACCGCACGTGATATCGGGTCTGATATTTTGTGAAATGACATTCTAACATACATTCGAAACCGATATGGGTGCTCATTCAATAATTCTTGAATTAATTGATGGAATTCCCCCACTTCTTCTGTTCGTTGATTCATTTGGTAAATCGAATCCCTTCTATGAGAATCACCAGCAATTGTAAAAGCAGCTATATGCTCCATATCTTCTTCCCATTTCATCGCGTGAGCTCACGTGACGTGACAACAACGCGAGGAAATGGGAAGAAGATATGAAAAATAAAGCTGCTTTTACAGTTGCTGGTGATTCTCATAGAAGGGATTCGATTTACCAAATGAATCAACGAACAGAAGAAGTGGGGGAATTCCATCAATTAATTCAAGAATTATTGAATGAGCACCCAGATTGGTTTCAAATGTATGTCAGAATGACATTTTACAAAATATCAGACGTGTTGTCACGTGCATTCAGAAAATGTAAATTTGCGGAATATAGATCTTGCGTGCTTTCAGTGCTATAATGTGACAGCATATACAATGTCGCAAAAATTTTTACTACATTTTGATTCCGTAGAATTATAATCACCCAGTTTAGTTCTGATGATTTGGCTTCACTATTTATCATTGAAAGGTGTGTCTCTCTTCCTATGGTCTAAGTTCCATGCATTATCGTGGTTGCACTGGGTGATTATACTACTACGGAATCAAAATGTAGTAAAAATTTTTGCAACATTGTATATGCTGTCACGTTATAGCACTGAAAGCACGCAAGATCTATATTCCGCAAATTTACATTTTCTGAATGCACGTGATATTACGTCTAATATTTCGTGAAATGTCATTCTGACATACATTTGAAACCGATCTGGGTGCTCATTCAATAATTCTTGAATTAATTGATGGCATTCCCCCACTTCCTCTGTTCGTTGATTCATTTAGTAAATCGAATCCCTTCTATGAGAATCACCAGCAACTGTAAAAGCAGCTATATTCTTCATATCTTCTTTCCATTTCCTCGCGTGAGCTCACGTGACGCTTAAGGTGCTTACAAATTGTTGTCACGTCATGTGAGCTCACGCGAGGAAATGGGACGAAGATATGAAAAATATAGCTGTTTTTACAGTTGCTGGTGATTCTCATAAAAGGGATTCGATTTACCAAATGAATCAACGAACAGAGGAAGTGGGGGAATTCTATCAATTAATTCAAGAATTATTGAATAAGCACCCAGATTTGCGGAATATAGATCTTGCGTGCTTTTAGGGCTATAATGTGACAGCAGATACAATGTTGCAAAAATTTTTACTACATTTTGATTCCGTAGTAGTACAATCACCCAGTTTAGTTCTGATGATTTGGCTTCACTATTTATTATTGAAAGGTGTGTCTCTCTTCCTATGCTCTAAGTTCCATGCATTATCGTGGATGCACATTTTGGGAAGATGACGTGATGTGACGTGACGTGATAACAATGTGTCTGCACCTTTAATGATGCGCCACCACATCGTGCGAGAAATGCCGATGAAGCTCTGGAAATTCACGCATCTATTCATTTTCGAATTATATTGATCACAAACATCACTCTGCACTTGGTAAATAAAATTCGACAAATTAGAAAGATGTGTGCCATAATGATATCCAATTTTTTTAATGGGAAGAATGTCATCATTTCCGTCGGATAATTTCCGATTTGACGTCATGTTACAGAATTTCACAGACCAGAAATTACCCTCATTAGACTCCAAAGGCTTATTTGTGTTGGTCCCACGCACAAGCATTTTAATTCATTAAAACCGAAGAGTTTGAAGAGAAGAGAAATTCTCGTGGCTGGTACACAGAAAAGGAGACAAAGCCGAATGTGATTAAACAAATTGAAAGAACCGTCTGGATAGGGCTTCGGTCCGAGTTGACACGATGCGTGGAAATGTCAAGAGGATTTAATTCGTTTGAACGACTGGTCGTTATAGAAATTATGCCATGTTTTTCGTCCAGCCACTCATACAATGTTCCGGCTTTGATCGGATTAAATATGTCCCAATGGAGATGGATAATTTTTCCATAAATAATGGAACGAGTGCCAGATTATTTGAAAAACGAATGGAAAAACTGAATAGAGATATTCTAGTTACCTGTCTAAAGAACATTTGAATACATATGAGGTTCAAACCGAGATTCTGAAACAACTGTCATTGTAAGAAATCTCTGAAATGGAACATATGAGTATTCAAGGGCGTCCCCAGCCTTTGAGCTAGGGGGCAAAAAAAATCAGAATAGAAATAATGAACTGGAGGTATTGTAGGATGCAATAAATTTTATTTTCTAATCCATAAGCTTACAGGACTATATACAGGGTGACAAGAAAAACTTCGGACAAATGTTCCTGTGGTCTGGAACAAAAGTATTTCAGCGCAGCCAAATAATTTTTATTCTCTTGGTTTCTCTACACTTTCCTGTACTAATATGTGGATTTTCAGTTTGATATAATTTCATTTCACAGAGTTTTAGAATGTCAAACGAACGTAGTGCGATTTTGGAGCTATTTCGTCAAGGTAGGCGTCAATGCAAAATTGTTCGTTTGCTCAATGTGCCTCGACAAACAGTGTCCGATGCAATTCGTCGTTTCGAGGAACTTGGTCATGATGGTCGTCGTCCAGGAAGTGGTAGAAAACGCACTGTCATCACACCTAGCAATCGCAACATCGTCAAGAAGCGAGGGTTTCCATGAGGGAAATAGCCTGTGAGACCGGTATCAATCGCGAATCAGTCTGTCAAATTGCCAAAAAGGAGCTCAACCTCAAGCCATACAAGCTCCAAAAAGTTCAACTCCTCCCGGAGCAAAAAACAAGCGCTTACGACTCCAAAGGTGCCGCCAACTCCCTCGTCTCGCCGCCGGTCCGCAATGGGAGCGAATTCTCTCCACAGACGAGAAGTTTTTTACCGTAGAACAATCCCACAACCACCAAAACGACAGAGTCTGGTCCGTAGAGGCTCCCGGTACATCGGCCATCGTCGAACACAATCAAAATCTGCAATCCGTCATGGTCTTGGGCCGAATTTGCGGCAGTGGTAAAACTCCCTTAGTTTTCGTGGATCAAGATCAAGGGGTCATAATCAATCAAGAAGTCTACCGCTGCGACATCCTCGAGGCCGTAGTACTTCCGTGGGCCAAGCAGCACTTCGGCGATACGCATTTGACCTTTCAACAGGACTCCGCTCCGGCTCACAGAGCGAAACTGACGCAAGAATGGTGTAAGACCCATTTTCCTTGTTTCTTCTCATCTGCAGAATGGCCGCCCTACTCACCGGATCTCAATCCAATGGTCTACAGCGTGTGGTCGATTTCGGAGCAAAGGGCTTGTGCTAAAAACCACAAAAATTTGGAGTCGCTGAAGCAATCTCTGCGCCGGGAATGGATTCGATTAACGCCCGAGGAACTGCAGCCCATTGCCGAAAATTTCAAGAAGCGTCTGAAGCTGTGTATCGCCGCCAAAGGAAGCCACTTTGAAACGGCTTAAATGTATTATAAAAAAATGTTCGAGCAATTATTATTTGTTGTTGTTTTGTTCAATTTCTTCTGTTTAATAAAGTTAAATGAAAAAGAGTTTGTCCGAGGTTTTTCTTGTCACACTGTAATTTAAGTATATCAAAATAAAACCGATGAAAAATTTCAAAATAACCAAGCCAATCTTCTTGGATTCTTAGCGAATTCTTCAACAACTCTGTTGTTAAAGTCTTCAAAGTTTTCACTTTACGCTGACTGCTCAACTGCTCATCATCGCCAAACCGTCGACTCTCAACCATCGTACTCCTCAGCCAGGTTTCGATCCTACGAAGGCTGCTGAATGATCGCTCCACAGTGCAAGTAGTGCACGGTAGAGCGCCCAGAATTTTTAAAACTTTTTCCGTCTCGGAAAACTTTCCCTGTGTCTCTCAAAACATATTAATCATTGTCAGCTCTTTGAAATTACATCCATCAGGATTCTCCTACCTCCTTTGTCACAATTCCGCTTCATTTTGGATGCTGCTCAAATTGTAAAAATGGCAGAAGGTATCGCAGCATCAGTGATACTTTGTAACGAATTGTTTCGCATCTGATCAGAGTGCAGTCTGCCTAAATGTACACCCCTGCATATTTGCTATGGAAAACCTCTTATCCAGAGAGGTGATGAATCTAGGTAAGGAATAACCAAAGATCTTTTTCATTTTCAATAAAATGTTTTCAGGAGTTTGGACAACTTTATTTATTTGAATCGTTTAATACATTGCCAACTTTTCAAACCGTTCGTGGTTCTTTTTCAAGGCTAAAATAGAAAATAGTAATATAAACGATGTGCACAGTTATTGGGAGGGATCTGTCACTCACCTCGTATTCAATTCGATTCGGAATGTGTCTGATTAATTAAAATTTTCATTTTCCCTCTGTACAGGAAATCAATGAGAGAAACATCTTTTACGAAGTATTCCGATCACTATGTTATCGTCTCATCAGTGAGAAACGAATCTATCTCTCAGCCTCTTCCATGACGCGCACCATGACAACAATTATTAAAATAAATTCAAAATATTTCAATCAAAATGAATTCTGGCTAACTCACAATTACAATCGTACATAGAATATTTCTTGTATATGGGACGAAAAAACGATATTAAAATTACAATTAAATACTTTCTTTGCAACTTAGAATTTTCCGATTCAATCTGAGTTTTGAGTCTGAGTAACACTATCACCCAGTATTAAGCTATTGTAAACCAGACTTAGATGTTGGATATCTTCTCTGAAATTCACTGTGTTATTTGATCTGATGTGTATCATTTCGCTTATTAGTCTTCTGCTGTATTTAGTTTCCCGATCTGAAATTTTTACGTCCTTAAACTTGAATATATGTCCATCAGTGTGCACATGCCTAGTTAGAGCTGTTTTATGTGTGTTGTTCAACTTTTTCGTGTCATTTATATGTTGTTTTACTCGTTCCTCTAGTAGTTGTTTCGTTTGTGCACACTGATGGACATATATTCAAGTTTAAAGACGTAAAAATTTTAGATCGGGAAACTAATTACAGCAGAAGACTGATAAGCGAAATGATACACATCAGATCAAATAACACAGTGAATTTCAGAGAAGATATCCAACATCTGAGTCTGGTTTACAATAGCTTAATACTGGGTGATAGTGTTACTCAGACTCAAAACTCTGATTGAATCGGAAAATTCTAAGTTGCAAAGAAAGTATTTAATTGTAATTTTAATATCGTTTCGTCCATATACAAGAAATATTCTATGTACGATTGTAATTGTGAGTTAGCCAGAATTCATTTTGATTGAAATATTTTGAATTTATTTTAATAATTGTTGTCATGGTGCGCGTCATGGAAGAGGCTGGGAGATAGATTCGTTTCTCACTGATGAGACGATAACATAGTTCGCCGGAATACTTCGTAAAAGATGTTTCTCTCATTGATTTCCTGTACAGAGGGAAAATGAAAATTTTAATTAATCAGACACATTCCGAATCGAATTGAATACGACGTGAGTGACAGATCCCTCCCAATAACTGTGCACATCGTTTACATTACTATTTTATATTTCAGCCTTGAAAAAGAACCACGAACGGTTCGAAACGTTGGCAATGTATTAAACGATTCAAATAAATAAAGTTGTCCAAATTCCTGAAAACATTTTATTGAATATCATAATTGGACTAGTAGAGATCTAGTTTCCGAAGCACACCACCAGGTGGCACCACCACAGGAAGACAATGCATTACCGGTTTCGGGCTTATTGGCCGTCATCAGATGCATGTAGCCTTATCCTGAGATGAATGCCAACTGAAACGTCAATCTCAGGATAAGGCTACATGCATCTGATGACGACCAATAAGCCAGAAACCGGTAATGCATTGTCTTCCTGTGGTGGTGCCACCTGGTGGTGTGCTTCGGAAACTAGATCTCTACTAGTCCAATTATGATATTTATTCTAGTTTGTTCCAACTTAGGGACACGATCCTCCTTTTTCATATTTTATTGAATATATATAACCATGGACGTTAACAATCAACACAATCTTTTTCATTACTCGGATGGGCTAGTAGCTGGTTGTTTTCTGGGTTGCTGGGTTGCTGATATGCATTTGTCTTTCACAGTCCGAGGCAATGACTTCAATTCTTTTTCTGAACCGAGCTTTTCGGCGATAGGATAGGCATCTTTCATCATTTCGTCTGTGACTTTCTCAGCATCACCACGGTGGCACTTGATCATTTGCAAAGTGTTCTATGTGCTCTGAGGCCTTTATAATTTTTAAGGCAACAGCGGACTATTTTACCATTAGAACTAGGCAAAGAATCACCGCACCTTTTGAAGCAGCGGCGTGGAGTTGAAAAGCATTTTTTCTTGTGGCACTGTTTCCATCTCGAGTCTAGACTTAGAGCCTCCTTTAAAGAGGAGAAATGTTCTGAGAACACTCTGATCGCTTTGTGTTTTTCGCTCCATTTTTCTCCGCAATGTTTTGAAAATATTGGGTATAAGTTTCTGAGGGATACTTGTGAAGCTGGTGACGCCCATGCTCACATTTAGGAGGAGAACATCCAAATGAATTAGATATTGAATCAGTCAAGAGGTCACAAATGTAGGTAAATTACGCGTATTTGGCATTATTCTTTTATTTTTTCCTTTCCCACTAATGAATTTCAATTTATTCTTGAGAATTTATTAATTGGAAAGGTTAAGTGTCCCAGAATCACCAAGAGATAACATCCTCGAAGAAACGGAAGCAATCATGAAGCCTTAATCCCTCTCCTGATGGGAGGAATAATTCAACGGGGGCTTTTTATCCAATTCCCAGCAGGAGTGGAAACGGTGCAGTAAATTACTCCGAGCATTCTATCTATAGAAAAACGTTTAGCTCCCGAAAATTACGGGATTTAATGACCACGCTGGATAACTCCGGACAATCTGTGGTTTATCAGGGAATATTTCAGCTAATGTCTCGTCTATAAGTGCCACAGAGATCTTTAGATCATCAAAGTCTCTGAAATCATCCCAATGGCATATTGCTCAGGATCATTTGACCAACTCTGGGGTAGGTATATTTTTTCAGATAAATAGGCGATGAATTGTTCTGGTAAAGAGTTTCCAATTAGGCATATTTGTGAAATGTCCAACAGCTGCAATTTGCGCTTGGTGTAGTTTGTGAATGTGAATGTTCAACAATATTAAATTTCACAATATAGATTGGTTCAATAAAACATTTTCTATAGCAAAGAATTGAAATATTTTATTGATACAGCGTCTAATTTCGGCTTTCAATACTTCGATTAGTGCAGGCTTATGGGCATAAACTTGTGACTTCAGATAACTTCAGCGCGGAGACCATTTCTGGTCATCAAACGGGAGCAAATTCATGCAAGCTCGTCAATGTTTCACAGGCGGTATGACATGTGGTACCATTCTGCTGAGACCACATGTCGTCAAGATCAATTGCCTCCAAATGAGGTACAAGAAACTGTTATAATATGTACGATAACGTTCGATACCGTTACTGCATTACCTTCTTCGTTTTCGAAGAAAAACGGCCCATCTGTCAACTTTGAATCTGTCTGCGCAATTCAAATCTTGGACTCTTATCGAAACACCCTTTGTTATCATCAGACTCTAAGGCATACCTGGCTCCATATATTGAGACAGAAAAATAATGTGATGTTTCTACAGGCGGAAACACATTGTTATCACGTCACGTGAGCTCACATAACTAAACTGGGTACTACTACGGAAACAAAATGTAGTAAAAATTTTCGCAACGTTGTATCTGCTGTCACGTTATAGCTCAGATAGCACGCGAGATCTATATTTCGCAAATTTACATTTTCTGACAGCACGTGGTATCACGTCTGATATTTTGTGAATTGATTGAAGTGAAACTTTCTTCGGTACAAATCACTTTTCTAAGCTCAGTGTTTTGCTTCTCAATATCATTTTTAATAAGCCCATGTACAAAATTGAATTAGTCTTTGGTCATTCTGAAATACATTTGAAATCGATCTGGGTGCTCATTCAATAATTCTTGAATTAATTGATGGAATTCCCCCACTTCCTCTGTTCGTTGATTCATTTGGTAAATCGAATCCCTTCTTTGAGAATCACCATCAACTGTAAAAGCAGCTATGTTCTCCATATGTTCTTCCTTCTTCCCTTTCCCTCGCGTGACTTGACAACAATGTGTTTCCACCTTAAATCTATCAAATTCAAGCCAAGTCAGATTTCGATGATAGATTCTTATGGCATATGGTAGATGCATAGAATACCTGGTGTTGGCACTTTTATTGTTATCTATTCCTCCACAAATAATGACTTTTAAACCATATGATATATTGGTCATACTGATTACTCCTAGGTCTCTTCTACCGAAACTAGAAAATTTCTTTCCTAGCTCGGGATTGAACTTCGGACTTGCCGGGTCCTAATCCAATGTCCTAACCACTGGACCAAGGGCACTCATATTTCGAAGGAGTTGACATGGAAATTGACCTTCAGGCATATAGGTATATCAGTTTTCAGTCATCTAGATTCTAGCTTATGATCAGGGAATTCCATTCCAAGTGTGCAGTTTGGCACACGTCTAGGTAATGAGAAAATGAGATGGTGCAAAAAAGGCACACTCCTCCCCGTAATAACCCATGGGACGACATCCAGAAAACTTGCAGCTATCATACTCGTACTGCCTCCAATGAACAAGAGTGGTGATAGATCACCACCAAAAGCAATAAACTCCCATACCATAACTCCAACAGTTCTAATAACTTATTGTTTCGATATTTTTGGTTTAACAAAAAAAAAAGATATGCAGAGATACGGCATCATTCAAATGGTGATGAAACATCCACCATTAGAAATTCGATAGAGCATCAACAGCAATTCCAACAGAAATTGGTTATAGTTAATCAAGTGCCGTTTCTACCATTCCCGTAATGTCCCGCTGTTGTTCTGATTAATTTTCAATCAGAAGCCATTCAGATGCCAAGCTTCAGTTCATATCTACATCCAAAATCACTGGATTATGCAGGATCATGCTTGAATACACCTCGATTCATTGTATCGCCATGAATACGAAATGACCAATGAAAACCTCAGGGAGTGTGATTGATGAATGGGCACAATTGATTGCAAGTATTCTCGAATTATTCGGCTGACTTGTTGGCCAATGAAACCTTCTATAAATTCACCGAATATCAATTTCCCGCACAACTCGAGTGAATTCAGGGTGGAAACCGGGAAAAAGATATGGATTGAGCTGTGTTACACGAATGATGGGTTCAGCATCTGAAACTCGGCCAATTGCAAACATCTGAAAATTGGCGGATAGTTTGAATAAACTTTGAGTTGATCTCCTTCCTTTCCTCTAGTCTAAATAACTCGCTAAAATGTGAAGGGTCATCCTATGAGTAGATCCGCTTCAACTACTGACGGAATTTAAGATCGAATAATTCTACTGAAAATTCTACGAAACATATTCGGCGGAAACAAAGGGGAAACTTGAAAAGGAATACGAAATTTAAATCTCTCCCAAACGGGACGAATTTTGTTCATTCTTACTTCGCTAAGGATGGCCCAGTTTTCTGTTTCGCTGTGGACGAAGAGTCGCATGGTCTGAAGCGGTCCTAAGGACTCGTCCACTGTTCCTTGAGCTATTCCGACGTCGTCGAACTTTCCTGAAACAGAAGTTTTTCCAATTAGGTTCATTATTCATTTTGTATGCGAAGAAAAATTGGATCCTTGTATTTACGCATTCCGGGTAGGTACTCAAAAATTTTCTTGGAGGATAAAGTGCAAATTATTCGCTTTTTTTCCTCGTTACTTCATTTGGGTACATGGTTCAACGAATCGTTGTGGCTCTCGTTTTCGCGAATTAGTTTTCATGGTAGGTAGATTTGTTCATCGAAATCATTCGATTCCGTGATTCATTTTATAATGAAATATTCGGTGACAATTTTCAATCAAGGATGATTAAGGAACATCGAGGAGCTTAACTCTGGGCTCCTTATTTTTAATTATTCTACAATCAATATTAGGTGCCTAACTTATTCCCGCCATTTGCCGATAGATGGCACCAGAAGTAGGTGCTGGTCTATTTTGCCATATTCAAAACGTCATAAAAAGCATATGCTCCATTCACTTTTATAAGGTATCCCGGTTGACCATGAAATTCTGACACATTTCACCGTGGATATTTTGAAAATATTAGGTTATATTAATATTCCTGTCAGATGAATATGCAACGTGATCCTTTCTACATAGGGTCGTAATAATAACGTATTCATCAAAATGCTTATATACTTTGGGAAAATAATGAATTTGAAAAAATATTACTGAATTCAATAATTCAGGCGAATGTTGAAGAAACTTTTTTCTCTCTCAACACTGGAAATATTTCAACGTATACAGAGTCTTTGACATGTACATATATTTTAACTGTAGATTCCTCTCATCAAACGAAACACTTTTTTTCTATACCATTTTTCAAAATTCGGTTTGGTTTGGGAGATACAGGGTGTCGAAAATCCATGAATAAAACACTTTTCTGTTTATATCTTCGGAACCGTTATTTCGAATGAACTGAATTTTGGTTGGTTGTTTTCTCTATTCATGGTGCATATTCTTCAATCGAAACCTATTCAATATCTTTACTAGTATAAAAGTTACAGGGTAGTCGACTCATCAATACACGCTAAAACACCATAAAACCACTTCAAAAAGATAAACGGTTCATATTTTCGAAAGAATCAATCATTTAAGAAACTAAAAGTATTATTTTTTATTTGACGAAAAAATTAATAATTTCAAGAATAATCTGAATGCGTCTCTGAATCAAATGTCATCGAATATTATTCCTTCTCAGGTCTTTAAACGAGTTTACAATGTTGTCACAATATTTATCAACTTTGTCGAGATATTTTAATAATAAAATCCCACAAATTTGGGAGATAAAATTGAACACCAAGGAGGATTTAATACGCACAGTTTCTATTGAAAATTCATAGTTACCGGTCCAAATTGAAGTTAAATGTCGATGAAATACAAAATTCGGATATGAATGATGAATCTCGATACAAAATACTTATTAAATTGAAATTAATGAAAAATACGATACCTCTTGGAATTTTATAAACTCGACACGGTTGAAATTATATTAATAAACTTCACATAATAATCACATTAGAACAATAATTCACTGAATGTATTCAGAACTTCACATAATGTTTACAGTTTGATCAGAGACTATGGTTTGTTATTGTTTATAGTTGGCCTCCAAATAACCAATACTTCGGTTTTCGCTCTACGCATGCGTGGTAAAATTTGGCGGCAAAGTCAATTTATGATGGAAACGGCAGAATTCATAGATATTTATACCACGGTACACAAATGTATCGTGATTTATACTATGTTTCGTAAAAAATCCTTAACCTCTGAGCTGAAGGACCCTAGGTCGATGGCTCTTTGCCTGATGTAATAAGTCAGACAATAAATTATCTTTTTTTCTCTCTCTCTCTCTCCTTAACCTCAATGAAAATATCAGCAAGCTGACAACATCTTCTTGAAATTTCGGTGCAAAAATTCACAGAATCGATACAATGATACAAATTAGATTAGGTTAGGTTGTTTAATAATAAATCTGAATGAAAAGTCTTTCTTCATGATATTGTTTGGGAATTTCGAGTAAAATATGAACAAGTTATTAGTGTTAACAAACTAATCTGCAGAAAAATCGAAGAAGGAACTTATTTTGGTGGAATAAATGTGGCTTTTTAGTTGCAGATATAATCCGATGAAACTGTTTTTGTTGAAATTATCGTGTTTGCAACATTTTTATTCCAATAAGGTTAGTACTCGAGTATTCCGTAAATGTATAAACTTTGAATCAATTCCACAGTATCATTTCAGGGACGTAATTAGCACAATTTTTTTTTTCAAATGGCTATATCTTTTTAACAGAGCCGAATTCGGAAAAATGGGAAATGAAAATAAGGTTTCTTTTGACCTCAAGAATCTTCAGTTGAAATATATGTACAAGTCAAAGACTCACCCTGTATAAACATGGTTCGAAGATTCAGTAATGCTATTTTCTTGTACGGAAATCAGGAATCGAGTGTTGAAATTTTACGGAAAATAATGGACAGAATAGTCCGTTACTTTTTGAATGTTCATTCGAAAATAGAATAAAAGTACATACTCGAATAACCCAACAGAAAAACTCCTAAACAGACTGACCTATGGAATTCCTCACTTCTCAAAATTCCTAAGAAATAAGCCCACAGAAGACATTCAAATACCTTTTTTCACTACTTGAAATGCACCAGTATAAAAATGTAGTAGTACTACGAAACCTGTCACAGCTAAACCTTAAAAAAACTGACTCCATTTACCAAGTTAAAAAAGCGTAAAGAGAAATTAGTATTGGCAATGACTCTGAGAATCATTTCGTATTCAACGAGTACAAACCTGCGTCAGTTTTAAGTAAGACAACTTGATAAACTTAAATCATGACCAACTGGGATACATTATAAAAGTTACTCCATTTACTTTTATAATGTATCCCAGTTGGTCATGATTTAAGTTTATCAAGTTGTCTTACTTAAAACTGACGCAGGTTGGTACTCGTTGAATACGAAATGATTCTCAGAGTCATTGCCAATACTAATTTCTCTTTACGCTTTTATGTGTTTCAATTCAACACATAAATGATTTTGTTTTGGCATCGTATACTTTTGGTTGACTTTTTCACTCATTCCTTTTTTAGTGACGAAGTTTCCATATCAACTCTCGTTTTACAGGGATAAATTAACTCCTGTATAAAATAGGTCATTTAGAGATGACTGTTTTGTCATTTGACAGCGATTAAAAAAGTGCATTTATTTATTATTATAGTTGTTATTCATTCATACATACGGTCGTTAATTTATCTTGGCAAAAAACACTCGAGATTTTTTTTTGATGGATGGGTTTTTTTCAACTCGAAATTTCTCCATCAGTAATATTGCTCGAAAAACTGACATTTGACAAAATCACTCTACCTTCAGTCTCCAGATTTTCTCGTGTCAGTTTTTCTCATGACAACGCTCTGCCTCACGTTGCTAAACCCTTTGGAATCTATCTGGATACGCTCAAATGGGACGTCTTACCCCATCATACAAATTCTCCAGATATTGCGATGTCAGAGGTTATTACTTGTTGGATGGCACATAGTTCAGCTCATCAGCAGTTCCACTCATCTGAAGTCAACGAAAAGTGGCTTGATTCGTGGATAGCTCCGAAAGATTAACACTTTTATCGTGAATGTAGAGAATGTAGAGATGTAGAGATCTACTAGAAAGATGGGAAAAAGTTGTAGCCAACAATCAGCAATACTTTCTTATCATTTTTTCATAATGTAGTATGTACGAGAGTATGTATCAGTATAAACAACCTGTATTTTTCGTACGGGAGATAACAAGGAGTATGTAACCTACCCTAGCTCACAAGCAACACGTAAACGGTTGTTACCATTTCCATTCATGTTTATCAATTCTTGATGTTATTATAACAAGTAAACAATGCATAAAAAAATATATAACAATCGGCTAGATCGATCCATTCAGAGTTGATATTTAGTCAACAGTGATCGACCTATCGTAAATAGTGTTGATTTGTTTCCATTCATTATGTGAGTTATCATCTGCGACCCGCTCAGTTTGGCTTAAGAAATAAACACCCTTTGATGAGTATGCAGTGTATTATTCGCCATCCCTCTACTGCAAGGGTCTCCAAACTACGGCCCGCGGGCCAAATCTGGCCCGCCAGTATTAAGAATCCGGCCCGCGAAAGCTCATCAGCTTATATATGTATACAGGGTGTCCCAAGTTCGAGTGCCTATTAGACGTTTCTGGAGAACTGGATTATTTGAAATCTGAAAATTGGGATTATGATATTGACTCTACAGACCTAAAATATTTTTGGAGCCTGAGCATTTCTGGTTGTACAGGGAGTGGAAATAAATTTGTTCAAAATTTTTTTCTTCAAATTTTTTCGCTTATGATATGATCGAGTATTCAATGCTGAATACATTTCTATTGAAACCATCGTATTTGATCGAATAGTTTTCGAAATATCGAAAAAAAACTGAAAAAAAGTCAAATATTCATAGTCAGTATCATGTTTATTTTTCTACTTCTGGACATCCCGAGTGCAAAACTGTTCTCACAACGTGAAAGTAGAAGAATGTGGAAAGGTCATGCTCATTTTGAAGTTCATAAATATCAACACAGGGTATATCAAATTTTGTGTCGAAAACTATGATCGATAATTGGCCATAACTTCTGTTTTTATCAAATCAGAACCCTATTTTTTATGATTGCGTTGGATTCTGCGAAGAAAAATAATGATAGCACTTTCAGATGCTCTTGCACCTAAATTCAGTAATTTCCGAGTTATTTGAGCTGTTCTGGATTTATGTTGTACCTAGAGTCAAATTCATCTTATTTTTTGCATGAGAATATTCTGTGATCATAGAAGATAAATTAATTCACAAGTGACAGGTCTAATTATCAGTTGTTACTGTAGTTTCAATGTTTCAAAAGGATATTCATCGAATCTGTTTAGATTTGATGAATTTGAATCTACGTACGACATGAATCCAGAAAAGCTCAAATAACACGGGAATTACTGAATTTAGGAGCAAAAGCATCTGGGGGGGGGGCGATCACCATTTTTCTTTGTAGAATCCAACGCAATAATAAAAAAATAGGGTTCTAATTTGAAAAACAGAAGTTATGGCCAACATAATACTGACTATAAATATTTGACTTTTTTCAGGTTTTTTTTACGATATTTTGCAAACTATTTGAATGAATACAATGATTTCAACAGAAATCTATTCACCATCGAATACTCCATCATATCAGAAACGAATAAATTGAAAACAAAATCAATTTTTTGAACAAATTTATTTTCACTCCCTGTATAACCGGAAGTGTTCAGGCTCCAAAAATATTTTAGGTCTGTAGAAAATTTCCAACAATATCATAATCCCAATTTTCAGATTTCAAATATGTCCAGTTCCCCAGAAACGTCTAATAGGCACTCGAACTTGGGACACCCTGTATATTATTACTGTTGCTGTAATATGTTGGATAAAAAGCACAGAATGATGGTAATTCGGCTTTATTCACTTGCATGCTAGGTGAAGCCTATTAACAAGCAAAATATAGAATTCAACATAAGAAAAAAAACGCGCAAATATTTTGGCCCTCCGCATTTGCTGGAGTAAACATTATGGCCCTTAGGCTAAAAAGTTTGGAGACCCCTGCTCTACTGTATAACGATTGACCGAATCTACCATAGCGGGATACATCACAATGATAAAGCTATATTTTCATCAAAAAACATCGGGAACTTAGTCGCGCAACTTACAATATCAAATAAATTAACTTCTTTTCGAATGACAGAAGTTTTTAGAGATTCCAGGCAGTGGCGCACCGAGGAGTGGGGGATCTGTCGAGCTGTTTGGGATTTTATTGAGATATTTGAAAAGAGAAGAAAATTTTCAATGGGGTTCAGTAGATTTCATTGTCCCGCACGTCATTTTGCTCAAAGAGAGCTTAAGGGAAAGATCCAATTGAATATTGGAATTCCACAAAATTCTCAGAAAAATCGTACATTATGATCAAATTGATCTCCAGAAGGTACAACGATTGGATCCAGGTGATGAAATTAGAAGAACTAGCTGGATTGTACGAAATGAAAGAATGGTCAACAGAATTTTATTATGCAATGAAATACGTAGTAATCCAAACATGATCAAAAAAAGTATCAGACATATTTTTTGAAGAGAGCAAGAATGTGTATTGAACAAAATAGTGGTACTTTCGAGCATCTTCTGTATTTCACGTTGAGTTTTTATGTTTCTTCAGTTATTTATTCATCTTTTTGACTTCAACTAAATTTTTCTCGATGAATAATGTTTTTCCGGAAATAACTCCAAATGATTCCACAGAATATTATGAAATTCGAACGTGCAATTAGTGGGACAAAAAAAATTCAATTAGATCATAATGTACGATTTTTCTGATAATTTTGTGGAACTTCAATATTCAATTGGAAATGACGTGGGGGACAATGAAATCTACTGAACTCCATTGAAAATTTTCTTCTCTTTTCAAATATCTCAATCAAATCGTAAAATTTCAATATACAAGGTGTTGAATCTCAGCTTGGAAGAAGTCCCATATTTTTCAAATACGGACCCGGAATTTTTTGGAAATTCAAAAGTAATTCGATCGACCTGTAGAAGTGAATCATACATTCCAAATATCAACCGACTATACTGGTTGGTTAAAAAGTTATGAGGAATTGAAATTTTTGGTGAATACATAAAGCACCGTCTGTATCTCGGTTATGGACTTGATTAGACCTATCATATATCGGTTTTTTGGACTCGCCTAGGGTAGCTCTAGCTCAGGTTACCGTATGTTCATTTACCAATGAAACACCCGGTATAATAACGAATGCGATATATCCATTACTTAAGAAGGTTTTCGCTTGCGGCGCATTTTTTAAACTATATAACTTAGAAAAAACTTGATTACTCTTCAGCAGCTCCCCCCGAATAAAATTTCTGGGTGCGCCACTGCTTCCAGGCTAATCTTCGGAATGGCAGATCTAAATTTCACAAGATTAACTGTCAGATTTTTTCTACTGGAAGAGCGAACTCAAATAGAAGGTTTTAAACTAGGTATATATTTTTCCACAAGTTACAAAAAATTCAAAATGGTTGAAATGGAAACAATGCGTGATATTTGTTGACTCTTCTTATATCATTTTTGTTAAGTAGACGACCACCTCAACTATCGATTTATCGAAAACAAATTGAACCAGATATGTAATTATATTCTCCCAGGTCGTGATTTCTTTCTTAAAAATCTGCCGGCAAGTAAGGATCGAATATCTCATATTTGAATCCCGAATTGAATTTTTTGCGATATCAAATTGAAACGTCGGCCATTCCGTCTGTTTGAAAGCTGCGAATAGAGCTGTAAACTGCTGGAAGTCACACAAATCGGGCACTAATGAAAAACTACCGCTTTCAAAACTTCTCAAAGAGAACTTTCTGCAAACTCCTAAATTGCAAGGAGACGTGGCAGTTCTAGGAAGTATAATCGAAGTTCGAAGAGTGGACAGAAGACGTTGGTCTCTTGCGGATTTAACAAAAAGACGTAAACAACTCTTACTATAGTCTGTTCAAATATAAGAGAATGTAAACAAACAAACCAAATCGGTTTGTTTTGCGCATTACTAACATATGATTGGTGAAACGGTCGGCTGTATAATTCTTTTCACGCCCCCAAAAGACTGCCAGGATCGTACTTAAAGCTTAGAACGATTTCACAGTTATCTTTTCCGGACAATAATGTCGAATTCAGAAACGGACACTGCATCTGAAGGTGGTATATTGGGCCATCCACGAAAAAGAACGAAACGTTCACATTTGTCTATTCAAATCATGTGTATTCCATTCAGAGAATAATATCAAGTTTATATGATTGTGTGAACTATCCTCGATCCGACCCTGGAGCCCTGAAAGCAAGTTTTTACCTGAACGAAGCCCATCCTTCGTGTGCGCGACTTTGTTTACGTCGTAGTCGCTTATATTTGAACAGAGTATAGTGTGACTCGTAAATGTGGATCTGGAGATATGACCTTTTCGCATGTTGGGACGCGTCATCTGCGCCATTGAATTTTAGTCGAGCTGATGGAAAATTTGAAGGAGTGGAAATACTGCTGATGTGGCGTGGAGTTTTCAGTTTCTTGGAAGACAGTAAAGTTTTATAGAGATGGTCACGGCATGAGTTCATAAAAGCGGAAATGGGTCTTGATATTATCGTCTCAAAGTTCAGATGGCAAGTTCTGTTTCACTACTATATACAGGGTGATTCACGGTGGATGGCACATTTGACGTTGTTGGTGAACCATATATCGGATAGGTTTGAAAATTTGCATGAGTGCATTATCGGACATTCTCTACCCAACTAAAATATTTTCGTCAATGCGGTGTTGCCACTTCCATTAGAAAGTAGAAGCACTTTTGCTTTTTCAAATGGTACACCTGGTATATTATATTATTTTTGGAATCTCCAACGTCCAACAACTTCTCGACCACTTTTCTCAACATTTTCCTATACCTATCTAATGCCGTTTTCGAAATATAAATTAGTTTCAATTTTTTTCACCGAAAATCATGACCTCTAAAAATGCTGATAACCTCGGGTTGAGAGACACTATGGCATTGAAATTTGGTTTGGATTTAGGTGATACATGAATGCTTCCAACAATCAGCCTGAATCCTGATCTACGTTACTTCAATACAGGGTGGTGAAAAATACAGTATTTTCGTTTGTTTATTTCAAATGGAACGCCCTGTTTATTATTGAAAATTCAGAAAGTTGATGGAATTTGCTTTCATTCTATGTATATCATGGTTATACCTAACTAGTCAAATTTCGGACTTATGAGCATTTATTTGTCAAAATGAACCATCAGAATAGTATTCCCATACGGTATTTGGTAGGCAGGCCATGATTACTATTCCACAGTACCTTGTGAAATTATCCTAATATTAAAGGCATCAAGAAACTTGAATTTCGACATTTTCGTCATTTCAGAAGTTGCAAATAGGCTCGAAACGATGGAAAAAAAACTATTCTACGAAGAGCACATGAATTTGTTTATTATCATCAACTGGAGAGACTTTTTGACCATCGGTGGATAAGGCGCTTGGGACCATGGAATTGGCCAGCAAGATTACCCGATCTTAGTCCATTAGATTTTTATCTTTGGGGAATGCTGAAAGAAAAAGTCTCGGAAAAAGTTTACAAAACACCCGTGCATTCTAGAATTGTCGGAAAGGATTACCCAAGCATTTGAAGATTTGGATTTCAGAGAAGTACGATATGCCATGACGAAAGCAGTCAACACCCGCATTTTAAAGTGCTTGGAAGTGAACGGCCAGCGATTCGAACATACTTTGAAATATTCGACATGATTGTTCTACTTTTTAATAATAATTCTTATAAAAAGTTTGACTTTCAAGTTTCTTGGTGCCTTTATTATTAGGAGAAAGTCACAAGGTACTGTGGAATAGTAATCATGGCCTGCCTACCAAATACCGAATGGGAATACCATTCTGATGGGACATTTTGACAAATAAATGCTCATAATTCCGAAATTTGACTGGTTAGGTATAACCATGATATACATAGAATGAAAGCAAATTCCACCAGCTTTCTGAATTTTCAAAAATATACAGGGAGTTTCATTTGAATTACTGTATTGAAGTAACGTAACGTAGATCAGGCTTATGTATTGGAAGCATTAATGTATCACCTTACTCCAAACCAAATTTCAATGCCATAGTGTCTCTCAACCCGAAGTTATCAGCATTTTAGAGGTAATGATTTTCGGCGAAAAAAATTGAAATTTATTTATATTTCGAAAACGGCAACAGATAGGTATAGGGAAATGTCGATAAAAGTTGTCGATAAGTTGTTGGAGATTCCAAAAATGATATATATAATATACCAGGTGTTTCATTTAAAAAGCAAAGTTGCTACTACTTTCTAATGGAAGTGGCAACACCGCATTGACGAAAATATTTCACTTGGGTAGAGAATGTCTGATAATGCACTCATGCAAATTTTCGAACCGATCCGATATCTGGTTCACCAGAAACGACTAATGTGCCATCCACCGTGAATCACCCTGTATAACCATTAATGTAATAGGTAGGATCGAAAATACGTATGGACTGAAGAAATTTTGCGCCATTCCTCGTTCCAATTGCAATGAAACATCAAAATTCTATACGAATGATTTCTGTGGTTAACCAATTCTAAAACGTTTAGTTTTTCCTAATTTTACTCGATGATATTAGTCGAAAAAGACAAATTTCAATTGAAGACATAATAGAACAAATGGTATTTTTACTCCATTAACGAGATTCGGACGTTATAATTACCTATACATGTTTGGTTTATGGTTGGGGGCCTTTATTGAGAGTCTACAGGGTGATTTGTCCGATTCGAACGATTTTTCTTTTATTCGTAACTTTGCTATGGCTTGATCAATATTGATGAAACTTTCAGTGTAGAACAATATTATTGTCTACTTTCAATAATTCCAACACTTTTACAAAAATAAAGGGTGGTAATTATGATAAGTTCAGATCAAACTTACAGGTTGGAAAAACATCCTATACATTCCGTTTTCAAAAATTCTCTACATGCATCAGATTCTACCATAGGTTTAAATTACTGGAGCGGTTCCATTTTTTTTGGCACACGCGTCCAGTTCTCCTAGAAATTTTTTTCAAAGATGAACAATATCGTTATTCTGTTCCAAGGCAGTGAGAATATTTTGAACTAGATAGTAAAGCTGTATCGTCCAATGATACAAAGCTCTTCCTCACTCTGCATTGAATGTGAGAAATCACCTGGATGTAAATTATCCGAACAGATGGATTGGTCGCGGAGGCCCTATTGCTTGGCCACAAAGATCGCCTGATTTGAACCCTTCAGATTATTTTGTGTGGAGACATCTGAAAACAAGAGTTTATAAGGTTGAAATTAGAAGTAGAGAACACCTAGTTGAAAGAATTTTCGAGGAATGTAATATCTTTTGTGTTAATCCTTAGTTTTGCCTTTTATTATATGTTTCCAATGTTTATTCTGAATTAGTTGTTGTATCACAGATTTTTTTCGGTATACGTAGGTACGGCTAAAGGTATTTTCTGGATTAAATGATTTTATACATTAGAATATGAGTAATTGAAAAATAATTTCGAATTTGAAAGAACTTCCATCTAAATATAAATCTTGAGAAAAACTGATGAAAAAAGGGTTGGGTCTTGCAGAAAATTATGAAGACTAGCATTTGAAACTCTGGACGTCTTATCCAACCGGAAATGATATGAAAGGGCGTGGAATTCGGACTAAAATAATAATATCGAAAATTATTGACTGTTTTTGCATGCAAATATCATGTTGTCATCAGGTAGAAAGTGTATTGTATTTTTTGGCACTTGATTGTGATTCTGATTATCCGTGAGAAAAATTCGGAGAGTAGCCACAAACCATTAACTATAGACGAATGTTAAACAACCCGGTATCTCACATGACAACTTGATACTGAGCTGGAAACTTTCCCAGACCAAAGAAAAATGAAAAACTCCATATTTTCCAGAAACCGACTGTTAAACTTAGAATAATTCATCTGAGAGCCGGAGAACCCCATTCAAAATTCCTCCGGGCAAAAGCTCGGCTGTTCCGAATAATCCGAACAATGACAACCAACTCGCAGATGGCAACAGTATTCGTTTCGGTGAGACTTCGGCTTAGCGCGAAAATAATTGGACGAAATCCTAACCTGCACATTGAAAAATTAATGGCAGCAATATTTTTGCTCGACGAGAAATTTCCTTTTATGGCAGCTGGGTATGCGAAAAATAAACCGAAACTCGAACTCGCGTATTTGCAGGCTTGCCAGATCACTTATCCTCCATTCACATTTATAAAGTCTCTCGGTTGGCCAAGAATCAAGATTGAGGTTCATCAAGTTTTTTACTTAAAGCAGACGCAGATTGGCTTTCATGAAATATCGCCCAAATGTAAAAATCATTATCAGAGACGTTGCCAATGCTAATTTTTTATGGGGAATTCCATAGGTCCGTTCGTTTAGAAGTTACTACTTCCAGTAGTAACAGAGAAAAAAGTTTCTTCAACATTCCAGGTCTTTGGAATAATTAAATTCACATAATGTTTTCTAAAATTCATTATTTTCCCAAAGTAAATAAACATTTTTATAAATACATACGTCATTACTACGACCTCTGTGTAGAGTGGACAAAGTCGCGTAGTTATCTGACAGGAAAATGGCTATAATAACCAAACATTTTCAAAATATACACGATGAAATGTGTCAGACTATCATGGCCAACCGGGATACTTTATTGAAGTGAATGGAGTATATATCCATGTGTCAAAACCTACTATGTGATATAAAATTGTATTTAAATTTTCTGGGATGGCAACATTAAGCGACAAGAGTCAACTTATTCCTTTTGATATTCCTTGTTGAAAGTGAGTACTGCTAGTATAACGTGGATCACCCTGTAGAAGA
Organism: Adalia decempunctata; assembly: GCA_951802165.1. Lineage (NCBI taxonomy): Eukaryota > Metazoa > Arthropoda > Insecta > Coleoptera > Coccinellidae > Adalia > Adalia decempunctata. The sequence continues at coordinate 35,956,900 of OX637695.1, read as the reverse complement.
TGCGTTCGATAAAGCAAACTATAACAGACAGGACCGTATTCATAGCAACCTACACAACGCCTACAGTTTTGATGAGCATTCTCAAACGCACTAACTTGTAATTGCAATCTTTAACTACACACAATTGACGTGACGGAAAACAACTCATTTACTAAGTGACATATGAAAAAGTACAGGTAATTAAGTAATTGTTATGTACCTACTAAGTGACATCGAAAAGAATAATAATGAATCACAAATAATTGCTACGAATGTTTGTTTTAGGGCGATAAATTTTTCAACCATATCAATAAAATGGTCGAATTACAGAAAAAATAGGCGGATAGTGTTTTGAAGCTAAGAGCACAAGATTTCAGTGTTCAATAAAACATGGTTGTCTGCAGCAGTCTGATTTAGAAAATATATATTTGGGAATTAAATATGATACAAAATATCTTGGCCGCCATAGCTTTGCTGGCCTATGCGTACCCTTTTGACGAAGTTTTCAATAACGTGATTGAATATACTCTCTTCAGGCATCAGGGTCTACGCCCCTGAAAAGAAGGGAGTCGGAAACGATTTATTTGTATGTGTGTATAAAGATAAAAATAATTAAAAAAAAATTAGTAAAGTATTGAATGAATGAAAAGGATATTCCCCAACATTTTTGGTCATTTTGTAACATCTCATTTCTCTTTCAGAATTCACAGGGTTTTTTGTAAATAATATTACAACAATGTGTTGTTCTCGCAAAATTAATTTCTTGGAATTTTTCTATTCGTAATGATAAATATCCATTCTTATCAACGACAACTTATTAAGGTTTGTTTTAGACGTCGATTAGTGAAAATTAATTGTTTCTTACAATTGTGGATTCTAACATGAAACTGAATTTCTTTTAAATGACACGCCCCGCGGGTATCTACTTTCAGATGACTGGTGAAGGAAAGAGAGAGTATTATACAGTCAGTGTGACATCAAGTTAAGGTTATATTCCCTGCGCCCCAACATTTCTTCTATTGAGCTGAATAATCCAATAAATGAAAATTAAGGCACTGCACTGCCATCTGGCAGTACACGTTTCTTATTTTGAAGGCTAAAGACTCTTAAACGAGGCTCTTTTCCTATTCGTGTTTGAAGAAATCGGGTTCTGTTTGCAAACCTAATATGACGGGTAAAACGAGTTGTAAACGAATTTAATGCAGAAAATGCGACTCAAAAAATTGATACCTTTATCAAAAAAAGGCACAATCGTGCAACGCCGAGTTCCAGCCGACAGACATGTGAAAAACAAGCCAAAACTGTAGCTCTTCAGAAGGGGCCAGTCAGCCAGTGTCATTAATTTCTAAAACGCGGTTTACTACGGGACAAATTGTTTTGTGAACTGCCCTCTTTTCAGATGGAACAGTTTCGGGTTTTCGTATTTGTTTTTCCGTTACGGAGTTTTGGAGGGCGAATTATTGTGTTTTGATAGATTTTTTTCATGTAAAACGGTATTATTTATGTTTGGATTAAAACAACTTATTGACGAATCTCAGGGTTAGCAGATATATTCGCATGGGCAATATCACGTAAGCAATAAGTATTGTTACAAAACTTGGGTTCGATTTCTGAGAAAATATTCCACGTAGAAAAATTCGTATATTTCATACATCAAATTCAAAAAACTGTCTAAAAAAACTCAATTCATCTTAGTGTCAGTTCTAACCACAGAACACCTAATGATTCTAACTATGAATATTCGTAACATTGCATCCCCTCTAATTTTGATCGTCCCGATTAAAAACCATTGGTCCATCATGATAGGGCTTCAATCTGTCCAAATGAACAACCTTCATCATAGTCCCCGGGCTGCGTTGGATTCTATAAACCACGTCGTTGATTCATTTCTTCACCTTGTATGGTCCTTCCCAAAACGGTGTTAGCTTTGGAGATACACCTCTCTTTCTACGTGGGTTGTACAGCCAGACCTGGTCGTCTTCTTTGAATCCTCCTGAATTTGCTTTCAAATCGTACCGAGCTTTCATCCTATCACTTGCCAGTATAAGTCTCTTCCGAGCGGTTTCGTGGATTTTCAACAAGCTTTCCTTCAGTTTATCTGCATAGTCCCGCACGTCAACCTCTTCGGTGCTTGGTGATCCGAACAACAAGTCACAGGGCAATCGAAGTTCCCTTCCGAAGATAATGCTAGCCGGGGTAATTTTGGTGGAGTCGTGGACTGCCGCTCTGTAAGCCATAAGAAATAATGGAAGGTGGCTGTCCCAGTCTTTCTGATTTTTTTCCACCACCTTGGAAAGATGTTCTTCCATGGTTCGGTTGAACCTTTCAACCATGCCATCCGACTGAGGGTGAAGAGCGGTCGTTCTGGTCTTGTTGATGCCCATCAGTTCGCAAACTTTCTTGAATAACTTGGACTCGAAATTCCTTCCTTGGTCGGAATGTAACTCCATTGGTACTCCGAACCTCGAGAACATGTTATCCACCAATAACCTGGCTACTGTGGATGCTTCCTGGTCTGGTATGGCATAGGCTTCCACCCATTTACTGAAGTAGTCCATGGCGACGAGGATGTATTTGTTGCCGTCATTCGTCACAGGAAAAGGTCCAGCTACATCAATGGCAATCCGCTCGAATGGTGCACCTACGTTGTATTTCTTCATTTGGTCCCTGGATCTTGTCTTGGGACCTTTAGTGGCGCCGCACTTTTGACATCTCCTGCACCAAGTTTCTATATCGTCTCGGCATTGGACCCAGTAAAATCTCTGTCTGATTTTTTCCAAGGTTTTGTTGACTTCAAGGTGTCCTGATTTCCCTTCATGAATTTCCTTCAAGACTTCATCTATCCTCTTCCTGGGCAAAACCAATTGGGAAATTGACGACCTCCCATCTGCTGATTCCCAAACCCGTTTGAGTAATCCATTTTCCAAAACCAGGGAATCCCACTGAGCCCACATTGCCTTGAAGATGGGATCTCTATCCGAAATGTCACTCCAAGAGGGTCTGCCTGTTCCATTCTCTTTCCACTGTAGAAAGTCCTTGATGTTTGGATCGGTTTCCTGGTCCTGTCTCATATGTTCAGTAGTCCAGTCATCCTCAGATATCAGTGCCGTACGTCTTATATCGGCGACTCCTTCATGGCGTTCAACACGTTGGCAATGCTTACAGGTTCCTGGACAAGGTCTTCTAGATAGGGCATCCGCATTGTTATGCAGCCGTCCTGGACGATGTTTGATTTTGAAATGGTACTGGTTCAGTTTTTCTATCCATCTAGCTATCTGTCCTTCCGGGTTTTTCATCTCCAGTAGCCACCTCAGGGTCGCATGATCAGTCCTGATGAGAAACCCCCTTCCATATAAGTACTTGTGGAAGTGATCTACCGCCTTGACTATTGCTAACAGTTCTTTCCTGGTAACACAGTAGTTTCTCTCTGGCTAAGACATCACTCTGCTGTAGTATTCGATGACTTTTTCCTGGCCATCCTGCACCTGTGATAATACAGCTCCAAGCCCAGTATTGCTCGCATCTGTGTCCAGTATAAAAAGTCCCTCATGCCGTGGGTATGCCAGGATTGGACTTGAACAAAGCGCTGCCCTCAACTTGCGGAAAGCTTCTTGACATTCAATAGACCAATGGAAGTTGACCCGATCTCCTGTCAACTTATGAAGAGGAGCTGCAATGTCTGCAAATCCTTCCACAAAACGGCGGTAATAGGTACACAAGCCCAGGAAACTTCTCACTTCGTGTTTATCCTTCGGTCTTGGCCAGTCTCGAATAGCCTGTATCTTCGATTCGTTTGTTTGGATTCCTTCTACAGAGACTGTATGCCCCAAGAATTCCACTTGCTTCTGGAATAGAGAGCACTTCCTGATATTCAACTTGAGGTTTGCACTTCTTAAGCGTCCGAAAACTTCACGTAGGTTGGCCAGATGTTCCTCAAAGTTCCTTCCCATAACCATGACATCATCCAGATATACCAGGCAGGTTTTCCAAGTAAGCCCGTGCAATATCAGCTCCATCAACCTTTCGAAGGTCGCCGGCGCATTACAGAGCCCAAAAGGCATAACGGTGAACTGATATAGTCCGCTACCAGTGGTAAAGGCAGTCTTCTCCTTGTCACTTTTGTGTAGGCCCACCTGCCAATATCCACTCTTCAAGTCAAGTGTTGAAAACCATTGTGAACCTGCCAGCGTGGTTAGGGTATCGTCGATCCTGGGTAATGGGTAACTGTCCTTCTTCGTGACGTCATTCAATTTTCTATAATCCACGCAGAATCTTGTTGAGCCATCCTTTTTGGAAACCAATACTACAGGTGCGGACCAAGGACTCGATGATTCTTCGATTACGCCATCTTTGGTCATTTTCTGGACAAGTTTCTCCACTTCCTGATGCTTGGTAAATGGCAATCTTCTTGGTGGTTGCCGAATTGGATGGGCTTGACCTGTATCTATTCTGTGTTGGACCAGGTTAGTTCGTCCTGTTGGTGACCCTGCATACTCAAATACGTCACTTTCCTTGGCAATGAATTTCATGGCAGCTTCGTATTCTTTCGGTGTTAAGTGAGTCAAGGATTTTCCAATTGTTCCCACTACGTCATCAGTTGTGCCTGTTCCCTCCGGATATCCGCTCGATTTGCAATCTGCCACCCATTCGACTGGCTCGCACACTCCTATGATGTCCTCTTCCCGGACTGTTGTTCCATCATGGAATACATCGGCAATCCTTACAGGAATATTTTGATTTGTCCTAATTAAAGCTCGTGCAAGTAATAATTTGGTAGGAGATTCTTCACATGGCTGTACTATTCCGACGCAGCACCCAGGGTCTTCTCCCAGTCGGGCCTCAACGATCTTCTCAGATAAACCAGGTATCCTGACAGTTTTAGAAATCCGCAATTTCACAGAACTCACCCTTTCAGATGGTTTCGTCAAAATGAATTCTTCACCTCCGAATTTCATGGTTCTCTGCTCACCATCGAAAGAAAATCCATAATTACTTATCAGGTCCATCCCAAGAATGAATTCATCTTCTATGTCTGCTACGAGAACGGTTTCCATAATGTGTAGTCTTCCGAGGGTTAGTGTGACGTCAGCCTCACCTCGTATTGGTGCATTATCTCCAGTGACTGTTCGTTGAACGAAATTGGATGCAGATGGTTTCACTCTACCTGGTTCAAGGATGTCATTGCGAACCAGGGAAACTGACGCACCAGTGTCTACAGTGAAGACGACATCTCTTTGATTCACCTTTCCTCTAATGGTTAGACTATCGGTTGTTCTTCTTATTCTGTTGACATGGATGACCCTGGGGGCTTCGTTATCACTAACTTCGCTATCACTAGCCAGCATGCGCCCCGATATGCTGGCTAATTTTAGTTTTCCTGGTACCTGTTCGAGGACTCTCTAGATGTCCCTGCCCTCGCAGGTGAATATGCACGTGGGGACGTCCTGGAAGGTGATGAAGATCGTGGCGGTACCCTCACCCTGCAGTCCCTCTTTAAATGTCCGCTCCTACCACATCTGAAACAATTTCCTTTTGGTTGACTGGTGGCACCGCTATTCCTGGATTCCATTTTTTCTAAAATCATCTTGAACATCTGCGATATACTCTCACTCTGATCATTTTCCTGGGGTGGCTCCTCGATTGATACCCCTCTCACTTTTGGCCTAGTGGAGGCATTGAAAGCCGCTTCCACTTCTAACAACCGAACAAGAGCTTCGCTGCCTCTCCTAAAGAGCGTCAGTCTAAGGGTCCTCTGAATTTCTGCATCCCTCAACCTATCAATGAATATTTGCACTGACAGCTGTTCTTTGAAATCCTCTGGGGCTTTTGGGTACGCAAGCTGGATGAGTCTCTGGATATCAGCTTCGAACTCTTGCAGGCTCTCACCAGGTTTCTGCACTCGTGTTCTCAGCTGTGCCCGATACAGTTGTTCCTGATGCTGATTGCCATATCTTAATTCTAAGGCGGCAATGAGATCACCATACCTGTGATTTTGCTCTTCTGGGATAGCCTATAACATTGCCAAAGCAGGTCCCCTCAAAGCCACTATGAGTGCAGTAGCCTTTTCTTCGTCGTTCCATCCATTGGCTGCTGCCGCCGCTTCAAACTGCTTACGGTACAGGGACCATGCCGACTGACCATCAAAAGTCGGTGGTTTCACAAAATTTTGTGCGATGTGATAACCCTGTCACGCTGATCTTGAATCTTCAGTGAAGCGATTTTCTTTTCTAGTTCTTCTCGCACCTCCCACATTCCTTTCTTCGCTTCTTCCCGGGCCACCAACACTTCCTTCTTTGTTTCTATTATTTTGCAGTCCATCACTTCCACATTTTTCCAAACTGTGCTGACTTCTTCCTTCAAGGATGCAATTTTGCCTTCGGTTTTCTGAAACATCTGTACGAGAAACATCTTTTGTTGCTCTCTTTGTTCCTTCTCCTCTTGCTTTACTTCCAGCCGTCGTTCCTCTTCCTGTTGTTTTTCTTTTTCTCGTCGTTCCTCCTCCTTCTGTCGACGCACCTCTTCCTCTTGTTTTTCTTTTTCTCGGTTTCTCTCTTTCTCAGCCAACAGCTGCAGAATCTGTTTCTGATGAAACTTCTGACACCAACTGTTACAAAACTTGAGTTCGATTTCTGAGAAAATATTCCACGTAGAAAAATTCGTATATTTCATACATCAAATCCAAAAAACTGTCTAAAAAAACTCAATTCATCTTAGTGTCAGTTCTAACCACAGAACACCTAATGATTCTAACTATGAATATTCGTAACAGTATATACAGGATGATTCCCAGTGAATTGTACAAACGTCACTGGTTGACTGAGAACGCTGACTTTTTTAATCTGAACTTCCCGTTTTCACATGGTGTTTTCCAGTTTTTTCTTCTAATGGTATCATTGTCCCTGATATTTTTATTTTTGTTTGGTAGGTACGTTTAAATTGTGTTGTTTAATCTGAAAGCTAAAATGCAGTTGTGGCAATCCACTGTTTAACGCTCCGCTCACAAAGGACGAATGCAACCTGAATACTGCGGTCCGATAGGTTTCAAATCGGGTCACGTGGTTCACTCTCGAGCAGGACAACTCTAACTCCTATGCCATTGGCAGGCTTTATTCGGAAAAGCCAATCTCATGATTTCTTTGAGCGGATTAAGGACGAAACGTGAACCCGGTTTTATTCATATTTTTCCGGGACATAAATTGGGGACACCGACGTGATCGGTTGCGTCGGCGTCGGTTATGTAGCTTTCATCCTCACTTATGATTCTGGACAACCTTCGAGATTATTCTTATGATAAGCTGCGTGTCTGAGCTGAAGAGTCAAAAAATAAAAAACATTTGAGGGAATTATGTCGAGAAAATTTAAATTGGACGAAAACTGAGATGTCGCGAAAATACCACACAAAAAGGCAATCAGCATTTCCGTTATTCGTTTGATAAACCAACTTCACCTCAAGTTCCTGATTTCCTTCAAGATTCTACTGGGAATTCATATTTACCGACAAAAGATCAGAATAATCAGAGGAAAAACTCAGGAGGAAACTAAGGCGCAACGGACAAAGGAGGCATGGAACAAAGCCAGCGATTGGCCATTCAATTTTATACACCGTGTGTCTATAGACGTGATATTCTTGACACAATACCTCTTCCTCTAATTCATCACACTCCATTCATGCCGCGCCATATCAGTTGATACGAGACGCCAGAGATAGACGACAAACAGAAGCGTAAAGGGTACACGAATGAATATTATCTGGTATAGCTTTGTCATTTTATGCGTGACAGGTATTGCACTGTTGTTTTTTCGATTCTGACATTCACTGTAGGATCCCTCTTCAGCGTACCTATATGGAAATTGGAAATGGTTACAGCATTCGGAACTTCAAGGACATACAAAAGCTAACGTTTGCGTTCCTATGAAGTGAATCAGTCAAACGTTCAGGTTCAGCCAACACTGATGATCAAAAAAGTAAGCATTGGGAAGAATTTCAATGCAAATGCTATGTGAAAGGGAAACGGAAAGAGGACTACATCACCCAAAATTCCACAGAAAATATCATAATATGGTACACAGAGTGGTCATACCGGGAGCTAGCGCTAGAATATACGGGGCAAGCACCAAAAAAGCGCACTATCGTGAGGCTCCTGTTCATGTCTCCTTCTGGGAAAAATAAAGACAATTTAAGCGGGCTGCGGACTACGAGCTATAATATAATATATATTATAGCTTTATGATGAGATATAATATCATATTATATTAAGCGGGGTGCGGACTACGAGCTATAATATAATATGTCTACTGCCCGAAATGCGTGAAACTGAGTTGCATATTCGTGGCGCGGGGGTTGAGACGTAAGGTGGGAGGTGTGATATACTCTAAAATATCGCTCGAAAAGCATATCTCTGCAGATACGTAATATATCGCCTGGATATAGATATATATTATAGCATGAGTGCGCGGTGTTACATGTTATTTCGTTTAAAGCGATTTTCATGTAATATGTAAGATATAATATATATTATATTATAGCTCGTAGTCCGCAGCCCGCTTTAAAGATGTGTAAATATACAGGGTGTCCCGGAAAATGTGGGAAATCTCTCTTATTCAGATAAAACATAAAAAAATAAGATGACAAGTTCTCATAATTTTTTTTCCTAGCGGCCCTCCCTACGGAGATACAGCATCCTAAATGACGTCACTGGAAATCCATTTTACTGAAATAAATCTCAAACTACTTAATATAATTAAAAAATAATAACAGTAGTAAGGAACTCTTAAAATTCTGCCCTTAAATTTAAATTAGCTCTTTCAGTTCACCAGGGGCGGACTAGGTTGTACATTTTGATGCTTACATTTTCAACACCCTGTATGATAATGAGTAGAAAAAAACAAATTTGGATGGCTTGAACATTAAGCTAATAAAAAGGTACTCTTGTTTATTGTCGATAAAATGAACCGTTTCCGAAAAACAAAATTACAAAGATTCTTAACTATGCAGTTTTGGCACAGAAAGACACATTAAAAAAATTATTTTTTAGCGATGATATGTTTGGGATATCGAGGAAAATATGAACGAGTTAATTGGTGTTTAGAAACTAATCCTGAGGAAAAACTTATTTTGAAGGGAGAAATATGGCTTTTCACTTGCAGATATAATCGGACGAAGCTGAGTGTTTTTATTAAAAAATATGTTGTTTTTAATATTTCTATTTCAATATGGTTTGTACTCGAGTATTCCCTAAATGTATCAACTCATTTTCAATCGAAGAATATAAACTTTGCATTAATTCCAAGGAATATATCCGCATTGTTTGAACAATGGTATCAGGGAAGTATTTGGCCCAATTCTCGTTTTTCAAAAAACGATATCTTTTTAACAGAGCCAAATTCGGAAAAATGAAAAGAAGGTTTCTTTTGGCCTCAAGACACTACCATTAAAATGTATGCACAAGTCAAAGACTCGCCCTGTATAAGTGACATTTTGCACGTTCTTGTAACATTGTCGTGAAACTTCGACCACAACAGGTCGGAAACAATTGACAATTACCGAGGTGGAACTTCCTCTTAACAATAACAATGAGGTCGCTTCTGTGTACCTTAACCACCTGCAAACAGCAAATATTATTCGGTAGTTCGTGCGAAATGTTCAGAGCCCTAGCCCTGTAACTGTTGATCTCTTCCTGATTATCCAAATTATTATATCAGTTTATTTTCGGTATTCGCACATATACTGGGATGTATAGGAAACAATACAATTATTCGCTCGTACACAAAAAGCTTCGCAAAAAGCCTAACCTTTTCAAATAACCCTCTTCTAATTTTATTAACAATAAATGGGCTATTCGAGTTTTGAAAGAGGGAATGAAACAACATGAATTGATGAGACTAAATACATTCATGCTTTAGTCTGATCTCCGGGTTCAACATATTTTGCCATGGATTTATTTATTCCCTTTCTGCGAAGGCCATCTGGAGGGCCATCAGCATTCACAATCGAAATTACCTCTTCATTTGATGAATAACGTCTCCGTCGTAACAATTTATTGAGGTTTGGAAATGCATGGATTCATAGAATAGTTGATCTCGTACATTTTCCATTGTCAGCCAACTGCATTTCATCTATGAGAATGGGTCTTTTTACGTTCAGCTGGTTCAAGATGTCCATCAACAAGATTATTCAGAAAATCTTTCATTAACTTGCAGGTATTGAATCCACAATATTTCTTCAATATCACAGAAAACTGGAAACATAATTTTTTTACCCGACTGCGCCAGAAGTATGGTTATGTTTTTTGAGTGTATGTATGTCTATTGCTTTCTCCTGTTCTACAGTCCGAACGACTCGATGGATATGAGGTTTCATTAGATTTTCATGAATTGTAGAAGTGGCATGGGCTATGTTTTCTTCCTGAATGTCCTTTCATTCAGAGTTGAATTACTTTTTATGTGATTACTGCATTACCTTCTGCGTTTTCGAAAGAAAGGGTTCAATTGATATCATTGTCTATTAATCATCATAAAATAACTTAAGCTGCGTTAGAGTTAGGTCCCCTATCTATCGTGTAATGCTCCATGTTCACTGATTCCCATCTGTCAACTTTCGATCTGTCACATCATAATCATTTGACATTATGACTGTCAAACATATCGCTCAATTTAAATCTTGCGATCTTTTTGAAACATCACTTATGTGCAGTTTCCAGTTGAAAATGAGTGATATACCTCAATCAGGACCTGCTTTTCTTGAATGGGGAGCAGAAACGTGGAAAATCTTCTAAGATCCGCGTTGAAAAAGTGGGTGGTAAACGTCCCAGTTGTTTTCCAAACCACGAATCGTTGCATGAATTATGTAAATGATCTTAGAGTAATAGAAAACTCTGAAGGGAAACTCGGAATTCAATTCTAGCAGGTGAACTGATCTAAATCGTCGGATGAGAAGCCTGTTTGTTCGAGCGAAAACTTCATCGTAACTCGACGTCGCGTCGCGTCGGTGTGTTCAACTCCGGTTGTTTTTCCCGAGTTATTACGTTCCGGACGAATCTCGCAGCAGCCAGTTTACTTTCTCAACAGCCCATGAAGCGGAAGGCTTCACCATGAAAAACTGAAGCCGAGAAATCTCGTACAATAATACGTAAAATTTTCCGACATGTAATATTGAACCTTGGGTCATTTGAATAAGGGCGTTCGAAATTATGTCCTGGTAATTTCAAAGGGCGGATTTTGATCGAGATGAAATTTTGCATTCAGATGGAAAATGAGGTTTTCGAATGCATTACTTTGACAATATCGCTATACCTGAACCATAGAAAATTCCAACAAATCGTTATTTTTCGACTGAGAGGATCATCGGAAAGAACTATTTCTAGGCCTAGGAGGCGAGATAGATGCTATAGTTCACTTTTCTTTCCAGCGGCAGGAAAAGTATTGTTATGGAAAGATGAGTTTCGCAAGACAACCGTTACTAGGGTAATATTCCATTTTCCACTTATAACGTTCGCGTCGTTCGCAAATGTCAATCCAACAGATTTTCATTAATTTCAAAATGTTTGATTCTAAAATAACATATTTTCTCTATTTCAGTATCGTAATGAGTTCATTACAGTACTAAAAACAGTGCTGTAATGAATTCATTACAGCATCGTTTTCAGTTACATTTTTCGTTTTGTGGTTGTCAGCAATGACTTCCGATTCTTTCAAATTTCAACAGATGTCAATTTGGAAATGTCAATTTTCGTATTTCCTAACATTCACAGCAACTACAATATGAAAGTCACTAGGACCAATAATTTATATTTTTTTCATTGAATTTCACAAAATTTTAGGGAAATAGAGAAAATATCGTCTAATACTCGTTGCAGAATGCAATTCCAATACTCATTTCGCATTCGTATTGGAATAGGGGCCCATTCTGCAACGAGTTTTAAAATATACTATTATTCGAAGGAGAAGTTACTTTTCATGGCTTGCTTTCAATTACCCGCCGAACGTAGTGAGCAAACTCAAGCTCGCCATGACAAGTGACACTTCTCCTCCTTATGAAATAATATACTATTTTAACGATATTCCAAAATGCATATTATGGTATATAATCAATCTGCGTGTGAATTTTTAAACCATAGAAGCAGATAAAATTTTGAGATTTCTCAAATTCAACATAGATTTTGGAATGAATATACATATATCAAATAGTCAATTGTAGATCGCATCATAAATATATTTGTCATAAACTAGTATTGATTTAAAAAATGAATAAATATTTCCCAGAGAGGAATTGGGAATTCAAAATGTTTGAAAAGGAAATAACTTATTTCATTCGAAGGAGAAGTAAATTTTCATGGATCGCTTTCAACTACCCGCCTAACCTATTGAGGCGGGTAAATTCAAGCTCGTCATGAAAAGTGACTCTTCTCCTCATTATGAAATAATAGGGAAAAGGGGGAAAAACCGGGTATAGGGGCATAATGGGGTACTCCCAATCTACCCTCTTTGCGTTGGTTAAATTTTGTTCTCGTAGCATACGTTGATATCTCTTATCTTCGCAAGTATTTCCACAAGTTCTGACAGGTGCGTGTGTTTATTTATCGGTGTTGTGTAGAACCACGTGAATCTCGGGTATGTAATCTTATTTTATTTACAACCATATATGTAATGCTGTCATTATTAACGTCATTGAAGGTTGGGAAATGTCACATTACACACCTCTACTTCCCAACCTCACTTCCTGCCCTCACTTCCCGCCCTCATTTCCCGCCCTCATTTCCCACCCCCATTTCATCTATTCTACATGAATATTTTTCATTCTTTGGAGCTTTATTTAAAAAATCCTCTATATTCTTTCTCGAAAATACGTTCGATTTCTTGGGCCTAAAGCCAACATTTTGTCGTTTTAGGAAGGCTAGCAGTTTCCCATGTTTCGAGATATCAGTTTTTTCTTCAATCTAGCATCGTTCGTATCATACTGTACATTGCCCACGAAGTAGACGGCTTCTTCTGTCTGCTATGTTCCCCAAAATATGCCAAGAGTACACTTTCGGAAGCGATATCTTTAACCTTTAACCTTTTTTTCTTCGCACCATTTCCTATATAATTCGAAGGCTTTTAGATACCTATGCAGCCTATGCTTACTTTTCTCCGAACCCTGAACTGCTGCTTGAGCAGCCTGCAGAACTTCTGGTGGAGTACAATCCATAAATTCATCGTCGGAAGACATGATTTTCAAATTATTATTCGACTTTATCTGACATTTATTTATATTGATGACAATTGTATACCCCGTAGTCACGGTAACAATATAGATCTACTTGATTATTCTGAGATCAACGCGTTCTTGGTGATTTGTCGTTAAACACAAATTTACTTATTTTAATTGAAACATGATGGTTGTAAATAAAATAGTATACAAACCTTGGTAGGAAGTTTCATTCCTGTCTCGAGATCATAGCTAACCTCGACGATTCGCGTCTCGGTTAACTAACTAATCTCACGACAGGAATGAATCTCTTCCCACCTCGGTGTGTAATATACTATTACCTAAATGTATCCCTACCTACAGATTGATCTAATATAGATGCTACGATTATTGACAATACATAATGTGATATGTAGGTTGTTTGGCTGTATGAAACTCTGTAGATAAGCCTAATTTTTCTCATGTGTTTTTTATTATTCAACATTGATTAAAATATGAGTTCTGGGGCAAAACCGGAAAACCCTGCACGTGGGGCACAACCAGGCGGTACCCATTTATGCCCCAGATGGATAGTGACCAATGCATTAAACTTTATGAATTTGTTAGAGTGTTTCTGTATAACAGTTTCACAGTTATATGGTGCGCCCCTATAATCGGAAGTCGTCAACATTGGTCTACGGATGACATGGAAAAAGCAACTATGGAAGTTGTTTCTAAAACGATGGACTAGAAAAAAGCAGGCAATAATTATAATGTTTCTCAACCAACTCTTGAAGATAGGGTTGAAAAAAAATGAATGTCTTTGGAAAGAGTTTTGCCCCAACCCTCGGGGCAGAACCGCAAAATAGAATATGATTCTTTTTGTTGGTTTTTTCATCTTGTACTGGTTTTTTATAAGTTTAACTCATTTCACTGTTTGGCTCATATGCTACGGCATAAAAAAGTCAAATGTCAATCAATAAACATGAATAAATAAAATATTATTGCAGTTTTTTTTTAGCTATCCGGTTTGCCCCCCTTTTCCATATATGTAATATTTTAACGATATTCCAAGATGCATAGGTTATTTGATCAACCTGCATGTGGATTTCTAAACCATATCAGCAGATAAAATTTTGAGATTTCTCAAATTCTCAAGAGAGATTTTGGAATGAATAAACATAATATATGAAATAGTCAATAGTAGATCGCATCATAAATGTATTTGTCATAGACAAACTAGCATTCATTTGAAAAATGAATAAACATTGTTGTCGGAATGCTCGGAATTCATCATTGAACAGGCGATAAATAATAAAAATATCGATGAAAAATTAGCTAGTAGATATGCGCTGCATGTTAGATAGCTTATGTCGGTATGGTAAAATCAGCATATCTTTGTTCGAGTTATAGAGTGTTTTTCGCAAATGTACATTTGGAAAAAGTTGCTTTAACTGTTTTCATGCCAGAGCAATTTTCCTGAAGTACTTTTTTCACGTAGAATTGATTGGTGTCAATAGTTTTTTCGAGATATCACACATAATTTGATATTTACGAAACAATAACATATTTTGCTGTCGGGCAAGTATCGAATGGGGTTTGAAATATGTATCTGGAGTTGAATGGTATCAATTATACTGAAAACACATACCTTATGTCTTATTTCGAAAGGGGTATATTTCAGAAGAACTCGAGATTCGAATTTGGAAACTATGCCTTGCATGGTTTTTTATATGGAAATCACCTTCGAAAATTAGAGATCACAAATTTTCAGGTGTAATACTATTGAAGTGGTTCAGAACAGAATTAGAATGATTTTCGATGTTAATGGTTAATATGCAATTCTGAGTTAGGCAGTGAAGATTCAAGGCGAAATATCAAGTTTTGTATATTTTTGGTAGGGTAACATCTAGTGTCGAAATCCCATTTCAAATAAAATATTGTACTATAAATAAGTATCAATAAGCATTCATTTAAAAAAATATAACGACACCTAAAAAATGCTATGGAATGTATACACAGAAAAAAAGTTGCAGCTCCTTTTCAAGAATGCACATTTACCGAAAACACCCTCTTACACTAAAACGATAAGATACCGACATCAGTTTTTGTTTATCTAGTTTATAAATAGGACTTCACATTCAAATGTGTTAAATTTGGCTCACTTTATAGTCTTGGTTGAAAATTTTCATTCTCAACCACCTTCCCTGCTCGAAAAATTCCAAGAGCGGATCTAGGGAGTTTTTCAGGGAGGGGCATCAAAAATTTCCTAACGTTTGGAATCAGTTTTCAGAATTCCTGAACCAGAAAGAATTCTAAAGAGCAATAACTCCGAAAAAAATAAAGAACTATGCTTTTAATATAAAGAAAAGAACGGAAGATCGAAAAAGAATCCAATGTGAAATCTTTATGGAACATCATGCACAGATGATTTAATAAAAGTTTTTTGGGAAATATGATGATGAAAATCAAGTTGCAAAGCTTTTTTGACCGGAGAGTTGTCCAGCAAACAACGAACGTATACTCCATTCACTTTTATAAAGTAGCCCGGGAGGCCCTGGAATTCTGACACATTTCACCGCGTATATTTTGAAAATGTTAGGTTAAAGTCATTCTTCTGTCAGATATGAACGCAACGTTGCCGTTTCAACATATAAATTGTAGAAATTACGTATTTAACAAAATGTTTATTTACTTTGGGAAAACAATGAATTTGAGGAAATATTATGTGAATTCAATAATTCCAAAGATCTGACGTATATTGAAAAACTTTTTTTCTCTGTTAATACAGGAAAAATTTCACGTGTACGAGTATAAACATGATTGGAAGATTCAGTTATGCTATTTTCTTGTACGGAAATCAAGAACCGAGTGTTGAAATTTTACTGAAAAATCATGGACAGAATAGTCCGTTACTTTGTGATAGTTTATCAACCCGACAGAAAAACTTTTAGAAGAACAGAACAGATGGACGTATGGAAATCCACACTTTTCAAAATTCTCAAGAAATAAACCTACAGACGACAATTAAATACCTCTTTGCGCAACTTGAAATACTCCAGTATGAAAATGTAGTGGTACTACGAATCTTGTGTCACAGGATAAACCTTTTAAGAACTAACTCCATTCACAAAGTTGAAAAAGAGTAAATAGAAAGTATAGACTTGGCAATGTCGCTTGATTTTCACGATTGCCAACCTGCGTCCATGGCCCACCAAGATACTTTATAAAAGTGAATGGAGTATAGGTTAGATTCTTGCTCGGGGTGTAACTTTTTCCGGAACTTCATAGAATTGTCTGCATGCCGTGAATTATCTTCATTTCCATAATAACAGATTAACAGATGTTGAAACCATTGACCTTATTGGTCTTCAGAATGGTTAACTGTTACGACCAAGATAAGCCAGATTAGTTGGAAAAAACTACGTCGAATTAGCTTCGATAGATTCGCCGATAAATCGATAGGCGGCAGCACATACTGTAGATAAAACTGCCAAGCTCCGTTCTGTCAGTTCGATGACTCAGAAGAGATTCCGTACTTACCCACTATGACGAACCCGTCGCTTGTCACGTTCAAATTGGCGCCATATTGACTAACTATCCAAAGGTAGAACTTAGACGGTCGTGTTGTAGAATTTGTCCGCCGGATGTTCGACATTGCCGCTCCTGAAGAAGGATCTGGAACGAAGAAGACGTGACCGTTATTCCTCTTATTTGAAATACGAGAATCGAACGTGATGATATGATTTTCGAGCAGTTATCGACGTCCAATAAGGGCACTGTGATTTAAAGAAGTCATTTATTCTAGATCTAGAGACAGGTGAATCTTGGAAATATTGATATTCTGCTATAGCAGAGGTAGGATTTACGATAAACCTGAAGAATTAAGGATTAAGGTGGGCGTTCAATGTAGTGTGTTTTTATTTCAAGTTGCTTTTAAAAATGGTTTCACTTTGAGAATTGAAATTTTGTGGGTACACTCAGAAAGGTGGAGCTAATGTTACTATGAATGATGCTCGTTACAGATCGATGGTCAATGATTATTTGTTTCAAGATTGGACCCAGAAGTGTTTTGGTTCCAACAAGATGGTGCTACACTACATGCTGTTACCGTAACAATTGATTCATTGAGAGAAAAATTTGGCGATAACATTATTTCGAGAAATGATCCAAGTAATTGGCCACCAAGATCATGCGACATAATTCCAAAGGTCAAAGGATTATTTTCTTTGGGGTTATGTCAAGTCATTGGTTTATGCTGATAAACCTGAAACAATAGATCCTTTGGAAGCCAACATAACTAATGTTATTGCTAAAATAAGGCCTGAATTACTGAAAAAAATGTTCCATAATTGGTCTGGTCGAATGCGGTCTTCAGAGCTAGTCCTGGTGGACATATGCCGGAAATTATTTTTGAAATATAAATGCCATTAAATTATCTTTCAAATAACAAAAAGTTTCAATCATATTTCAAATGGGTTTTATTTTAAAATAAAGTTCTATCACTCACCCGATAGGTACTATTCATTATAACCTTCGCATGCACCATTTTGCAATATCATAAAATACTTATTCGTGGCTTACAAAATGGCGATGGCGAAGGTTACTTTGATCACGAACAATAGTATATAACATTACTAGCAAGGTAAGAGGGTTTTTACTGGCGAATAGATGATATAACTGACGAGCCGCAGTCGAGTCGGTTACCTCCTTGAGCCAGTAAACCCGTTACCTTGCGTGTATTGTTTTATATTTTATTTGTTTCTCATTTGTAAAAACGTTAGATAAATTCCAAAAAAATCCCAATAATTTGTCGCAAATGTCGTAAGCTATGGAAGCGTTGCCCTGAACATGTCTTTTTATTTTTCTTCACATTTGTTTTGGCGAAAGCGAAAATGAATGTACCAAAAGAAATTATTGAGGCAGCCAGCAGTGCAGCTTCAAGTTTATTACCTGCAAAATCAACTTCAAGGTAAGAGCGAGAATATGACGACTTCAAAAAGTGGCAAAACAACAATAGTGTGATTGGGGTAACTAAAGATGTTTTGTTGGTCTACTTGAATCAACTATAAGCTAGATTCAGCCCTAATACTTTATGGGCAAAATGGTCTATGCTGAAAAGCTGCTTGGAAATGAAAGAAAATGCCCCTGTTCGCAGGTTTGTTTTCCTTAAAAAATTTATTGAAAAATATGACGTTTAGTTGTTGTAATAGCGTTTCTGAAACGAAAAAATGAGCATTATACGCCAAAAAAGGCCAAGGTATTAAGTAAAGAAGAGGCTGAACCATTTCTTTTACATGCTCCTGATGACCAGTGGTTGCTGGCGAAAATTGTAACAATATTTGGGATTTTTGGATGTTGTCGATGTGACGAAATTCTCTCTTTAAACATGAATGATGTAGAAAATGCCCCTGTTCGCAGGTTTGTTTTCCTTAAAAAATTTATTGAAAAATATGACGTTTAGTTGTTGTAATAGCGTTTCTGAAACGAAAAAATGAGCATTATACGCCAAAAAAGGCCAAGGTATTAAGTAAAGAAGAGGCTGAACCATTTCTTTTACATGCTCCTGATGACCAGTGGTTGCTGGCGAAAATTGTAACAATATTTGGGATTTTTGGATGTTGTCGATGTGACGAAATTCTCTCTTTAAACATGAATGATGTAGAAGATATGGGAAAATACGTTATTGTGACATTGCGGCAAACAAAAAATTTAACAACAAGAAGATTCACCATAACCGATGATGGCTGAAGCTTCAAGCCCTGCATGTTATACAGAAAATATGTAAATCTTCGGCCTCCTGGAACAGAAAGCCTAAGATTTTTTTTTACATACCGACAGGGAAAGTGCTGGCCAGCACACTATTGGTGGTGTTCCAAAGCAAATAGCGAAATATTTAGGTTTAAAAGACCCAGAGTTATACACCGGCCACTCTTTTCGCAGAACTGGAGCCACTATGGTTGCGGATTCGGGTGGAGATATTTTAGCACTAAAGCGTGCAGGAGGGTGGAAGGGCACCGAAATTGCGATGAGTTATGTCGATGATTCGGTCAACAAAAAAATCGAAATGTCTAGCAAATTATTTGGTAGTAAAGAGAGTACAAATGTTCTGCAGTCCTCGAGTTCAACAGTTTCTGAGTCAACAGATGGTTCATCATCACCAGTATCAACTCTTTCATCATCAAAAATCTGTGTTACTGGAAATAACAATTGTACCATGATTTTCAACATATATGACGATGAAACTAAATTTTCTAATGTAAATAATACTAGGTACAAAGTTGTAAAAATTTTGCAAGTTAACTGTCAGGTTTACAAGTTAGTGACTTGATAAAATAAACTTTCTTGATTAATATTGTGTTTTTGGAAACTGACGTTTACAAATGAGAAACAAATAAAACTTTTATCATTTCCATATTGCCAAATTCAGGGTAATTTTACCACCAGTAGCTCAAAAACTCATTATTTTCCATAACGTGAAAGCCAAATTTCACCCCTCCTGAAGCAAAAAATCAAAATTCGGTTTGGTTAATTATCAGAATCGAAATAATATGCATGTTCTTCATTGGCTTTTCAAAGCGAATCAATAATAATCATGATAAATGAGAGATTTGTTCAATATTTTAATATCTTATCCAGCGGCGTAGCTACGTGGGTGCAAGGGTGTGCAGTGCACCAGGGCCCCTGACCTCAGGGGGCCCCCAAGCGCTGACCATCAAATCGCGTTTGAACTTAAAAAAAATTCAAACTTTGATTTTTCTCTGTGATCTATTATGTAAATAACATTGTTTTTATTATATTCAGTTGTTGAAAAATATTTTTCCGAAATATCATCAAATCTAGGGATTTATTGCCAAAATTCACTGGTGAATCGGACACCTATCTGAAAAAACTAAATCCGACTAGATGGTCCAGTAGGGTTAACATAATTTCGTCAATCAAATTTCATTTTTTTCATATCATTCGTGCATTAGCTGTAATAGAAGAATAAATTCTTGCAAATAAGAGCAAAAACAAGCAGAAATTAAAAAAAAATGTTGAATTTTGAATTTATTTTCCTCGGCGATTTAATGCACCGCATTCTCAATTATATTAATTATAACAGAATTAGACTATATTTTAGTTGTTCCAACTTAGGGACATGATCCTCCTTTTCATATATCAATTATGCATCTGAAGAGACGATTACAAAGAAAAAAATGTATAGGAGTGACTTCGAGTCCTTCAAGTGCAAGGCTAGAGAAAATGTCATAGCATATGGTAAAGATCCCCATTTAGAAGAAAAGAGACAAAAAAAAGATAAAAAATATTTCGATGAATTAGCTTCCGATCACCGATTTCGAAGCAGGTGAGAATTTTCCGAAATAAATATTTTCAATAGAGTGCTCGTTACAATAATTTCTCAATTTTAGAAGTCGCCTTCTTATATTTCGGTTGCAGTTTTCAACAAACTGCCGAATCATTGGAAACTATTAAGTTCCATTAAATTTAAAAGAGAATTGAAGGCGCTCCTTGTAACAAAAGCGTATTATTCGCTCTCAGAGTTTTTCTGCGACACAAACCTATCTGTGATATCGAGTATAGTTGGCTCTAGACTGTAGGTTCATTTTATGTCCATATTTACATATTTCAATAATGCGTTATTTACTTAGACCTTTGTCTAAGGTTATTTATGCTGAAAATTGACGAGTACCTACACGCTATTGTATTAAGCCTGTAGTACAATAAAGATTTAATTGATTGAATTCAAGTTTCGGGGTATGACTGCAGTCAACAAAATTTTGAATTTTCACCATCACTAGATATAGGTAGACGATAAAACTGTAATTCAAAGCTTCGACCAATTTCAAAGTAAATATTGTGATATGAAAGGGACCAACTTTTCAATTCAAGTTCTTAATATTTATCACCTATTTCTACCTGAATTGAATAAGACATGGACAATTCATGAATTGTGTATGAAAATAATAAGGAAATACGGAATGCTGGAATGCGATCTAACAGAAGTATTTACAGCAATATTACTGTTCCATACAATCTTACTGTCACCTCTGTAGAAGCTGAAAGATCTTTCAGCAAATTAAGAATAATATAAAATTATTTGCGGAACACTATGAGCCAAGCTCAACTGCGACATTTATGGTTATACCTATCAATTGAAAATGAAGCTGCATCAAGTCTAGATTTGAGTGAAGTCATTGAATCTTTCGCAAAGACTAGGTCTAGAAAGAGGTTGTAAACATATTTTTTCCGAAGGAATAAATGACTTCAAATCTAGACTTGACCTCTAGGTTCGAATCCCCAATAATCCATTTGAATTCATTCCTCGAATAGTTTATTCTTATTGTTATTCCATCAAATAATCTGACGTATCAATAAAAAAATTAAGGCCAGAAGGTCATAGTGACAATGACAATTTTTGTGTGAATATTTGTACATATAGTAAACAAGGGCGGATTTACGGGGGGGGGGGGGTACTGGGGGTAGACCCCCTAAGTGTCGAGGACCGAAGAAAAAGGTGGTGCGCATAAAGTATTTCATACATTTTGCACCTGCTCTTATGGTTTTCAATCGTTATTACAACCCCCCCCCCCATGATTGTTATTACCCCTCCCATGAAAACGAGCTATATCCGCCCTTGATAGTAAATATCTATAAAAAATGTTTTCAACGCCCTTTTTTTCATCCACATTAATATAATGAATTTAATATACCTACTCAAATACATAAATAACAACATAATTTATTCAGGTATATTCCTCAACTGTACCTTAAGTAAGTAACTTTGCTTCCTCGAAGTATTTATATTTTGACTCGAAAACAATTCATTAAGGGGCCCCTCTTCGATTTTTGCACCAGGGCCCCGGACCATCTAGCTACGCCACTGATCTTATCCACAGAGAATTTACATCTCCTATTCCACTCTCTATGGAAAAATGTTTAAATACCAGCATTATTTCATCCTCTCACCTCTTAACTGTCGTAGGATTGACAAATTTGAATATCAATTGATCCCCTTGTGATGGAAGAATTCCCCAAAAAAAGTTTTGTCCTAAGTAAACATTCTCCAACGTATACTGCTTGTAGTGTTTCATTCCAGTAGTGACTTCAGCGTCTGGATTGATGTGGGGAAAAAACAGAGGAACTTTTCCGAACTGTCTATCCTGAAACAAAAAATATAACCTGTTACTTCATTAAAAAGATCTGTTATTTTTAATGGACTTTGACCTGTAAACATCCCAAAATTACTCAATTTCGTTCTGTTCAAAATCATAATGATATCGTGTTTGAAGCATCGAAAAATTTCTATTCATCTCAAGAACCAATTAGTATTATAGTAAATTCCTCATGCCGACCGCATTTCCGAATCCAAAACTAGAGCGCAATTTTCTTTTGTGTGGCAAAAATCTATTGAATTGTTTCAAACAACTTCATTCAAACGAAATCTCCAGTGTGTATGAAGAACCCCAACACTGGACAGAGTTCATGCGGAAAATTAATTGGAACTAGATTCAGCCTCTGTTCACGAGTTTGCATGAATATCAATGGATGTAATCCAGACAATTCTTGACAAAAACGGGAGCCAAGTTTGTTTTGCATGTGAATAACGTTAAATGAAGTTAGAAACTAGCTTCAGGTCATATCAAGCCAACTTCGATGTATGGTCTCATAGTTGGCTGTGGGATTAACTTACATGCATTGAACTTGTCTAGTTATTCATCTGTTGAAATTGTTTTATGGGAAAGCTCAACTTTAGGCCGACATGGGCCGTGAGTTATTCAAACAATAGTTAATGCGTTGGAACTGTTGGAAGTTCTAATTCTTGTTTTACGAACATTTCGTCAATCTGACAAAATTCAATAATAGACTTATTGTCCCACTCTTCGTATCAAAAATTTTTGCCTGCATATTCGTTCTGATATTGTGGCCTCCAAGAAGTTGTGACTTCGCATTTTTGATTTTTTTATGGGAACCTGAGCTCTTTAGTACACAAACTCCGAATTATACAGGGTGTCCCAAGTTCGAGTGCCTATTAGAAGTTTCTGGAGAACTGTACATATTTGGAATGTGAAAGTTGGGTATTATGATATTGTTCGAAATTCTCTACAGACCTTAAATATTTTTGGAGCCTGAGCACCTCCGGTTATATAAGGAGTGCAAATAAATTGGTTCAAATTTTTTTTTCAGTTTGTTCGTTTCTGATATGATTAAGTATTCAATATAGACTCCATTCACTTTTATAAAGTATCTTGGTGAGCCATGGTTTAGGTTTATCAAGTTCTTTTACTTAAAACGGACGCAGGTTGGCACTCGTGAAAATCAAGCGACATTGCCAAGTCTACTTTCTATAAGTACTCTTTTTTAACTTTGTGAATGGAGTTAGTTCTTTTAAGCTTTAACTGTGACACAAGATTCGTAGTACCACTACATTTTCATACTGGAGTATTTCAAGTTGCCCAAAGAGGTATTTAATTGTCGTATATGTAGGCTTATTTCTTGAGAATTTGGAAAATTTGGGATTTCAATACGTCCGTCTGTTCTGTTCGTCTAAAAGTTTGTCTGTCCGGTTAATGAACTATCACAAAGTAACGGACTATTCTGTCCATTATTTTTCAGTAAAATTTCAACACTCGGTTCTTGATTTCCGTACAAGAAAATAAAGCATAACTGAATCTTCCAATCATGTTTATACTCGTACACTTGAAATATTTCCAGTATTAATAGAAAAAAAGTTTCTTCGATATTCGTCAGATCTTTGGAATTATTGAATTCACATAATATTTCCTCAAGTTCATTGTTTTCCCAAAGTAAATAAACATTTTGATAAATACGTAATTTCTACAATTTATATGTAGAAACGGCAACGTTGCGTCCATATCTGACAGAAGAATGAGTATAACCTAACATTTTCAAAATATACGCGGTGAAATGTGTCAGAATTCCAGCGCCAACCGGGCTACTTTATAAAAGTGAATGGAGTATACATACATTTTTATCGAATTCATTGTATTCATTCAAAATATCGAAAAAAACCTGAAAAAAGTCGAATATTCATGTTTAGTATTATGTTCATTTTTCTTTTTCTGAACATCCCGAGTGTGAACCGTTCTCACAACGTCAAAGTAAAAGAATGTGGAAAGGTCATGCAACTTTTGAATTCCATAAATATCATCACAGAGACTTTTGAATTTTTGTCGAAAACAGTGATTGAAAATCAGCCATAATTTCTGTTTTTCAAATTAGAAACATATTTGGATTCTGCGAAGAAAAACAGTGGTAGCACTCTAAGACACTTTTGCTCCTAATTTCAGTAGTTTCTGAGTTATTCGAGATTTATGTTATACGTATAGAGTCAAATTTATTTTATCTTCTGCATGAGAATATTTTGTGATCATAGAAGATGAATTATCTCATTAATAATTCCCAAGTGACCGGTTTAATTGTAGGCATAGATGCATAGAATTTGTTCAGATTCTATGAATTTGTCTCTACCATAATATATCTAATAATTCCTATATGGGGAATGAGCCAATCAAAACTGAAGCTGGACTTCAATTTTCACACCTTGAATAACCGAAAGTGCACAGACTTCAAAAATATTTCAGGTCAGTAGTGAATTAGGGAATTGAGACTGTTCAAAATCTAGAATTATGGCAAGTGGTCATAAGAACAAAAAAAGTTTCGGGCAGCCTGACTGTTGAATGCCGATAAATAATTGTTCCTTCAATACGAAATGGCGAATGAAGAGGTTACATCCCTAAGATATTGACAACTTGCTGGAAAAATGGAGATAAAGTTGTACCTATGTTGGAAACTTTAGCGATCTCTCTGAAAAGTTTTCTCCATATTTTTAATGGTCCGAATATTGAATGATGAAGAATACTTTAACGCCACCAAGAGTGGCAAAGGTTCTAATTTTTTTGAATTTTTGAAAATTTCGAATATCTCGAAAACCGAGGGACTTCTACTAAACATACATAAAACACGTTTTTCTGAACCGTCACAAAGTCCTCTACCCGCAGGTGCCATATTATCCATTTATAACGCGACAGCCTGTAAAGGAATCCAAACAGAACACCCGATATGCAATGAGCTTCAGGGGAAAAACTGGATCTTACATAGTTTGAATCCCTTATATAATTTCGGAATTCAATGCGACGAAATATTTTGAAACTCTAATTCAATTTTCTAAAACTCTTGTTTGAATACCTGCAGATCAAAATGCCCCACAAAAACAACAAATATTCCCTTAGGGAGCGAGGGAAATCCTTGAGGGGAATGTATCATTAGCTTTTTCAACCTCCAGAATATTCGCCCGTTAAATTCAGGATGAGGCAGCACAACGATCGAACGAAGATTGAAGTAGTTTCAGCCCTCACTCTCTCTTGTCTATTCGAGTCACAACCGACTTTAGAGGATGAGAGGACGTAGAAGATATAACTGCCTTTCGGAGGTTTCGAATGAAAAAAGCATAACTGTAGCTCTGTGTATGGGACAATTGAATAAACTTGTGTTTCGCGAGAAATTTTCCACACGAGAGCATAATCATGATATGTTTTCCAGCTTTCCTCTTTTGCCTGTTGAAGTATGGAGACTCCAACTTCGTAGTCATATAACTTGTACGTTTACGATGATCTCTTTATTGATATTAAAAAACTGAATGAGTTCCTCCAGGTATTTCTGTCTGGTACCCACCGCTATGGAGTTGGGGAATAATTTCAAACCATTTCTTGAGAAGGAACAATAGAATATTTATTTTATTGTTAGCCTTCCATTTCATAAAAATGATGTTTAAACCAAGTTGAATTTTCAAAAACCTTTCTTCATCTTTTTTCGAAGTAACTATACAGGCTGTTCCTTAATTGTTTGTGCAAAGAAATAGGAGAGATTCCTTGCATAATATTAGGAGAAAAAAGTCTCATGAAAATTGGACCTCAAGCGTTTATTTTTAGAGATGAAGTTTTTTTTGTGATGACTATATTGAATCTTTATCAATCTAACTAATAATGAATTTATTCACCGCGGCTTGCCTACTGGATTTTAACGACTATTCAACTCTTTCCATTTTTAGTGAGGAAGTTTCCGTAGCAACGATCGTTTCATCTCGATAAAACTTTCAAACCAGCAATACCAACAAGTTGGTTTTCCAGTGATAAAATTTTTGACGTTTTTGCAGTTCATAGATAGCTTCGGAAATGAATATCATAGAGAAAACAAGCAACGTTTAGTTGTTAATCTATTAATTCTAATTTGCCAAATAGCGCAATCCGTGTCAAATGTGACCATATTACTCAATACTCGAGATGAAACTTAAGCAGGAAAAATTTCTCTTTCGTAATGTTCAAGTTTGTTGCTTTTCGGAAATTTCATATTACAATCAAGAAATTTTGCCGGCAAAATTCCATCTCTAGTGGTATTACATATTATGATAATTTTGTTTGTTTTGAGGATTTCGAGAGAATCCATCACAATTTTTTTTCTACAAATCGGTAGCAATAACGATAAAACTACAGAGATCATAAAGTTTACTATAACAACAAATCTTCTTTCAACAATCTCGCAAACTCACAATACTAACCTAAAGGAGTTGGAGTGATACAAGGGACAGTGTCCCAGAAAAAATATCATCCTGATGATTTGCAGTTTACACATGGTGTAAACTCTAAATTCGTGATTGAGTATAGGTTTTGGAATTTTACTGCGAGTGGAAAACGATGAAATTCTAGATCTTGGTTATGCAAAGCCCCATCACTGTGCCATTGTACCACTTGAATCCTGAATGACATTATTTCTCGTTTAAATATGAAGAATATTGATAATGGTCAGTTTTTGAATTCTATATGCCACTAGCCAAGTGGTGAGGGCGTGATTCAAGGACTTGAAAGATCCGAGTTCAATCACGAGACTAGAAAAGAAATTTTCTGGTCAGACGGTAGTGACCACTATTCACTGTAGGGTCAAAAATTAACAGTGCTGTGTCTAAGGTGGCTAAGGGACACATTAACAAAGTTTCACAGAAAACAACTGAACTCGCACAAGATACAAGCTTCTGAGGGTTCACCACGAGGGGACTTGGAGTTATCAGTATAATCGTTATCATAATAATAATCATAACCATATGTTATAGTTAAAGCTCCATACAGAAAATGCGGAAAATGGAAAAATATTTCGACAATTACTACGATGTTATAATCATTTATTTAGTCCCCATATTTCGAATATATCTTTTTTATTTTCAATACTTTTGGTCACTATAAACTACTACAACGTCAAAAATAGGTGGAGTTATTTGATGAGAGTTGAGCCATTTTTTCGCGTGAATCACGGTTCAAAACTATTTCAAAAACATTTCGAAGTAAACGTCACCAGTTCATGCATCGCTAAAATGCCACAATTTCAAAACGGTGACGTCATCATAGAAATGTCAATTCAATTTATGAATTTAAAAGTTAGAAACATGATAAGTACACGGACATAATAATAAAAATATTTATAATTTTAGGTGTGTTTATTTGTATATTATTATTAAATCTTGTATTTTCAAATTGGACTCCAATCATTTTATGATTAATTTGAATGTTCTCGTCCTGATTAACGACTTGTTGGAAAAAATATACGCAATATTCATATTGGTTGAATCAAGAGGAAGAAGCCGTAAAATCAATTTCAAAAATTTGAACATAAATTACAAAACTAAATAATATTTCAGAATTCTAAAATAAAGGTGTGCTCTACTCGAAGTGATTTATTACTTCACAGTCACGGGTTACAATGCATTATTGAAACAAAGCTGTCATATTCAAATAATATTCAATGCAATGAAGAACGGTTATTATTATTTTTATTCAAAATAAAAACGGCGAGAACAAAATAAATCCAACAAACATAACCTATATTCTTCAATCAGCTGATTCCAAACTTCAAACTGCAGTTCGAACTATTCCGCTACCTGCTTTCAAACCGCTTCAAATTATTTTGAACCATTTGGTGCGTGGCGTCACCAGTTCGACGCGAAAACACGAATATTTCAAAACAGACGAAATAGTTTTAAAATATTGTCACGCGAAAATTCGGCTTTGGGTTAACTGTAATATTATACAGGGTCTTTCACGAGGAACCTCACCCATATTTATACGGGAAACTACTGAACGTATTTTCATGAAATTCAGCACTTATAAGTATTTCACGATGCTGATGAAATCTAAAATATTTTCAAGGCATGAGCACCTCCGGTTTTTCCGCAAATGACGTCAACTTCCGTTTTTCAAATTAGAACACCATTTTTTTTATTGCAGAAATAGATTCCTTAGAAAATTTCAAGTTATTTTGATGTAACATTTTTCAGTTTTGGTTGGAAAATTCTCTCTGAGCCGGAAATTTCGAAAAAAAAATCGAAAATAGAGCTCCGCTGAAACAAGAATAACTTCGAGGTTTTTGAATGGAAAATTTTCATTTTTGGGATTTTTCAAGATGTAAGATTGATGTATCCACTTTGAAAATTGAAATCGCGATTCATGATACAGGGGGTGAAAAAATCGCTTTCAAAGTTAGGGATGACAAGATCGTGAAAAATCAATTTTTTCAAATTAGAACCCCATTTTTTATGGCAGATATTGAATCTACGTTAAAAAATAATGTGAATGTATGCATCACACCCTTGCCCTAAAATGCTTTTTTTCTGAGTTATTCACAAAAAACGGTTTTTCGTCTTGAATTTTCAGCTTTTTCTTTTCCCTTCACGCCAAAAAGATGAAATTTTCAGGAACTGTTATTTGAACCATGCTGTAGATTTTTCACCGCTTCTTGAAACCGACTTCAAGTTACTATTAGGAGAACCATGGCAAACTCTCGCAGTTATAACTAGAGAAGATGCTCAAAGTTTTGACCGTTAATTTCTAGGCATTTATTTATACGTCTCAGGAATGCTTCGTGCGTTGCTCTTCTTATTTCATCGGGAGGAAGAGATCTGCAAAAGTGTTTAAAAACCAAATTGAGTTTCAAAACTATGAATCTAAAAATCTAAACAAACCTGAACGCATTTCTGACTCGTTCTATGCAGTCCTCTTTATCAGTCAGGGGAGTTGAGTAGACAATATTTTTTATCCTACCCCAAACATAATAGTCTAAAGGAGTTAAATCGGGAGAACGTGGTGGCCAAAGATGTGGACCATTGTTCGCCAACCATCGATCTTCAAATAGCCTGTAGAGGATATTTGACACATTGAGTGAATTGTGTGGAGGCGCGCCATCTTGTTGATACCATAAGTCATTATGGTTCTGTACTAGCGGCTCAATTATTTGTGTCAATATGTCAGAATATCTATCTCCTAAGGGAGAACATTCTTTAAATAATGCAAACATGTGTAGTGTTCTATCTTACCAGTTAAAGTCCCATCATAAATGTGAACATCGAGAATTGCATTATTTTTGATGGCGCAAAAAACATTGAAACTCCAGGTCTCTTGAAAGTTCCATTGTCTGAAGTGGTGGTTGTTCTCTTCATCCCAATAATGACTGTTATGCCTATTCAAAGAACCATTCTTTGTGAATTTAGATTCATCTGTCCAAATTATACAGTCCAAAAAGTTTTCATTCTCTTGAAATCGAATCATCATAGCTTCGCAAAACTCTGTTCTCCTGACGAAATCAGTTTCTTTCAAATGCTGTACCCTATTGAATTTATATGGGTGCATTTTATGTTTTTTTAATATTCTCCAAACACTCGATTGAGATAATAGATAGATAGATAGATAGATAGTTGGTCTTTATTTGCAGATCATTATCACAACAGGGCGAAGTCTAGCAAGCTATTCAACTTAATCCCTGAAGCGATAGAGAATACACAACAAATTTCCAAAATTAAAGAACAATTCAAATCGATTTTAGTACATACAATATAGGTGTGACTAAGTTGTGTTTAGATTTATCATACAATGTGGACAAAATGAAAGATTCAATACAAGTAACAGATTAGAACACTTATTAATCATCTTTGACCCTACTGCTACACATCAGAAGGTGTTTGACTTTATTTCGGAACCTGGCTACAGGAAGACTCTTGTAATCAAGGGGCCACTCATTATAAAACTTCACAGCATTGTACACAAACGATTTCCGAAATAACGTTGTGCTATATTTCGGCAGGTGAAGACTATCCTGATCTCTCAGGTGGTGACTTCCCGATAGTTGACTTCTCTTAATGAAATGTTTCCTAGGATATCCGGGCAAGCCGGTTAGTAAGATGTTATGCGTAAGTGTCAACACACCAGCTTGAATTCGACTACCCATGTTGAGCCATCCCAATCGACTGATATCATCAGAAATACCGCGCGAGTATCTGGGAAGATTGAGAACAAAACGACAACATCTATTCTGCAATTTTTGAACTCTAGAGCGATCGAAACTATCAAGGCAAGTCCCATATACATAAATTCCATAATTAAAGTTAGAAAGCACAAGGCTCTCACAAAGGTGCTTGCGAAGATTCGCATCTAAAACTTTCCTGTTGACGTACAGGAGCTTTAGTGCTAAAAACGATCGCTGGAGCAGTTTATTGACGTGCAGAGTGAATTTCAATTTATTATCTACAAGAAGGCCGTCCCAGCTTCGCCCGGTGAGAAATTTGTTTCACGCGGCGGTTTCATCTTCAACGCTTCAACCTGCCATATCTTTTGATGTACTCGTTGTAATTGTATGATGTGACGGGCAATTTCGTTCTAAATTAAATACTGGGGATAAATAACGTATTAGGTTGGATAAGGATCAATACCCAATTCATAAAAACACTCCCAAATAGTGCATAATTTTGGAAAACATCTGATTACCATAAAAACAGGTTATAGCAAGTCAATCTTGAGAGATAGATATATGCTATCGCGGACTTTTTTGTAAAACTATTTAAGAGGTACATTTCCGTTCTACATTGTATCCACGTAAGTCTTACGGTTTTTGCAGCGCACGTGAAAATAGCTGATTATGGCTGATTTTTTTGTAATTATTGAAGTTATAGTAGAAATCCTCATTTTTTCTGGTGAAAAGTATAGCCTATGTCACTCAGGGATAATGCAGCTTTCTAAGGGTGAAAAAATTTCTGAAATCAGTCAAGTAGTTTCTGAGCCTTTTCGTATCAAACAAACAAAAATACAAATATTTCCTCTTTATAATATTAGTATAGATTATCACTCCCAAATTTCTACTAGTATCAACTCTTTCAAGTTCTTCGTCGCCCACGCAAATTCTGAAGGAGTTACTGAGCAGATTCAGGGAATTCGATGGACCAAATATAATGTATTTACACTTTGAAGAATTAAGTTCTAAGTTATGATCCCTAGACCAGTTTAGGATTTTCTGTAAATCAGCGTTTATTTTAGCCATTGCAATTGAGTAATCAGCTGGCTTGAAAACTAAATACATTTGTGTATCGTCGGCAAAACAATGTAATTGGGAGTGATGCACAGTATTGAATATGTCTGTTGTATACAATATAAATAAAAGAGGCCCCAGTATTGAGCCCTGTGGGACCCCAGCTCCTATATCAAACCGGTCAGAGAGCTTATCATCCACCTTTACTATCTGTTTTCTCTCAGTGAGGTAATCACGAAACACCTCAATCGCGCTCTCTTCTAGACCATAATATTTGAGTTTCGCTAATAGTAGCTCATGATCAATAGTATCAAAGGCCTTGCTGAAGTCCAGCAGCACAAGAGCCACTGCAAAAACCTTTGTCCCTCAAAGATATTATATCCCCTACAACATCTGTCAAAGCTGTACCTGAACTGTGAGATCTTCTGAAACCAGATCCCAGATCAGTCTCGGCATCTTTGAGAGAATTTTGAGGATTCACACGAAAATATGCAAGAACTGTAATTTCGTTGTTCTCATCTTCTACTACACTTTTTTCTCTGTGTATAGTTTTCTTAACGAAAGATCCGACATTTCTCAAGTTTGTCATGGTTCTGTTAATGGTATCTCTCGTTGGTCTGGGTCGGTCAGGAAACCTCTCAATGAACAGTCGAATCGTTCTATCTACAACTTTATTACATTCTCCATGAAGTAGAATGAGATTTAAATAATCTTCATTGGTAAAATTAGGCATAGTGATCGATTTTATAACTTAATACGAATTATCACCAAATTAATAGTAAGCACAAAATGCTACTGAATAAAGAGGAATTTGGCAGATGTAATTAATGATATCTATCATTAAAAAAAAAGAATGTCAAACATGGTAAGTTTCTGCATATGGTTCATAAGGAATTATTTATTTATCACTGGAGAGAAAACCGATGGCCGATTAGTTGAAATAAAGAGGTTTCCGATACAAATTTGAATCCAAATTCGCCATCTATTTAGGAACAACCTGTAACTTTTTTCTCTTGCATATTAGGGTAGTAAAATCTAAAACATGGTTTAAGTAACAGTTCCTGAAAATTTCATCTTTTTGGCGTGAAGGGAAAAGAAATAGCTGAAAATTCAAGACGAAAAACAGTTTTTTGTTGATGATGAAAATATTGACAGGCCTAAATTGGCTTTTGAATTAATGATTCCATTCATGTTCGAACGATGTGACACAAAAATCGACAATTTTAGCTGTGAATATACCTATATTTATCGTTAATGTATTACTTTTTGATGTTATGTTGCTATGATTTATGTAAACAGAAGTAAGAAATGGAAGTTCATGCATGAGTAATAATTGTTCTGAGGGTTGAATTGAAATGTTCATTGTCTAGTTCGAAAAATATATTTTTCTGAATTAAGTACATACTGATTCAATTTTTTGAAGCAAAAATAAATAACTTTTATGCATAAAAATAGATTTTATGCAAGGTAATACAGGGAGTTCCCAAATAAGTGTATTAACGGTCAACTGTAGATTTCTCATGAAAAATTATTATTTTTTTCCCTTCTATTTTTTCCTTCGGTTCTTCGTTTCAGAGATACAGGATGTCAAAAATTTATTTTTTTTTCAGTTTTTGGCTACTATCTCAGGAACCGTTCGAATTACAGAATTGAGTTTCTGTACACACATTGTCACTAATAATAGGTACTTTTCTGCACTTTACTCGGTTTTATTAGACGTTTCAGTGGCGGAGATATTGAATTTGGACAAAGGTTTTATCCACCAACTTTTACACCGCAGGAAGAATTTGCATTCGCAATGCAAATTGTAAATTTCTTGTACTTTGGAAAACATTTGTAATCTTGTTAACTATGGTTGCTCAAAATAATGAAAAATAACTTTGCAATTTATACTTTAAAACTTAGTTGTCAAATTTTGTTGAAATTGAAAAACTTCAATCATCACTATTCATTTTTACAATTACAAGGAATTAACAATGCGTTAACAAATTCTTTTTGATCATAAAATGCTAGTTTTCTCGAAAACGGTTCACTTTAGAGTAATGAACCAAAATTACTATTTTTATGTAAAACACATTGGCGCATTTGAATTTGCTGTGCGAATGCAAATTTGTCCAGCGTTGTAGAAGTTTGGGGGTAGAACCTTTGTGCAAATTCAATATCTCCGCCACTGGCACGTCTAATGAAATAGAGTATAGTGCCAGAAAGTAGCTATTATGATTAAAAAAGTGTTTACAAAAACTGAATTCTATGATTCAAACGGTACCTGAGATATTCGCAAAAAACTGAAAAAAATATAGTATATAACATTACTAGCAAGGTAAGAGGGTTTTTACTGACGAGCCGCAGGCGAGTCAGTTACCTCCTTGAGCCAGTAAAACCCGTTACCTTGCGTGTATTGTTTTATATTTTATTTGTTTCTCATTTGTAAAAAGGTTAGATAAATTCCAAAAAAATCTCAATAATTTGTCGCAAATGTCGTAAGCTATGGAAGCGTTGCCATGAACATGTCTGTTTATTTTTCTTTACATTTGTTTTGGCGAAAGCGAAAATGAATGTACCAAAAGAAATTATTGAGGCAGCCAGCAGTGTAGCTTCAAGTTTATTACCTGCAAAATCAGCTTCAAGGTACGAGCGAGAATACGACGACTTCAAAAAGTGGCAAAACAAAAATAGTGTGATTGGGGTAACTGAAGATGTTTTGTTGGTCTACTTGAATCAACTTTCAGCTAGATTCAGCCCTAATACTTTATGGGCAAAATGGTCTATGCTGAAAAGCTGCTTGGAAATGAAAGAAAATGCCCCCGTTCGCAGGATTGTTTTCCTTAAAAAATTTATTGAAAAATATGACGTTTAGTTGTCATTTTCAGATTTCAAAAGGTAATAGCGTTTCTGAAACGAAAAAATAAGCGTTATACGCCAAAAAAGGCCAAGGTATTAAGTAAAGAAGATGCTGAACAATTTCTTTTACATGCTCCTGATGACCAGTGGTTGCTGGCGTTGTAACAATATTTGGGATTTTTGGATGTTGTCGATGTAACGAAATTCTCTCCTTAAACATGAATGATGTAGAAGATATGGGAAAATACGTTATGGTGACATTGCGGCAAACAAAAAATTTAACAACAAGAAGATTCACCATAACCGATGATGGCTGCAGTTTCAAGCCCTGCATGTTATACAAAAAATATGTGAATCTTCGGCCTCCTGGAACAGAAAGCCTAAGATTTTTTTTGACATACCGACATGGAAAGTGCATTTCCCTTAAAGCTGGCCAGCTCACTATTGATGGTGTCCCAAAGCAAATAGCGAAATATTTAGGTTTAAAAGACCCAGAGTTATACACCGGCCACTCTTTTCGCAGAACTGGAGCCACTATATTGTTGCATTTGTTGCGGATTCGGGTAGAGATATTTTAGCACTAAAGCCTGCAGGAGGGTGGAAGAGCACCGAAATTGCGATGAGTTATGTCGATGATTCGGTCAACAAAAAAATCGAAATGTCTAGCAAATTATTTGGTAGTAAGGAGAGTACAAATGTTCTGCAGTCCTCGAGTTCAGCAGTTTCTGAGTCAACAGATGGTTCATCATCAGTATCAACTGTTTCATCATCAAAAATCTGTGTTACTGGAAATAACAATTGTACCATGATTTTCAACATATATGACGATCAAACAAAGTTTTCTAATGTAAATAATACTACTAACTTGTAAAAATTTTGCAAGTTAACTGTCAGTTTTACAAGTTAGTGACTTGATAAAATAAACTTTCTTGATTAATATTGTGTTTTTGGAAACTGACGTTCACAAATGAGAAACAAATAAAATTAATTTTTGAACCCTTGTATCTCGGAAATGAAGATCCGCGGTGAAAAATGAGGGGAAAAAATGTTACTTTTTCATGACAGATCTGTAGTTGACCGTTTAACACACTAATTTAGGAACAGCTTGTACAGACTAGGATTTCAATAATTCCATTTGCTTTTTCTGGAATTCTTCTTGCTTTTGGCTATCAATATACAATATGTTCAATATACATATGGCGAAATTCATATCAATTCCAATTTTCTTGTTTTTTTCATTAATTTCCATGAACTTGTTTATTGTTTACAGCGGCGTAGCTACGTGGGTGCAAGGGTGTGCAGTGCACCAGGGCCCCTGACCTCAGGGGGCCCCCAAGCGCTGAACATCAAATCGCGTTTGAACTTAAAAAAAAATTCAAACTTTGATTTTTCTCTGTGATCTATTATGTAAATAACATTGTTTTTATTATATTCAGTTGTTGAAAAATGTGTTTTCCGAAATATCATCAAATCTAGGGATGTATTGCCAAAATTCACTGGTGAATCGGACACCTATCTAAAAAAACTAAATTCGACTAGATGGTCCAGTAGGGTTAACATAATTTCGGCAATCAAATTTCATTTTTTTCATATCATTCGTGCATTAGCTGAAATAGAAGAATAAATTCTTGCAAATAATAGCAAAAACAAGCAGAAATTTAAAAAAATTTTGAATTTATTTTCCTCGGCGATTTAATGCACCGCATTCTCCATGATATCAATTAAGCATCTGAAGTATTACAAAAATGCGATGTCAGTTTGAACGACGTATGCAGAGCTTTAGAAGAGACGAATACAAAGAAAAAAATTTATTGGAGTGACTTCGAGTCCTTCAAGTGCAAGGATAAGAAAATGTCATAGCATATGGTAAAGATCCCTATTTCGAAGAAAAGAGACAAAAAAAGATAAAAAATATTTCGATGAATTAGCTTCCGATCACCGATTTCGAAGCAGGGGAGAATTTTCCGAAATAAATATTTTCAATAGAGTGCTCGATACAATAATTTCCCACTTCTAGAAGTCGCCTTCTTATATTTCGGTTGCAGTTTTCAACAAACTGCCGAATCATTGGAAACTATTAAGTTTCGATAAATTCAAAAGAGAATTGAAGGCGCCCCTTGTAACAAAAGCGTATTATTCGCTCTCAGAGTTTTTCTGCGACACAAACCTATCTGTGATATGAGTATAGTTGGCTCTAGACTGTAAGTTCATTTTATGTCCATATTTACATTTTAATAATGCTTTATTTATGCTGAAAATTGACGAGTACACGCTATTGTATTAAGCCTGTAGTACAATAAAGATTCAATTGATTGAATTCAAGTTTCGGGGTATGACTGCAGTCAACAAAATTTTGAATTTTCACCATTATTTCTACTACTACTAGATATAGGTAGAAGAAAAAACTGTAATTCAAAGCTTCGACCAATTTCAAAGTAAATATTGCGATATGAAAGGGACCAACTTTTCAATTCAAGTTCTTAATATTTATCACCTATTTCTACCTGAATTGAATAAGGCATGGACAATTAATGAATTCTGTATGAAAATAATAAGGAAATACGGAATGCTGGAATGCGATCTAAAAGAAGTATTTACAGCAATATTACTTTTCCATACAATCTTACTGTCACCTCTGTAAAAGCTGAAAGACCTTTCAGCAAATTAAAAATAATATAATATTATTTGCGGAACACTATGAGCCAAGCTCAACTGCGACATTTATGGCTTATATCTATCAATTGAAAATGAAGCTGCATCAAGTCTAGATTTGAGTGAAGTCATTGAATCTTTCGCAAAGACTAGGTCTAGAAAGAGGTTGTAAACATATTTTTTCCGAAGGAATAAATGACTTCAAATCTAGACTTGACCTCTAGGTTCGAATCCCCAATAATCAATTTGAATTCATTCCTCGAATAGTTTATTCTTATTGTGATTTCACCAAATAATCTAACGTATCAATAAAAAAAATAAGGCTAGAAGGTCATAGTGACAATGACAATTTTTTTGTGAATATTTGTACATATAGTAAATATCTATAAAAAATGTTTTCAACGCCCTTTTTTTCATCCACATTAATATAATGAATTTAATATACCTACTCAAATACAGGGTCCGGCAGAGATGTATGACGTTTTTTGGATGCGTATAACTCGGCGAAGGGGAAGCCCAAATTTTTCGCAATGGTTGATATGTGACCGCAAGGAGTTGCCATTATTTCTTGTTCAGTCGCCATGGAGCCGTGGACGCTAGAGGAACGGGTGTTTGTGTACGATAGTTTCATTGAAACCGATTGTTCTGTGGTAGCAACTCAACGTAGATTTCGAACACATTTTAATGTTGGAAGGCATGGACGTGTTCCTTCACGAAACACCATCCTAAAGTGGGTGCACAATTTCCGTACGAGAGGTTCGTTGAGCCCTGGTGTACCTAGGGGCTGAGAAAGAACTGTTAGAACTCCGGAAAATGTGGCCTCCACGATCTCACCCCATGTGATTTTTTTCTGTGGGGGCACCTAAAAGCTCGTGTATTTATTGACAAGCCACGTACCCTTGACGAACTTTCTCTTGCAATCACCCGCGAAATTCAAGCAATTCCAAACAACATGCTGGAACGATGCATGCATGGACAACTTCACAAATCGGCTGCAGGAGTGTGTGGAAAAACAGGGCAACCACTTAGATGACATCATCTTCCGTTCATGATTATTTTTTATCTTTTTTTATGTGGTATCAATGGCAAACTCTCATGTACATTTAAAAAAAATAAAATTTCATTTTCCTCAAAATCTCACTTAGTTATGATTTTTTCAAAAACGTCATACATCTCTGCCGGACCCTGTACATAAATAACAACATAATGTATTCAAGTATATTCCTCAAACTGTACCTTGAGTAAGTTACTTTGCTTCTTCGAAGTATTTATATTTTGACTCGAAAACAATTCATTAAGGGGCCCCTCTTCGATTTTTGCACCAGGGCCCCGGACTATCTAGCTACGCCACTGATTGTTTAGTTGGCAACAAGCTGACGTTTTCTGTAGAAAAAAATTTGACCTATGAGGTCCAGAAATATCAGAACCATAGGGAACCGACGAATTCGTTATTATTACGATTCAAAAGTACTCAATCAACATCTTCTGAAGTTACGCCTACTTTCTATCATGAAAACGAACTACATTAAATTCAAATTGAAGTGAATAAAGTGACATCAGTGATCAATTAAAGTCATATTAGCGGGTTGACTATGAAAACGGGCCTGGATATATTTTGTGTAGGTACAATGCAAGTTGTGTTCTTTGAAATTCTAACGAACCTCTTTTTGCAAATGATGTCTAAAATCTGGTTTCAGCTTTCAGTGAATCCCGCAGGAAATTGCAGTGGCATACGAGAAACGTCTACACATCACATCGTACCTCTCGCTAGGGAAAATTATCCTCTAATTAATTTACGTCTACTTTTCATTCCTAACCAGAACGAATAGCTCTCCCACGCATTCCTCCGCAATCTCACGAACTATTGTTCCAGTTCCAACGTTCCGCTCTGGAGCCAAAAAAATAACATATTCGCCAACCCTACACTCGTGGAGTTTTCCACATCGCCGATTCAGAAAACGGAACAATGTGTTCTAATGACTTCGAATACGATTAATTATCGCCTAATCTTGATTCAGTCCCAACTCCACCCCTTCCTAACCGGGAATTATAATGTTGGCGGATGGCGAATGGCATATTATCTTGATTGTTCGCGACAAGCCATCCAGGTTCTGGAACGATGTTCCCGAATCACCACGGAAACTCGATCATCCGGTAATGCGTGTGCATTTGGTAATAATTGATGTGTGTATTGCGATATTTCATGGTATCGAGGTTTAGCACATAGTTGGTTTCTATCAAGGTCACTTATCAGGAGAGGTGAACAGATCAGCTTCAGTGCAGCGTAACCTAAAACATTTTAACAATGCTAATACTTTGATAACAAATATGTGGCTGGAACGCTTAGACTATAGAAAAAGGAGACGCTACTTTCAATAATAAATAGTGAAGCCAATTTTCAAAATCATCAGAACTAATCTGGATAACTACACTTCTATGGAATCAAAATGTAGTAGAAAATTATGCAACGTTGTGAAGTTTTTTGAATTTTCTAATACAACCAAGAAGAAAAGTACTTTCTATTGAAATTCAGTTACTCATTTGTTCGTGAATGTCATGAATGAGTATTTGTTCCTTCAAATATTGTGCATTCTTCACATTAAATAACGGTGGGTTTCACAAAGCGCAATCACCGGTAGAATAATGCCGCGGCATCTAATAGTCAAATTTATAATTTATTGTTTATGTTGGTGTATCACCCCGACAGATGGCGATGAAAATGTTGCGAGTCCTGTAATTTTCGAGTATATGGTTATTAGATGTTCTGTGGTTGGACCCAATCAACCATAGAGCCAGGTCTATCTAGCATACCTATCTTTATAGTGCTCTAGAAATAGTATTCTGTCTATGCTCTCGTTTGAATGGAAAGACCGTTAAAAAAATTGGAATTATACACAAAAACTCGATTCATATGTCCACCTGTTTATAATTTACAAATAATATCACAATTTACAAATAATATCACAATTGGAATATACACTACAATTATCAAATGAAAATGTGATATCACATGCATTTTAAGATTCATAACATATCATGTGACCTGAAAACAAGCGAATTCCACAATGTTTTTCAAAGATCTGTGCAAAGAAAAACAAACTCTGATTCTTGAATGGGCCCTTGAGTGGTTAACATAAGAATTGAGACCCATGATTCTAATCACAAAGTATGCTCATTGTTGTCAGCACTCTTTGATTCGAAGTATGATTGCATACATTTCATTTGCAATTTTTCTTTTTCGAATGAATAGAAGTAACATGTTTTCTAAGAGCCTCCTTGCCATAAGAAGCATAATCACACTTGCTACACTTGTGATTCTTTACTTTCCAATGAACCAATTCTACATGTTTGGTGAGACTCGCTTTATGACTTGAAGCAAAATCACACATATCACACTTGTGCTTCTTTAGGTTCAAATGAAGGGATTCAACGTGTGCCCTGAGAGTTTGTTTTGAATTAGCAGCATACTCACAAATGCTACACTTGTGTTTTTTGAGATTCAAATGAACCGATTCAACATGATTCGTGAGATTCACCTTACGACTTTTAGCATAATCACACTTATCACACTCGTGGTTTTTGAGGTTCAAATGAACTGATTCTACATGTGACTCAAGTGTTCTTTTCAAATTAGGAGCATAATCGCACATGCTGCATTCGTGGTTCCTGAGGTTCAAATGAACTAAGTCAACATGTCTTTGTAGAGTTCTCTTAATATTTGTAGCAAAATCACACATGCTACACTTGTGTTTTTTGAGATTCAAATGAACAGATTCCACATGTAGTCTAAGACAAGTTTTACGATTTGCAGCAAAATCACACATGCTGCACTCATGTTTCTTGATATTCAAATGAACTGATTCAATATGTCTTGCAATATCTGATTTACGATTTGAAGCAAGATCACAGAAGTGACACTTATATTTCATGAGGTTCAAATGAACAGAATCCACATGTTTTTTAAGACAATTTTCACGATTTGCAGCAAAATCACACATGCTGCACTTATATTTCTTGATATTCAAATGAACTGATTGAATATGTCTTGCAATATCAAATTTACGATTTGAAGCAAGATCACAGATGTGACACTTATATTTCTTGAGGTTCAAATGAACTGATTCAACATGTACCTGGAGATTCCTTTTGAAATAATTAGAATAATCACACAAGCTACACTTGTGTTTCTTTAGGTTCAAATGAACGGCTTCAACATGTGCCTTGAGACTATTTTTTAAATTAGTAGCATAATCACACATGCTACATTTGTGATTCTTGAGGTTCAAATGAGTGGGTGAAGACTGGTTTTTTGCAATCTGTACATTCTTCACTCGGTATTCTTCCCTGTCGTAAATTCCTTTATCGTCTGTAAATTGTTCGGTAATGTCAATGTTTTCAGTTTTTTCAATATAAGGTTCCATACTGCACTGGTGATACTTGGGGTTCAAATGAACTGATTCTATATGTTTTCTAAGATCATCTTTAACATTTGTTGAATACCCGCCTATGTAACAAGTGGATTTCTCAATATTCAAACGAACAAGTACAACACGACATTCAGGATAAGATAAAACCTTGCCAGAATGGTTTTTTGCCATTTTTCCTTCGATACCTCCATTCTTCACCCGGTATTCTTCCATGTCGTAATTTCCTTTTTCATCTGTAAATTGTTCAATAATGTCAATGTTTTCAGTTTTTTCAATATAAGGTTCCATTGGTTCATCATCTTCATGAAGAGCCCTGAAAGAAATCGGAATAATGTCGTGAAATAGAAGGTTATCAAAAATCAGAAAAAATATAAAAGAACTTTTTTCAATATTCTCACCCTTCAGCAGTTTCATCTGATTGTTCTTTCTTAAATTCTACACTTTTATCATCAATACAGTGATCGTCGGCGTGCATTTTTTCCATTAATATTTGAACAGGTTTGCTAGGAGGAATACAGTGAAACACTCAGTTTTCAAGATTCAAAAAGTACGAGTCAAAGACATAAACTACGAGTACGTAGTTCATAAATGAATTATTGTATTAGGTTAAGTTCACAGAACATATAATAGGTTAAGTTCATAGAGTCATGGCAGTGCCCTGGCACCCGATCTTTTCTCCATTCAAGGCCGAGGTCCTCGGATATAAAAAGAGATGGGTAATCTGGAGGCTCTGACTAAAGAGAGACGGACATAGTTTGCCCACCAAAGTTGGTGGGCAAGAAGCAATTGGAAGGCATCAGTGTTGCCGTTACAACAGGATTATCGTTAAATTTGCCGAATTGTTTTCTACTAGTTGACGGTATAATTTTTTTCATTATGAAAGCCGCAACGGACGGCGAGCGATAATATAATATATAGATTAATAGTGCCTCAACTGAAAAAAAAATAAAATAAGTATTATAAAATAATATCCTTAGCTCCCAAAAGAACTTGTTATATATTTTGCTATTAGCTCCAGCCAAAGCACAGCAATATCAATTGGGAAATAGTCTTATCCTCTTGAAGATAGTTGTGTCGTCTCAGAATGGTCTCAGAACTCTGAATATGGAATATATTATATTCAGAAAATAACCCGTCTCGGAAAGTTGGGTTCGATTCATCAGAAAAAGCGGCAACATGGTTGACAAGGATGACTATACCAGCAGTCCATCTCTTGTTATATCCGAGGACCTAGCCGTTTTCCGAGGGGCTTGTCCATTTAGTTTATAAGTCTTTGAGTCATGGACGGTACGTTTTTTTTTTACACATGTTAAAAATTTCTCGTTCACAGAATAATAATTCAGTTCATGGACATAGAATTCTACGAGTCATAGAAATAGGAAATAGTATTCTGCCATATATCTAGCGTATGGTCCGTATATCCACCAAGTTCGGTTGGTTCATGAGAATCTATGGTTGGTGACTGTCAAGCATATATCTAATAATTCCTATAGACCAGTCCAACAAAACAGCTGATCACCTTTTTTCAAGATGGCTGCTGGGTCAAACAAATAACAAACATTTCTGCTATAGTGTAATTCTATTATAACTATCATTTTACATGGCATAATTGAAGACATTGAAGTTGAAAATTGAGAAACCAACAGAAACTACCCTGAAACACGTACCTCGTAACCTAGGAGCATAGAATAACTGGAGGGAAGGCTTCATACGCTCGACAGATCATTTTGAACTGCCAATAACGGCGGAGGTTAGAGTTTCGTGTGACGCCCGATAGATAACGCTGAGATCCTTTATTCAGTAACATGTCAGATATTTTGTTCTATGGCGCTACAATTGCAAAGAATATAATGTGGTTGTCATTGTTAAGATGACTAGAATAATGGTGTAGGCACTGATTAGATTTTGTTTCGATCAAATTGAGAATATTATCAATGTTTCGTTCGTTCCACTTCAGGTGGCGCTATTCACAAATTATGACTGATTTTTATCAGTTATTTCAAATATTTGAATTTATTCTGGCGAAAATGGCGTGTTAATGGTCGATAATTTTGTCAAGCAATAATGTATGTTTATATTCTTGACATCCTGATGTATATTATTTCTTAGGAAAATTATAAAACTTTCATTATAAAAAGATGCCATTCTGCTGTCATGTCATAATTGACTTTGGTAAATCAGCTGTTGATGCATCAACCAAATTGACAACGGAAAATGCACTGAAATGAGATTGCGGCGCCGCCACGAAACATTTCTAATATTTTCGATTTGGTCGAACGTCATTCCATTCAAAACTTGACGAGTGCCTACACCATTATTCTAGTCATCTTAATGCCGGCCATACACGTTACGGTCTACCGGAGAGGTATACCTGCGCAGGTATTCCTGTGCAGGTATACCGGACGTCGGTCGTGTCTCCCCGGTACCTTTCCGGTGTACCGGAGAGGTCTTCAGTTTTTTCAACGATGGCATCGGACGATGACGCACTAGCTTTGTTAGCCCTCGCATTAATTAAGAAAAAAGAAGAAACAAAACCAGTGAAAAGGAAACGAAGAAAATGGTGTAATGCCGGCCATACACGTTACGGTCTACCGGAGAGGTATACCTGCGCAGGCATGCCTGTGCAGGTCAACCGGAGCGTGTGTGGGATTAGACCTGTGCAGTTTTTTCAACCTGTACAGGCGACCGGTGCAAGATCGAATATCAATTTTTTCGGCAACCGTCCGGGAAGTACCCACTTCCCGGACGCTTTTTCTTTGAGAAAGTAGCATTTCCCGGCCTAGGCCGGAAAGTACGTACTTCCCGGCCTAGGCCGGAAAAACACGTCGTTGTTGTCATTGTTATGATCATCACAATAGCAACGAAATAACGGATGACAGTTCTGTTCTGTGTTCTGTTTAATTCAAATATGAATCAAAATCAATAAAGAGATGTGTCATCTCATTGATTTGTAATTCTTCACGGTTGCCGAAAAAATATTGTACGCAACACGCCCGGAAATAGTTTTTTTGGACTCACAGACTTCCAGGACTCGCCTCCGGCTCGTCCTAGAATCTTGTCTATTCGTCCAAAAAAACCCTATTTTCCGGACTTTTTACGTAAATTACTATTTTCGGCAACCGTCCGGGAAGTACCCACTCCCCGGACGCTTTTTCTTTGAGAAAGTAGCATTTCCCGGCCTAGGCCGGAAAAACACGTCGTTGTTGTCATTGTTATGATCATCACAATAGCAACGAAATAACGGATGACAGTTATGTTCTGTGTTCTGTTTAATTCAAATATGCATCAAAATCAATAAAGAGATGTGTCATCTCATTGATTTGTAATTCTTCACGGTTGCCGAAAAAATATTGTACGCAACACGCCCGGAAATAGTTTTTTTGGACTCACAGACTTCCAGGACTCGCCTCCGGCTCGTCCTAGAATCTTGTCTATTCGTCCAAAAAAACCCTATTTTCCGGACTTGTTACGTAAATTACTATTTTCGGCAACCGTCCGGGAAGTACCCACTTCCCGGACGCTTTT
Organism: Adalia decempunctata; assembly: GCA_951802165.1. Lineage (NCBI taxonomy): Eukaryota > Metazoa > Arthropoda > Insecta > Coleoptera > Coccinellidae > Adalia > Adalia decempunctata. Next base: position 35,911,948 of record OX637695.1, on the reverse strand, counting down.
TCTTTGAGAAAGTAGCATTTCCCGGCCTAGGCCGGAAAGTACGTACTTCCCGGCCTAGGCCGGAAAAACACGTCGTTGTTGTCATTGTTATGATCATCACAATAGCAACGAAATAACGGATGACAGTTCTGTTCTGTGTTCTGTTTAATTCAAATATGAATCAAAATCAATAAAGAGATGTGTCATCTCATTGATTTGTAATTATTCACGGTTGCCGAAAAAATTTTGTACGCAACACGCCCGAAAATAGTTTTTTTGGACTCACAGACTTCCAGGACTCGCCTCCGGCTCGTCCTAGAATCTTGTCTATTCGTCCAAAAAAACCCTATTTTCCGGACTTGTTACGTAAATTACTATTTTCGGCAACCGTCCGGGATGTATTCACTTCCCGGACGCTTTTTCTTTGGGAAAGTAGCATTTCCCGGCCTAGTCCGGAAAAAATCATGTCGTTGTTGGCATTGATATGATCATCACAATAGCAACGAAATAACGGATGACAGTTCTGTTCTGTTTAATTCAAATAAAAATTAAAATGTATGATAAAGAAATGTGTCGTCTCATTGATTTGTAAATCTACACGGTTGCCGAAAAAATATTGTACGCAACACGCCCGAAAATAGTTTTTTTGAATACACTCTTTAAATTAAGCTCAAAAGCCGAAACTTTTTGGGTCGGTAAAGAAGGTTTCCGCAATATCTTCAATTCTCCACTTTCAAATGGCGGCTCAAAGCCATTTCTGTGTTCTGAACTGTCATTGGTGTTGCCATAGTTTGATGGGGATTGAGGAGGTTGCATTTCTTTTATTAGATGTTCTGTGGTTGTCGCCGTCAGTTGTCTCCACGTCCACGTATATCAAATAATCTGAACACATCTCTTAGCACCGACAAAAGCTGTGTACTGTTCCAAAACAATTGCAAAGATGGGAATACCACAAGAAAAACTACTTGGTCCAATTGTATTTATTTTATATCTAAATTCAGACAAAGAAATTCAACCAATTTCATCATATTGTGACAAGTACGGCCCTGTGCATCCAGCGCTTCGGCCCGATCGAGAGGTTTCTGGAAACGCGTGGAGTGTTCTATCGGACGTAACGGCCGCGAATGATTCGGGAAGGTTCCAGATGGTCCGGACTTAACTAGAAACAATCGGCGTGATACATATAAGGGGCCCATCGACGGATGAGGGATTCATTCAGTTAGAGACAAGCGACGAGTGAAAATAAATACTAGTGCAAATAAATCAGTTGAAATAAATTGTACAGACTTTTGTTAGAATAAGTTCATTAGTTATTAATTATCAGTGTTATATAAAAGTAGTGTAAATAAATACACTACTGGAAAAAATTAAAGGATCGAAAAAAAATTCCAAATTTTTCGGCAATTTTCAACATGCCGTAACTTTGAGAGGAATGGTCGTACAAGGAATTCAAAAAGAGGAAATTGTAGCTCCAAGTGTCTTGTTTTCGGATTAGAACTTCAAAAATTTTAAGTTTCATCGGTTTTCGAGTAATGATAGAAAAATCAGCAACAAAAAAATTCTCAAAATTTTACCACTTTTTTTTTTCTTGTCTTCGAGCGTGGTAATTTTATTTTTGCATAATCGTTATAATGATGGGATACTTTGTTAATTCAGCTTTAATTTATTTTTTTATTGACCTCAATACGTCCACTTCTTGCCGAGATATCGGTCTTCAAATGGAGAAGGATCCATTTGTCTTTGATTATCGATTTCTCAGCAACCAATGATCGCACAGAAAATTGAAGGGGGGTTTCAAGACCTTAAATGAACTCCCATTAATGAACAACCATTGCTTATTCATAGAAATTTTTTTTTTTAATGTCGCATCAATATGAAAATTTAACAAAAAAAGGGCTTTTGGTGGTTTCTTGGAAAATCTACCGCTCGATCGAAAATGTTGAGGAAACCAATAATGTTAAGTGTGACTTTCACAGTTCAATCTATATATATAAAAGAAAGATGTTGGTTACACCATTTATAACTCGAGATCGGATGGACTGTTTGTTATGAAACTTCATATATGGATTCGTCTACGGTCTGGTTATTATAAAATACAATAAAACTTTGAAAAGATCGATGAAAATTTCACTCATACAGGAAATGCTTTTCCTTCTTTTGAGTAAGGTCACTAGGTGTCGCTACAGTTACAGTTACGCTACAGTGACTCTAACAAGACAGTGGCGACAATGGAGTGTCTCGTTTTTGATTGGTTCACGTGACGAAATCCGCCATTAAATTGCTAAATTTCTTTGTTTACATCGTGGATAAATATAACCTAGCATTCTCGAGGATCGAGCACGCTGCATTATCGTATTTCTCGTCCCTCATAGTCGTTCCTCGTGCGAAGAAAGGCTTTTTGATGAAAGATTTCCCCAAAGATCCATTGAGGAGGCAACAGTGGTTGATAAAAATGAAGAGGGAAAATTGGAAGCCTACGGATTATTCTTGTTTGTGTGAGGTAAGATCTTAATTTTATTCTCTGTCTGTTCTTAAGTTACAAAACATACATTCTAGGTTCATTTTGCTCCAGAAATGTGGGAGAAAACTAGAGTAGATAGACAACAGGCTTTAAAATCCAATGCTGTACCTACTCTCTTTTTATTTACACAACCTGCGAAAGTTAGAAAATCATCAAAAATAAGAAAACCAATATCTCCAGAAGAACCAGATATTTTACATTCAGGTGAGTACTGAAACTTACGAAGGTAAATCAGGTCATAAAAAGTTACATGTATAATCATGATATTAAGAGATTTCACATTATCCCCAGATGATATGTCATCAGAAATCCCTGATACGATCCAATGAGGATGAAAATAATCCATCTTCTTCTCCAGTGGATTTGAACAAAAGTTCTTCGCCTCAGACTACTAGCGATGATACTCCAATACCAAACATAACATTGGATTCCTCCGAAAAATTAAAGAAATTAGAGAAAATGTACTTACGAGAAAAGCTCAGGGCTAGGAAGTACAAAATACTTCTCAGAAATTGCACAAAAAAATATAATTTATGAGATGGCAAATTTGAAATTTGATATTCCAAATTGCCACAATTTAAAAGATAAAATCATTAAATGATTTATTTCCTTTCGATTGAAAATAAATTGGAAGAGGAAAAAATCACAATCGAAAAAATATAGCAGCAAGTCAGTAGCTGGTAATTTACTTTGAAGTGGACTGAATTTTAATCAATGTATGTAACTACTCGAACAACATTTATATTCTCTAATTTTGTATATATGTATTCTATATGTAAATATTGCAATATAAGTTTGAAATTTTGGTGTACTCTCTTTATTTTACAATGAATCGATATCATATCATCATATATCTTGGATAGGTATATGATAATGTATGAAGTAGTTAGATAAGTTAGTTCACAGGTTTTAGACCAGGGGCAAGATATTAAAAACAAAGTCAAGTTGTTATTGGCTCTATATATTTTGTTACGAATTGTAACTTCTTCAGGAGCACAATTTGTAACGAATTATATAGATCCAATAACAGTTTGACTTTGATTTGAATATCTTTCCCCTGGTCGAAAGCCTGTGAAGTATCTAGTTCAAATATCACAACCGTGAAACATCTAATTCATAATGTATGTACATATCTATAATGATGGACTTGGTGAATCATTAAAATAATGAAATAAATTTGTCATAGGTATTGAAAACTGTGCTTAAATATTGCTAGGATATTCTCCAGTTTTCACACTTCTGATTTTTCCTTCAAATGAAACCTTCGTTGATGGGGCAGTCCTGCAAATCTGTTGTTTACATAGAAATTTCAAATAATAAAACCTGAATTTTAAGGGATGTTATATTTCTTATACCTCTGAATAAAAAATGATTATTTCATTTTTTCTATTATCGTTTCAAACTTTCGAAACTATTACTTTCCACGAGCATTCACGTTTCGAAAGTCGTCTTTTTCCAAATTCCCATGCATATACGTGTAGAAAAAGAATAGAATATCATTTTTCCGCACGCAAATAATGAATATAATCAAAATATATTCCAAATAAAATAGAAAGTCAAACGTCAAACTAATCAGCTGATTCTGATTTAGTCCGCCATTAAATTGCTAAATCAGAATGGGCGGGGCTTAGAGGCCCAATTGTCGCCACTGTCTTGTTAGAGTCACTGTAAGTTACGCTACAGCTTAGATTGCGTTAGATTACGATGTAAACATATAGTGTGTAATTTGGGTTGCCTCCAACTCTGCGCTGTTGACCTAAACCAAAATGGCTTAGCGTAGGAGTGCAGATATCTAAAATGATTAGATTTCGTTGAGATATGAGGGAAAATTCGTTCTTACCACTTCAAGTGGCGCTATTCACACATTATGACTGATTGTTCTATACTATACTTAACTGGTTATTAGTTATTTTCACAGTTTTATTTATTCAAAACAAAATAAGGTAATCGCGAAGGGCTTATATTTGATATTATCACCATTAGATGGCGATGTGCAGAACTTATAGTACCATGAAAGGCTATTACCAGATCAAGAAGCGAATGAATATCACAGTGAATTTTAATCGAAGTGTCAAGTATATCGGATTTTGGCGATCGGTTTCAATCGTGAATTGTCTATTCTCATCTACTCTCATAATTTTTGAAATGTTTTCGAATTTCTGTTTTTCTGTTTGGGAATTAATATGTTTGCCATAATTAGTAATTACGTACATTTTTGTTTCTGTTCTGTGTGACAGCCCATATCCATGGGAATATGGAAATCTCGCTGCTCCACCAACTGAGATATTTACCAATTATTTTAAGCTGAGCACCAAAAGGCTAAGATATTTAAAATAGTGGTGTGGGTACTAATTAGATTTTGATTAGCCAACATTGAGAATATTAGAAAAGTTTCGTTTTTTCCACTTCAGAAAGCGCTATTCACAAAATAAGTTCTAATTTTATTAGTTGGTTCAAATATTTGAATTCATTCTGGTGAACGTCAAGAAGGAAAATAAGAAAATGTCTTAGCGTATTTGTGAAGTGAAGTTATAGTACTATAGACAAAGTACTTCAATTCAAATTTTCAGCGTTGTATTGGCAGAACTAAAGTGGTTTATACAGTGATCGAGTGATCAGAGAGGTAATTCATAATTGGAACTATTTCTCATCCATACAATTCGATCGGGATTTATATTTGCATTCGTGTTGTCATTCATTACAAGATAGGTACTGCAATGACAGAACTGTGAAGCATTTAAAACAAAATGTTATATGTTCAACAATTGGATACCACTTAAATGAGGAGAATTTTTTTCGTACGAATAACAATATGTAGTACTAAAATTATGTATATTTTGCCTAATTCATCGCCTGCTTGAAAAAATAGCAATGATTAGTTTATACAACGGTAGGTTTCACAAAGCGTAATCACCGATGATCGGAGCTTGATCTAGCACCAAATAGATTTGACAGTTCAAAAATCAGAAATCGGAGATCAACATCTCCGATCACCGGTGATTACGATTTGTGAAATTCACCGTAAGTATCATTTAAGCTAAGCGTCCACATGTCCGCACCGCACGCATCGGACGGATCGGATCAAACGGATTTCGGTATTCTTTGTATAGAAACTCGTGCAAGCCCGTCCACAGACCCGCACCGGACGCATCGGAGCATCGGCATTTCTGCAATGGAGATCCGTAAATCCGATCCGTCCGATGCGTACGATGCGGACATGTGGACGCTTAGCGGAACAAAGTTCGCCGGGACAGCTAGTATGTTGATAAAAACCTTTCGAAGAGCCAACTCAATTCAGCGAGCCGTTTTTTTGTTTGACTCGATTGAATTTTTGAAAAAAAATAAGGATCACGTTTTTTGCTCTGAGAAGCTCGTAATCTTTAAAAAAGGCAAAAAAGAATTTTCTCGAGCTTTATCCACATTTTAATTGCAGATAGTTCATAAATTTCCAGAACATAACCGCCTTGGAGCTTGCGCTTCAGCAAATTTGGAATACCATTCCACAGCCTCAAATTACTCAAATTATTTTTCTTTTTTTGAAATTTATGAACTATCTGCAATTCAAATGTGGAAAAAGCTCGAGAAAATTCTTTTTTGCCTTTTTTAAAGATTACGAGCTTCTCAGAGCAAAAAACGTGATCCTTATTTTTTTTCAAAAATTCAATCGAGTCAAACAAAAAAACGGCTCGCTGAATTGAGATGGCTATTCGTAAGGTTTTTATCAACATATTGAACTGTGAAAGTCACACTTAACATTATTGGTTTCCTCAACATTTTCGATCGAGCGGTAGATTTTCCAAGAAACCACCAAAAGCCTTTTTTTTGTTAAATTTTCATATTGATGCGACATTAAGAAAAAAAAATTTCTATGAAAAAGCAATGGTTGTTCATTAATGGGAGTTCATTTAAGGTCTTGAAACCCCCCTTCAATTTTCTGTGCGATCATTGGTTGCTGAGAAATCGATAATCAAAGACAAATGGATCCTTTTCCATTTGAAGACCGATATCTCGGCGAGAAGTGGACGTATTGAGGTCAATAAAAAAATAAATTAAAGCTGAATTAACAAAGTATCCCATCATTATAACGATTATGCCAAAATAAAATTACCACGCTCGTAGACAAGAAAAAAAAAAGTGGTAAAATTTTGAGAATTTTTTTGTTGCTGATTTTTCTATCATTACTCGAAAACCACTGAAACTTAAAATTTTTGAAGTTCTAATCCAAAAACTAGACACTTGGAGCTACAATTTCCTTTTTTTGAATTCCTTGTACGACCATTCCTCTCAAAGTTGCGGCATGTTGAAAATTGCCGAAAAATTTGGAATTTTTTTTTGATCCTTTAATTTTTTCCAGTAGTGTAGTTTAATTATCCCGAACGTTTTAATAACGCAGAAAACGTTACAATATGCTGAAGATACATCTTCATAAAAGCTAACAGTTGGCCTGCGGTAAAAATTTAATGAGTAGAGTAGAACCATGAAAAATGTATATGGCATTCTTCTAGACAATGGCCACACACCCTAAGTTTTCATTTATTTATGTATATTGGAAATAAACAAAGTAGACAATCATAAATATCTACGCCTCATTCTCTTTAAACATCTCAAATGGAATATTCATATCAAATCTCCATATATCTAATAACATCAATATGGATTATACCCCTGCTTTTCGCAGTCACAAAGTGAAGCCAAATCTTTGGTAACGATTGAGTTGTACGCTTGCGTCAACTGGAAATGCAAAAATTGCGACGAATTTAGAGGTTATGTTTATTCTGAAAGACAACAAGAAAATAGATATCGAGAATAAAAATATGTCACTTAAATACTCTCAGTTCAATTATAGAATATGAATAGGAGTTAACAATGGGCGCGTTCATCGGACTAAGCAGCTACCGCTCCGATCCATCGGTAACAGTTGAGTGACATCGGAGTTTTATGAACGACCTTTTCGCTCCATGCTCCTTCATATGTCAAAGACACATGCTTTGATGTCGTACTCTAGTTTATTTTTCATTTTGAAATGAAACTTCAACCTATCACCATCAACAAACTTCACGCTTTTGACATGTAGCATGAAAATAGCGCTCAGGTAGCATAAAGGTTCATCCGACTTTTTCACAACAGTTCGCCAACTGTTGAGTCCGATGAACGCGCAACAATGATATTTGGGACTTGGAGAAAACGGAATTAAGCGATTGAAACATATCACATGAAATTGTGTGGTTATGATCGAAACTATTCACATGAAGTTAAGATTGACATACGTTTTACGACATAAATAAGATGTGTCGGAGAGAGACAGATTTAAAAAATATTTTTATTCTGAATATTGCCGCACAAGTGCAGATCTGGATTGTTACCAAAGCCCAGCTTCAGTTTTGATTGGCTCATGGCCCATATAGGAATAATTAGATATATGCAAATCTCTTTCAAATATATTCAGTTAGGTATCTGTAGGTACATATATTTTACTGTATTAAGAACATCCTAAGAAGAGACTCGCTTATCTTAGTTTATTAATCCCTAGCCAAATTAATACTCAGATATTAAATGTTAAAACAACATGGCTTCTACCTTCTGTCAAGTCATAGTTATATTCCTATCGAAAATTCTGTCACTCTAAAAGATAGTTCTAGGGTCTACTATCTCTACTTCACTACCACAGTTTATTTATGATGCATAACTATATATTTGGCCTAACCATTTCGGTTGTCCGTTAAAATTGCGGTACTTTATTGTCTTCAAGCGATTATTTGTGAAAAAAAAAGAATGTGATTCTGGTATCGAAATAGAAAAAAGAATCCAATATATCAGTTTTAACCAATCTGAGATCACGCACGATTTCTCTTATGTGAATTTTATGATTTTAATGAATTTGCTTGAAGCAATTAGGATTACCAGACCATGAAGGGTAAATTAAACATGGAAATGGATTGTATTAATCAATTTAATGATCAATAATCGACACACAAATAATATTTTATTAACAATTGGCTCAATTTAATAAGCTTCTCCTGGTATCAATCGATTCAGAAGAATAGTTACAAAAATTGGATCGAAATAAAATGGTATGAAAAATACGATGTTATTCGAGTTGATTCTAGGAGATGCCCTGAATTCGGAAAAATTCTTTTATGATTACACTTTCGATGACAATTAAGAATATAATTGTATATGTTGAGATGAATATTATCGACAGAAGTACTGATGATACAGTTTTCATTCCATTCTGCAGGTCAGAGATAATTTTATTTTATTCCTATAGATACATTGATACATAATTCACTGAAAATATTCATCCACAAAAAAATACTTTAGAATTATTAGCACTCCGATCCTGACGAAAATAGAGCATGTTTTATTTTCTCGCTGTACAAGTCGAAAACGTTTGAACTTTTCCTCTTTGATCACACCAATACAATTAAGGAGGCAGTAAAACTGCGCAATGATATTCTGAAACAGAATTTCTGGAAATCAGCAAGAATATATCAATACATTTTATTGATAATATACAGGAGTTATCGAACATTCGCAGATAAGCTTTTCTGGTATCATATCAGAATCACTTATTGCTGCTATTTCCACTTCACAACTTCCCATATCAGTCACTTCTGGTATCAATTTCAAAAATAAACTTTTCATTCCAGACTTCACACCAGTAGAACATTCATTTTTTTTCGATTAATATTTATGAATATATGATAATGTTGTTACACCCTTTTAAATATACACATCAATTTATTCATATCCATACGGTAGAGGAAAAGACACTTTAACATTAACAAATAACAATTTCACGTTGTTGAGATATTGTCACATCATCTATCATTCGATAATCTATATCACTAAACTTGCATAATACCGTTACAGCTATCAAAACATAATATGGGTGCATTCACGTGTTGTAGTTATATAAAATACAATTTTTTTAACAATTCCGTTTAGTACATTCAGTCATAGTATCGAGTATGCATATTAGCGAACATAGTGAGAAGCAGTGGTATGAATTCTTACGGATCTATATTACATACAAAATGTTTCGTTTGAAGACCTTCAATTTTTGTGGTCCCCTAGAGTATCAAACAATTTTTTGATATTCATTCATTTCAATTTCAGTCTCAAATAAATTACATATTCTGAGAATAACCGATGTTTTCCGATTCCTACTGCTAACAACGTCCAACCAATAGTTAACATTAAGAAGCAATAATGGTTAAGAAAGATTTCAAATGGACTCCAAAAATTAACCAATCGGAAGCATAATAAGAATGAGTCAATAGACATTGAAGTGGAATAATAACGCACATGCTACGAAATATATAATTTATTGTGGAAATAGGCCAAATACCTTTCCTATTTGTACAGCATCGTTATTCATTGATACCTTAAAGATAATGACAGAGTACTGACCTATATTTTCAGCAAAGTATACAAATTAATCATCCTGCATAGGAATCATGTTGCCGTAAAAAGACTACGCTTATGATAATAAATTGTCATTTCATCGTAAATAAAGCATCAATACTTTTCAATGAGCAGAATAATTCATAAATAAAAGATATTGGAACAAGGGTCAATTTAGGGCGTATTCAAAGTAGCAGCACCATCCTTTTAGCCCATTATTGAGATTTCAGATATAATAGAGAGCCAGGCCGTCTTCTCCAATCATGAGAATGATTCCATAATGGCGGTCGAAACATGACGTTCCTCTAACTATTCGGAAATTTCATCGGAATACTCAGCAATTGCTCGTTCGTCAGCGAAAACTTATTTATGAACTTTATGGACACAGGTAGCTAATTATCTACTCAAAAAATTGCACTGGAAAAATATCCTTTTTTCAGCTTTTTATTCCAATGAAGTAATATTTTGGTCATTACTGTAAAATAACCAATTGTATGTATTTTTTCTTTTTTTGACCTAAAGAAACTACTTTTAACGAAGACTGAAAGACTCAACCTGTATACCCATGAGTTAATAGAACATAAAGAAGATTAATCAATTAATAGATTCGATGACCATTTTCTTGATTTTATTTAAAAGAATTGCTTGTTGATACTCTGCGTTAGAATTCTTTGGATCATGAAATTTCATTCGCATGATTTTTCGTTGTCAATAGTCACAAAGCTAAAAAATCAGTATGAACGAACGAACAATAACGAAGTTGTCATATTGTATTTCTGATTACATAGATGCATAGAATATCTGGTGTTGGCACTGATCCGATTTTCTTGTCGATCGAAAATCTGAGCTGGGGTCCTCCTTTTCAGTTCTCCTGAAAGGGAACGCTCTATTTTTAATTGCCGCAGTAGTACCTAGGAGCATAGAATATTCTATGCTCCTAGGTAGTACCACGACTGCGAAATATTGCTGATTATTTCCCAACTAGGACCCGCACTAAACTCTAGGGTGCCGTTTTTGATCTACAATTTTTTGTCACGATTTTTGGTTAGGAGTCGTTTATATTCATCTATCTGATGACGTGCATAAACGTACAGTACAGATCGACATGATGGAATATGGCATGGTGGGAGATGACGTATATATATATATAGGCGGTCTGCATATTCTTGAAATGAGACATCTGGTGGTGACTTTCGTCAAAACATGAAGTAAAGCTTAATGATAGGTTAGCTTATTGTTGCTTATTGTTTCTGACTTTTGAGCGAATTTTGGTGTTTATACAATGGATATTCAAAGATCTTTTGGATTTAAAAAAATAAAATTCGATCATTTCTCGAAAGGAAATGAAGAAAAAGGCCAAGCTTTGAAAAAAGCTGGTCATGTGTATGAGGTGAGAGAGCGGAGTGGTCTCATAACTTCTAAAGTAATCAGACAAACCTCTGTTAATTTGCCACCGTATACGGTCGAAATCACCGTAATTACATAACAGTCAGTATTATGATCTTTCTTTTAAATAATGCATGTTTTCCAGCTGGACAAAGAGAGAAACGTGAGGCGTGCAACATGCTCTTGCATTGCTGGAATTTCTGGACATTGCAAACATTTATCTGCGACATTTTTTTGCGTAAATGCTTCCCCCTACCTCAAGGGCCAAAAAATAATAAAAAAAAAATTTTATTAGATAACGTGCGTTCAAAAAACTTCGAGGTCAAGTAGGCTATGGAACCTGGAATGTCAATATTCTGCCGTTGAACGCAGTTCAAATATGGTTCAAATTCGATAAATAAATAATTTCCATAGCCTACTTGACCTCGAATTTTTTTGAACGCACATTATTATCATTTGTATGTAAGTAATTTATATTCTGTAAATTGTGAAATCCTCGTTCCTTCAATTTAATTATTTTTTATATTAGAGCCGTACAGAGTGTCAAATTCGTTTTTGCAATGGGTTGAAAACTTTAGGTCAATTTGATGAAGGGGTGGTAATAATGAATAAATATAACAAATTTGTAGTGTTTAGGAAATGCAAAAATATAGAAAAGATTTGTTTCCTCAGTTTCCTGGCCACTCAAATTTGTAGCTTGAGTTCAGGAGACCGGCAATTGAAATTTTGGATAAATTGGACGATTTATATTCATCATGTAAAATGGTGATTGTTTTCTTGGTAGAACATACTTTGTGTAAGTTGTTTGATTTTTGTGAATATTTTAGTTTTTGTTAAAAAATATTTTGATGTAGTTTTGACCGACTCATTTTTCATTTCAACCACTTTCCTTATTGCCGAACAGAATAGAAAATGCTAAAGAATATCTGTGAAACAGAGTTTAGTGTAGTAGAGTCCATATAACTCAACATTGTTTATGATACAGAGTAATGTACTTCCTTTAAATCCTAGAAGATATCCTTATTCATCATCTTCACAATTTGCGATAATTCAGATAATTGGTGGTTGAAGATTAGTTAACACACAGCATATATGTACAATGTCATCTAAATATTTAAATAAATTATATGGTATTTCATGTAAAATTCTATAAATTTTTATACGTTGAATTGATCTTTCTACATGAATTCTAACACTCGCAACACTATAAGTTTCTTCAACTTCTTCAAGAGATAGTTGGCCATTCAGAATCCATATTCAATTCAATAAATAAGTTATTGAAAAAAAAAACAACTCAAAAACCCTTAATATCGACAAAAAAATTAAAATTTCAACAGCACTTTAGCATGCAAAACACGGTAAAAGCGTTATGTTTTAACGCGAGTATTGCTTAATTTCACCACGGAGGCCGCCACCTACAAATATGCAGACCGCCTATATCGGTTACGTAACACAGTGATGTAGGTCCTCCAAGTGGATGCTTCTTTATCTTAGACTATAGGGTATAGTCAAAGTTCTTCATACCTTCCCTTGTTTCGACCCAGTTTCCTTCCCTCTCGTGGAAATAATTTCCTTCAATTACGAAAAAACAATGCTCATTCAATAGTATGTCTGCAGAAAGGTAATAATCTTTCTTACCAATTACAAAAAAATAACGAATAATATATGTTCATTGAATGAGGTTAAATTATTCTAATAATTCAGAATAATCAACTCAAAAAATATAGACGACTAGATATTCTTAACTCATATTAAAATTTCAAAATATACATTTCCAAGCAAAAACAAATAAATCCTCCACCTTCCTCCAAAAGTGAATATAAGACTTTATATACACGTTCATTTAGTATATCCATAGGGAATTATTTTTTTTATCACAAAGGGGACAAATTGTCATTTCAAAATAGGTTTCCTCCAGAACTTCACCAGGATTAGTTTCAACCAATTCTGAAATTCTTCTTCTGATGCCGCTTTTGTCTAACTAATGTCCCTTGGAATAGTTTCACGAAGAGATATCACAGAGATCTTGTTGGTGTGAATTCTGGATCCACCATGTAGCGATACTTGTGATGAAGAGGGTAAACCGTTTCAGTTGGAAACGACCGTGGTCACCTGCTTGTAAATTCATCTTGGATATGTATCTGAAAAAAAATTACAAGTGAATCTTGGCAATGTGATGAACGCCCTTAAATGTAGCTATGAATAAGATGAAGTAATCATATAGCAAGAAGTGAAAATTTAAATTGATAATTGGTACATATACATATGTGCCAATTATCAATTTCTACTACAGTAGAATTTTTAGTGAATATAATCAACTAGACCGAGAAATCATATTCGAAAAAGAATTGTTAGCGATCACCTATTCAATTAATGAAACCGCCAAAAGCTGTTTGGCTTTCAAATAAAAACAATTTGTTTTCACAAAATGAAATATATACACTTTCATCGTTGAACTACAATTGCATATGCCGAAGTCCTATTATAGAATCTCTGCTGACTGCTGCCAATATCGTTCGTTATTTATTGGTTTATCAATAATAGAACAATCATATAAAATTGATTCGGCTGAGAGAAAATTCCATATTCCCACAATAATTCCTATGCAATATTAACTTTAAAATTGATTGAATTGCATCGATTTATTGCTGAATTGCAAATTCGGAAGCCAAACTGCATTCAATTACCGTAAACTCAATCATCAACAATTAACGAATCTCATTGACTCGACCAGTGGCGTAGCTAGATGGTCCGGGGCCCTGGTGCAAAAATCGAAGAGGGGCCCCTTAATGAATTGTTTTCGAAGAAGCAAAGTTACTTACTTAAGGTACAGTTGAGGAATATACTTGAATAAATTGTGTTGTTATTTATGTATTTGAGTAGGTATATTAAATTCATTATATTAATGTAGATGAAAAAAAGGGCGTTGAAAACATTTTTTATAGATATTTACTATATGTACAAATATTCACAAAAAAATTGTCATTGTCACTATGACCTTCTAGCCTTATTTTTTTATTGATACGTCAGATTATTTGGTGAAATCACAATAAGAATAAACTATTCGAGGAATGAATTCAAATTGATTATTGGGGATTCGAACCTAGAGGTCAAGTCTAGATTTGAAGTCATTTATTCCTTCGGAAAAAATATGTTTACAACCTCTTTCTAGACCTAGTCTTTGCGAAAGATTCAATGACTTCACTCAAATCTAGACTTGTTGCAGCTTCATTTTTAATTGATAGGTATAAGCCATAAATGTCGCAGTTGAGCTTGGCTCATAGTGTTCCGCAAATAATTTTATATTATTCTTAATTTGCTGAAAGATCTTTCAGCTTCTACAGAGGTGACAGTTAGATTGTATGGAACAGTAATATTGCTGTAAATACTTCTGTTACATCGCATTCCAGCATTCCGTATTTCCTTATTATTTTCATATACAATTCATGAATTGTCCATGTCTTAATCAATTCAGATAGAAATAGGTGATAAATATTAAGAACTTGAATTGAAAAGTTGGTCCCTTTCATATCGCAATATTTACTTTGAAATTGGTCGAAGCTTTGAATTACAGTTTTATCGTCTACCTATATCTAGTGATGGTGAAAATTCAAAATTTTGTTGACTGCAGTCATACCCCGAAACTTGAATTCAATCAATTAAATCTTTATTGTACTACAGGCTTAATACAATAGCGCGTAGGTACTCGTCAATTTTCAGCATAAATAACGCATTATTGAAATATGTAAATATGGACATAAAATGAACTTACAGTCTAGAGCCAACTATACTCATATCACAGATAGGTTTGTGTCGCAGAAAAACTCTGAGAGCGAATAATACGTTTTCGTTACAGGCAGCGCCTCCAATTCTCTTTTAAATTTATTGAAACTTTAGTTTCCAATGATTCGGCAGTTTGTTGAAAACTGCAACCGAAATATAAGAAGGCGACTTCTAAAATTGAGAAATTATTGTATCGAGCACTCTCTATTGAAAATATTTATTTCGGAAAATTCTCCCCTGCTTCGAAATCGGTGATCGGAAGCTAATTCATCGAAATATTTTTTATCTTTTTTTTGTCTCTTTTCTTCGAAATGGGGATCTTTACCATATGCTACATTTTCTCTAGCCTTGCACTTGAAGGACTCAAAGTCACTCCTATACATTTTTTCTTTGTATTCGTCTCTTCAGATGCATAATTGATATAATTGAGAATGCGGTTCATTAAATTGCCGAGGAAAATAAATTCAAAATTCAACATTTTTTTTCTGCTTGTTTTTGTTCTTATTTGCAAGAATTTATTCTTCTATTTCAGCTAATGCACGAATGATATGCAAAAAATGAAATTTGATTGCTGAAATTATGTTAACCCTACTGGACCATCTAGTCGGATTTAGTTTTTTTAGATAGGTGTCCGATTCACCAGTGAATTTTGGCAATAAATCCCTAGATTTGATGATATTTCGGAAAAAACATTTTTCAACAACTGAATATAATAAAAACAATATGTTATTTACATAGTAGATCACAGAGTGTATTATATATGTGTTATGTAGTTCTATGAATGCATGTCAGTTGACATGACGCAATGTCATATGTTGTAAAGTCTATGACTTTGAGGTTAAGATGATGGCCATGAGCTACGAACGATTTGATAGCGTGCCACCTGTAAAGTTAATGTCACTTTGAATGTTGAAACTTGGAAATAAAGTATTCTGGAACTTCATCAAGAGTCTTAATAATACACAGAGAAAAATCAAAGTTTGAATTTTTTTTTAAGTTCAAACGCGATTTGATGGTCAGCGCTTGGGGGCCCCCTGAGGTCAGGGGCCCTGGTGCACTGCACACCCTTGCACCCACGTAGCTACGCCGCTGGACTCGACTGAATTGAACCAAAACGTATTCTTCCGTACAAAATAGTACCATTTAAAATTCCGACAATATTTGTGCGATGAAAACATTTATCAGATCATTGAAAATGTATTTGAATAAATTTCGTATCACTCTATGAAATATTCGACTCGGGTATTGTTGATATTCATCAATGAGATTATTTCACTTCATTCCTTTCAATTTTATGTTTAATTGATGACAAATCGATAATAATGAGATATTGAAAAAACGTTTGAATATTGAAATGGTTGTTCGAATTGAGAGTTGTTTGAAAGTTTATGGATATTTGAAATAAGTAGATAATCAATTTATGGTTTATGGTTTATGCTTAAACCATAAATTACAGCCGGACACACTGGCACTTATGAAGAAGAGGAGAACCACCAACAGAGACACACCAGAATACCAAGAACTAAACAAGACGATCAGCAAAAAAGTGAGAAAAGACATCCGAAACCACAACACGAAACTCATTGACAATGCTATAGAGTCAAACGCAAATATGAGAGTTCTCAGATCGAACATGTCCACGGGAAAACATAGAATGATCAAAATAAAAGACCAACAGGGAAATTTGATCTCAGACAACGAGGGCATTGCTGATCATGTCCATGCATTCTACACTCGTCTTTATGCTTCCACCGCAACTGATCCAAGGGCTGCAACATCAAATATTATCTGCAACGTTGGGTCAGAAGACATCCCTGACATAACAAGACAAGAGATACGTACAGCACTGAAACAAATGAAAAACAGGAAGAGCCCGGGAGAAGACAATATCACCTGCGAAATGCTGAAAATGGGGGGAAGTATTGTGGAGAAAACACTGCAGGTACTTCTCAACAAATGCCTCCAAGAGGGTAGGATACCAGAGGCGTGGTATAACGCAGAGGTTATTCTGCTTTTCAAGAGAGGAGATAACACTGACTTGGAGAACTACCGACCTATCAGTCTCTTGTCACATCTATATAAGCTCCTTACCAAAATCATTACTAACAGACTCACCAACAAGTTAGACGCCTATCAACCGGTAGAACAAGCGGGATTTCGAAAGGGGTATAGTACCGTCCACCACCTCCAGGCAGTAAGAACATTAATAGAGAAAACAACAGAATATAACATACCTCTACACTTAGCATTCGTAGATTTTAGGAAGGCATTTGACTCCATCGAAATATGGGCTTTTCTACGGGCCATGGACGATGCTAGAGTTGATTCCCGATACACAAAACTCCTAAATTGTATATATGAAAATGCCACCTTTCACGTCAAAATAAACGAAAACCTGACAACGAATAAAATAGAAATTAAGAGAGGCGTGCGCCAGGGAGACTCTATATCTCCCAAACTATTCACTCTGGCGTTGGAGAACGTATTCAAAACACTTCCTTGGGAGTCTAAAGGTATCAATGTGAACGGAACACTCCTTAACCACCTACGGTTCGCCGACGACATCGTCCTCATAAGTAGCGACGTCCATGAACTCAAGGAAATGCTGGGCCAACTGAATGAAGCATCGAGTAAGGTGGGCTTAAGAATGAACCTTTCTAAGACGAAGATTATCAGCGATGCGAACGATACTGTAACAGTGGACGGTACAACTCTGGAAAACGTCGACGAATATGTGTACTTGGGGCACAATATCAAGAATGGCAAAGAGAACCAAGTTGCCGAAATTAAACGTAGAAAGAGACTTACATGGGCAGCTTTTGGTAAGTTGAGCTTTATTTTGAAAAACCGAGAGATACCAATAAACCTAAAGCGGAAAGTCTTCGATGCATGTATACTACCGGTGGCAACATACGGTTTAGAAACGATGGCAATGACAAAAAGAAGTGCCGAAGAATTGAGAGTGATGCAAAGAGCGATGGAACGCATCATGCTTGGTATCAGTCTGAGGGATAGGATCAGGAATGAGGAAATCCGACGGAAAACTAAAGTCGTGGATATTATGAAACGCATTTCGGAGAGCAAATGGCAGTGGGTGGGGCATGTGGCCAGACAAAGCCATGACAACTGGACAGCGCGGATAACACATTGGCGACCAAGACAGACCAAACGTAGCGTAGGCAGACCTCAGAAGAGATGGCTGGACGATATCAAACAGATAGCGGGGAGAAGATGGTTCCGGACAGCACAAGACAGAGGGGCATGGAAACGGATGAAAGAGGCCTATGTCCAGGAGTGGACAAATGAGGGCTGATGAAGAAGAAGAAGAAGAAGATAATCAATAAAAAATTTTTTGACGGTCGTCAAAAGAATACTCAATGATACAATCAGTATTTAGCACTTTTGGCGGATGCGCCATTTTTGCCCCTCTGAGAGTGACGAAGTCTGGGTCGATTCTTCAGAATACCTTGTTCAAGCCCCTTTTCATAATACTATCTCTGTCACTGGTTCTGGATGACAGGAAGTTCCCATTTGATTCGCTTCTGGCGAGGGAATCAGCCATTTCATTTCTCCTAATATCAGAGTGTTCTGGAACCATTATCCGTTGTAGTTTTTTAGTTCCCCCGAGCAATGAGATGATGGTCTCAATTTTGAACCATGCACTTTTACCTGAACTGCTCTTGTAATAATACCCAGACGTAACGTTTTTTTATGACCAAAAACAATTTGCTAACGCATTGTAAATTCCTTGTTATTGAAAAATGAGTGGCGATGATCAACGAGTTTATAAATTTCAACAACATTTGCCACTACGTTTTTAAGTTTGAATTGCAAAGATATTTTCGATTATTTTTAGTGACCAAAGTTAATTACCAATAACAAGAAAACAACAATGCGTTAGCAAATTGTTTTGGATAATAAAATTCCAGTTTTCTCGAAAACGGTTCACTTTTAAGCGACCCCTAAACGCGCAATATTATTGTGCAATATTCTGGTTTGTACAATATAATTCATCGTGTGAGGGTGAGATTGAAAAATTGTGCAATATATTGCGTGATTGACGAAGACTCGTCAATATATTGCGCAAACTGGAAAAGATTGTGCCATCTGAGGGCGACATTGCGCAATATTCCTCCGGACGTAATCTATACTAGGGCAAGCTCAGGGTAATGGGAGCCTACTCAGGGAAAAAGTTTGATCAATTTTCCTGAAGAAATGGCAAATTATGGGAAATATGAATACCAAGCAATTTTGCATTGACTTTTTCTCCTTCGATCCGTATATTTACATCACGGCCAGGATATCTGTGAAAAAAGTTTTAACGAGTTTAAAATGGCCCTTTTTGTCGAACTTTTTCGCCATTTTCGCGAATTTTTAAAAAATACTTCTACTTCGCCTGGAGAATCGAAATTTCACACACGTATGAATCGATTATTCCTTATTTCGACTGTAAAAAATTCACAAATCACTGTCACCTAATGTCGACATATTGACCTGATGGAATCCTGATGGGCTCTGTTTGCACAATATTGCTCGTTCCACGTCTGAGTGTGACATTGCGCAATATATTGCACAACCTTCAATGTCGCCTTCACACGGTACAACTTTTTGCACAAACAATAAAATTGTGCCATAACATTGAGCGTCTAGGGGCTGCCATCAGTATATTGTGCAACCCGGTTTGCACAATAATATTGCGCGTTTAGGGACCGCTTTAGAGCAATGAACCAATAGTACCTTTTTTATCTACACATTGACGCATCCGAATTTGCTGTGCAAAGAAATTTGTGTAGTGGTATAGCAGTTAGGGGATATAACCTTTGTGCAAATTGAATATCTTGAAAAATTGAAGACCCGAAGGGAAAAATGGAAGAGAAAAAATGTTATATCTTCATGGGAAATCTACAGATGATCGTTGATATATTCATTCAGAATTAGAGTAATCCACAATATCATTTCTTTGTTCCATGCTGCTATTGGGCCCAAATTCTTATTTATCATATATTATTTGGATGATAATACGCCACCACATCGTGCAAGAATTGCCGATGAAGACTTGGAAATTCATGCATCCCTTTATTTTCGAATGATATTGATCACAAACATCACTCTGCACTTTGTAGAATTCAGAAAATTCGACAAATTAGAAAGATGTGTGACATGATGATATCCAATTTTTTTAATGGGAGGAATGTCACAGACCAGAAATTACCCTCATTAGACTCCAAAGGCTTATTTGTGTTGGTCCCACGCACAAGCATTTCAATTCATTAAAACCGTAGAGTTTGAAGAGAAGAGAAATTCTCGTGGCTGGTACACAGAAAAGGAGACAAAGCCGAATGTGATTAAACAAATTGAAAGAACCGTCTGGATAGGGCTTCGGTCCGAGTTGACACGATGCGTGGAAATGTCAAGAGGATTTAATTCGTTTGAACTAGTGGTCGTTATAGAAATTATGCCATGTTTTTCGTCCAGCCACTCATACAATGTTCCGGCTTTGATCGGATTAAATATGTCCCAATGGAGATGGATAATTTTTCCATAAATAATGGAACGAGTGGCAGATTATTTGAAAAACCAATGGAAAAACTGTATAGGAGAGATATTTCAGTTACCTGTCTCAAGTACACTTGAATTTTTTAATATCAAGTTCAAATCGAGGATCTGAAACAACTGTTATTGTAAGAAATCTCTGAAATGGAACATGTGAGCATTCACATTCAAGGGCGTCCCCAACCTTTGAGCTGGAACTGTTTCCATCTCGAGTCTCGAGATGAAGAGTCTAGACTCTAGAGCCTCCATTAGAGAAGAAATGTTCTGAGAACACTCTGATCGTTTTGTGTTTTTCGCTTCATCTTGATTCGCAATGTTTTGAAATATTGGGAATAAGTTTTTGAGAGATACTTGTGAAGCGCTAGGGGGGCGGCTGCCCCTCTCTGGTGACGCCCATGCTCACATTTAGGAGAAGAACATCCAAATGAATTAGTTATTGAAGCAGTCAAGAAGTCACAAATGTAGGTACATTATGCTTATAAGGCATTATTATTTTTATTCCCTTTCTCCCTAATGAATTTCAATTTATTTTTGAGAATTTATTAATTGGAAAGGATGAGTGTCCCAGAATCACCAAGAGATAACATCCTCGAAGAAACGGAAGCAATCATGAAGCCTTAATCCCCCTCCTGATGGGAGAAATAATTCAACGAGGGCTTTTTTTATCCAATTCCCAGCAGGAGTGGAAACGGTGCAGTAAATTACTTCGAGCATTCTATCTATAGAAAAACGTTTAGCTCCCGAAAATTACTGAATTTAATGACCACGCTGGATAATTCCGGACAATCTGTGGTTTATCAGGGAATATTTTAGCTAACGTGTCGTCTATAATTGCCACAGAGATCTTTAGACACTCAAGGTCACCGTAATCAACCCCATGGCACATTCCCGGGACCATTTTAATTGTTCTGAGGGAATTTTAGGAGGTACCTAAATCTTTAATTCTGTGAGTGCATCCTCTGAAACGTTAGCTAAGGCTATAATTATTCATTAATATAGTCTCATTTCTTTCATTCAATTATTCGGTAGTCAAATTTTGTAAAAGAATACGAAAAGTTGCTGACAAGTTTATTGTCTGTTTTCGAAAATGCAGTAAACTCTCGAGGTAAACTATCTGTTGGCCCTACTATACACTTTGGTGAAATTTCAATTTTGATGAATATTTCTTTTTTTAGGTTGTGGTAGGTTATCAACTGAAAAAGGTACAAACATTTTATTCCTCCACAAATAATGCCCTTTAAAATATCGAAGGAGTTGTCATGAAAATCGACCTTCATTTCAGGCATAGATATATGTTTTCAGTTATCCCGATTCTCGTTGATGATGATGGTTTTCCATTCTGAAGGTTTCTTTTAAGATTTAACTGTGACACAGATTTCGTATTAGGTACTACTACATTTTCATACTGGAGTTTTTCAAATTCTGAAAAACGGTACTTAAATGTCTTCTGTAGGCTTATTTCCTGAGAATTTTGCAGAGTGGGGAATTCCATAGGTCCATCTGTTACTCTGTTCGTTTAGAAGCATTTCTGTCGGGTTATTCGAGTACTTTGAGTGTTTTTCGAATGAACTATCACAAAGTAACGGACTTTTCTGATCATTATTTCTCAGTAGAATTTCAACACTCGATTTTCGATTTCCGTACAAGGAAAAAGCATAACTGATTCTTCCAGTCATGTTCATAAAAGTGAGTCTTTGATTTGTACATATATTTTATCTGTAGATTCTTGAAGCCAAAGCAAACCATTTTTTCATTTTCCATTTTTACGAATTCGGCTCTGTTAAAGGAATACAGCCATTTGAAAAAAAAAATTGGGCCATATACATGCCTGAAACAATTCTCTGCAAACACCTCAAAGTTTATATTTTTCGATTGAAATTGAGGTGATTATTAGAAGTTCTGGGTGATACAACTAGAAAATACTAAAGCACAAACCTTGTTTGAATAAGAATGTAACAAACACGATATTTCCTAACAAAAACACTTAGTTTTGTCCGATTATTTCTGCAATTCAAAAGCCATATTTCTCCCCCAAAAATGAGTTCCTTCTTCGATTTTCTTGAAACTTAGTTTGTGAACACTAATAATTTGTTCATATTTTTCTCGATATTCTAAAACGGTCTCATAAAAAATTGGTTTCTCGCTAACCTATCCTAACTCCATTAACCTAGGTCATAGGATTCGAGGTCAATGAACTAACATATCCCATCTTCTGTGATATCTCACAGAACTTTAGAGAAGAAGATGCCAGATTGCCGATTTTCTCTTCAAACAATGGGATAAGCGAAACCAAGGAAGCAGTACATCCCCTATCATTAACGGAAGAACTATCGCAAAGGCACTCGTTTTGTTTACTTTTCGCTAAAGGCGTCTAGGCGTTGCTCTTTGGAAATGCCAAACAAGTAGTTCTGATTCTCGCCGATATAGCTCTACGATCTTAATTTCAGTCGTCTATAACGGTGCGCCGCGATGTATCCGCCACGCAAGACAAGCCATTGTTCTCAACGAGTCCCTTCACGGGCAAGTCTGCGATCCCATGAACGACGCTTACGCGATAACCTTCGCCATGGACTTATTTATTTACTTACAGAGAATAAAACAAACAGGTGATGATTGTGATGTGAAGACTAGTGTCGCTTGAAAATTCCAAGAGGATATTGTTTAGATATATATGTTCTGAAGGACCGGTAATGATTAATTTTCAATAGAAACTGTGCTCATAAAATGTGTAATTTCATGCTTCTTAGAATTCTATTTTATCTCCCACATTTGTGGGATTTTTAAATTACATCAAATGTTTTTCCATCATGGAGATTTTAGTCTTGACGAAGTTGGTAAATATTTTGACAACCACAGTCTGTGTTTGACTTCCATACCGAACACATATGCTTCTAACGAAGATAAATTAAATCAAGTTCTAACTGATAGTGAATCAATTTTGACATCTGAAAAATTTAACCGTAAAAAATTGAAGGAAATTTTTCGGCAAAAGCTGCGGATTTTGAGGATTTCTAAATTTCTGAAATGTCTCAGATCGGCGGCACTACTTCCTACGGGACTTCAGAGGGCGAAGAAAAAGATTACCAAGAAGTTACTACTAAGAAAAAACGAAAGAAGAAAACGATAAAACCCACCACAGCAAAGAAGAAAAATGAAAGCAAAAGTCCGGAAATCATATTCAAACAACCACAATTAATAAGCGAAATGAAAACAAAAGAAAATAACCCCAAACGCATGGAAATAGATAACACAATTAATCTACCATCAACATCTGCGTCAGGATCAACACAAAAAACAACAACAGATATCCGTCAACAAATGAATATTAACCCAACAAAAAATATAAATAAATACTTTTCACCAAAAATGAACGAAATTAAATTCACAGAATACTCCAACTTATTCTACATCACCCCGGAAAGTAAGGAAATGGATAGAATCCAAATGGCGATCATTTGGAACTCCAAATTTCCGAATTCAGAAGACGTAATTCTGAAAACCAAATTAGGATTTCTTTTAAAGTCAAACAATGACAAAACCAAACTGGAACAAGCCCTAAACGAATTAAAATCAGAAAAGAAAATAACAAGCTATAAAGAAACTAAAAATCAAAAACAAAAACATGAAAGAAAAGAACCACAACAAACTTATTCAGTAGTTATTGCATCAGTAGAAAAGAACATTAAAGATGAAGAAATAAGTCAACGGCTGAATTCATTGGGAATACAACATCGATATTGTAAAAGAATTGTATCAAGAACACACAGTAGTCCAACAGGATATATACGAATTATAACAGGTGAAATGAAGTCGTTTGAAACTCTACTGAACAATGGTTTATTTTATATGAATCGCCACTACATGGTGTTCCCCAGTCATGCACCTGATCCAACACCTGTCCCCTGTAGCAAATGCTTACTATTTGAACATACAACCGAAAATTGCAAAAATCCACCAAAATGCTCAAAATGTCAGGGAACCCACAAAATGTCCCAATGCAAGTCCACCAATACACCAAAGTGCACAGCCTGCAATGCTGAAGATCATTTAGCATGGTCCATAAAATGTCCCAACCATCCAAGGAAACCCATTGAAGGCATCCCAAATGTCAATGTTAAAAATTTGAATAAGAAAACTAGTGAAATAGAAGAACTTTCGAAGAAAATGCACAGAATACATTCCCCAATAACAATACACGACGACATAGTAAATACATATTGCCGTAAACTCAACAAACCAAAAAACACTAACAGAAATGAACTCTTACTCAAGATCAAGAAGAGATTTATAAGTCAATATAATATAGATACATCAGTGGTGTTTACAGGGAATAGATTTTACGTACTAATGTTTGATTTGGAGGACCCTGAAGAACCTTCCCCAACCGAACCAGTCAACGGCAAGAACAACAGTCAAGTTCGCGTCGACAATTAAATTTTTGTACAACAACATAAACAGTTATATTCCAAAAAAGCACTTAATCAACCATTTTATAGAAAATAACAATATTTCATGTGCAATGTTTGTTGAAGCGAAAATAAAAAATTCAGACAATACCGATTATCGAAATTGGACAAAACTTCAAAAGATTGGTCACCAAATACAAAATACAAGGGGCGGCAGCCTGGTACAATGCCATCCAAGCATAAGATGTGGAAAAGCCAATCCACCAGCGATCAACAATCTGATGAACGAAGTAACCCATTTCTCTGTTCCATTCAAAAATGAGAAATTACATATATTCCTTGTATACATTCACCCTACATCCAAGATAGAAGAAAGTATATTTGTAAAAGCGTCCCTTTACAAATATGCTATTATAATAGGTGATTTTAACGTGAACAAAGCCAAGAACCAACAAATCAACAACTTTCTGAAAAGCAAACAGTTCACCAAAGCTGAAACTCCGCCAACATTTTTAATGAATGATAACGAAGATAGTACTCCAGATCTAATACTCTATTCGAACACTATAAAGCAGAATATTAAACAGATAGAATTAACCCCTGATTTGGGTTCAGATCACCTGGCAATTGTAGTTGAGGTTGACCTGACTGTGGAACCTACAGAAGAGCAGAAGAAGATTATACATAATTACAACAAATGCAATATGGAAAAAGTAAATAAGGAAATGGGAGAATTCATTGAATTAAACAAAAATGTTCCTATGAACGAAGAATATAGAGAAAAATTCAACAACACTTTATCTGAAAGCATAAAAGAAAACACACCGACGATCTCAAGACATCCATACATTCACGAACTTCCTCCATATATAATTAGAATGATCAAATATAAAAGGAAAATGTACAGAGAATATATCAAGAACAGAGACCCCATTTACAAAAAAAACCTGAACGATTACACCAAAAATATTCATAAAATGATACATCAATATCGGGAACATAATTGGATTAAAGTATGTAATAAGATCAATGATTCCAAAGGTAAAACGTTCTTCCAAGAAGTCAACAAACTGTCAAGATATAAACACTCACACCAAATTCCTATGCTTGAAGAAAATGGGAAAGTACATGAAACTGATAAGGAAAAATGTGAAGCATTTGCAAAGCATTACCAAAAAAATTTCAAACTAAATGAAGATGCCGACTTTGATAAGAACCATTTTGACAGGGTAAATGCTTGGTATGAGAATTATTTCAAAAAGACCAATATCAGAAACACTGAGTCTATTGAAATTAATGAAGAAGATTTCTACCAAATCCTTCATAAATCTAAAAACACCACACCTGGAGCAGACAACATCCCATGGTCAGCAGTCAAAGCCCTGAATGAGAGCACACATAAGAAACTGATAGAAATTTACAAATATTGTTTAAATAACAGCATATTCCCTAAAATTTGGAAAACAGGAACCATAATTAACGTACATAAACCAAATACAGATAGAGGAAAAATCGAAAACTACAGACCCATAACCCTACTTCCAGTTCTAGGGAAATTTTATGAAAAATTGATAAAGAAATTACTTGATGAACATATAAACAACCATATACCCAATTTTCAGTTCGGATTCAAGGAAAAAAACTCAACTCACCACCCACTCTCAATACTTATTTCAAATGTACAGAACGAAACATTGAGAAAATATAAATCTGCTGCTTTGTGCTTGGACATCCAGAAAGCCTTTGACACTGTTTGGCATAAAGGATTGTTATATAAGTTACATCAAACAAAATGCCCTGACTATCTAATAAAAATATGCCAACAATTCCTAGAAAACAGAAAACTAACTGTCAAAATAAATAATACTGTTTCCAACCTCTTCAGTCCAGAACAGGGCACAGCTCAAGGATCTCCACTGTCAACATCTATATACAAATTTTACTGTTATGACATGTACACCAACCCATCAAGGAATCAATATGTACTACAATTTGCTGACGATACCACACTAATAGCACATGAAAAATCAGTACAGGGATGCACACAAAACCTACAAGAACAAGTAAATACAATCACAAAATGGTTCCACAAATGGAGAATGAAACCAAATCCAACTAAGTCCCAGTTTATCATATTTGATCACATAATCAACCCAAATTCACCAACTCTAGACATTAATGGTATAAATATAGAACCATCACCAACTGTCAGATATTTAGGAGTTCAGATAGACAACAGATGCAACTTTAATGCTCACACAAAGATGGTAAAGAAAAAGACAATCTCCAGAGCTGCATATTTTTCCAAATTAGCATACAAGAAACAAGGCATCAACATACATACTGCAGCAAAAATATATAAGACCATATGTAGACCCTTGATTGAATATGCACACCCACTGTACGCTAACTGCAAACCTAGAGCAACAAAAAACTTACAAGTTGCAGAGACGACAGCCCTAAGGAAAATTACAAGAATGCGACACCCAAATAATGTTCTACATAATCCTCCAAATCAACTCTTATATGAAGAGACAGGAATTGAACCAATAAATGAAAGAATCAAGGGATTAAATAAGAAATTTCATTCTAAGTTGATGGAACAGAAAGACATCATCGAACAATACCATGAGGATGGAATACACAAATCTTCAAGAAAACATCCCAAACAGACTCTTTTGAAAATGTTAAATTCTAATTAAATAATATTACACTATAAAATGTATATATTAGAAATTATATAAAAAAAAAAAAAAAATTTAACAGGCTGAAGGACCCTTGGTCGATGGCCATTTGTATTGCTACAATAAAACACAGTTACTACTACTACTATTTTGACAACATTGTTAATGTGTTAGGAGGCCAGAGATGAAATAATATTCAATGAAAGAATAACAGTATTTGATATTCAGGGTTTAATATTATTCAAAATATAATAGTAATTGGCGACGTTTCGGGCAGTACCCTTTTTCTAGCCAATTACTATTATATTTTGAATAATATTAAACCCTGAATATCAAATACTGTTATTCTTTCATAAGTCACACAGGGTAAATACTTATCATTCGATAATATTCAATGATATTTAATTCAGGGAAGCATTCAGATTTTCATGAAATTCATGATGTTTTCCTGAAATTTCTTCGTATACAATTAGAAAAAACCCGAAAACGACGCGTGTCATTGAAAAAACATAAGAATACTTTCATTTTCTGAAATGGTTGATTCTTTCGAAAATTTGAAATGAATACAGGGTGTCTCAAGTTCGAGTGCCTATTAGACGTTTCTGGAGAACTGGACATATTTGAAATCTGAAATTTGGGATTATGATATTGTTCGAAATTCTCTACCGACCTAAAATATTTTCAGAGCCAGAGCACTTCCGGTTATACAGGGAGTGAAAATAAATTTGCTCAAAAAATTTTTTTTCAATGTTTTCGTTTCTGATATGATTGAATATTCAATGCTGAATACATTTCTGTTGAAACCATTGTATTCATTCGAATAGTTTTCAAAATATCGAAAGAAAACCTGAAAAAAAGTCAAATATTCATAGTCAGTATTATGTTCATTTTTCTTAATCTGAACATCCTGAGTGTAAACCGTTTTCACAACGTCAAAGTAGAAGAATGTGGAAAGGTTATGCATCTTTTGAATTTCATAAATATCATCACAGGGTGTTTCAAATTTCGTGTCAAAAACTGTGATCCAAAATTGGCCATAACTTCTGTTTTTCAAATTAGAACCCTATTTTTTTATTATTGCGTTGGATTCTGCGGAGAAAAATAATGATAGCACTCTCAGATGCTCTTGCTCTTAAATTCAGTAATTCCCGAGTTATTTGAGCTTTTCTGGATTCATGTTGTACGTAGAATCAAATTCATCTAATCTTTTACTTAAGAATATTCTGTGATCATAGAAGATAAGTTTTCTCATTAATAATTCCCAAGTGACAGGTCTAATTTTAGGTTTTATCTTTACTTTTCGATTTTATTCAATGGTTTCATAAAAATATTCATCGAATATGTTGCATGAGAATATTCTGTGACCATAGAAGATAAATGATCCCATTAATAATTCACAAGTGACAGTTCTGACTATTACTTGTTATTACTCTATGGTTTCATGAGAATATTCATCGAATCTGTTTAGATTCGATGAATTTTACTCTACGTACGACATGAATCCAGAAAAGCTCAAATAACTCGGGAATAACTGAATTTAGGACCAAGAGCATCTGGGAGTGCTATCATTATTTTTCTCCGTAGAATCCAACGCAATAATAAAAAAATAGGGTTCTAATTTGAAAAACAGAAGTTCTGGCCAATTTTGGATCACAGTTTTTGACACGAAATT
This sequence comes from Adalia decempunctata, assembly GCA_951802165.1. NCBI lineage: Eukaryota > Metazoa > Arthropoda > Insecta > Coleoptera > Coccinellidae > Adalia > Adalia decempunctata. The sequence continues at coordinate 35,882,557 of OX637695.1, read as the reverse complement.
TGAAACACCCTGTGATGATGTTTATGAAATCCAAAGATGTATGACTTTTCCACATTCTTCTACTTTGACGTTGTGAAAACGGTTTACACTCAGGATGTTCAGAATAAGAAAAATGAACATAATACTGACTATGAATATTTGACTTTTTTTCAGGTTGTCTTTCGATATTTTGAAATATATTCGAATGAATACAATGGTTTCAACAGAAATGTATTCAGCACTGAATACTTAATCATATCAGTAACGAAAACATTGAAAAAAAATTTTTTTGAGCAAATTTATTTTCACTCCCTGTATAACCGGAAGTGCTCTGGCTTTGAAAATTTTTTGGTATGTAGAGAATTTCGAACAATATCATAATCCCAAATTTCAGATTTCAAATATGTCTAGTTCTCCAGAAACGTCTAATAGGCACTCGAACTTGAGACACCCTGTATATGGTTTTATAGTATTTCTGTGTGAATTTATGAGTCTACTCACTGTAACTTTTATACCTGGAGAAATATGGAATTAGTTTTGATTGAGGAGTATGCACAATGAATAGAGTAACCAGTCAGCAAAAATTCAGTTCATTCGAAATATCGGTTCCGAATATATGGAAAGAATAGTGTTGATTTCATGGATTTTCGACACCCTGTATCTTTCAAACGAAACCGAATTCTGAGAAGTGGTATGGAAAAAAAGTATGAGTGATGAAAGGAATCTACTGTAAAAATATGTGTACAAGTCAAAGACTCACCCTGTATACGTGAAATATTTGCTCGAATTCATCATTTTCCCAAGTAAATAAAAATGTTGATAAAAACGTACTTACTACGACCTCAACGTTCAGAGGAAAATGCCTATAACCTAACATTTTCAAAATATACACGGTCATGTCATGACCAATCGGGATACCTTATAAAAGTAATGATGATAAAAGTGAATGGAGTAGGTATATTACTTGATGAACGAAACGGCCACGGTTAAACAGATTCTTGCAGGAATTCCGTAGTTCTACAGCTCAATATGGACATGTGCGTTGTCTTGCTGAAATACAACGCATGGAACAACATTTAGAAAATTTGCAGCTAGCATACTGCCTTCAATGAAAGAGAGTGGTGATAGATCACCAAAGGCATTGACCTACAGTCCTGATTGATTGTGGATTCGATAGTTTTGATTTAACAGAAAAAACATGAGCTGCAGAGATACGGCATCATTGGAATGTTGATGAAACATCCACCATCAGAAATTCGAGTGAGCATCAACAGCAATTCCAACACAAATCGTTAATAGTTAATCAAGTGGCGTTTCCACCATTTCCCGTAATGAACCGCTGTTGTTCTGATTAATTTTCAATCAGTAGCCATTCAGATGCCAAGCTTCAGTTCATATCTACATCCAAAATCACTGGATTATGCAGGATCATGCTTGAATGCACCCCGATTCATTGTATCGTCAGGAATACGAAATGACCAATGAAAACCTCAGGGAGTCTGATTGATGAATGGGCAAAATTTATTGCGAGTATTCTCGAATTATTGACTGTTGGCCGATGAAACCTTCTATAAATTCACCGAATATCAATTTCCCGCACAACTCGAGTGAATTCAGGATGGAAACCGGGAAAAAGATATGGCTTGACGTGTGTAACACGAACGATGGGATCAGCATCTGAAGCTCAGGCAAACGCAAACATCTGAAAATTGGCGGATAGTTTCAATAAAGTTTGGGCAAATCTTCCTCCTTCCCTCTTGTCTAAATAACTCGCTAAATGTAAAGGGTCGTCCTATGAGTAGATCAGCTTCAACTACTGACGGAATTTGAGATCGAATAATTCTCTTGAAAATTCCCTGAAACGCATTCGGCGGAAACAAGTGGAAAACTTGAAACGGAATACGAAATTTAAATCTCGCCCAAACGGGACGAATTTTGTTCATTCTTACTTCGCTAAGGATGGCCCAGTTTTCTGTTTCGCTGTGGACGAAGAGTCGCATGGTCTGAAGCGGTCCTAAGGATTCGTCCACTGTTCCTTGAGCTATTCCGACGTCGTCGAACTTTCCTGAAACAGAAGTTTTTCCAATTAGGTTCATTATTCATTTTGTACGCGAAGAAAAATTGGATCCTTGTATTTACGTATTCCGGGTACTGAAGAATTTTGTTGGAGGATAAAGTGCAAATTATTCGCTTTTTTTTCGTTGTTACTTCATTTGGGTACATCAATTCAACGAATCGTTGAGGATCTCGTTTTCGCGAATCAGTTTTTATAGTCAGTAGATTTCTTCCTTGAAATCATTTTCATTATTTATAATAAACTATACGGTGACACTTTTTAATCAAAGATAATTGGAACACCAAGAAACTCAACCTTGGGCTCAGCGGCATAGCTACGTAGGTGCAAGAGTGTGTAGTACACAAGGGCCCTCGACCTTAGGAGGCCCCCAAGCGCTGACTATCAAATCAAAATTCATATTACATAAGTACTTTGACTTTTTTCTGTGATCTATTGTATAAATTACATTGTTATTGTTATATTCAGTTGTTGAAGTTTTTTTTTCGGAAATGGCATCAAACTTAGGGATGTATTGTCAAAATTCACAGGTGAATCGGACACCTCTCTAAAAAAAACTAAATCCGACCAGATGGTCCAGTAGGATCGAATTAAACTATTTTTGTGATATCATTCGTGCATTATCAGAAATAGATTTGAAAAACTCTTGCAAAGATGAGCGAAGCCAAGAAGAAACTATAAAAAAATTTTGAATTTCGAATTTATTTTCCTCTTCGATTTTATGCACCCCATTCTTTATGATATCAATCATCCATCTAAAGTATTACAAAACTGCGATATAAATTTTGACGACGCATGCAGAACTTTAGGAGAGACGGATACAAACATAAAAATTAATAGGAGTGACTTCGAGTCTTCCAAGTGCAAAGCTGGAGAAAATACTATTGCAGATGGTATAGATCATCATATCGAAGAAGAGACACAAAAAAAAATGAAACACATTTAGGAGAATTAGATTCTGATCACCGATTTCGAAGCAGGGAAGAATTCTTCCAAATGAATATTTCACAATTGAATGCACGTTTCGAGAGTAGACTGCAGTCAACAAAATTTTCAATTTTCACCATCATTTCTCCTAGATGCCGACTGTCATTCAAAGCTGCGACCAATTTGAAAGTAAATATTGCGATATGATAAGGAACAACTTTTCAATTGAATTTCTTACTATTTATCACCTATTTCTACCTGAATTGAATAGGGCATAGAAAATTCATTAAGTCTTTACGAAAATAATAAGGAAATACCGAGGTAAATACGGAATGCTGGAATGCGATCTAACAGAAGTATTTACAGCAATATTACTGTTCCATCCTGTCACCTCTCTAGAAGCTGAAAGATCTTTCAGCCAATTGAGAATAATAATAGTATATTCTAAAACTAGTTTCAGAATGGGCTCCTATTCCAATACGAATGCGAAATTCGGAAACGAGCTACGAAGGAGCGAGTTTTCGAACGCATGAGTGTTGGAATTACATTCTGCAACGAGTTTTAGACGATATTTTCTCTATTTCAGTCACATTTCGTGAAATACTGTTGAAATTCAATGAAAAACACATCCTAGTGACTTTTGTATTGTATCTTGGCAGTTGGTGACTGTTACGAAACTGACATTTCCAAATTGACGTGTGTTGAAAATTGATAGGAGTGCTGACAACAAAAAAAAGAAAAATATAACTGAAAACAATGATGTAGAGTTCATTACAGCACTGTTTTTAGTACTGTAATGAACTCATCACGATGCTGAAATAAAGAAAAAATTATTCGAGGAACACTATGGGCCAAGCTTGACTGCGACCTTTATCGCTTAAATCAATTGAAAACGAAGCTGCATCAAGTCTGCATTTGAGTGAAGTCATTGAATCTCTTGCAAAAAGAAAGAGGTTGTAAACATATGTCCTAATCCTCAATAATTAATTGAAATTCGTTCCTTAAATAATTTATTCTTATTGTTATTCTGCGAATGATCCAACACAACATAACATATCGATGCCTAGAAGGAGATTGTGACAATGTCTGCTTATTTTATGTAGATATTTGTACTTACATGATGAATTTATAAATAAGTTTTCAAAGTTCTTTTTTCATCTACATAAATATAATAAATTTAATATAACTACCGAAATTAATAAATGAAGCTCTCGAATTAACTATTTACGCATCGAAAGATCACTTGCCGAGAATACGGGCCCAGGGCTGTGTTTCAATACATAAGTACACTCTTGGATGAATAAATATGTCTGATTTTGAGCCAAATAATCGTCATTTGCGGAAAGATGAAATTCTTCTTTCATTCGAAGAAAACGACGACTGAAAAAGTTAACGGGGATGCTGCTCTAAGTGAAACAACGCACCGTGATGGGTTCCGTAGCTTCAAAGATGGTGATAAAACATTCGAAGACGCTGAATTGAAGGTATTGCTCAATATAGATCCGTGCCTAACACAAGAAGAGCTTTCTTCAGCATTCGGACTTACCCGACAAGCCATGTCCAAGCGACTCCAAGTGTTGGAAAATATTCAGGAACAGGGAACTTGGGTTCCTTATGAATTTAATCCAAGGGACGTGATCCGATGTCTTTTTACAACTGATTCAGTGGCAAAACAGGTAGGGTTTTCTTCATTGCATCGTGATGGGTGATGAAAATGGATCCCAAACAAAAGAAAGTCATAATGACTGCCCGGTCATGCTTCTACGTCGAAGGCTGTGAATTTTGTGGGACCAGGTCGGTTTTGAAACCGAGTGAAACCATTAATGGAGAACGGGATTGACTTGTCATCAGCAATCAGCGAAAACCGGCGTCAATACGAGCAAATGCACGATAAAGTGATTTTTCAGCATGACAATGCTCGGCCTCACGTTGCTTAACCCGTTGAAACCTATCTGGAAAAGATCAAATGGGAGTAATGGGACGTCTCACCCCACCAGCCGGATTCTCCAGATATTGAGCCGTCAAAATATTACTTGTTCCGGTCGATGACACATGGTCTGGCTCATCAGCAACTCCACTCATATGGAGTCATCGAAAAGTGGTTTGATTGGTGGATAGCTCCAAAAAATTAAAAGTTTTATCGTAAAGGTGTTAGAGCTCCATTTAAAGGATGGAAAAATATTCTAGCTAACAAAGGGCAATACTTTGTTACATTCGTAACCACCTTGTCATAATAAAGTTACATTTTCACCCAAAAAATAGCGGAAACTTAGTCGCGCAACTTATAATATGAAAGAAATTAACTTCTTTTCGAATACAAAATTATTGAGAGCTTCCAGGATCATCTTCGGAATGGCTGATCCAAATTTCACAAGACTCTAACTGTCAGATTTTTGCTACTGGTAAAACGACCTTATAGAGAAGGTTTCAAACTATATAGGTTTTCCACAATTTACATACAATTCAAAATGGTTCTAATGGCAACAATATGTAATATTTTTTGAATTTTCCTATGTCATTTGTGGTGAGTAGACGACCACCTGAAGTATCGATTCATTGAAAACAAAATGGACCAGAATATTACTCTCCCAGGTTGTGATTTCTTTCATTGAAATCTGCCTGTATGGATTGAATATCTCATACTTGACTCCCAAAGAGATTTTTTTGCGTTATTAAATTGAAACGTCGGCGTTCCGCAAATATAACGTGTTTGAAAGCTGCGGATAGAGCTGTAAACTCCTGGAAGTCACACAAATCGGGCACTAATGAAAAACTACCGCTTTCAAAACTTCTGAAAGAGAACTTTCTGCAAACTCCTAAATTGCAAAGAGACGTGGCAGTTCTAGAAAGTATAATCGAAGTTCGAAGAGTGGACAGAAGACATTGGTCTCTTCCGAATTGAACAAAAAGACGTAAACAACTCTTACTAGTGTCACTCGTAAATGTGGATCTGGAGATATGACCTCTTCGCATGTTGGGACGCCTCATCTGCGCCATGGAATTTAAGTCGAACTGATGGAAAATTTGAAGGAGTGGAAATACTGCTGATGTGGCGTGGGGTCTAAAGTTTTCAGTTTCTTGAAAGACAGTAAAGTTTTATAGAGATGGTCACGGCATGAGTTCATAAAAGCGGAAATGGGTCTTGATATTATCGTCTCACAGTTCAGATGGCAAGTTCCGTTTCACTATACCCCATTTACGTAATGTGTAGGATCGAATATACGTGAGGGCTCAAGAAATTTCGCGCATTTTGTTTGTGCAATGAAACATCGAAAAGCTATTCGAATGCTTTCTGTGGTTAACGAATTCTAAAACGTTTAGAAGTTATTCCTAATTTTATTTGATGATATAGTCGAAAAAACAAATTCAAATTGCAGACATAATAAAACAAATCGAATTTCTTACTCCATCAAGGCTGGAGCGATTCGTACATATAGAATTATATCATTCCGAGCTTTCTAGTCGTGGTCTATAAGTAGTTTCACCCAACTTTTCGTCCACAACTGCGATAATATCCCATATCGAAGTTGCGGCGATTGAATGTTCCCAATTGAAACATCTACAACACAGGGTACGGTATTTATGGTCATAGCTTCAGTTGACTCGAGTGCAGAAGATGGAAGGCAACCAATCACGATAAACGATGAGAGTCTGATCTTTCTTGTTCAGGCTGTCTTAGAGCATCTACAATCCTTGAGATGGTTTTCATGTGGGTTGCTTCATCTTCGTTGGGATTTTTCGAGATGGGCCTTTTTCGATTGTTTTCTTGCTTACATTTAATATTGTTTATGCCTGTTTTTCTTGATATATCATTCGGTTCATATTGTTCGTAATGAGTACACTGTATTTATTTTTTGTGCTGTCTGATTTATCCGCTGAAATTCAAATCAAGAATGTTGTTGTTACACAATACAAGGTAATTTTTCCAACTGTTTCACTAGACCTATTCGAGGAAGGAAATTTGATAAAAATTCAAGATTTTGTATGTTTAGCTCAGAGTACATGAACCTAAATTCCTATTCCTAACTCTATCCTTATTTATATTCGCCGAAAAAGTTGTAAATAATTCTGGATGCAGTTTTATTTTTGATTATAATCCATTTACAGAAACTGATATCCCATTTATGTATATTCTTGAATTAATTTCTTCAAAACAATTGCATTCCTATCGATTATTTTCTGAAACACTCCTCCAATGAATTGAAAATTTCATCACGTACTTCAGCATATGAGTAGTGAGTACTAATATCTTTGGAAAGACAACAAATATAGGTGAAAACACATTCAAAAATACACATTTTAACCTTGTAACTCAAGTTAATTTGAACTACTAGTGTATAGACTCTTTACGGATGATCTCTTATGTACTGCCACGTCAGAGCTTATAGCAGACTATCAATTATTCAAGATAAATATAAATGAAAATCGTATACTTATGAGATATGTTTAGGTACAAACATATTCATTCTTGAGGAAGAAATATGACATAATAGAACAAAATTCAGTGTTATTGTTGCGAAAGATAGTTCGTAAAAAATTTTGTAGATTAGCATTACAGTATTTTCCAAATTAATTTAATCAGTCCCGACGTTTGAAATGTTAAGATCCATACCAAAAAAAAATATTCCAGGCACGCACTCGCCCAGTCTCTCTCTGAAAAATGCCTACATCTTTTTCAACAATGCCAAAAACTGGAAAATGGGAGGAAAGTTTCTTTAGTCCTCAGGTATCTATAGTTGAGAAATTTTACAAGTCAAAGCCTCAGCTTGTATAATATATTGGTGAAAAAGAAGTTATCTCTCAGAAAACTTAATGAAAACGGGCCGTTAGAATTGTGCAGAAAATCATAAAGAGTAGCGTGAGAAATGGACTAGTAGAGATCTAGTTCCTGAAGTACACCACCAGGTGGCACCACCACAGGACGACAATGACTTACCGGTTTCTGGCTTATTAGCCGTCATCAGAGCCATATAGCCTGATCCTGCGGCGGGAACCAACTGAAACGAAAGAACTTATATTACTCCCTGGCAGGAACTATTGAGTATAGTTTTGTACAATGTTCCACCCAGGGGGCAAATGTCTACGCTTCATCCCGGAGGTTCTTTCAAGAACTAGATCTCTACGTACATTCATTTTTCCCAAACGGATCTCGCAACAACTCACTTTGGAGTTTTATGCAGTGTACCGAGGGAAGTAGAATACGCCCGGTTCACACGGTTTCGGAGCCCGCAAATATTAAAATGAAAAAGGAGGATTACGCCCTTAAGTAAGGACAAACTGAATAATGTGAGAAATGGACTAGTAGAGATCGAGGTGGCTATATGGCTCTGATGACGGCTAATAAGCCATGAGCCAGAAACCGGTAAGTCATTGTCTTCCTGTGGTGGTGCCACCTGGTGGTGTACTTCGGAAACTAGATCTCTACTACTCCATTTCAACACATTATTTAGTTGGTCTTAACTCAGAGACGTGATCCTCCTTTTTCATAAAGAGTAGCATTTGAAACTCTGGACTTCCGATCCAACCGTAAATGATATGAAATGGCGTGAAATTCGGACTAAAATAATAATTTCTAACGTCAGTGAGTGTTTTTGCATGCGAATATTATATGTTGTCATCAGGTAGAAAGAGCTAGTATTATTTTTTACTCACTTGATTGTGCTTGTAATTTTCCTAAGAGCGAGGAATATTCGAAGAGAAGCTTCAACTCTCCACAAACCATTTAACATAGACGAATGATCAACTTTGTTATACTCAAACAACCAGGTATCTCACATGAAGACTTGAATCTGATAGTTGAAATCTTTCTCAGACCAAAGAGAAATGCAAAACTCCATATTTTCCAGCAACCGACTGTTAAACGTAGAATAATTCATCTGTGAGCCAGAGAACCCCATTCAAAATTCCTCCGGGCAAAAGCTCGGCTGTTCCGAATAATCCAAACAATGACAACCAACTCGCAGATGGCAACAGTATTCGTTTCGGTGAGACTACGGCTTAGCGCGAAAATAATTGGACGAAATCCTAACCTGCACATTGAAAAATTAATGGCAGCAATATTTTTGCTCGACGAGAATTTTCCTTTTATGGCAGCTGGGTACGCGAAATAAACCGAAACTCGAACTCGCGTACTTGCAGGCTTGCCAGATCACTTTGCTGGATTCCACGAAACAAAGTTATGAATAATAAAAAAATAAAGGAAATACTAAGGATAAAATGTTCATTCTCCAAAATGTACCATATAAACGAAGTTAGACATTTTTATCTGATCAATTTCTATTTCCTCCCAATCCCTTGTGATATTCCTTCTCCTTTGTTAAAAGGAAGTACTGTTGGTATAAAGTGGACCACCCTGTATTAGCTACGTTCGATAATACAAACTATAACAAACACAAACACAACGTCTATAGATATAATGAGCATTCTCAAACGCACTTGTAATTGCAGTCCTTAACTACACAGAATTGACGTGAGGGAAAACAACTTATTTACTAAGTGGCATATAAAAAAGTACAAGTAATTAATTAATTGTTATGTACGAAGTGCCATCGAAAGGAATAATTTCTACTAATGTTCGTTTGGTTTAGGACAAAAATCGATCAATTTCTCAACCATATCAATAAACTGATTGAATGTCACAGAAAAAGGGACGATATTGTTTTGAAGCTAGAGGGTTTTTGAATAAGAGCACAAGAAAGTGCTGTTTAAATTTTAATTTTTCTTGGTGAAACATGGATAGTATATAAGGAGTAATTGATTAAAATTTGGAGCAAAAAACGAAAGGTTTACATTTGTTATTAATGTGTTTGTCTACCGCGATTATCTATACGATCCCCAACACGTCTTGGCATTGATGCAATAAGATGGTCTATTTCTTCTTGAGGGATACTATCCCGAGCTTCATGTACTTCATGTACTTCATGTCTCAGAGTCCGTGGGGGCTGGGGTGAAATTCCAAGCCTTTTGCCAATGATGTCCCAAACATGCTCTATGGCCCAAAGATCCCCCCCGGGGATCTGGGCGGCCATGGCAAAAGATTCACATGGGTCGCAAAATAGGTTAAACTAACTCTGGCAACATGAAGTCGAGCATGAGCTGGAATATTGGATTCTCGAGCCGGTTTAGGTAAGGGAGAACATATGGTTCCACTAGTTCTTGCTGTCATGTTGCCTTCAACAAAAAATAAAGGTGACCTTGCATGTGCAACGCACCCCATACCATAACGCCTTCTGTCCGGTGTACATGATGCTCAATATCAAACTGAGGTTCATGTCTTTTTCTCCCTGACGACGTCTAACCCTTTTTCGGCCATCATCTGCATCCAAGCCTACTCTTCTTCGATTTTGGGCATTATCAAACCACGCTTGACAATATTTCATAACAGTAGTTAGATTTCTGTTCGTACCGTTAACGATTTCTCGAAATGACAACGCCTCCCGTAGACCAATAATTCGGTCTCTTTCAAATTCACTTAGCTGGCGATAAATTACACGTACACGTGCTCTAGGCATTTTAACAACAACGAAACATCGACTTCGGATCTCCTCCCTAATGACTACAATATTCAAGTAATAAAAAATGTTTACATGGAAAAGCCTTCAAGATTCTTTTCCAAATTTCATTCACTCCTTATACTGTACTACGAGTATCTATGTTTCACCGAAAAAATGATTAAAATTTTATTTATACAGCTCCTCCGGGGTGATGCAGTTTCTTTGTCAGTCAGTATATCTATTGATTTAGAAAATATACATTTGGGAATTGTGTATGAAACAGAATATCGGGAGCCTTCAATAACGTTATTGAATATACTCATGTGATCATTTCCTCTATAGGCTCTTTCTATATACGTGCATGAAGAAAAACTCGCTATAATCAAGTTCTGTTTGCAAACCTCATATTTCGACTACAACGAGTTGTAAACGAATCAAATCCAGAAAATGAGACTTGAAAAACTATTATATCAGAACAATCGGGCAACGCTGTGCTCCGGCCGACAGGCATGTGAAAAACAAGCCAAAACTGTAGCTCTTCAGAAGGGGCCAGTCAGCCAGTGTCATTAATTTCTAAAACGCGGTTTACTACGGGACAAATTGTTTTGTGAACTGTCCTCTTTTCAGATGGAACAGTTTCAGGTTTTCGTATTTGTTTTTCCGTTCCGGAGCTTTAGAGGGCGAATTATTGTGTTTTGATAGAGCTTTTTTGAGGTAAAATGTTATTATTTACGTTTGGATTGAAACAACTTGTTAACGAATCTCAGGGTTACCAGATGTGTCGCATGATGCAATGTCACGTGAACTATAAAGAATCGGGTGTTTTTTTGGATAGAGATAACTGTGATTTGACAGAAGGTACAACGTTTACAAATTGTTGAAATTTATTTTCAAAATCGTTGTTCTAATCGCCAAACTTATCCTGCACTTCGTGAAATTTATGGTTTGAAGTTAAATAATTGTCCCTCAGTGCAGCTAATTCGTCCAACTATCGGTAAATTTCGAACAACCTTTTACCTACTCGATGCATAATAACAAGACAAAGAACTGTAGCACAGAAGAAAATATCCACCAGATGGCAAATTTTGCGTAGGTACAGATCTTGGTCTACACCAATACAAGAATCAACTGTTTCAAGAAGTAAAGCCACTTGAACATAATAAGCGTCGTTTTTTTGCTGATTGGACCCTGGAACAGCTTGAAAATTTCTGCTTAGTGATAAAGCTCATTTCTGGTTGAACGGCTACGTAATCAAGCAAAATTGCCGTGTTTGGAGTGAAAACCATCCTCAAGAAGTTCTGCAGGTTCCATAACATCCTGAAAAATGCACTGTATCGTGTGCTTTATACGCTGGGGGCATCATCGGTCCAAATTTCTTCAAAAACTATGCTGATTATTCGTTTCAAAATCTGAATGGTACAACTCAGAAGTGTTTTCGTTCCAACAAGATGATGCTACACCTCATGCTGCTACCATAACAATTGATTCATCGAAAGAGGGATTTGAAGAAGATTACATTATGTCGAGAAATGGTCCAATTGATTGGCCTTCAAGGTCATGCAACATAACTCCAATGGATTATTTTTTTGGGGTTATGTCAAGTCCTTGGTTTATGCTGATAAACCAGAACCAATAGACGCGTTGGAAGCCACCAAAACTCGTGTTATTGCTGAAATAAGGCCTGAATTACACGAAAAAGTGGTCCAAAATTGGTGTGGTCGATTGCAATTCCTCAGATCATATGCCGGAAATTATTTTTGAAACATGAATGTCATAAAATTAACTTTGAATTAAAAAAAGTTGGTTTCAATCTTGATTCAAATATGTTTTATTTCAATTCAAAGTTCTATCACCCAATATACACCCGATATATACAGGATGATTCCCAGTGCATTGTACAAACCTCACTGGATGACCGGGGACGCTGATTCCATCCAACTTTTTTTATTCTGAACTTCTCATTCCACGGGGTGTTTTCAAGTTTCTTTTCTAATGATATCATTTCTCCTGACATTTCCTTCAATTGGATAAAAACAGAGTTGTAGTGAAAAATTTTTGTGGTAAACCTTTTTATTTGCAACACCATACGAAAAGGCAATTAGCATTTGCGTGATTCGTTTGACAAACCAACTTCACCTCAAGTTCCTGATTCCCTTCAAGATTCTACTGAGAATTCATGTTTACCGACAAAAGATCAGAATAATCAGTGGAAAACCTCAGGAGAAAACTAAGGCATAAGGGACAAAGGAGGCGTGGAACAAAGCCGCGATTGGCCATTCAATTCTATACACCGTGTGTCTATAGACATGATCATGGGCGCCCATATGAAATTTTTCAAGGGGGGGCCCAGACGTAATGATATTGCATATTACATTTTGTATACTTGGCTTTGAGCACCTTGAAAACTCTAGTTTGAACTATGTTCGAAAAACTTCCCTACATTAAAATACTAGGCCACAGCATTCAAGGTCAAGAAAAAGCACATTGCTCTATAATAAATTTTTATTGAAACAAATTCTAACGAAGAAAAAACTGAAGATAATTCATAGTTTTAGCGCAATTGATAGAACTACATAGTGTTCAGTATTTATCAGAAAAAGCAAATTTTAAGTTTCTTTTCTTCCTGCCGAACAAGTCAATAACTTTGTCCTCAAAGTCAGGTCTTCTTGCTCTTTTCCTGTGGACACTTAGCAGGCACAAGCTTGAAAGACGTTCCTCGCCAGTGGTACTCTTCAGCCAAGTTTTCACTCTACGTAGAGTGCTGAAAGAACGCTCCACGGTACAAGTTGTGGGAGGTAATGTGATATAGAAAATGATAATTTTTTTTACAGCTGGGTAAAAAGTTGTTTCTTTCAATATATCGTGTAGATTTGTTTTTTCCGAGCAATCCTTATCTGCCCAAACGTCATACCATAACCTGGCTTCTGCTTCTAAATTAGGTATTCTATAGAAGTTTTCTAAACTTTTCACTTCTCTCATGAAATCATCTTTTTTCTCTTTCTTCATAATATGTGGGTGAAGAATTCCACCTTTGAATGGTATAGCATTACCTTTGTCAAACCGTGTCATTATAGACGTTATTATGGAGTCCATGTAGGGGTTGTAAATTGAAACCCTGAAGTAGTCTTCGGGTGACAAGCTTTGGACATTGAATCTATGTTTTTGCTTTTCGGCCAATCTTGGAACTTTGACATCCACATCAAGTTCCGCACAATCTTTCCTCACTGCATCGAAAATATCCTTGAATTCTTCATTTGTTTTTCGTTGTTTTTGGAAATTGGCTAGAAGGTCTGTGTTGATATATGTACTCTCTGTATAAAAAGTACCCGGAAAATGTTATTTAAATGAACCGCCAAAAAGGAATCGGTAATTTTTTTTTTCTTAAAGTTGGTAGGACCTTCCTTTATTACCAAGCCAAATTTGAGCGCGATCTGTCAACTAGTGTGTTTACAACAGCTGTCAGTATCAGTCGACCTCAAAAGTGCTCTGCGAATTTTACAATGGAAAAAATAGTTGATCAAAGAGTTTGCCTCAAATTTTGTCTTGCAAACGAATTTTCTTGTGCCGATTCATTGAAAATGTTGAAAAAAGCCTTTGGTGATAATTGTATGTCAAAAACACAAGCATACGATTGGTACAAATCATTCAAAGACGGTCCGAAAAAACCACGTCAAAGTCGATCGAAAATTAAAGTTTTGCTCACTGTTTTCTTCGATTATCGTGGTGTTGTGCACTCAGAATTTCTTCCTGAAGGACAGACAGTGAATAAGGAGTATTACTTGGGTGTATTGAGGCGTTTGCGTGAGAATGTTCGTCGTAAACGGCCAGATTTATGGAAAGACAATTCGTGGATTTTGCATGATGACAACGCGCCGTCGCACCGAGCCATAATTATTAAGGAATACAAGACCAAAAACTCAATAAATACCATCGAACAACCGCCGTATTCACCTGACTTAGCTCCGTGCGACTTTTTTCTATTCCCAAGACTCAAATTGCCCCTACGTGGAACGCGTTTTGAGTCCATTGAAGCCATCAAAACAAATTCGCAACGAGAACTGAAGGCCATACCTTTGGCGGCGTATGAGCGGTGCATGGAAAAGTGGGTTCGCCGATATCATAGTTGTATTGTAAGCAATGGGGACTATTTTGAAGGAGACAAAATAAATATTGATGATTAAATTTAAATTTATGTGTTTTTTTTACAATTCCGGGTACTTTTTATACAGAAGGTATATACTCAAAAGAGATCCATGTCGATGCTTTGAAGTTTGTTGACAATAGGTTCCAAATAAGAAGAATATCTCGAAATTATATGATAAATTTGTATCTTTCCTTGAATGCTAGGGGGGGCCCGGGCCCCCCCTTGCCCCCTACTATGGGCGCCCATGGACATGATATTCTTGGCACAATACCTCGTCCTCTAATTCATCACAGTCCATTCATGCAGCGCTATATCAGTTGATACGAGACGCCAGAGATAGACGACGACAAACAGAAGCATGAAGGGTACACGAATGAATATTATCTGGTGTAGCTTTGTCATTTTATGCGTGACAGGTATTGCACTGTTGTTTTTTCGATTCTGGCATTCCCTGTTGGATTCCTCTTCATAGCGTATATGGAAATTGGAAATGGTTTTAGTGCGTTCGTATGAAACAAGTTCCACCAACACTCAGGCATAATAAAAAAGGTGCATTGAGAAGAACTTCAATGTAATGCTATGTAGAAGGGAATAATGGAAAAGGGATAACACTACCCAAAATTCCGAAGAAAATACCATAAAATGATACACAGACACTATCGTGAGGCTCCTGCAGCCTGCTTAAGTGTATTTCTAGAAGAAATACTGAAAATCGAAAAATGTGTGTATACATTATTATATTATTATGCACCATTAACCAGACAAAAATATACAGGTTGTAAGAAATAAGACACAAATCATTTGCTACTATGAATAATGACAAATGAAATGTGAATACGAACTAGGTCTCCTATACTGTATACTAGACCGAATGGTCCAACGTCAACTGAGAATCGCACCGACTGCAGTTTCGTCCTATGAGAACTCATCAGGATGGAATATCCCAAAGTTGACGATGGATGGAAAATCTTTTCGTCAAGATATGGATATCTGTCACGCACCTCATAGGTATGAGTGAAAATGAGCGACATCTATCCACCTTCAGAAAAGACCCCCCTCAGTGATTGAATGAACAATAAAGGAAACTTTCTTCCAAATTGCAACACCAGATTGTGAATTTCAACGTTAGAGAACGCTATAATCAATTCACCTGGGATGCGCGGAGACGTTCGCAGTTAGTAGGTTATCAAAACCCAAAAGATTAACAAAGAACAATGATGATATAAAATCATCAAGCTCAGAAGGCAGCTACCTATACAATTGGAAGAAATAAGACACAAATAATTAGCCACTATAAATAATGTTACATTATTTATAGTGGCAAATGATTTGTCTTATTTCTTCCAATTGTATAGGTAGCTGCCTTCTCAGCTTGATGATTTTATATCATCATTTTTCTCTGATATACAGGTTGTATTTAAAGGCGAGGCTTTTCTTTTTACAGAAAGTGGAACTCATCAGAATAAGAAAAAAAATTTTTATATGGATTATGCCCGTTTCGAGAAAATGAAACTATAGAATATTTTCTAGTTTCTAGGTGAATCTGAAAATTCCTCAGTCCGAACCTGCTCCTCCATGGATATCAACATGTTTTTTGTCTTCTCCTCATACATGACTCTGAATATCGATTGTGATCAGTAATCTTCGATCGTGTTACGGCGAGGGTACGAGTGTTTCATGTTTCGAAAATGCTGCACGTTTATACAAATAACGAACTTGTTGATATGCTTTTAATTCATGGTGAATCAAAACAAGATGCCAGTTCAGCGTATAGGTTGTAGAGAACAAGATTTCCGCTAAGAAATCACCCAACTTCGCGGATGTTCATAAATCTGGAGCAGAGATGTAAATATATGATGAACAGCGAGATGCAGGTCAGAGTAGTATCAAGGTATTGATGCCCTAAATTGTTTTTGAATTGAAAAATTGATAGGTATAAGAAATTTTTGGTAAAATGACTTATTTTGATGAGATCTATCACCTGTCAAAAAAAGAGCCTCACCATGAAATACAGCCCGTATAGCCGTGTAGATGTCATTTTTGCCTCATAACATATACCCCGTTTTCGAAGCATAAGCGAGATACTTTGAGCAACTTTGAGCAATATTCTGATAACTATGGTAAGTTATGCTTGACATTTGAAATGACGAAGACTGTAATTCACGTTAAGTTTTTATGTTTCTTCAGTTATTTATTCATCTTTGTTGTTAAAATTTTCTCGATGAATAATGTTTTTCCGGAAATAACTCCAAATGATTCCTCAGAATATTATGAAATTCGAATGTGCAATTAGTGGGACAAAAAAAAATTCAATTTGATCGTAATATACGATTTTTCTGATAGTTTTGTGGAATTCCAATATTCAATTGGATCTTTCCCTGAAACTCTCTTTGAGCAAAATGACGTGCGGGAAATGAAATCTACTGAACCCCATTGAAAATTTTCGGCTCTTTTCAAATTTCTCAATCAAATCCCGAAATTTCAATATATCTGATTGTTCATGAGCCAAAGACTAAAGTAGATTTGACGAGATATATTGATAATCATAATTTCAGATTTGATTATGCCTTTGATGACAATTGCAATAACGCAGTTGTTTATAAATATACTGCACAACCCTTAGTGAAAGCATTATTTGAAGGTGGCTTCGCCACATGTTTTGCTTATGGCCAGACTGGCTCAGGAAAAACTTATACGATGAGTTGAATCTCAGCTTGGAAGAAGTTCAAAAGTTAATCGATCGACCTGTAGAAGTGAATCATACGTTCCAAATATCAACCGACTATACTGGTTGGTTCAAAAGTTATGAGGCATTAAAACTTTTGGTTAATACATAAACAACCCTGTATCTCGGTTATGGAATTGATTAGAGTCCAAAAAACCGATATATGATACGTCTAATCATTAGACTTTTATTTTAAAATAAACATCCATTTTTTTTTCTCAAAGAGACTTTCCAATTTTTAACAAGAAGAAATCGGGAAAACACAAAGTCCAAGCCTCATATGATATTGAAATTTATTGGTTACACGTGTTTCGCCCTTACGAGCATCATCAGACCTAAAAAATTTTACAGCAATGTTCTATCCAAACAACAAAAAAACCAACACAGGAACATTAAAAAATCATCATAAAATTATTTACCCAAAGAACTACAATTAGCTCCACACGAGGGCATAAAATACGGCAGGAAAAGTCGATCGACAACAACCCATCATAAACAAACAATAAATGATGAAGGTTAGAACCGCCGACGCGAACAAACATAAAAAAAGTGAATTGTGTGATTTGTGTAAATGATATTTACAATTTCGAACCTAACCTTATTTTCAATAATCTCAAATCGGTTTGAGGCTATTTATCTCGTTCTTTTTAAATTACCGTCAGCCGTTGCAGCTCGGAGGTTGACTTCCCTCTATATACCTATGTTAAAAACCCGTGTTCGAATTCATCCGCTGTAATTTTTAGATTATTTTGGTTTTCCATTAACTTTTTTATGTTTGTTCGCGTCGGCGGTTCTAACCTTCATCATTTATTGTTTGTTTATGATGGGTTGTTGACGATCGACTTTTCCCTGCCGTATTTTATGCCCTTGTGTGGAGCTAATTGTAGTTCTTTGGGTAAATAATTTTATGATGATTTTTTAATGTTCCTGTGTTGTTTTTCTTGTTGTTTGGATAGAACATTGCTGTAAAATTTTTTAGGTCTGATGATGCTCGTAAGGGCGAAACACGTGTAACCAATAAATTTCAATATCATATGAGGCTTGGACTTTGTGTTTTCCCGATTTCTTCTTGTTGATAATCATTAGACGTATCATATAAGTATCGGTTTTTTGGACTCGCCTAGGGTAGCTCTAGCTCAGGTTACCTTATGTTCATTTACCAATGACAACACACTGTATATTCTAAATCAATAAATATTTCAACACTTTGCTACAGAAAACAATGTTTTATTGAACACTGGACACCCTTCAGTTCTTCATTATACACAAATTTTTCAGAACGAATGTACCGGAAAATTGAGAAGTTCGATCATTCCTTCTCATCTGAAACTGAAACTTCTATTTTGTTACCTTTCTTTACTTTAAAGACCTCATTTTTAACTTACCACTACCTGGTTCGTTTATTAATGAAACTTAAAATATTTAAATGAACATATTATTAAAGAAAAGACCAAAACATTTGATTGAAAAAAAAAATCAGGTCCGATAATGAAATGTTGTGTGATTAATGGAAGGCACAAGACACTGTGTTATCAAAGCACGATATCGTTCGTCATTCACAGTTACTGCATTAATTGACAATCAGGACGCGTTGTTCTTCCGTGTGAAGCTCCATCTTTACTAACTCCCATCTGTCAACTTTGAATCTGTCACGTCATTATCTTGTGACATAAGGACTGTCAAACATGACGCGCAATTCAAATCTTGCCCTCTTATTGGAAGACTCTTTATGTACAGTTTCAGTGGGAAATCAGTAATATACCTTATTCAGGACCTGCTCTTCTTGAATGCAGGTTGAGGGTTCAGAAACGTGGAAAATCCTCGAATATCCAGGTTGAAAAAGTGGGTGGTAAACGTCCCAGTTGTTTTCCAAACCACGAATCGTTGCATGAATTATGTAAATGATCTTAGATTAATAGAAAACTTTGAAAGGAAACGCGGAATTCAATTCCAGCAGGTGAACTGATCTAAATCGTCGGATGAGAAGCCTGTTTGTTCGAGCGAAAACTTCATCGTAACTCGACGTCGCGTCGCGTCGGTGTGTTCAACTCCGGTTGTTTTTCCCGAGTTATTACGTTCCGGACGAATCTCGCAGCAGCCAGTTTACTTTCCCAACAGTCCATGAAGCGGAAGGCTCCGCCATGAAAAACTGAAGCCGAGAAATCTCGTACAATAATACGTAAAATTTTCCGACCTCTAATATTGCACCTTACTTGAATGAGGGCGTTCGAAATTATGTTCTGATGATTTCAAAGGGCGGATTTTGATCGAGATGAAATTTCGCATTTAGATGAAGGATGGAGTTCTCGAATGCAGTACTTTGTCCAGATCGCTTCACTAGAACCATATAAATTTCTAGCAAATCATTGAGAATTTAAATTACCTATATTTCTGTAGCAACTCACATAGGTACCTACTATACAGGGTCTTTCACGAGGAACCTCACCCATATTTATACGGGAAACTACAGAACGTATTTTCATGAAATTCAGCACTTATGAGTATTTCACGATGCTGATGAAATCTAAAATATTTTCAAGGCATGAGCACCTCCGGTTTTTCCGGAAATGACGTCAACTTCCGTTTTTCAAATTAGAACACCATTTTTTTATTACAGAAATAGATTCCTTAGAAAATTTCAAGTTATTTTGATGTAACATTTTTCAGTTTTGGTTGGAAAATTCTCTCTGGGCGGGAAAATTCGAAAAAAAAATCGAAAATAGAGCTCCACTTTGAAAATCGAAATTGCGATTCGTGATACAGGGGGTGAAAAAATCGCTTTCAAAGTTAGGGATGACAAAATCGTGAAAAATCAATTTTTTCAAATTAGAACCCCATTTTTTTATAGCAGATATTGAATCTACGTTGAAAAATAATGTGAGTGTATGCATCACACCCTTGCCCTAAAGTAGATATTTTCTGAGTTATTAACAAAAAACTGTTTTTCGTCTTGAATTTTCAGCTATTTCTTTTCCCTTCACGCCAAAAGGATGAAATTTTCAGGAACTGTTACTTAAACCATGTTTTAGATTTTACTACCCTAATATGCAAGAGAAAAAAGTTACAGGTTGTTCCTAAATAGATCGCGAATTTGGATTCGAATTTGTATCGGAAACCTCTTTATTTCAACTAATCGGCCATCGGTAATTCCTTATGAAACATATGCAAAAACTTACCATGTTTTACATTCTTTTTTTTTAATGATAGATATCATCAATTACATCTGCCAAATTCCTCTTTATTCAGTAGCAGTAGTAAACACAAAATGCTACTGAATAAAGAGGAATTTAGCAGATGTAATTAATGATATCTATCATTAAAAAAAAAGAATGTAAAACATGGTAAGTTTTTGCATATGGTTCATAAGGAATTATTTATTTATCACTGGAGAGAAAACCGATGGCCGATTAGTTGAAATAAAGAGGTTTCCGATACAGATTCGAATCCAAATTCGCCATCTATTTGGGAACAACCTGTAACTTTTTTCTCTTGCATATTAGAGTAGTAAAATCTAAAACATGGTTTAAGTAACAGTTCCTGAAAATTTCATCTTTTTGGCGTGAAGGGAAAAGAAATAGCTGCAAATTCAAGACGAAATACAGTTTTTTGTGAATAACTCAGAAAATATCCACTTTAGGGCAAGGGTGTGATGCATACACTCACATTATTTTTAAACGTAGATTCAATATCTGCCATAAAAAAATGGGGTTCTAATTTGAAAAAATTGATTTTTCACGATTTTGTCATCCCTAACTTTGAAAGCGATTTTTTTACCCCCTGTATCATGAATCACGATTTCGATTTTCAAAGTCGATACATCAATCTTACATCTTGAAAAATCTCAAAAATGAAAATTTTTCATCCAAAAACCTCGAAGTTATTCTTGTTTCAGCGGAACTCTATTTTCGATTTTTTTTTCGGATTTTCCCGCCTAGAGAGAATTTTCCAACCAAAACTGAAAAATGTTACATCAAAATAACTTGAAATTTTCTAGGGAATCTATTTCTGCAATAAAAAAATGGTGTTCTAATTTGAAAAACGGAAGTTGACGTCATTTCCGGAAAAACCGGAGGTGCTCATGCCTTGAAAATATTTTAGATCTCATCAGCATCGTGAAATACTTATAAGTGCTGAATTTCATGAAAATACGTTCAGTAGTTTCCCGTATAAATATGGGTGAGGTTCCTCGTGAAAGACCCTGTAGAGGTTCAGAGAAACTTTCATCAGTCAACATTTTTCTGGAACAGATTCTGTTGAAAAAAATAAGACCATTCATGCAAAAAAAATGGTAAGTATGAACGTCCCCGATGCAGTTTTCCTGCTAAGGATGAGAATACATACATAATTTTATTTCTCAACTAATGACAATTGTAAATATTAATGACTCACTCCATAACTAGGTGCCAACTATATTGAAACATAAATGTAAAAAACACGATAGTTGATGCAATAATTAAAGTTCGAGTCGTTCATGTTTGCGACTGATTTCTCCCATCGAAATGATATTCATCATCGATTTTCCTTGAGATTTAATGGTGAACAATCATAAATTATCATAGTTTGCCGTACAAAAACATCGTTTTGAAGATATTCCAAAATGCTAAGGTTATTTGATCAACCTATGGTATGCATGTGAATTTCTAAACCAAAGTATAGGTAGCAGATGAAATTTTCAAATATCTCAAATTCAAGAGAGCTTATGGATCGCATAATAATGTATTTGTCATAGATGTAAGATAATAAAACACTCTGGGTGGTTTAATTTGTTGTTTATTCACAGTTCACAGATTATTAGTGGGATTTAAGTAAATTCCGTCATGGAATACAAAATGGCAGGTTATGTTGTTGTTTTGGATGCCCGATGCGGCGTCGTTGTTAGACAGAGAGAGAGAGCGTGGTAACGAGATCATCGAAAACCATCACTTCAGATCACAGAGTGTTTGACATTAGGCTACTACGATTCGGTAGATATGGTCTCAGCTTATTATAATATCAATTTATAGACCAGTCCAACAAAACAGCTGATCACCTTTTTTCAAGATGGCTTCTGGGTCAAACAAATAACAAACATTTCTGCTATAGTGTTACTCTATTATAACTATCATTTTAAATGGCATAATTGAAGACATTGAAGTTGAAAATTGAGAAACCAACAGAAACTACCCTGAAACACGTACCTCGTAACTGAAAAACCTCGGTTTGTTATTTGTTTGACCCAGCAGCCATTTTTAAACAGCTGATCGTGACAGATCGTTGGACTGGTCTATAGGGCACCCAATTTTCAAATTGCTTACACGGCCATACTGACACTTGAAACGACCTCGTTTCATTAACATAGCAAACAATAATACTTTTCAGGTTACATAAAGCATTGTTTAACTAACATCTGATACAATTGAGTTTTTGTGAGGCATGGCTATGTTCAAAACGCTGGCTCGCGCTGCGGCTTTGTATTTCAGGTGGGAAAAAGAGCCAGGCAAATAAAAAAACCACCACCGCTTACATGCTCACAACTCAAGATTTAGAACTAATTAGCCAAGAACTAAAAGTCAGCTTCAGCTGATTACCACAAAATTGATGATCTGCTATAAAATTGTTCAGGTTATGTAATGGACCAAATCATTCGCAACTCCTGCATGGAATGAACTCCAATCCTCACTTCGTTTGAAAATTTTACAGCCATGATCAACAACAAATCAAATTACAATATTTCGAGGCTATAAAGTTCTAAGCTTCTTGAAAAATAACTCATTTCAGATTTTCCATAATGGTACATCAATTATTGCAATGATTATCTGTTCACACAGAAATAGGTCAGGCCAAAACAAAGCCAAAAGAACCAAAAAAAAACTATCACATACAAAAGTGATTAGATCCAAACAAGATAATCAGCATAAATTTAAATTTCTTAACTCTTCACTAAAGATTATGGCTATCCAGTCTTCACGTATTTACTATTATTATGACTATCCAGTCATGTCACCAACACTAAAAATGATTTTCTGTATCCACAGGCCATATTCTCAGCTGTTCTTGTCCTGCTGTAGTCATTCTGTTCTGACCTCCTATTCGCTTCAGGGCATAGCGATCATTCGGCAATACAGCCTTAATTTCAAATGAGCCAATGAACTTTGGTTTCAATTTACCACCATTTGACAGTTGTGTAACTTCCATTACTACTTTCTGATTTACCTCGAACAGGTAACCTGGTTTTCGAGTCATATCAAACTTCCTGTTTGTTACCTCTGCCGAAACATCCAGTTTCTCAATGAGGGCATCTTTATCAACATTAATTTGCTTTATTGGTATATCACTGAGCAAGTTAATGGTTGACGAAAGTCTCTTATTAGAGTTTTTCATTAGAACTACAGGAGCATATCCTGTCGACTTTTTCACAGTCAAGTTCAGATCATTTTCAATGTTCGGTAAAGACTTATACCATAATTTTTCATCTTTCTCATTCAAAATTGATTTAAAAGATTTAACGAGTGGGCCTGCATGATCAATATGCCAGGTATCCAACTTTTCAGTGGGAACGTCTTTTAGTTGACAAAAACCAGATCTCCTTCCAGTATCTACAGTTCTTCACATACTTGCGAATGGTCTTATTCATTCCTGGCCAAATCACATCTTCTCTCATCTAGATTTCCCCTTTAGATCTCCATGCAAAATGGGTCGACTTTTTGCCATTCACCAATAGATTGAGGAGTACCTGTAACAGATTTGAGCGCCAGTATTTTGTTCTCGCAAGGCAAATTCCTACTCATATAATCGACATGCTTCTATTTCTCGTGGACTGGGTTTTAGCATACCGCATTCAATTATTACTCCTTTTTTAATTATTTGTGCTTTCAACTGTTCGTCCAATCCTGACAAGTCTAATTCTAAATCTTTGTAAACAAAAGTGAACGTTTTAGGAGATTTTCTAAAGGAAGTCACAAAATTAACACAATCCTTATTAATTTCAAGTTGAATATCCCCTTCTTTGAGTATATCTAATCCGATTAAAGCATCAATATCCTTATGTGGAATAATACTGTCTGTTACTATATTGAATTCAATTTCTATAGCTAATTTACACTTGAAAAATAGGATGTTTGCTTTTCCTAATGTTTTAAATTCAACGTTTCCTATTCCCCTAATTTTTTTAGTTTGAGGTATTACTTAACTTGTGATTGTACTGCATGAAATTCACGTGTTGGTTGAACTCGATCTTTCGATTCCATCATTTTCATCTGCAGTTGAGCTTGGATTTCCATCACATGAATCATCGTTATTGGTTCGGCTTGGGCAGCATTCTCTTGATCCATTTCGAATTCGTTGAAATCGGTGAAAGTCGTAGAATTCAGGTTCTAATTCTTTGTTTGTAAATAAAGAATCTATCCCACTTCTGATGTAAGATAATAAAACACTCTGGGTGGTTTAATTTGTTGTTTATTCACAGTTCACAGATTATTAGTGGGCTTTAAGTAAATTCCGTCATGGAATACAAAATGGCAGGTTATGTTGTTGTTTTGGATGCCCGATGCGGCGTCGTTGTTAGACAGAGAGAGAGCGTGGTAACGAGATCATCGAAAACCATCACTTCAGATCACAGAGTGTTTGACATTAGGCTACTACGATTCGGTAGATATGGTCTCAGCTTATTATAATATCAAGTTATAGGGCACCCAATTTTCAAATTGCTTACATAGATAAACTAGTATTCATTGGAAAAATTAATGAATATTTTCTTGAAAGAAATTGAGAATCTGCTAGATGTTATTATTATTATACAAAGAATAAGAGTTGAGGTTGATAACCTATAAACTCAAAAATTAACGATATTCTAGATGGTACACTTGCACTTAAAAAAAACAAACAAAATTTCGAAAAGTATGTGAAAATTTAGAAAACAAAAAAAAGTTTTCATTTCCAAACGTATTATAACAACGTCATTTTGCCGTAACAAGGCAAATTTTCCATTGTTCACTCAATTATAACGATCAATCCAAAGTGGATATTCAGATTTTCATGAATTTCAAAACGTTTGAAAATAAAATAACATATTTCATACGGATAGGAATTGACTTTTCATGGATCTCCTTCAATAACCCGTCTCCCTGCGTTTGGGGGATAATTGAAAAATTGAAGAATTCACTTCTCCATTTGAAAAAATATGTTATTCATTCCCTGCATATCACTGAACTCGGATGAAACGAAGTAGTCTAATATAGATCCGACGTTTACAAAATACAAGACTCAACAGAACCTTAAAAACAGACAAATGCTTCGAATTCATCATTAAAAATTAGCTGCATATACGCGTTGCTAGATAACTGATATCGGTATCTGGAGACTGGAAATTAATTTTTGTGTATTTTTCGCAAATGAGCATTTTGAAAAAGTTGCTATAACTTTTTCCATGTTAAATCAATTTTTCTGAAGCACTTTTGTCACGATAACACATATGATATTTGATGTTTGTGAAAAAAAAAACTATTTTGCTTTCGGGCAGGTATCGAATGGAGTGTAAAATATTTGGAGTGAAATGGCATCAGTTACACATCTCGTACCTCGATCGGAATTGAGGAAATTTCTGAATGAGAAATGTTATTATAATTTAAACGAATTTCGGATGAAGTAGTGTTTTTTTTGTGTTTTCACTGTTAGAATTGTTTGGTTTTAGTTTGTGAGTCTGTTGTTTTCACTTGACTATTCCACTCATTCCATTTGTAGTGAGGAAGTTTCCGATCGTTTCATCTCGACAAAATCTTAAAGCCGGAAAACTAACAAGTTAGGTTTTCAGCGACAAAATTTTTGACGTTTCTCGAATTCATAGATAGCTTCAGAAATAAATATCATAGAGAAATCAAACAACGTTTGGTTGTTTAGTCAATCTATGATGAATTATAATTTGCCAATTAGCGCAATACGCGTCGAATGTGAACATATTACCGTATTTTCTCGTGGAATAGTCATGCCGAATACCACTCGAGATGAAATTTAAGCAGGTAAAATTTCTCTCTTGTAATATTCACGTTTGTTGCTTTTCGGAAATTTCGCTCATGGCATTTTTTCCAAAATCAATCGAGAAATTTTGCCGGCAAAACTCCATTTCTACTGGTGTTACATATGATGATATGATGGGTCATTTGTTCATTTTGACTTTTTCTATAATGTATTTTTTTGCATTTTACAGAAATAAATATTTCTATTCTACTCTATTCTACCTTCTTTCCTATTTCGAGGGGGGTATATTTCAGTAGAACTCGAAATTCTGATAAATAATCTGAAAAATATGCAATTCTTCGTATTTATTATCATTATTTTTTCTGATGTATTATTATTGAAGTGGTGCAGAACAGAGATTGAATGATTTTTGAACTTATTGGCTGATAAAAAATTCTGAATTAGGCAGTGGACATTCCAGGTGGAATATGAGGTTTTGTATATTATTGGAATGGTAACCTCAAGCTCTACTGAAATATTCAAAACCCCTATTGTTGAAATCACATTTCAAATAGAATAGTGCCAATAAATAGGTACTGATAAGCATTAATTTGGAACAATATACCGATACTATCGTATAGTACCTAAATAATTCCACCGAAATGTTTTCACAGAAACGCAGAATTTTCCACAGACTAAAAGTTGCAGTTACTTTTCAAAAATGCATATGTAGAAAAAACACTATCTCACACTAAACCGATAAGATACCGACATCAGTTTTTCTTTATCTATTTGATAAATAGGACTTCACATTCAGATATGTTCAATGTCGCTCACTTTGTAGTCATGATTGCAAATTTTCATGCCTCCCTTTAGGTGAGATTCCACCAGAGTGCCGCACTGTGCGTGCCACAGTGGTGCACAGTGTACGCCACAAATGTTTGTTGCGGTGAACAGTAACAAAATGTGCGCGTACTTTCTTGAAAAGTTCGCGCACAGTTGCAAACTTCTGTCGCGCACTGCTTCCAGCGGTGGACTCGGGTTGACGTACACACACACGTGTTTCTGCGAACTTAGTTTTGTTTCCGCTTCGAAAGTGAAAACATTTATGTGTGCACGAACATGGATTCGGATTGGAATAACGAGAAAACAATCCAATTTATTAAAGAAATAGAAATATATCCTGTATTGTGGGATTGTACTAATGAAGATTATAAAAACAGATATAAGAAACATGATTCTGCTGAAGTCTTGGCTAAAAAATTAGACTGCGGTTCCACAGGGTGTCCCAAATTCGATGATCCCTGAGAGTATCTCGAGAACCATGAGGATCAGAGAAAAAATGTTAAAGGACTTCCGATCTCTTTTTTCAAAATAATCAATTGTCAGCCAACAGATCCCAGATATCTGAATTGGTTCTCGAGTTACAGGGCGTTTCTGAAAAATTTGTGTTTCAAATATTTCGCTATTTCATGTTTTCTGTTGGAGATATCACGAAAATTCCGAGAAGATTTCTTTTGTAATTTCTATTGCCTATACGCTACTCTCATCTGATCCGAAAAATTATTCGCCGTTCAAGTGCTAGAGGGAAAAGTTTGTGTTTTTCAAATGGGACACCCTATATTTTTTTATCATTGCTTTTTAGCAGCAGATTCACCGAGTATCATTCTGTAACCGGTTCTTCGAAAATCTGATCCGTTTTTCGTCTTCACTAGAATTGGGACAGCTGGTATATAGAGATTTTTCTTATATTTGGAGATATTTTATTAAGGCAATAGAAATTACAAAAAAAAACTTCTTGAAATTTTCGTGATATCTCCAATAGAAAACGAAATATAGCGAAATATTTGAAACAGCAATTTTTCAGAAACGCCCTGTAACTCGAGAACCAATTCAGATATCTCGGATCTGTTTGCTGGCAATTGATTATTTCGAAAAAGAGATCGGGAGTCCTTGAACATTTTTTCTCTGACCCTTATGGTTCCCGAGATGCTCTCAGTGATCATCTAATTTGGGGCACCCTGTACAGCTGCACTACAGAGCACAACATTTTCTTGATCCTCCATATTTTCAACTATTGGTGGAAGGGGAACCGTGAGAACTTGTTCGTGCATACGGTGTGCTGCACTGTGCGTGCACAAAAGTTACACACAGCTGTAACAGTGGAAACGGACGCTAAATGTGTTCACAGCTTCTACGCGAACTACTGGAGTGCACCACAAAATGTTCGTAAACATTTGTGCGGCACACGGTTTTGGTGGAATCGTACCTTTTGAAAAACTACCTACAGCGGATTTTCAGGGGGGACATAAAAAATTTGCATCTGTGTGGAATCAGTTTTCAGAATTCCTGCTAAACAGAAAGAATTCTAAAGAAAAAGAACTAAAAAAATACGAAAATATTAGAAGACTACGCTTTTGATATGAAGAAAAAAACTGATTACAAAGAATCCAATGTGAAATATAACTGCATGGATGATGATTCAAAAAAAGTTGTTTGAAGAATACGATATGATCGACCCATTCCAATGCTCAATTTTCAATTCAGTTCGTTTGTCTTGGGATTCAAAGCGCAAAAACATGCAAACTTCACCAGAAAAATACAATTTGCAAAGCTTTTTCGACTGAAGAGTTGGGGTGTAACTTTTTCCGAAATCTCGAAAATTGTCTGCATGCCGTGAATTATCTTTCTATTTCTTATTAACAGACTTTAAAAACCATATTCTTGTTCTTCTGAGAGGTCAACTGTTACTACCAAGATAAGCCAGATGTGTTGCAATAATTTTTTTCGAATTAGCTGGTCTTGGCAATGAGGCAGCTAATTGCTCAATTTATCATTTCCAAAAAGAGTGTGCGATCTTCTGGGGAACTAGAAATTGGTTCGAAATCGATTGATTCGCTGATAAATCGATGGGAAGCACACTCTGTAGATAAACCTCCCAAGCTCCGTTCTGTCATTTCGACGTCGGATTCAGATGAGTTTTCGTACTTACCCACTATGACAAAACCGTCGCTTGTCACGTTCAGATTGGCGCCATATTGACCACTATCCAACGGCAGAACTTCGACGGTCGTGTTGTAGAATTTGTCCGCCGGATGTTCGACATTGCCGCTCCTGAAGAAGAATCTGGAACGAAGAAGACGTGACCGTTATTACTCTTATTTGAAATACGAGAATCGAACGTGATGATATGATTTCCGAACAGTTATCGACGTCCAATAGGAGCACTGTGATTTAAAGAAGTCGTTTATTCTAGATCTGGCAGCTGAATCTTGGAAATTTGAAATTTTGCTAGTGGAGATGCGGACTCACGAGTAATGCAGATAATCTAGGATAAAGTTCATATCGCTGATAATAAGGCCATGAGCCACTCGATTTGCCTGCCTTACATGAGAGGAAATGCAGCCTCTGCTGGATGCAATAAAAATATCTCTTAACGGGAAACTCCTTGGAAACTGGGTTGGGCACATGAGGATATTGAATCAACTGGATTCAAACCTCTTGGCAAAACCATCGGATGTTATGCTGTAGAGGTCCAAATATTCTGTGATGAAATATTTTGTGACAATCACAGAAAACATAATTATAAATTATAATAGTAGTCGACATTCAAAAATATAAAATAGCCATTGTTCAGATATTGATCATTCAATCCTGCTTGGGTGTGGGCAGCGTTTTTAATGTAAGGCTTGTAAAAATTTATTATGCCTAAAAATTGTCGCATTTCGTGAATTGTCTTTGGTCGTTTCAACTCAACAATAGTCTTTTCCTTATCAGGTAGTGGTTTTGATCCATCTGGAGTTATATAAAATATCCCAAAGATTCAATTTATCTGATGCCAAATTTTGATTTTGTTCTTACTATACTAAAATGGTACCTTGGTGGACCGGCCTGAGGGAATTTGTCGAAAAGTGGGCGCAGAAGAATTTCAAAATCACAGCGAAGCTGCGATACGGCGAGGAAATGTTTATACGGTCGAAAAGAGCAATAATCGATTTATACGTGGGTGAAATTTCGATTCTCCAGGCGAAGTAGACGTATTTTTTTTAAATTCGCGAAAATGGCAAAAAAAATCCGACAAAAAGGGCCATTTTAAACTCGATAAACTGTTTTCACAGAAATCCTGGTCATGATGTATACTCCATTCACTTTTATAAAGTAGCCCAGGAGGCCCTGGAATTCGGACACATTTCACCGCGTTTATTTTGAAAATGTTAGGTTATAGTCATTCTTCTGTCAGATATGAACGCAACGTTGCCGTTTCTACATATAAATCGTAGAAATTACGTATTTAACAAAATGTTTATTTACTTTGGGAAAACAATGAATTTGAGGAAATATTAGGTGAATTCAATAATTCCAAAGATCTGACGAATATTGAAAAACTTTTTTTCTCTGTTAATACTGGAAAAATTTCACGTGTACGAGTATAAACATGATTGGAAGATTCAGTTATGCTATTTTCTTGTACGGAAATCAAGAACCGAGTCTTGAAATTTTACTGAAAAATAATGGACAGAATAGTCCGTTACTTTGTGATAGTTTATCAACCCGACAGAAAAACTTTCAGAAGAACAGAAGAGACGGACGTATGGAAATCCGCACTTTTCAAAATTCTCAAGAAATAAGCCTACAGACGACAATTAAATACCTCTTTGCGCAACTTGAAATACTCCAGTATGAAAATGTAGTGGTACTACGAATCTTGTATCACAGGATAAACCTTATAAGAACTAACTCCATTCACAAAGTTGAAAAAGAGTAAATAGAAAGTAGACTTGGCAATGTCGCTTGGTTTTCACGATTGCCAACCTGCGTCCGTTTTAAGTAAAAGAACTTGATAAACCTAAAACATGGCCCACCAAGATACTTTATAAAAGTGAATGGAGTATAAATATACGGATCGAAGGAGATACAAAATAGCTTGGTATATTTATGTGAAATGCTGCTATATAAACATCCACATTGATTTTCCTCACCCGAACATGCCAACAATCCTTATCTTTGTCAGGGCACCTGTCAGCATGTTGACAGATTTCATTCGGTAGTTTGACTGGGAATTAATAAACGGATTTTAAGATATTCCATCCAATTTTAAATCATATAACTACATGTTGTTAATTTTATTGATTTCTGGACCCATGTCTAATTCAGACAATAACAAGAGATTAAGACGAATCAGCCCAACAAAAATTCGCAAGTTTTCATGAAGAGGTGAAAATATTCATGTAGAAAGGTATGCTCGTTGTGTTTTTTACTGCCTTTTCACTTGCTCTTGCAATTTGTACATTATTTGTTTTTACACATTATGATTTCTCTCTGAAGGGACTTTCATTCTATTTTAGATATGTTTAAGCGTGTTAATAGGTGTCATTTGTTATGTCTGAGCATTGATAAGTTCTCATACCGTTGTTTTAATTTGTGTGTGATGTTGACAGAGTTAAGGTGAATACAGACTATTCTGACGTGACGTGATTCCACGTGCACTGTGCTCCCATTGGCCTAATATGAACGTGAACGTCAAAATGTGAGTTATATAAAAATGCAACACATCGTTCTGTGCGTTCAAGTTCATATCAGGCCATTGGGAGCACTGACGGTGCCTGACGTGACGTGGAATCACGTCACGTCCGAATAGTCTGTATTCACCTTTAGTGTCGCTGCTCTGACCCTCGATATTATATTTTATCCCTGAAGAAGATCATAATAAAGTGATCGAAATCTATATCTACAGGACACAATACTTCTTACTTCATCTATATGGTTTACAGATGGATCTGAATCTGGGATATTATATGGACCTAGATTTAGGATCTCTAAAGCCCTAGGAAGTGAACCCTTCATTCCAGACCGAAATACGGGCTGTGTACGTATGCGCTCAGGGGTCTCTTAAAACGAACCTCATGGGGCGCATATCTTCATCACCACAGACACCCAGGCTACGCTGAGGTCCCTGGAATCACATTGCCAGGGATCTCTGCTGACCCTGGAGTGCCGAAACACCATAAAGCAATGAGTCAGAGGCAATTAAGGACTCTACTATGGGTGCACGGGTATTGTGGTGTTGAAGGACATAATGAGTTTGTGAAAAATGCATCGGGGTTAACACCGACTGGACCTGAGCCTTTCCGTGGGCTTGGAAGAGACCAATATAAGGCAGCGGTTCAACAATGGGAGTTGGACAACAGAATAACCCTCTGGAAAAACACTCCTGGACTTACTCAGTCCAAGAAATTCGTAATGATTTCACTGACCTATACAAGTAAGCTCCTAAAGCTTTCACGAGCTGAGCTTCAGTGGATGGTAGGTCTGCTGACAGGGCACTGTCGGTACAAACATTATTCGTATCGCATGGGAAAGTCAACAGACTAGATTTGTAGACTCTGTGGATCATAGGCAGAAACAGCTGAACACATGGTATGCAAGTGTCCAGAGCTGGCTGGTTCAAGAACCATTCATATGGGGAAATCGAATTTGGATACCCACGAGGTAACGGCCAAGGCTCATAGGGATGTTGTCGGTATTATCAACACAACTAAGGACCTCCCTGGGTTCCAATGAATATGTGAAGGAGAGAACAAAAGACCCATGTAGTCGCAGTTCCCGGAAGGCTAACTGAGCCATACCGACCCCATTTCAATAATAATAAGGTCATACGCCACGATGAAACTGTTTTGTGACTAAGGTTTCAAACCAGTTGAGTTCGCGACTTTGGGAGTTCCGCATACGGTGGAATCTGTTGCATGCGATCTATTTCAGTGGTCACAGTTGCGTTGTATTAGTGCTCTGCGAAAAAGACAGACCAAAATCAGATGAACAACGTACAGGGTGTCCAAAATTCTATGATCACTGAGAGCATTTCGAGAACCATGAGGGTTAGAGAAAAATGTTCAAGGACTCTCGATCTCTTTTTTTAAAATCATCAATTGCCAGTAAACAGATACGAGATATCTTAATTAGTTTCTGAAAAATTGCTTTTTCAAATATTTCGCTATATCTTGTTTTCTGTGGGAGATATCACGAAAATTCCAAGAAGTTTTTTTTTTGTAATTTCCATTGCCTATACGCCGCTTCTATCTGATCCGAAAAATTAGTCTCCGTTCAAGTGCTAGAGACAAAAGTTTGTAATTTTTAAATGGGACACCCTATATATTTCTTTTTAGCCGCAGACTCACAGAGTATCATCCTGTAACCGGTTTTCCGAAAATCTGATCCGTTTCAGAGATATTGAGTTTTTCGTCTTCACTCGAATTGGGACAGCCTGTATATAAAGATTTTTCTTTTACTTGGAGATATTTTATTTTCAATTCTATGGAAAACTAACATTAATCGAATAAAATCCAAATGAATTCTAAAAAAAAAACTACAATAAATGTTCGAATAGTATCTGATGATTTCTTCTTTTCAAGATAATCATCCGGCAAAAACTATTCACTACACACTAGAATAATTAGATTCTTAATTAAAAATGAAATTTATTTGATTACAACTGAAGTTTTCCATTTTATAGAATCGAAATTTTCAGGAAATATTGTACCTAATCTTCAATGATATCTCTTTCATTCAAGAAGATCAGGTTACTCGAAAGAGCACACAAGACAAAAAATAAAGATAAAATATCTCCAAATAAAAGAAAAATCTTTATATACAGGCTGTCCCAATTCGAGTGAAGACGAAAAACTCAATATCTCTGAAACGGATCAGATTTTCAAAAAACCAGTTACAGGATGATACTCTGTGAATCTGCGGCTAAGAAGCAATGATGAAAAATATAGGGTGTCCCATTTAAAAAACACAAAATTTTCTCTCTAGCACTTGAACGGCGAATAATTTTCCGGATTGGATGAGAGCAGCGTATAGGCAATAGAAATTACAAAAGGAAACTTTTTGGAATTTTCGTGATATCTCCAACAGAAAACGAGATATAGCGTAATATTTGAAAAAACAATTTTTCAGAAACGCCCTGTAACTCGAGAACCAATTCAGATATCTCGGTTCTGTTTTCTGGAAATTGGATATTTCGAGAAAAGAGATCGGGAGTCCTTGAACATTTTTTTTCTAACCCTTATGGTTCTCGAGATGCTCTC
The DNA here is from genome assembly GCA_951802165.1 of Adalia decempunctata. Lineage (NCBI taxonomy): Eukaryota > Metazoa > Arthropoda > Insecta > Coleoptera > Coccinellidae > Adalia > Adalia decempunctata. Next base: position 35,848,197 of record OX637695.1, on the reverse strand, counting down.
AGTGTTCATCGAATTTGGGACACCCTGTACAATGCTTGATAGATAACACCAACTGATCATCCACCATCATTCTAAGCCAATTTTTCGCGTGAATCACGAAATAATTCTAATGTAAAGATATGAAGACTTCTCCAGGTATGAGTTTACATTTATCAAGAAATTTTCTAACGTAAACATGTGATTTTCGGAAAATCTAACCGATCAAGGCCCGGAGACGAGCAGAACACTCTATGAGTCCACGACCAATCCATCAATTTTGGAAAATTCGAATCCAAAAAATCCCCAACCCGTTGAGTATAGGCCATTTTGTTGAAAACAAAAATTTTGTGTTAACCAAATTTTTTTTTGAAATATGATTTTACTTTTACGTTTTAGAAATAATTTCTGGTATATGTCCACCACGACTAGCTCTGGACTTCTGGAGCTAATGTTACACTGAATGGTGCTCGTTAGAGATCGATGATCAATAATTATTTGTTTCAAAATTTCGATGGTATCGACCCAGAAGTGTTTTGGTTCCAACAAGATGGTGCTACACCTCATTCTTCTACTCATGCGACAATGCGACATAATTTCATTGGATTATTTTCTTTCGGGTTATGTCAGGTCATTGGTTTATGCTGACGCTTTGGAAGCCAACATAACTCGTGTTATTGCTGAAATAAAGCCTGAATTACTCGAAAAAGTGGTCCAAAATTGGTCTGGTCAAATGCGGTTCCTCAGAGCTAGTCGTGGGGTGGACATATGCCGAGAAATGTTCTTAAAACATGAATGTCCTGAAATTATTTTCCAAATAAAAAGAAACTTCGGCTTCAAACTCACTTCAGATGTGGTTTATTTCAATTTAAAGTTCTATTACTCACCCGATACTATTTATTGTAACCTACGCATGCACCATTTTGCAATACCATCAAATTTATATTCGTGGCTTACAAAATGGCGCAGGCGACGGTTAATTTGATCGCGAATAAAACTATTATCATTTTTATATTGCCAAATTCAGGGCGATTTTACCAACAGCAACTCATTATTATTAACGTGAAAGCCATTTCTCACCCCTCCTGAAGCCAAAAATCAATATTCGATTTGTTTGATTTTCAGAATAAAAATATGCATGTCCTTCATTGGCTTTCCAAAGCGGATCAATAGGAAATATGATAATAAATGAGGAAGGTTTTTAATATTTCATTATTGATTCTAAAATTACGACTCTAATACCTTTTATCCTCAGAGAATTTACATTTCATATTCAATTCTCTATGAAAAATGTTTGAATATCAGTATAAATATCAGTGTAAAGTCGTCCTCACCTCTTAACTGTCGTAGGATTAGCAAATTTGAAGATCAGTTGATCTCCTTGTGATGGAAGAATTCCCCAAAAAAAGTTTTGTCCTAAGTATACATTCTCCAATGTATACTGCTTGTAGTGTTTCATTCCAGTAGTGACTTCAGCGTCTGGATTGATGTGGGGAAAAAACAGAGGAACTTTCCCGAACTGTCTATCCTGGAACAAAGAACTTAATCTGTTACTCCATCAAAAAGATGTGTAATTTTGAATGGACTTGGGACCATTTCAAACCAACAGTATCCATTTTTAGTTTCATTCTGTATAAAATCATTTGTGATCGTCCAATTTTCTTGCGAATAATAATGATATCGTGTTCGGAGCTTCGAAAAATTCATATCCATCTCTAGACTCAATAAGAATTTTTAATTAACTGTTGAATATTAAATTCTGCCGACCGCATTTCCGAATAGAAAACTAGAGCGTTATTTCTTTTTGTACAGTAAAAATCTATTCAATTATTTCAAACAACTTCATTCGAACGAAATCTCCAGTGTGTATGAAGAACCCTAACACTGGACAGAGTTCATGCGGAAAATTAATTGGAACTAGATTTCATCCTCTGTTCATGAGTTTGCATGAATATCAATGGCTGTAATACAGACAATTCATGACAAAAACGGGGGCCAAGTTTGTTTTGCATGTGAATAACGTTAAATGAAGTTAGAAACTAGCTTCAGTTCATATCAAGCCAACTTCGATGTATGGTCTCAAAGTTGGCTGTGGGATTAACTTACATGCATTGAACTTGTCTAGTTATTCATCTGTTGAAATTGTTTTAAGGGAAAGCTCAACTTCAGGGCGACATGGGCGGTGAGTTATTCAAACAATAGTTATGCTTTGGAAGTTCTAAATCCTGTTCTACCAACATTCTGTCAATCTGACAAAATTCATTAGACCCATAGTCCCAATTGTCGTATCAATAATCAATCACAAACATATCGTATTAAATGGCCTCCAAAAAGTTGTGTTTTCTTTAAAATTGTTGTCTTTGGAATGTTTTATAGAAACCTGAACACTCTAGCAGACAAACTCAAATTTATATATTCCTAAGTTTCTTCGAAATCGAACATAAAACTCATCATTAATGAAAAATAGCACTGATTTATTTCCAGAAGTCACCAAAAATAAGGTTGATTGAAGCTGAGGTAGACATTCGAATGATGTGATATTCAAAGTATTCCTACCTAGAGTTTCACTTTGGAATAAAAAATTTTGCTTGGATCTCCACCAATTTATGTTTCATTAATGTATCGAATCACAAGACCTATAAACTTCTTCAATGAAACTATCCAAATATTCAGAACATATTTTTTGAAAATATTTGGATTTCGAAAAGCGAAATCGTGCAAAAAATGTTATATTGACCCTCTTCGGGAAAATTACCTTACACAACATGAACCAACAAATATATGTATGAATTCATCCAAGTGAAGAAGAAATAGTTTTACACTAAAACTTACTGTGTCTACAAATTAGAGTGAACATAATTTTCGTATTTTCGAAAAAATTAGTCTATGGAGAATTGAATGAAAAAACAAAGCCAAATAATAATAATGAATAATGCCACTTTTCTCAGCCAACTTTTCGGAAACTAAATTCCTACCCGATTTCAATACCACTATCAGCAATGCTTATCAAAGCTTATTGGAAATTTTATGCGGAAATGACAATGATACTGCTCTGTAACAGAGAAAATAAGAAGAAAAAGCTGGTTGTAAAAATAAATTCAATGAGTTTAACCATTTCATCTCTATAATGATAGAAGGAATGATGAAAACCTTCTAAATGAAAAAACAAAAGGTCTATCATTTTCTTGCAAAAAAAAACTAGGAATGTCATGTGACAACTCAATGTCCACAGAGTGCTTATCATTCTACACATGGAACCCATGCTTGAAGGAGTGCTATCGATACCTGGGTACCGCTTAAAACTAGTAATCTGGGACGCAACGTAAATCCTATACCGATAAACGGAAATATCTTGGAGTGGGGTTTGCAGTCAAATACCCAGGAATTACCCTGGATAGCAAACTTCGTGGAACAAGCATGTTGATGATGCTACTGGTAGAGCTACAAGAATTCTGATGGCATGCATGCGGCTATGCGGCAGGAATTGGGGTTGTAACCCAAAAATACTGCGATGGATGTACGTCATGACTGTAAGACCTGTAGTCACATATGGGGCAGTAGCCTGGTTTGCCAAGGCAAATCACGTAAGTACGAGGAAAATGCTCGACAAAGTACAAAGGCTTGCCTGTGCGTGCATCACGGGAGCTATGAGAACTAGGGCGCTTGAGATCATCACAGACCTCACACCTCTACATCTAGTGATTGATAGGTTAGCCCAAGAGACCATCCTCAGAGTATCTAAAGAAGGAGCAGGCAATGAGAGAGTCAGGTTCGAGAGAGTTTGGCCCTCTCTGAATGACTACACCCCATCTGCAAACCTTCCTGTTTGTAATTGATGTAATGATCAAGAAAGTAATCACTGAGAAAAACTTCAGTACAATGCTAAGCAAAAGAGAGGATTGGGAAAGGGAATACATCGACTATAATCTCAAAGAAAATACAATAAAATGGTATATAGATGGTTCTAAAACCTTTACAGGAGCTGGCGCTGAGATTTACGGGACAAGTACCAGGTGTGCGCTATCGTTAGGCTCCTGTACAAGCGTCCTTTAAACGGAAATATGTACTTGCAATCGGAAGATGTCTAGATATCAATCCAAAAAGAAACTATCAGAAGTGCGATATAGCAATTCATATAGATAGTCAAGCTGCTATTAAAGCACTGAGCTCCTATGTCATTGACTCAAAGCTGATTTGGGAGTGCCGGAACAAACTCATAGAAGAAGGTCTTTTTAATCTGGGTTGCCGGTCATTCAGGAATCGTAAGAAACGAAGAGGCCAATACACTGGCCGGAAAGAGCGCACAAACGCCACTCACCGTCCCAGAAGCCTTCTGTGGTATAGGAAAATACACCTATAAGAAGGACTTTATGGTGAAGGAGAAAACCGAAAGAGGAAAACTCTGGCGGAATCTCCCAGGGATGGATCACCCCAAAAAGTTCCTCCGGAACTTCGAAACTGCTAGATCCAAAAAATATCTGGATCTCAGTGAAAACCATATTCACCTACTCACTGGCTTTCTCACAGGACATTGTCGCCTGAAGAAGCATCTGTTGAGAATAGGTTTATCAGACACTGACGAGTGTACATTATGTGGGGAGGAGGAAGAAACTCCTATTCACCTGGTTATGGAATGCTTCTCCATTGCAAGCCAAAGGAAAGAGTGCTCTGGACAAGAAACTTGTAGAAGTGGGAAGTTATCCTCATTGAAGCTATTCCAGATAGTGGATTTCATCAAATCTCTGGAACTGGAGGGCGATAACAGCTCTGTTAGGAGGCACAACAGACCTTAAGGTCGCAGTGGACTGTAACCCCTTTTTACTCTAACTAAGTATACACTTCACAGCAACACGCTATAATCATATTTTTCTGCGAAATATTGAACACCGAAGTTATGAGTTTCCTGCGTTTTTTTATTCACTCTCTATAAGTTCTAAAGCATAACTTTAAATTGAGTAATTGGACAGACTGCACAAGCTAGGATTATGACAAGTGCTCGGGAAAATAAAGTTTTATCTGACTGCAGAATGAAATGAATTGTTCCCTTATTACAAAATGGCGAATGCGAAGGTTATAAGATAGAACCTGGTGTTGGCACCGATTAGATTTTGTCTAAGACTTTTTTGTCGATTGAAAATCTGAAATGGGGTCCTACTTTTCATTTCTCTCGAAAGGGGTCCTCTATTTTGCATTGTCGCAATAGCGCCATGACCGTGAAATATTGCGGATCATTCCGAAAGTAGGACCCGATCTACAATCTAGACTCTAGAGTGACCCCTTGATCTACAATTTTTGGTGACAATTTTTGGTTAAGAGCCATTATACAAGGGTTTCTATGCATCTATGTTATGACCGTAAAATATTGAACTTTCCGGAAAATGAATATAAAGATAATTGAATCATAAACTGTGGAAATAACGAATTCTGAAGGATTACATGTCAGTTTGAATAGTTGTTATATGTATATACTCCATTCACTTTTATTAAGTAGCCCGGGAGGCCCTGGAATTCTGACACATTTCACCGCGTATATTTTGAAAATGTTAGGTTATAGTCATTCTTCTGTCAGATATGAACGCAACGTTGCCGTTTCTACATATAAATCGTAGAAATTACGTATTTAACAAAATGTTTATTCACTTTGGGAAAACAATGAATTTGAGGAAATATTAGGTGAATTCAATAATTCCAAAGATCTGACGAATATTGAAAAACTCTTTTTCTCTGTTAATACTGGAAAAATTTCACGTGTACGAGTATAAACATGATTGGAAGATTCAGTTATGCTATTTTCTTGTACGGAAATCAAGAACCGAGTCTTGAAATTTTACCGAAAAAAATGGACAGAATAGTCCGTTACTTTGTGATAGTTTATCAACCCGACAGAAAAACTTTCAGAAGAACCGAACAGACGGACGTATGGAAATCCGCACTTTTCAAAATTCTCAAGAAATAAGCCTACAGACGACAATTAAATACCTCTTTGCGCAACTTGAAATACTCCAGTATGAAAATGTAGTGGTACTACGAATCTTGTATCACAGGATAAACCTTATAAGAACTAACTCCATTCACAAAGTTGAAAAAGAGTAAATAGAAAGTAGACTTGGCAATGTCGCTTGATTTTCACGATTGCCAACCTGCGTCCGTTTTAAGTAAAAGAACTTGATAAACCTAAACCATGGCCCACCAAGATACTTTATAAAAGTGAATGGAGTATATGTACCAAGGTAGTTGATATTTATGTATCAACATCTCATTATGCCGTAGTGCACGCACAAACTTTTATGTCATGCCGACCTGTTACTGAATCAACAAATTTCGGAATTAATACAAGATCACTATAATTCATTCACCCTATTAATTTCACGCGTTTGTTGCTGTGTAAACATCATATAAACTTCTGTGAATTGTGAAATTCCCGAAAAAAATCCGAAGAAGACAGAAAGGCAGTGAAAAACTTATTGCCTACGAAGTTACGAAACTCCTATGACAAAGGGTCAAAAATTTTGTGAGGTGGATGGCTGAAAAACTGTGTGAAATGTGTTCCTCGGAGACTTTACCAACCTCTCTGAAAAGTTTTCTTTATGTTATTAATGGTCCGAATATTGAATGATGAAGAATACGGCGATTCCACCAAAAAGAGTGGCAAGGAATATCATTTTTTAGAATTTTTGAAAATCTCGAAAATCTCAAAAACCCAGGGACTTCTATACTTAATATTAAACACGTTTTTCTGAACCGTCACCGCAGGTACCGCATTATATCCATTCACTACACCACACATTGTGTATGAATCCAATCAGAACCCTATATGCATCTTGCTTCAGGAGAAAAAAAGGTATCAACAAACCTATCATTCAATTTTCTAAAACCCTCGTTTGAATACCTGCAGATCAAAATGCTCAGCAAAAAAAACAAATATTCCCTTAGGGAGCGAGGGAGATCCTTGAAGTGAACGTCTGAGTGGAATGTATCATTAGCTTTTTCAACCTCCAGAATATTCGCCCGTTAAATTCAGGATGAGGCAGCACAACGATCGAACGAAGATTGAAGTAGTTTCAGCCCTCACTCTCTCTTGTCTATTCGAGTTGCAAATGTGGCTCAGAATCGTTTTTTCGTTTTATATCCTCTTGTTACTATGACAGCAATTTCTCTGGAATCACTCACAAGTCACAACCGACTTTAGAGGATGAGACGACGAACTGCCTTTCGGAGGTTTCTCATGAAAAAGCATAACGGTAGCGCTGTTTATGGGACAATTGAATAAACTTGTGTTTCGCGAAAAGTTTTCCACACGAAAGCATAATCATGATATGTATTCCAGCTTTCCTCTTTTGCCTGTTTAAGTATGGAAACTCCAACTTCTTAGTCATATAACTTGTAACGTTTACGATGTTCTCTTTATTGATATTAAAATGCTGAATGGGCCCATCCAGATATTTCTGTCTGTTTGATACCAACCGGTATGGAGTTGGTGAATAATTTCAAACCAGATCTTGAGCAGGAACAATACGATGTTTATTTTTAGCGTTTCGTTTCATTAAAATGTTATCTAAACCTATTGAACTTTCATAAACCTATCTTAATCTTTCTTCGAAGTTGCTTTACAGGGTGTTCCTGAATTGGAGGTGCAACGGAATAGGAGAGATTCCTTGTATAATTTTAAGAGAAAAAAGCCTCATGAACATGGGACTGCCTGCAATTAGTTTTTTGTCATGATTATACAAGTTCATCGAATCTTTATAAATCTAACTAATAATTAATTTATTCACCGCGGCGTACTTACTGAATTTTTATAACAATTCTGTTTGTTTTGAGGACTTCGAGAGAATCGTTCGGAACTTTTTTCTACAAATCGGTAACATAACTAAATGATAAAACTACAAGAGACCATAAAATTTAGAATAACAACGAATCTTCTTGGAACACTTTTGCAAACTTACAGTTACTCACCGAAAAAAGTTGGAGTGAAACAGGGACAGTGTATTATCCTGTGGATTTGCAATCGGAATGGGCATATCACATGGTGTAAACTCTAAATTAAAGTTGAATCTTTGTCAAATTTTCGTTGAATATCTTGTGGAATGCAGATACTATGAGAAAAAAACTACTTGGTAAAAATTCAAACTTTAACACCTCGTATATAACAAAGGGTTTGCGGTCCCATGTAATGAGGTGTTTTTTCTTAAACTTAATTAAGGATTCTGCCCTTCTCGTTTGTACCTTCAATTTTGAAAGACTCTGTATATACTGAGTTTTCATGAATAATCATCGAAGTGACCGTTCATCACATGTATTTGCCTTCTTTCGATTAGAGCCCATCTAACTATATTAAATAATTTCCAAACTATGAGAAAGTAACGAGCTGTCGAACAAATTTTGATGTAAGTTTGCTGTGGCATTTTGCTGCGAGTAACTTTTGTAACCACACCTTCAACACTGTCCAATTTAAAACCCTCAGAACAACGAATTTTTATGAAATATGTTTTTTGCTTATCTCTTCAAGCACAGTCACTATGAAATTGTATCCTGAATTTCATTATTTCTCCTCAATATGAAAAATATTGATATACAGGCTGTCCCGGAAAATGTGGGAAATCTCTCGGATTCAGATAAAACATAAAAAATAAGATGACAAGTTCCCATAATTTTTTTTTCCTAGCGGCCCTCCCTACGGAGATTCGGCCTCCTGGATGACGTCACTGGAAATCCATTCTACTGATACAAATCTCAAACTATTCAATATAATTGAAAAAAAATTGATATGATGAACAGTAGTAAGGTACTCTTGAAATACTGCCCTTAAATTTAAATTAGCTCTTTTAGGTTACTAAGGGCGGACTGGGTTGTACATTTTAATGCCTTCATTTTCAACACATTGTATGATAAGGAGTAGAGAAAAACAAATTTGGATATCTTGAAGATTAGACCGAAAAAAAGGTATTCTTCTATGCAGTTTTGGCACAGAAGGACACGGTAAAAAATATTTTTCAGAAATTTACTCTTATGAAGTTTTCCATAGATTATTCATAACTAACGTATTTATTTCCAATCGTTGCAAGCTTTAGTGAGAGTACATTTCTAAAAAATAATTTTTGTTAACGTGCCTTTGTATGCCAAAACTGCATGGTTAAGGATCTTCGTAATTTTGTTTTTCGAAAACGGGTTATTTTATCGACAAAAAACAAGAGTACCTTTTTTTTAGCCTAATGTTGAAGCTATCCAAATTTGTTTTTTTCTACTCCTTATCATACAGGGTGTCGAAAATGTAAGCATTAAAATGTACAACCTAGTTCGCCCCTGGTAAACTGAAAGAGCTAATTTAAATTTAAGGGCAGTATTTTAAGAGGTCCTTACTACTGTTCATCATATACATTTTTTTTTCTAATTATATTAAATAGTTTGAGATTTATTCCAGTAAAATGGATTACCAGTGACGTCATTTAGAAGGCCGTATCTCTGTAGGGAGGGCCGCTAGGAAAAAAAAATATGGAAACTTGTCATCTTTTTTATGTTTTATCTGAATCCGAGAGATTTCCCACATTTTCCGGGACACCCTGTATAGTTTTTGAATTCCATATACCACTAGCCTAGTGGTAAGGGCGTGATTGTAGGACCCGGAAGGTCCGAGTTCAATCCCGAGACCGTAAAAGAAATTTTCTAGTCAGACGGTAGTGGCCAATCATTCAGTGTCGGGTCAAAAATTAACTGTCGGGTCAAAAATTAACAGTGCTGTGCCTGAGGTGGCTTATGAACATAGTGAAAAAGCTCCACAGAACACAACTGAACTCGCACAAGAAGCTTATGAGGGATCTCCACGAGGGACCTGGGAGTTGTCAGAATAATCATAATAATCCTATGTTATAGTTAAGGCCCCATAATGAAAATGCGCCAATACAAAAATTTTCCACAGTAACTGTGATGTTTTAATCATTTATGATATGATATGATATTGTTTATCTTGTTTACTCCTAGATCTCCTGAGGAGACCCATCTGAAACTACAAGCTTCGAAGCTTGTAACTTGTGCCGAGTTCGGAGTAAGCAGTTGTGTTCTGTGTAGGCTTTGTTACTGTGTCCTTACGCCACCTTATGCACTGCAATGTTGATTTTTGACCCAGTGGAATGGTGGCCCCTACCAAGACGAGAACGAGAAAATTTCTTTCCTTGCCGGGTCCTAGTCCTAATCCAATGCTCTACCACTATGCCAAGGGCACTCATATATTATAGGTATTTGAAATATATCTTTTGTATTGTGAAGACTTTTAAATAGTTACTATAAACTACTACAACAATAAGAATGCGGAAAGTTATTCTATAAGAGTTGGGTTAACTATTAAGTCATTTGGAATAACTGGAAACTGTGAAAAATTGATTTAAGTCCGAAAAAGACACTATAAAATCGATACATTTCCATTTTAAAAGTAAATCTAATTCATCGCAATCCCTTTTGAACAATAAACAATAACCCATTTGATATTAAATGAATATTCACAAATATCCTACTGTTGTTGATGATAATATCATGAAAATATTGACAGTCCTATAAAATGGATGTTAACGCAAGGGGAGTTAGGGACCTCTTTATGAATTGGCCTTTTAGTTAATGATCCCAATCATTTTCGAACGATGTGACATAAAAATCAGCAATTTTAGCTGTAAATAAATATTTATCGTTAATGTATTGCTTTTTGATGTTATGTTACTATGATTTATATAAACAGAATGAAGAAATGGAAGTTTCTGCATGATTTATTGTTCTGAGGGTTCAATTATTTTGTTCATTGTCTGGTTCAAAATAGTAATTCACGTAACAAGTCCGGAAAATAGGGTTTTTTTGGACGAATAGACAAAACTCTAGGACGTTTTCGGCAACCGTGAAGAACTACAAATCAATGAGACAACACATCTATTTATTATACATTTTTATTCTTATTCGACTTAAACAGAACAGAACTGTCATCCGTTATTTCGTTGCTATTGTGATGATCACAACGACTTGAGTTTTTCCGGCCTAGTCCGGAAAGTACGTACTTTCCGGACTAGGCCGGGAAATTTTACTTTCTCAAAGAAAAAGCGCCCGGGAAGTGGGTATAACCGGACGGTTGCCGAAAAAACATATGTGTCTGAATTCAGTACAAAAATTTAAATTTTCTTGAGATTTTCGCTAATACCTCAAGAACGTTTGAATAACATCAGAATTTAGTTTCTGTACACACATTGCCACTTATAATCGCTACTTTCCTGCACTCCACTCGGTTTTATCAGACATTTCTGTGGCGGAGATATTGAATTTGTTCGAAGGTTTTACCCCCTAACTCTTACACTACTGGAAAAATTGGCATTTGCACCGCAAATTCTGATGCGTCAAGAGTTTCACATAAAAAAAATCTTGTAATCTTGTTAACTATGGTCGCTCAAAATAGGGAAGAATAACTTTGCAATTTACACTTGAAAATCTAGGTGTAAAATTTTGTTGAAATTAAAAAACTTGTTAATTATCACTACTCATTTTCCCAATCACTAGAAATCTACAATGCGTTAGTGAAGTTTTTGATCATAAAATGCTAGTTTTCTCAAAAACGGTTCACTTTAGAGCAATGAATCAGTAGCTCCTCCATGTTAAACACATTGGCTCGACAGAATTTGCTCTAAATGCAAATTTGTGCAGTGGTGTAAAAGTTGGGAGGTGCAAATTCAATATTTCCGCCACTCGCACGTTTAATGAAACCGAGTAAAGTGTCAGAAATTATCTATTATTAGTGAAAATGTGTCTACAAAAACTCAATTCTGTGATTCGAACGGTTCCTGAGATATTAGCCAAAAACTGAAAACAAAATATAAATTTTTGACACCCTGTATCTCGGAAACGAAGAGCCAAGGGAAAAAATGGGATAGAAATTTTTTTCATGAGTAATCTACAGTTAACCGTTGATACACTTATTTAGGAACACTCTGTATGGACTGGGGCAAATTTTCTCGGTCTACTTCAATAATTCCATGTGCTATCGATTTCATGTTCAATATACAATATACATATGGTGAAATTGGTATATATTCACGTTTTCTTGTTTTTTCATTCATTTCCATGAACGTTTATTGTGTAGTTGGCAACTGACGTTTTCTGTAGACTATTTCACTCTTTCCATTTTTAGTGAGGAAGTTTCCGTTGCAACGATCGTTTCAACTCGATAAAACTTTCAAGCCAGCAAAACCAACAAGTTGGTTTCCAGCGATGAAATTTTTGACGTTTCTCCAATTCTTATATAGCTTCGGAAATGAAGATCATAGAGAAAACAAACAACGTTTAGTTAATCTATGAATTCTAATTTTCCATGTAGCGCAAACCGTGTCAAATGTGGCCATACTACCTAATGTTAGACAGGTAAAATTTTTCTCTTGTAAAATTCAAGTTTGTTGCTTATCGGAAATTTCGCTTATGACATTTCTTCCAAAATCACTCGTCTGACGGCTCGTGATTTTGATACAAGTGTCATTCGCGAAATTTCCGAGCAACAAACTTTCATATTACAATCGAGAAATTTTGCCGGCAAAATTCCATCTCTAGTGGTATTACATATGAATAAATATTTTGTTGACGTATGAGGTCCAGAAATGTCAGATCCATAACTTCAAAAGCAGGTACTCAGTTCACATTCACATCTGCTAAAGTAACGCCTACTTTCTATCATGAAAATGAACAACTTTAACTTTAAATGGAAGTGAATAAAGTGACATGAGTGCGGTTCAGTTAAAGCCATGTCAGCATCTTGACTATGAAAACGAGCATGAGAATATTTTGTTCTTCTCACAATGCAGGTTGCGTTTTGTGAATTTCGAACAACGAACGTCTTTTTGGAAATGATGTCTAAAATCTGGTTTCAGCTTTCAGTGAATCCCGCAGGAAATTTCAGTGGCATACGGGAAACGTCTACACATCACATCGTACCTCTCGCTAGGAAAAATTATCCTCTAATTAATTTACGTCTTCTATTCATTCCTAACCAGAACGAATAGCTCTCCCACGCATTCCTCCGCAATCTCACGAACTATTGTTCCAGTTCCAATGTTCCGCTCTGCAGCCAAAAAAATAACATTTTCGCCAACCCTACACTCGTGGAGTTTTCCACATCGCCGATTCAGAAAACGGAACAATGTGTTCTAATGACTTCGAATACGATTAATTATCGCCTAATCTCGATTCAGTCCTAACTCCACCCCTTCCTAACCGGGAATTATAATGTTGGCGGATTAACTCAGCGAATGGCATATCTTGATTGTTCGCGACAAGCCATCCAGGTTCTGGAACGATGTTCCCGAATCACCACGGAAACTCGATCATCCGGTAATGCGTGTGCATTTGGTAATAATTGATGTGTGTATTGCGATATTTCATGGTATCGAGGTTTAGCACATAGTTGGTTTCTATCAAGGTCACGTATCAGGAGAGGTGAACAGATCGGCTTCAGTGCAGCGTAACCTAGACCATTTTAACAATGCTAATACTTTGATGACAAATATGTGGTTGGAACGCTTAGACTATAGACCGGTGATCGGAGATCAATGGCTCTGATTAATCAACTGTCAAATCGAGTTGATTCTAAATCAACCCCCGATCACCAGTGATTGCGCTTTGTGAAATCCACCGTAAAGTATACTGTGAGCGACAAAAAAGCACCATACTAACCCCTCCTAATCCCCACTGCGCTCCCGACAGCTCGACATTTTTTGGCAAGTCGAGACGCCTGCAAAATTTTTCCGTAATTGTTGTAGTTTTACAACGTCACTCTGTTCACAGATCACTATTGTTACGAGTTTTTTTTATGACAGCTTCAAGTTCAGGTATGTGTAGATAATTTAAGAACTTTGGAAAAAAAAACTTACATAGAATAATAATTAATTCTTGTTGATGTTGTCTATGATTGAATCTTTGAATTTTTATTTGATTCTCAGGATCATGAAGGTTTTCACTCAGCAGCGGCGTAGCTACGTGGGTGCAAGGGTGTGCAGTGCACCAGGGCCTCTGACCTCAGGGGGCCCCCAAGCGCTGACCATCAGATCGCGTTTGAACTTGAAAAATATTCAAACTTTTATTTTTCTCTGTGGTCTATTATGTGAATAACATTGTTTTTATTATATTCAGTTGTTGAAAAATATTTTTTCCGAAATATCATCAAATGTAGGGATTTATTGCCAAAATTCACTGGTGAATCGGACACCTCTCTAAAAAAACTAAATCCGACTAGATGGTCCAGTAGGGTTAACATAATTTCGGCAATCAAATTTCATTTTTTTCATATCATTCGTGCATTAGCTGAAATAGTTATGGAAAATTCTTGCAAATAAGAGCGAAAACAAGCAGAAATTAAAAAATTGTTGAATTTTTAATTTATTTTCCTCGGCGATTTAATGCATTCTCAATTATATCAATTATGCATCTGAAGTATTACAAAAATTCGACAAGACAAGTAAATGTAATAAGGGAATAGGACAGAGGTGTCATGATTATTTAGCGCCGAAAATATATAAATTTCTACCAACTGAAATAAGAAATATAAAAATATTTAGCTGGTTCAAGAGGAATGTTGAGCTTTGGATGAGGGAAAAAAAGAAATTATTACAGGATTTAATTAAATAAAAGCCTACTCAAATTATGACAAAATTCTCGAATGTGACCGATATTGCCCGAATCTGACCATATATCCAGGAATTTGACATTATGTAACCGATTAAGAGTGAGATGAATCATATGGAACTTTTGAGATGTGTATGTCGTATAATAGTATTAATTGGGGCGCAAATTTGATTTAATTAAGTGTGGAATAGAGGAATAAAATTCAATTGGAAACGCATGGATATGAGGCAAATGTGACGCTACCTCACACAGACGGTGGGATGGTTCCGACGAGCCTGCCATCTCAGAGGGCAAGCGGATGTTTATTTCAAAAGATCATTCTTTTTCATATGCAATTCGTTGGAATGTAAATTACTTGATGAATAAACATATTATTATATTCTTATTATTATTATATGGTAAAGATCCCCATTTCGAAGAAAAGAGACAAAAAAATGGTAAAAAACATTTCGATGAATTAGCTACCGATCACCGATATCGAAGCAGGGGAGAATTTTCCGAAATAAATATTTTCAATACAGTGCTCGATACAATATTTTCTCAATTTTAGAAGTTGCCTTCTTATATTTCGGTTGCAGTTTTCAACAAACTGCCGAATCATTGGAAACTATTGAGTTTCATTGAATTTAAAAGAGAATTGAAGGCGCTCCTTGTAACAGAAGCGTATTATTCGCTCTCAGAGTTTTTCTACGACACAAACCTATATCTGTGATATGAGTATAGTTTGTCCTAGACTGTAAGTTCATTTTATGTCCATATTTATTTTAATAATGTGTTATTTATGCTGAAAATTGACGAGTACACGCTATTGTATTAAGCCTGTAGTACAATAAAGATTTAATTGATTGATTTTGAATTCAAGTTTCGGGTGTATGACTGCAGTCAACAAAATTTGGAATTTTCACCATCATTTCTACTAGATATAGGTAGAGGAAAAAACTGTAATTCAAAGCTTCGACCAATTTCAAAGTGAATATTGCGATATGAAAGGGACCAACTTTTCAATTCAAGTTCTTACTATTTATCACCTATTTCTACCTGAATTGAATAAGGCATGGACAATTCATGAATTCTGTATGAAAATAATAAGGAAATACGGAATGCTGGAATGCGATCTAACAGAAGTATTTTCAGCAATATTACTGTTCCATACAATCTTCCTGTCACCTCTGCAGAAGCTGAAAGATCTTTCAGGAAATTAAGAATAATATAAAATTATTTGCTGAACACTATGAGCCAAGCTCAACTGCGACATTTATGGCTTATACCTATCAATTGAAAATGAAGCTGCATCAAGTCTAGATTTGAGTAAAGTCATTGAATCTTTCGCAAAGAGTAGGTCTAGAAGAGGTTATAAATATATTTTTTCCGAAGGAATAAATGACTTCAAATCTAGCCTTCATGGACCTCTAGGTTCGAATCCTCAATAATTAATTTGAATTAATTCCTTGAATAATTTATTCTTATTGTGATTTCACCAAATAATCTAACGTATCAATAAGAAAAATAAGGCTAGAAGGTCATAGTGACAATGACATTTTTTTTGTGAATATTTGTACATATAGTAAATATCTATAAAAAATGTTTTCAAAGCCCTCGTTTTCATCCACATCAATATAGCATTAATATAATGAATTTAATATACCTACTCAAATACATAAATAACAACATAATTTATTCAAGTATACTCCTCAACTGTACCTTCAGTAAGTAACTTAGCTTCTTCGAAGTATTTATATTTTGACTCGAAAACAATTCATTAAGGGGCCCCTCTTCGATTTTTGCACCAGGGCCCCGGACTATCTAGCTAAGCCACTTTTTCAGTTATGTTCCAAGGCCGTCCAAACTTTGACATTTACATTTCTGCGAAGCTTGATCCTTCCTTATTTCAGAAGCATGAAAATTTGTTTCCCATAGTCTGCCTTTTGTCAGAAAAATCAATTTTAAACAGCAAGGTGGGCACTCATTGATAATCAATTATTTCTCTATTTCTGCTTTAGTAACGACTTCGAGCGCAATGATTGGTAAAGGAAAAGAGCTCATAGATTTAATGAGGAGTTGCGGAAACAGGGAAATTGGAAAACAATTTGATTATTTTAACGAAGAAATTAAAAAAACGTACGAATTGTAATGGAAAGCAGGAGAAGGAGCTCCTGAAAAAAAAATTATATTTGAAGACAGAGTATAAGTCTCGTTACACAAAAGCACGAAGAATGGTTTTACGTTTCCAAAATTACAAAAAAGAATAACTGGAGAGGTCGAATTCGTTTCCTAGTATAACTGAGAAAAGGCTTGGTCGTCCTGAAGTTACCTTCGATGATCGCTCAGAGAGATGAGAAAACAAAACGGCAAGTACATGCATCGAAAATTCTTCATGAAATATAACTTCTACGTCTTCAAAACGGGCCACTAAATATAGAAATGCCTTCATATCTTCGTTGGACTCACAACCAAAATATCTATGCCTGGCTAAGATGCTCTGGAGTCTAGCTGTTTTGATAACAGCAAAGTTATCTCAACATCAATATGGAGCTGTGAGGGATACTGCTCCTCAAATATTCCCTTTGTACAAGACTGTCCAAGCAGCAAAGAAGCTCTGCTATCCAAATATTATACGTGTTGCCTGCGTCAAGGGCAGATTTACGAGGGTGGGTGTGCGAGGGGTAACAACCCCCCCTCCCAATGAGTATCGAAGACCTTAGAAAAAGGTGGCGCACATACAATATTTCATACATTGTGTACCTGATTTAATGGTTTTCAATCGTTATTACCCTCCCTCAAGATCGTTATTACCCCTCCCATGAAAAACAGCGCTATCCGCCCTTGGTTAGCGTCCCACTACAGGATTTGAGAAGATAACTTGGAGTCATCAGAATATTCCAGTGTTTTATCCGAATAATGAATCGAAATCATCATCCAAAACGTCTTAAATTGTGTTATGTGTGATTACAACAATTCAGATGTTGCCTTTCATCTTTACAAATTATCATATAATAGTATATTATTCAACGAGCGGTAATGTAGGTCATACTACAAGCAGATGAAAATAATTCTCTGACTTTCAACATCTGTGGCAGTGACAGTACTTGATAGAGAATTCAATCTAATCGAAGAAAGAAAGATCTCTATTGAGGAAGTCATTCTCAAAAATTTGCGAGGAGATAGATAACCTTATGAAGAATGCAGATATCTCAATAGGAGTATTATTAGATCGTTAGGGATATTTATCAGATAAATCGTTACCAAATGTTATTCCTTTGATGTACCTACCGTATTATTTTTTCCATTACCGAAGCGCATCGAAAATACTGATCAAAGAGAAATTGAAAACAGAATGGACATGCAACATTCATCAAAACTCTGTAAATTATAAAACATTTCCTACGCAATGATCCGAATATACCATTGTGGGTCTGATGAATATTAATGAAAATCCCTTAGTTTGAAAACAATTTCATGGAATCCATTAGTTATCTGATTTAACAAATCGTTTTACTCACAATAGTTCGATAATGATACTTGGTGAGCACCATTATATTGGATGGACACAATAGAAATTCCAATCGATATTGAGCCAACAAATTATTTTTTGCTTATTTATAATACTGGCATCTACAGGGTGGACCATCCATAACTTTCTATCCCGAATTTTGAGCTTTTGGATGGAATAACGAAGAAACGCTCGGACAGGTCAAATTTGAGCTGCCATCCCAAACAGCTCTTATTTATCAATAGGAAAAAGGGGTCGAGCAGCACCTTGTTGGAAAGGCAATTCAATTTCCTGCATGAGTGATTTTTTTTCATCGCTTTATTATCATACAGGGTGACTCAGTATTCCATCAATAACTTTGACACGCCAAATTTGGATCTTTGAGATGAAAAAAAAGCCGGACGGGTCAAAAAATGAATTCGATATCACTACCTCTCTAGCCGCTACCCTAACAGCAATTATTTCATGCAGGTAATTGAATTACCTTTTCAACAAAGCTATCCAAAAATAATTGCTCTCAGTGGTAGCGGCTAGGGGGGTAGTGATATCGAATCCATTTTTTGACCCGTCCGAGATCCAAATTCGGAGTGTGAAAGTTATTGATGGAATACTGAGTCACTCTGTATAATAATAAAGCGATGAAAAAATATACACTCATGCAGAAAATTGAATTGCCTTTCCAACAAGGTGCTGCTCGCCCCCTTTTCCCTATTCAAAAATTAGAGAGAGCTGTAAGGGGTTTGCAGCTAGAGGGGTAGTGATATCAAACTCATTTGAACACCCTTATTTGTCCTCCCTTGAACAAAATTTGACCTGTCCGAGCGTTTTTTCGTTATTTCATCCCAAAGCTCAAAATTCAGAGTGGAAAGTTATTGATGGCCCACCCTGTATATCCAAAGACTCGAAGTGTATACCAAAATGAAAATATTTTGTTTTGATAATGGCATACGCAACAACACGCAATGTCAAAATATATCTACTCTGCACATTTTGATTCTGAAATATATAGTAGTTCTTTAAGTAATAAGGATCATAAAGACCATCATCATTGTACACGTCGTGAAATTTATTGGGCGAGGCGTAGCCAAGCCATATAACAAGACGTGTGACATAATAATTGCTTATGATTCGTATAACATACAAAATTTCATGTGATGGCATTTATATTATTACATTTTCAAAAAATTGAAAACTGCACTTTCGGCATGTCTCCATGACAACTATTATCAAAGGAACAAGTTAGTGTGTAGTTTTAAATATTAGTAGGTAAGTGAGATACACGTATAGAAACCCTGGTGTAACGACTTCCAACCAAAAATTCTAAATATTGCTCTGAATAGGTTGCATAGACATAGGTGTTTAGTGTTCATTTCGTTCAGAGCAGATTCTAGAGCAGAGAAACTCCAAAGAGTATTTAAAAAGGTATTTCTATGAGAAACTCACCTTCAACTTCTGCACTTTCCCTTTGAGAGACGAATGTGTTCCAATGTGTTGGAAAAGGGAAGGCTTATAGTGAATCCAAAGTTTAGCCTTGTCCCTTTTGCAGTAATCCTGAAACGAAAAATATAATCCAGTAAGGATGAACCATAGCGTGAGTAAGTACTTGGATGACATATTTATATCCACTGAGTTGGGAAACAGAGGAAATGGGATTCCGGGATTAGGCTATTCGAAGTGGAAGGAATATGAAGTTGAAAGTCTGGGAAGATAATTCGAGAGAGTTTTAATCGAACAGTGAATTCCAGAACCTGTAAATGTCTTCCCAAGTTAAAACGAGTGAGTTTGAAACGTTTTTATCCGATAGTCGATTCTCTTTCTGATCAGGCCTTCAGTAAGGGCCGAAATGTTTTCAGTTCATTACCTTGAGTAAATGAAACGAAAAATTTCTGATTTTCGTTGACGGGTAATTCCGATTTGTTGGATATCTTTGACAACTAGGTAAAGAGATTAATCATTTTCTTCATGTCTTGTTCCCTGTTGTTAGCAGCTTCCAAAAGGAATAACGAAGTTGTGAGAAAAATTATGTTCGTTTTATTATTACAAATTGAGTAAAAAGTAATACACAAAACTCATAAAATCTATTCTCAGTTTTTTTGTAGACAATTGGAAAATTTGTATTGTTGATTACATAACTTTTCATATTCATTTGAGGAGTTTGTCATGTAACTCTACGAGGGGTTGTTTTTTTTTAATGGAGGGAGTTATTTTTTTTTTATGGCAGCCCTGACCTTTTGTTCCACGAATGAAAAGACTTTTTGTTACAAAGGATGATTTGATAGGGTTTAGTATCAACCCTTTCATTATTCAGGGATGAAATGGTTAAAATCAGTCAATTCGAATTTTAATTTTCCTTACGAATTGTGTGGCCGATCACAAACATTTTCAGTGTTCTCATTGCCTCTGAACAGTATGATTCATTTATATTCATATAGAGATATAAGTCCCGAATTTGGCCCACCCGCTTTATACACTCTACCAGTCTCTATCCCATCAGAAGATATAATTTCCATAACACTAAAAAACAAATTCATCCTCAGTTACAAAAAGGTTACCCAATAAAAAACTCACTGTGAATGTTTTTCTATATACTCAACATATTTTGAACTTTTCGTCGGACCAAAGTTCGGGGCGTGGCCTAAATTGTCAAAAATAGGTACGGCGAAACGGCCCTTGGGCGGTGAAGCGGCCACTGCAGAGTAGAAACGATACAGCCAAAGAAAGGGGTTAGGATCTTTTGTGTGGAAATAGATAATGTTCATTCCAAACTCAGATATCGAGAAGCAGGAGTTACTCAAGGTTCCATACTAGGACAACTACTATATAATATACATGATATACCAAGAAATCCAAGATGCCTGCTTGCTCTATAGTCTATACGCAGACGATACGGGCATAGCAAGGAGGCACAGAATAAAAAAAATAATTTACAAAAGACTTCAAGAAGCTGCAGATGATATCAGTCAATGTTGTAACCGATGGAAAATCAAAATCAACGGAGAAAAGAGTCAAGCAATACTCCTTCAAAAGAGAAGACTGAGGATGAAATCGAAGATATCCATCCATAGACCATAATGAAATAGAATGGCAGAATGAAGCTGAATACCTAGGATTAATATTATACACAAGGGACTAACGTGAAAACAGCACATTGAGTATGCAGTGGGTTTAAAGAATGTAGCAATGGAAAGGTTATAATTGACAGAAACACGAAGTTGGGGATCATTAAAGCAGTCGCCAGACCGCAGCCAACATATGGATCAACAGCATGGGGCTATGCAGGGAGAACTCATATGAAGAGGACACAAAGTGCACAAAATAAATTTAAGGAATGGGCATTGGGGGCCCCCCAGTTTGTTAGGAATGAACAAATCCGAAAAGACAGAAAATGGGAGTCCATTACTACATCCATCAAACGAAAAGCTACAAAAGCCTATGAAAGAGCTAGTAAACATCCAAATGAAGACCTCAGAAGGTTAGTTGATTATGACTCCGCTGAAGATACAAAAAAGCGAGAATTTACCGCAAAAGATTCAGAGACCAGTGGCGAAAATAAAGAAATAGAACTCAAGTGAGGTACTCTTCAGGAATACTAAAACGCGACATATCTAATGGACTTTCTCGATATAGAGTTAAATAAATTCTCCTGAGCATAATTGTAATGAGTCGTACCAAAAAAAAAACTCAGCCTTATCCTCAAATCTGTTTAATACTTTAACGGCATGCAGACAATTTTTGAAATTCCGGAAAAAGTTACACACCGAGCAGGTAACGAACCTGCGTCTTCCACTTGCTGGGTGGGTACTCTTTCCTCTAAGCTACCAGTGTGTATGATACTTTTCCCGGAAATCAATATGATGAGGTTCACCTCATATGAAGTAAGTGGGGTTCCTAGGTGGGGAGCAATGATTCGCCATCATTAGTCAGGGGATTCCTCTTATCCTTCACTTCACGTCATCAAATTTTTCGATTTCAGTTTAGGTCAGATTTCGGATTTCGACCAATAATGTTATAATAATAAGTCGAGATTTATGTATGAATAGGTTTAACTTCTGTGATAATAACTAGAGAAAGTTTTTAACGGCATGCAGACAATTTTTGAAATTCCATATGTTTGATACTATTCAGTTCTGAAGCATATCGTCTTTACTAATAACTTTTCATTCTGCCCAATTACGTGAACAGGTTTATGGCTGTGAGTAGATTCAGTACTACAAACTGATTTTTCGCCAATAAATCGCATTCAAACTTGCCTCATTATTCCATCCGGTTTGAAATACCCTATCAGAAAAACAAAATCCGATACATTCCATTTTAACAGAAAATTCCTTCTGAAGCTGCGAGAATTCCCTGGAGTTTAGTTAATAACCTTCGGAACCAATTTAACGGCAGCACCGTCAGAAATAAAATCCGATCCAATCGAGTTTGCGTTATTTGTTCATTCGATGCAGGTTTCACCTAGAACGGTATGGGAAATATTGTTGTCTGTTTTGAACCGAATACTCAGTGAGTGTCTAGCTATAATTATGCATTCGAGTTGATGTTCATCAATTGCCATAACGGATAGTATTGTCATTTGGAATTCGAATGGCCGGATTCTTTTCGTTCAGTCCATGGAATGATTTCGATCTGAAAAATTTTAAATAAAGAGCTTTTCACTTTTCTTTTTCTGATATTCGAGAAATTGATGTTTTCGAGTTCTTCAACACAATGATATTCTATAGGAACCTTGTCGTATTCTTGAGTTCACATAAATAAATTTTTTATCACGTTCAAAGTCTTGATTAATTGATTAAGTGATGAAAAGCCCAGTGAATGTGAATTATTGTGTACTAGGAGAACAATTTCAATCACGATCATTAGTGATTAGTGATGAATCTAAACCGGCACCTTCACCATTTTGCAACCATATTACAGTGCGTTCTTTTTCCGTAGCTGCCGAACCAGACATTTGAGATATTTCGTTTCTTGTATTTCAATTTCTGCATCTCAAGAAATTATTTTCCAATATATATATATATATATTCTTATGAAAAGGCAACAAGGAACAGATCATTCAAACAAACATATTGATCCATTCCCCGCTCCTAATCTCAGTATTAGCCTGAATGTCAAACGAGGTACTGCGTATGATGCAAGACCACAGATAAAAACCTCAGCTGTTCCCAAATACAAATCCAACAAACGGATGATTTTTAAATGTATTGCCCTGTATATATTTCCATGTCTGATATTAATAAAAAATCAGACAGGCTAAAATATTTCAAATTTAGAACGAACAAATTCAACTGAAATTTGGCAAGCTCTGCAGAATTGCTATACAGGGTCTTTCACGAGGAACCTCACCCATATTTATACGGGAAACTACTGAACGTATTTTCATGAAATTCAGCACTTATAAGTATTTCACGATGCTGATGAAATCTAAAATATTTTCAAGGCATGAGCACCTCCGGTTTTTCCGGAAATGACGTCAACTTCCGTTTTTCAAATTAGAACACCATTTTTTTATTGCAGAAATAGATTCCTTAGAAAATTTCAAGTTATTTTGATGTAACATTTTTCAGTTTTGGTTGGAAAATTCTCTCTGAGCGGGAAAATTCGAAAAAAAAATCGAAAATAGAGCTCCGTTGAAACAAGAATAACTTCGAGGTTTTTGGATGGAAAATTTTCATTTTTGGGATTTTTCAAGATGTAAGATTGATGTATCCACTTTGAAAATCGAAATCGCGATTCATGATACAGGGGGTGAAAAAATCGCTTTCAAAGTTAGGGATGACAAAATCGTGAAAAATCAATTTTTTCAAATTGGAACCCCATTTTTTCATGGCAGATATTGAATCTACGTTAAAAAATAATGTGAGTGTATGCATCACACCCTTGCCCTAAAGTGGATATTTTCTGAGTTATTCACAAAAAACTGTTTTTCGTCTTGAATTTTCAGCTATTTCTTTTCCCTTCACGCCAAAAAGATGAAATTTTCAGGAACTGTTACTTAAACCATGTTTAAGATTTTACTACCCTTATATGCAAGAGAAAAAAGTTACAGGTTGTTCCTAAATAGATGGCGAATTTGGATTCGAATTTGTATCGGAAACTTCTTTATTTCAACTAATCGGCCATCGGTTTCCTCTCCAGTGATAAATAAATAATTCCTTATGAACCATATGCAAAAACTTACCATGTTTTACATTCTTTTTCTTTAATGATAGATATCATTAATTACATGCTACTGAATAAGGAGGAATTTGGCAGATGTAATTAATGATATCTATCATTAAAAAAAAAAGAATGTAAAACATGGTAAGTTTTTGCATATGGTTCATAAGAAATTATTTATTTATCACTGGAGAGAAAACCGATGGCCGATTAGTTGAAATAAAGAGGTTTCCGATACAAATTCGAATCCAAATTCGCCATCTATTTAGGAACAACCTGTAACTTTTTTCTCTTGCATATAAGGGTAGTAAAATCTAAAACATGGTTTAAGTAACAGTTCCTGAAAATTTCATCTTTTTGGCGTGAAGGGAAAAGAAATAGCTGAAAATTCAAGACGAAAAACAGTTTTTTGTGAATAACTCAGAAAATATCCACTTTAGGGCAAGGGTGTGATGCATACACTCACATTATTTTTTAACGTAGATTCAATATCTGCCATAAAAAAATGGTGTTCTAATTTGAAAAAATTGATTTTTCACGATTTTGTCATCCCTAACTTTGAAAGCGATTTTTTCACCCCCTGTATCATGAATCGCGATTTCGATTTTCAAAGTGGATACATCAATCTTACATCTTGAAAAATCCCAAAAATGAAAATTTTCCATCCAAAAACCTCGAAGTTATTCTTGTTTCAGCGGAGCTCTATTTTCGATTTTTTTTTCGAATTTTCCCGCTCAGAGAGAATTTTCCAACCAAAACTGAAAAATGTTACATCAAAATAACTTGAAATTTTCTAAGGAATCTATTTCTGCAATAAAAAAATGGTGTTCTAATTTGAAAAACGGAAGTTGACGTCATTTCCGGAAAAACCGGAGGTGCTCATACCTTGAAAATATTTTAGATTTCATCAGCATCGTGAAATACTTATAAGTGCTGAATTTCATGAAAATACGTTCAGTAGTTTCCCGTATAAATATGGGTGAGGTTCCTCGTGAAAGACCCTGTATTTCGTGAAGACTTGGTCATGATACTACGCTCATCGAACGGTCCCCGCTCCCTCTGCGAATTATTTAGTAATTAGGAATACTCCATTCACTTTTATGAAGTATTTCGGTAGGCCATGACATTCTGACACATTTCACTGTGTATATTTTGAAAATATTAGGTTATAGTAATTCACCTGTCAGATAAATACGCAACGTTGTCCTTTCTACCTAGAGGTAGTAGTATTTACGTATTTATCAACATGTTTATTAGGGAAAATGAAGAATTTGAGAAAATTTTATTTGAATTAAATAATTCCAAAGACCTGGCGAATGTTGAAGAATTGTTTCTGTTTATACTGGAAATATTTCACGTATATAAACATGGTTGAAAGATTCAGTTATGCTTTTTTCTTGTATGGAAATCAAGAATCGTGTTAAAATTCTACGGAAAAATAATGAACAGAATAGTCCGATACTTTGTGATAGTTCATTCGAAATAGGTACATACTCCAGTATGAAATGTAGTAGTACTACGAAACCTGTGTCACAGTCCAACCTTAAAAGAGCTAACTCCATTAACGAAATTGAAAAAGAGAAAATAGCATTGGAAACGTCTCTGGGAATAATTTGATATTACACGAGTGCCAACCTGCGTTTTCAGTGAGAAACTAGTTAAACCTGAAACTAGACAACCGGAATACATTATTGTAATAATGTATCCCGGTGAATGGAGTATAGTTACGTAACTTTAGATTCAATATAAATTGGTGTACGAATATAAAATAAAGCCATTAATAGATAGATAACTTCCTTGATTGTGATTTCTTTTATTCGATTTGTTTGTATACTACACATGTAAAAATATTAATTTGTGTGGGCGTGTACTGGTGCTCGAGAATTTCAGTATGTAGTTGTCTTTCGCTGATTGAACGGTTGATGTTGTATTTTGAAGTTTATGTTATGAACGAGTTCTTCCGAATTTCTCGATGTTTTTCTGGTTGGTTGTTCACGGTTGCACCTTGGGGAGAACATAGTTTGGCTTTGGTAAGTTTCGGCTGGTCGTGACGTCTGAAAGTTGTTTTACCGTTCTAATGTAAAATTTGATGGTATATTTGATTTTGTTAATGTTTAGTCTAATGTGTAAATCTTCAAAATTTTTATTTTTGTGTTTTTTAAATGATGTTGTCTCTATTTCAGCCCTGAAGAAGCAAAAATATATTTGCGAAACGTCGGCATTAGCTGAGGTCTGTTAATTCATTCCCGATTCCTAGTTCCTGTCAACTACACTTTGAATAAAATAAAGCATTTTTCAGTGTCTTCTTATTTAAATCACCACACTGAATTGTCAAACCTCGAGTCAAACCCAGAAAGGTGAGACTTACATGCCCATAGCTTCTACACTCTATTAAGCCCGCAACGGACGGCGAGCGATAATATAATATATAGCCCATCCAAGAATTATTGACATCAAAGCAGGCCTTGGAAGTCCAGTCGCACCTTTATTTCTAGTTACAAAAAAGTCACTAAAAATTTTCTGTGCTTTCATCATAGCAATAAGAATAACCTTGAAATTAAATGGAATTTTTCAAAATAAGGCACTTTGAACATGAAATGTCCTCAATTATCGCATACCATTGTGTGAATCTGCTAACCAGAAGTAAATTATTTTCATCTTGTATTGATACATTTTCGAACGATCAATTATAGGAGCATGCATACAGTATGGAAATTCTGGTCCGATAACGAAAAATATCGTGGATAATAAAAAAACATGCTTCTTCCCAAAGTTCTATATGAATATTCGCTAAACCAGAAAAATCTAGTTGATAATTTGAAGCTTGTATCTGCAAACTCGATGGATTCGAATAATTGTAGTAGATATCAAGACAGAAACAAAACTCAACGGATGGATCTATTTAATATATGAAGAATTTTGTCATCACATTGTAACTTTCAATATTGGTGAACAAAGGAGTAAAATATTTAATATTAAAAATGTAAATATTCCTATTACAACCAATGTTATCATTTCCTCATCTGGGCAGAACTCGTCATGTTCATAATTGAAGGCTTTATGTCAGCAATATCATACCATCCCATATATTTTGAATAATCTCCTCTTATTTCTTTTTCTACGTCCTCTGTGCAGGCTTTCCATTAATTAGCTGTACCCACATCACAGTATAAGGTACCTTATACTGTGCCCATATTATTCAAGAGCCTCATTCCAAAGATTTTTCACTTGCGCAATTATTTGCCAAATTTATTCGAATATTAATGACTATGGCAGAACAAAACGCCAGTGTTATTTCCAACACCAACCTGAATTTTGCAACTCAAAATATCACTGAACAAGCATTACCAACCTAATTTCGATTTTCCAAAGCTGCCCGAGATGTCAATAATTCTTGGATGGACTATATATTATAGCTTTGCATTGACATATGTCATTTTAGTATGGAAAAATATCGTAATATATATCATAGCGTTGTCCGCGGGGCTTGGTTCATTTTCATAAGGAGCGATATTGGTGTAATATATGAGATATAATATATATTATATTATCGCTCTTCGTCCGTTGCGGGCTTTGTATGGAACACGAAATCTAAAAAATATTTTTTTATCGGAACAGATCTTACTCAGAGAAAACGGGAAAATATTGAGCGCACACCACGTCCGAAAAACGGTTGAAAAAACAAGACGTATGACGAATGTGATATGAATTTTTGATTCATAGAGTCGTCATAACAAAAAGATCATTCTGCCATACACAGAATGTCCATTATTGATTGCCAAATATGGTAAAGTTGAAATTGATATTCCTAGATTTTTTTGAATGATAATAATAATGTACGTTGAAGCTGAGAATAAATAAAAGGGATAGCATGCAACTTAAGGTGAATTCGTTATTACATATTATGGGGGATAGGAAAATAAATCCTTGAATAGTTTACCAAATAAACAAACCGGCACCTTCACCATTTTGCTCACGCAACAGTTATCAAAGATATGCGATACTGGGACATTAGTACTGGGAAGTCTTGTGGAGAGTAACTCCGTAATTTATTTATAGTCTTGCATATTGTGAGGAGGTGAACGTCGAGGATTCTAAACAATGAAATGATTTTGTTAACAGTATGTTTCCTCATTAACATAAATCGGAAATACACAAAATCAGAAATTTTGTGAATGTCGGGTGCTTTGGTTAGAAATTATTTTGACTATGCACCTTATAACAAAATTCGAAATTTCGTCTGACCTTTTTATTATTATTATCATTAATGTTTATTCATCAGAGATTAGAGGTCAAGATAGAAATCTATAAACCTCAATAAATTACCATTTATCCAAATTGAATTGATTTAAAATGGTCCAAATTGTTCTTGAAGCAATTCACACTACCATTGTTCACCACTGAAGGAGAAGTTGGTTTCAGGCATGGATGTACCGTAGTTCTTCCCATGTTTAAGACAATGCTTTTTTATATTGAGGAATTTAAGCCAATCAATCCACCACATCTGAATGGTGGACAAATAACTCTGAAGACAATCCTTATCAATGACAGGTGACGCATAGATTTTCCTGTCATTTTCGTACATGAAGACGTAGTATTTGACAAAACCAGGCAAGTCAGGTGTAAGTACATAGAATTAGCAAAAGTGGTCCTAATACGGATTCTGGGGAAACACTACTTATAACAGATATTGATGTATGAAAAATTGAATAGTTGAGAGTACTCCTCGTTGAACAAGAAAACGAACAACACGAATCATATCAGATGCATTTCGTATTATTGCAACGATCTGAAAAGTTTCATGAATGTTTAAAATATACTGGGTATCCAACGTTGGTTTTACGATCCAATAATATGAATTCCCATGGCAGAAAGCTCATTCAAATGTATTGAAAACAAGCCTTATTCTTGAAAAACTTTTTCAAAGACAAGCTTTTATAATAACAACAACACCCATCCGCCATTTTGAAGCCGCCATCTTGAATCCCAAAATTTTTAAGAATCGTAATTTCCGACCCAGAAATCCCCCAGATACCAATTGTGAATAGAATCGGATCATAATTTCAAACCTCGTCCGCCAAATTGTAGCCGCCATCTTGAATTTTCCAATTTTGACAGAAAAATCATCATTGTCGAACCCAAAAACCCCCAGATACTAATTTCGAGTGGAATCGGAGCATAATTACATCCGCCATTTTGGAGCAGCCATTTTGTTTTTTCTGTAACGAATATTTCATGATGCATCGTCATCAGAAATATGTACACCTGCCATATTTCAAATCAATCCGACGATTAGAAGTGTGTCATATTTTACTTGCAAGATATGATCATAGACAGATAGACAGACAGACACCGGGACAGGTGAAACTAAATAAAAGCTCGTAAAAAAACAATCAAAATTCGCAACTCACATGCTTCAAACTATATAACGAGAATGAACCTCGTCAAGCCATAACTGAAGATCAGAGAATAAACAGAAGTCTCATTATCATTCTTCTTGGATTTATGTCTCAGAAACTCTAGACCAGCATCCACAGGCTACTGCCAGATGAAGTTTATTCAAGTTTGTGCGCCATCATTGTGTTACAACAAGCTCATAGTTTGGCAGTTGCGAAAACTTTGATGCAAATGAATTTAAATGAGGTGAGCTGAAACCTGTGGGGGATTCACTCCGAAGTTATTTGAAGGCTAGATGATACATCAAATTGTTCCTCCAGGCCAGCATTATGGAAAATATGGAAACATGGGATCGAAAAATTGTACTCAGCAATGGAGCTTATTTTTCGTTGAAAGATTATGCGAACAAGCAGAATTTGGAGTGATGAGAATAGGACTATAGGTACTGTTCAGACACCATCACATACAGATAAAGTAACTGTGTGGTGTGCAATTCAGCTGGCTGAGTAACTTTGAAGAAAATAGTCGAAGAGTGACAGTCGAATGAGAATTATACTGGTCAATGTTAAATGGAAATTTTTCTGCTGCTTTGGAGAATAATAGGAGGAATATATTTCCACAAGACAGTGCTTCCTGCCACAAAGCCACTTTTTAATTTATTAAAAACAAAATTTCTTAATAAAATCATATCAATATTTTTTCCGGCGGCCGTGGCATTTAACACCTTGTGATTTCTTTCTTTGGGTTATGTCAAGTTACAAATTTATGCAACTGATGAAATACAGCCAAATTTTAGAAAAAGTGTTGAAAAATTTGTTCTGGTCATGTCATCTGGACAAAATTTTGCATGTAGGTGGAATATGACGTTCTCCATCTAAATGCACAATTATTTTTGATCGGATATGCAGTTTTGAAATCATCAGGAAACTACAACATTTCGGACAGCCATATTCACGGAACTCCAGTCGAATTTTGCCCATTAACGAACTGAATCACGGCATTCAAAATCCGAAACAATCCTGAAAATTTCGAGTTTTTAGTTTTCATATTCGACAGTTATCGTGTTTATGTGCGGACGATTGGACATAATTGAATTTAACCACGGATCATCAGTGAATCCATGCTCAACGTATGTGATCATTTTCCGGCTCAAAATTTTAAAAACACATAAATCGTGACGAAATGACAGCCCTCCAGTCAGTGACGTAGCTAGACAGTCAGGGGCCCTGGTGCAAAAGAAGAGGGGCCCCTTAATGAATTGTTTGGTTTTAATCAAGCCGAAATATAGATACTTCGCAGAAGCCAAGCTATTTACTGAAGGTTCAGTTGTGGAGTATACGTGAATAAATGATGTTGTTATTAGGTTTAGGTAATGAAAAGAAATAGGTATTTTGAAAGGCTTATTTATGTATTTGAGTAAGTATATGTAATTCATTATGTTTATGTGCATGAAAAAAAACTCGGTAAACAATTTTTATGGATACTTTCCATATGAACAAATATCTACAGAAAAGCAATCAGTGTCACAATCTCCTTCTAGACTTATTTTTTTTATATGTTAGATTATTTGGCAAAATAACAATATGAACAGATTATTGAAGAATTAATTCAAATTAATTATTAAGTTTTGGAACCTAGAGGTCCATCGAGTCTAGATTTGAAGTCATTGATTTCTTCGGGAAAAATATGTTTACAACCTCTATCTAGACATTTATTTTTTTGCAAAAGATTCAATGACTTCACTCAAATCTAGATTTGATGCAGCTCCATTTTCAATTGATATAAGCGATAAATGTCACAGTCGAGCATGACTCATAGTGTTCCTCAAATATTTTTTTATTATTCTGAATTTGCTGGAAGATCTTTCAGCTTCTACATAGGTGACAGGAAATTGTATTGCTGTGAATGCTTCTGTTAGATAGAATTCCATCATTCCGTATTTCCTTATTATTTTCATACAGAATTCCTGAATTGTCCATGCCTTATTCCATTCAGGT
Organism: Adalia decempunctata; assembly: GCA_951802165.1. NCBI lineage: Eukaryota > Metazoa > Arthropoda > Insecta > Coleoptera > Coccinellidae > Adalia > Adalia decempunctata. Next base: position 35,816,544 of record OX637695.1, on the reverse strand, counting down.
AGAAAAAGGGGATGAATATAAAGAAATTGAATTGGAAAGTTGGTTACTATCATATCACAATATTTACTTTGTAATTGTTCTCAACTTTAAATTACAGTTTTTTCGTCTACATCTAGTAGGAATGATGATGAAAATTAAAAATTGACTGCAGTCATACCCTTGACGTGCATTCAATTGTGAAATTATTGTGTCGAGCACTCAACAGAAAATATTAATTTTGAATAATTCTTCCCGGCTTCGAAATCGGTGATGGAAAGCTAATTGACCGAAATGTTTTTTAACTTGGTTTTGTTTCTTTTCTTCGAAATAGGGATCTTTACCGTAACCTATGGCGTTTTCTATTGCACTTGAAGGACTCGAAGTCAATCCTATAAATTTTTATCTTTGTATTCGTCTCTTCCAAAGCTCTGCAGGCGTTTTCGAAATTGATATAGCATTTTTATAATACTTTGGATGCATAATTGATATCATTAAGAATGTGGTGCATAAAATCGCAGAGGAAAATGAATGCAAAATTCGAATATATTTATCGTTTCTGCTTGGCCTCGCTCATCTTTGCAAGAATGTTTCATAACTATTTCTGATAATGCACGAATGATATAAAAAAATTGAAGTTTAATTATTGGAATTGTGTTGACCTTACTGGACCATCTAGTCGGATTTAGTTTTTAAGATTCAAAACAGAATTTTGACAATAAATATAATAATAAACGCAATTTGATGGTCAGCGCTTGGGGGGCCCCTAAGGTCGGGGGCCTTGGTGCACTCCAGTACTCTTGCACCTACGTAGCTACGTCGTTGCCTTGAGCCCTCGTATAGAACGGACGCTCAAAAATAACGGTGTTGCCTGTCATTCGTACGTCAATGAACTTAATGAGAAGATGAATCGATCGCATTTACCGAGTATAATAAAGATTATGAAACGCCCATAAACGAATAAAACGAATTATTTAAACTCCGCAAAGACGCAGCTTAATCCAGCGTCTCTTAATTATCGCAATAAAATGCAGCAATCTGCAATAACAATAACGTCATTGTTGAAATAACTCTACATCATGAATATTGACGGTCTAATAAAGCGTCCAAACTGCCGAACTGTACGCTGTCTTGAAATGGGAGCACCAGTTGCACAGCAATTTCAGTTTAGTTCAGTCATAATAGCCAATTCGGTGAATGATTCTCGTTCAGTCCCTCGCTGGTCGCTACCTCATTTCCACTGGTTGGTTCATAAGGGAAACCGGTAAATGCCTTTTATCAAACCCGAATTTCCGCAGAAAATGGGAGATTGTTGGTTGACGGCAGGAGTTAGGAATGTTCCGTTGGAATTGGGAATAAGCGTTTCGCAAACCTTGTTGGATTAGGTGTTTGGTTTGACAATTGCAGCCAGTGTTGAAATGTTAGGTATTTGAAACGGCAGTTTCAATGGAACCGATTGGCAAAAACATGTTGTTTTCGAAACAGACGCGTTTCCGGAACACATGCTGATATCAAAACATCCTTTCAAATAGAAATAAACAAATTTGTTCATTGGCGAATTTCCGCTGGTTTTTACTCCATATTTTCCAATATACAGGGTGGGCACAATTCGTTGTCTACTGAAGGAATCTCGAGAACTTCATAGCAGCTAGAAGAAAACTGATAACACATTCTCGAGTCCTTTTTCCTGACTTATCTGAATCTGAAAACAATTCCAGCATAACGTTCATATATTTTTAGTTATGAACGATAATTGAGAACTTGTCATTTTCAATCAAGTTGAATAACTTGTTGTTGTTGTTGTTGTTGCTTGTTTGAACTTGGATTCGAAATCTGTTGTTTCATTCTACAGGCACTTTTTTTAGGAGTATTTCAAATATGCTATGATCGAGTTTTTTAATAGAGCTATTTTCGAGAAATGAGGAGAATTTATGATTTCTCAAAAATAAACTTTATAGGTTCTCCACAGTTAATAGGTAGAATTCTTGAATGAGGAAAAACTACTTCACTAAATTCCGACGTTTCGGTATATTCAATACCTACTTCAGAGCTCTGAAACGATATAGTAAAAAAAAACAAAAATCAGTAAAGACATGGACCAGAGTATCGCTAACACATTTCTAACAATTAACAAATTGAAAAAAGATACAAAAATGTCCACGGACAAGGAAAGCTGTTTTCTGATGTTAGTAGCTACCTCAAAAAGAAGGAATGAGAAAATTTCATTCATCAATAATAATTGTTACTGCCCATTTGTGTTTTTCTTTAAAAATTGCATTGTAATTCATACTCGTTCAATTCTCCATTCAAGGGTTTTGTAGATATTATATACAATTATACATGGTTTGATGTGTTATTTTCCCGATTTTCAATTTTTTTCTATACCCATATTTTTTAAGGGGAAAAAGGAATAATTTTGTTGTTGTATTATCGATATTTTTGTAGCTTTTTCAATTTGTATATTATTGGAAATGTGTTAGCGATGCTCTGGTCCATGTCTTCACTAATACTTGTTTTTTTTTATTATATCGTTTCAGAGCCCTGAAGAAGGTATTAAATATACCGAAACGTCGGCATTTCATTGAAATAGGCTTTTCTCAATTAAGACCTCTACCGATTAACTGTAAAGAAGTTAACACAAAGGACATTAAACACCAACATCACAATAATCTTTAGGTAATCAAAAGTATTCTTATATTGCTATAAGATTCAAATAAATATTACATGGGGAAAAATTCAATACTTTTATTTTGCTTTTCGATTCACTTATACCTACTTATAAGTAGACTGTTTTGAATAGCCACATATGATAATTCTTTCAAATCAGCAAAACTTTCATAGAAAGATAAGAGAACTATCCACAATAGTTTACCATTGAGAAATCATAAATCTTTCTCATTTCCCGAAAATAGCTGGATTAAAAAATTCAATCATATTATATTTCAAATACCCCGAAAAAGGTGCCTGCAGAATGTAACAACACATTTCGAGTTCAAACAAACGAGTCATTATGCATTATTGAATACGACAAAATTTCAATTTTTGTTCATAACTCAAAATCTATGAACGATAGGCTGGATCTGTTCTCAGATTCGGATTAACCAGGAAAAAAGAGCTTGAGAATGTGTTATTAGTTTCTTTATAGCTGCTTTAGTTCTCGAGATTTCTTTGCTGTAGCCTCACCGTTCTAGTAGGATTTCTTCATTTTTATAACATAGTACAAGTGCATGTTTATTTTAATGGTTTCTGAAAATGCTGAATGTTTCAGATGTGAAAAGGATTACTTCTCTTCAAATTCACAAGTTGCTTAACCTAGAAAATTGGTAATTCTCGTCATAGAAAATATTGAATATACTCTAATGTATGATTGATGACACCGATTCCATCTCGCAGATCAATGAATGATAAATTATTCAATGAAGCTCACATACGAACAATGAATTGAATTGAAAGACTCCCTGGCGTCCTCAACCCGAGGTTGTTCCACCGAGGACGCAAAGTCGTTCATAATATAGAACTTTTTTCAACCGAGAGTTGACATCCAATCCTCGTTTGAGTAACTTCAGATTGAACGTGCCCTTTATAATACCGGCCCTAAGTAGACAACGAGTTGTGCCCACTCTGTACATAGGTTCCCAAAAAAAGATATTTATTAAAAAGGGAGTTTTTTAAATGGATTGCCCAGTATATTTTCATCTGTATCCAATGACCTTCACCATTTCTACCTAAAGCGGTTGCGAAAACAAGACGTCAACCACGACTCACGAGGGACCCTGTGAATGTTGGTTTGGAGTCACCATGAAACACCCATGAGAGAGTTTCTGAAGATTATTGTTTTGATTATTCCAAATGTAAATGTTCCGTTGTAACAATTAGAGATTTTCTAGTATAGTATAGGAATTATTCCGATTCTATCGGATTGAACCATCAAATCCAACTCGATCTATGCCATAGCGTCATGACAACTGATATGAAACATTGTTCTCCTCTGAGTGTATTTGGTTGTGGCATGTTCCTAATCCCGAATTAATAATTCCGACACAGGCCAATGTTCCATGAATGCTCAAAGCCTTCCTCAATAGGCGTGTGCTCAAAATCTTAATCGAATTGATCATTCCAATCACAAATTAAACAACAAAGCTCTCGTGATTACCTCTCTATGTTCAGCTCCGATCAAATAACGGAATACATGTCGAACAATACAGTTCGCGTAGAACAAAATACCAATATTTGTTATTAGTTTCCACTAAATACTAGTTACAGCCGCCAAAGTTCCATTTGGATGATGCATGGCTTCCCCAATATACCCTACCTCACGTAATACTACGTTCGAAGGATCAAAAGCCGTAGCCATTAGAGATTAGTTCCGATCGAAAACAAACTACCAAGTTTTGAACATATACTAGGATAATAAGTCTCTGGATTTGAAGCGGAATAGGGAAATGTATACAATATTGAGCTTGCTGGGGTTAGTTGTTGTCAGGACTTATAAAATAAGTTTCAACATAAATGCAGCAATGTTATTCAATATTGGGGGAGTTGATCAGGAAAGTTCTCGTAAATATAATTCGAAGCTGATGTTGGAATTTGAAAAAGGAACAGTATAAAATTAGGATTGGCATCCTTGAAGGTTATCATCAGATAAGTTTATACCTACAATTTGATCCTTGGAATAACTCTGAAACATCTGGTGGGTTCTTTCTTTCTAGCTAGAACCAGTGCGCATGAGCGGTAAAGGTGAAGTGACTTGGATAAGGATATCAAGAAAATATGGTGATTGGGTAATCGGCAGCACGAAAACTTCCACATGAGGTAAAATATTGGCTTGGCCAATAGGAATTCAGAATTTTAGCTTCAATGATTCCAAAATCAGTTTGAGAAAAATTTGCAGTTTCCTGTGTCAAATTTTCACATTGAAAGAGAAACGTGTCCAGGCTTTATGAATTGTGATTCAACACCTTCTTTCTTTTGGATATATGAAGTCACAAATAAACTGAAAAAAACTGAACAATTAGAAATCTACATGGAATGTGCTATTGATGAAATACCGCCAAATTTATGTGAAAAAGTGATGGAAAATTGGATCGACAGAATGCAATACAATACATATGTATGATTGAATGATTGCATTTATTGTTTCGCATTCTCAAAATTTTAATTGGAATATGTTCTAAGCATTCCATAGTCAGCTGGCTTCAGTTCTTCAGTCAACTGAACCTTATATGCAGCAGTCGATAAACGATCCATATTTTTATATGACTACCCTTCCAGATAGATGCATAGGAACCCTGGTGTAACGACTCCTAAGTAAAAATCGTAGATCAAATAGGCCACTCTAGATCGTAGCTCGAATCCTAGTTGGAAAATGACCCCTTTCGGGAGAAATGAAGGGTACGACCATAGATCAGATTTTCGTTCGACCAGAAAGTCTTGAACAAAATCTAATCAGTGTCAACACCAGTTATTCTATGCATCATCCTTCCAGTTAGCATATGACGCTTCGGATGACAGTTCTGTTTGACAAAATATGGAAAATAACATCGGCCATATGACCGACGAGACCATGACTACAGGACCATATCCTCTTCATGAAATTTCCCATAATCAAATGGCAAAGTGGCTGCCCTATGTCCTCGAACTCCATGTTTGAGTTCTCTTTCACATAACTCCAAAGGAAGAAGTCGCAGGGTATTGAATCATACGATATCGGTGTCCAATTGCGATCACCTCTTCGAGTGATAACAAGGTCCTGAAACTTTTCCCGTAAAAAATCAATGGTATCGTTGCATGTCTGGCACGTAGCGCCGTCTTTTTGAAAGTAAACGTTGCTCAAATCAATATAATCCGGACTCATTTTCGAAGAAGTAAGGCCCAATGACCTCGCCGGACCATAAACCGCACCAGTTACACGTTGATGATAGTGAGGCTTTTCAACAATAACTCTTGAGTTTTCTGAGCCCCAGGTGCGACAATTTCGCTTGTTGACGAATCCACCGAGGTCATCATCACTCAAGATGATTTTTCGATGGGATTCCGGATCGTTTTAATGCATTTCAAGGATGCAATCAGCAAAGACACCACGTTGTTGATGATCAGCAGGCTTGAGTTCTTGTGAACCGAACTTTATCAGCCCTAAGACCACGGATACTCAAACACCGGTCAGCGCCCCTTCATCCCCTCCATTCTCGCAAGCATGTGATGACGTCAAATTAGCCAACGATTTGAAATTTTGAATGAGATGAATTGCTTTTATCGCTAATAATCGCGTATGAATGATTTTTCTAGTATAATTTTGTTTGTAAAATAAACCTTATTGACCTAAAAAACGAATTAAAATGAAAATATAATTGCTGCAGCTATATTTTTATTAAATTCTACCTTATTTTGCTCCGTTCTCGCCTTATACTACACGGAAAAAATATAAGATTCTTCGGGTGCTCCAATTCCAATATTGTGAATCTGAATTCATTGATTCAAGAACAAAATATTGGTAAAAGTAGGTTGCATTTATTAAGAAAATTAGGTCCATGAATGAGCTAGGTAGGTACTAAGGTACTCTAATCCAAGCAAATAGAATAATAGAAAATTCCGAACCTAATACTGTAAATCTAAATTCATTGATTCAAGAACGAAATTCTGCTAAAAGTAGTTTGCATTTATTAAGAAAATCAGTTCTTCGGAAGGGCAATAGGTACTCTTATACGAGCAAATAAATACCAGCAATATTTTTTTATGTTGAAAGATGGTACATTTATGTCTCACCACTATAAAATCTGCTTCAACATTGTAATTTTATTGATTGATTTGAGGATTTTCTGTACGTTTCTTAAAAACATAGAAACTTAAAAAAAGGTATATTCGAATTTAAAATATGACAACTTGGTTATTAATTTCTGATTTGGTAAATTTTATCTTAAATAAAATACAAATCTGTATAAATGTTTTATTTTAAATGAGCATTAAATTTTTAACATCGATCATAAATATAGCATGTGTATGAGATATTGTTTGATATTTGTTCGAGCTGTCTGCTCGTCTCAAGTTTTACTAATTGAAATAGCTGCCTTAGAATCTCAATTTCTTTCTGTTGCTGACTATTTTTTCTAGCAGCTGTTCGTATTTTATTTTCCAATCAATTTCTCCTGCAGATGGAAAATTATCTGTGAACGAGAAAATTTAGAATGAGAATATAAGAATAATAATAATCGATTTATTTAGAACTTAAGTAACCCTGTTGGAGACGTGAAAAAATTTGTACTCACCAAGTTTGGGTCCAAGTTTACGAAAATGAAAACGATAAGTCCGCAATCCTTTTAGTTTTTCCAAGAAAAAATCCCAAAGTTATATTTGGAAGGAAAGGTTATACATAGTTCTAGCCAGTTTTCTTGTATTTTCTCAATCAAGACTCATTGGAAATGTTTTATTTCTGAGTCCTACTCTAATTAATGAACTGAAATAATATCAAAAAGTACCGTTTTTCACCCACAAAACCAAGAAAACTTCAAAAACAGTACACACTACAATGTAAACACCGTATCTGTTGGCTAATTCTACGTTACAACATGGATGCCAAAAAGTGGTGGGGTGAAAGGGCGCTGACCGGTGTTTGAGTATCCGTGCCCTAAGACCCAATTTTTTATGCAGAATACGGTATAATGATGTTTGTGGAATGCCTTATTCCAACGAACGATGAAGAATGGACAACCAGGGTTTTCTTCAACACTTTCGGCTACATCAGCAATATCCTCGGCTGTTCTTGAGCGTCGTGCACGGGTTTTATTCTAAACATCACTAACTTGTCCAAACAGCTCAATTTTTTTCACCAATTTCTATGTTGCGGATCGACAAGATGCTTCACGACGACCCAAAAATGTTCGAGTTTTACGAACCATCTCTGCCAAATTTTCATCATTTTTATATTGAATTTCAAAATTTTCATTGCTTTGTTGAAGCGTCTATCGTTCCATTTTCATTAATGAGGTCGGTTTTACTTGTCAAATGTCAAAATATGACTGCTTCAAAAGTGACCTCAGAGTCAGTCTGCTTAGACCCGTTTCACATGCGACTGATGGTCGGTCCTGATGGTCGGTCCTGATAGTCGGTCTGGGGGCCGGCGTTTGAACTGGATTTTAAATTCATTTCACATGCATGCGTATCATCAGTCGACCGATCCAGTTCAAACGCCGGCCCCGGCCGACCATCAGGACCGACCATCAGTCGCATGTGAAACGGGTCTTATTATAGGCGAATTATTATTTTCAATACTATTAATAATTTATTTTCATACCGAATAAATTCTACTGGATTATGAAATTTGTTTGAATGAAGTTGATAAGAAATATCATAATGCGGGAAATATGTTTCAATAAGTAACCATGATATATTTTATATCAGATATTTCGAAATAACTTTTTCCTGTTTTACGAACTATCCTAGTCATAAGAGATACCGTTTAGATTTCAGAACCGAGTGCATTTCCTCTGATTGAGAACTGAATTTAGATATTGTTCCATTTTCTCGGATGCAAGATACCTGCAATTTTTTTCAATCAGTAATGATCTATAGCTCATTTACTCTGTAATTTCTCATGAAGTTGTAGGGGGTTCTTGGTTCTTTCTGAAATATGGATCACTTAAAGCACTGACTTTAATTCCGGAGCGTTTGAACACTTTTTCGAAAACAATCCCTCATATTATTCAGTTTACTTTTCGTGGAAAATGAATCTGAGAGTGAATTCTCTACAAAATATAATTTCGGAAAAGTATTTATAATTTAGTTGGGCGAGTGGATAAAGCCGAGATAATACGCATTTTTGAAAATCAAAATATATCGCGTAGAAATATTTCGGACAATCGCTAAATGCGAGCAAGGTTTTCTTTGTACGAACCTTCCAAAAAGTAGAAGAATTCGAATTTTTAACCAAGCAAGGATCGAAAGACTGATAAGAGGAGCAAAACGACCATCTCCCTAATCGTCCTGAACCTAAAAGGTTTAACTGTGACACAGGATTCGCAGTACTACTACATTTTCATACTGCAGTATTTCGAGTTGTGCCAAAACGTTTTTTAATGTCTTCTGCATCAGGCTTACTTCTTGAGAAATGAGGAATTTAATAGGTCTGTTCGTTTAGAAGTTATTCTGTTGGGTTATTCGAGTACTTTTTTCGAATGAACTATCACAAAGTAAAGGACTATTCTGTCCATTATTTTTCAGTAAAATTTCAACACTCGAAGTACAAGAAAATAGCATAACTGAATCTTCCAACCATGTTCATGTACGTGAAATATTTTCAGTATTAACAGAGAAAAAACGTTGCTTAGTCATATAACTCATATGACTAGAAAATGTTACTATAACCTATAACCTAAATTTAATTTAAATATACAAGGTGAAAAATGACAGAATTTAATGACCGGGATACATTTTGAATTAAGGTGAATTGAGTATAGGTGTTCGCAGAAAGTTGCGCTCTGTGGAAGAAAATGACCCTCTTCATTTAATTAAAATTGTTGGTTCTGATACTGATATTGAGTATCTCAATATAGTAAACAAATGTACATTTTTCCCTCTTTTGGTATCTGAAATTTGTGTGAGAAATACAGTAGCTCATTTTTAGTGTGTTAAAAATATTACAACGATAATTGGGATTGGGTTGTATGAATTTGTATCGATTCTTACTCTTACTTTCCATAAAATGCCAACAGATAAAAGTAAACGACAAGTTCCACCCTAGAATTTCAATTTTCTTCCCGCTATCGTATTCACCCAGCCATATCACCCCAGGGCATACGTTCGCAGATCACCTACCAGTAAAATTCACGGGTTTCGAATCGTAAAAAATCGTAGTACTTACATGGCTCTTATCAATATTGCACAATTTGGTATAAATCAGGCTATACAGCAGCCAGTCAACCGGTTTATCGTTGTAGAACATCTGGAAGAATTGGATCAGCCAGGGAAGCTCGGCACTCTTGAACATTTTACCTGCGAACATAGATCGATTGTGATAACACGAGATTCAGAGTTCAGGATATTCGTTTCAGCAAATGGTGCTTGCAAAGAGAGAGAGATAGATGTATGGAATAGGAAGGTAATTTTTGGTTGATGGGAATGCAGGATGAATGAATGAGAACCATAAATAAGTGTCGAAGATATCAACGGATTATTCAATTGTCATTGGACATTGCTTAAGAGTCTTCAGCCTTCAAAATAGGAAACGTATAGCGCCAGATGGCGGTGCAGTGCATTAATTTTATAAGCTTTTATTTAGTTTCACCTGTCCCGGTGTCTGTGTGTCTGTCTGTAATCAAATCTTGCAAGTTAAATATGACACACTTCTAATCGTCCGATTGATTTGAAATTTTGCAGGTGTACCTAATCCTGGTGACAATGCATCATGAAATATTTTTTATAGAAAAAAACAAAATGGCGGCTCCAAAATGGCGGATAAGTTTTGTAATTATGATCCGATTCCATTCAAAATTAGTATCTCGAGGTATTTGGGTTCGAGAATGATGAAACTCTTGTCAAAATTGGGAAATTCAAGATGGCGGCCACAATATGGCGGACGAGTTTTGTAATTATGATCATATTCTATTCAAAATTGGTATATGGGGGTTTTCTGGGTCGGAAATTACGTTTCTTCAAAATCGAGGAATTCAAGATGGCGGCTTCAAAATGGCGGATGAATGTTGTTATAAAAGCTTATCTTCAAAAATGTTTTTTGAGAATTAGGCTTGTTTATTTATTGGATTATTCAGCATAATAGAACAAATGTTGGGGCGCAGGGAATATTAACAAGAAATCCTACCCTGAACTAGATCTCACACTGACTGTATAATGCACTAATTTTTCTTCACCAGTCATCTGGGAGTAGATACCTGCGGAGCGTATCATTCAATAAAAAAATTCAATTCTAGAATTGTAAGAAACAATTAATTTTCACTAATCGACGGCTAATAAAATCCTTAATTAAATGTCTTTGGTAAAAATGGATATTTATCATTTCGATTAAAAAAATTCAAGAAATTAAATTTCGCGAAAACGACACATTGTTGTAATATTATTTACAAAAAAACGGTAAATTCTGAAAGGAAAAGGAGATAGACGTTTAATTAACTAAATGATAGACTTCAATACTGAAATGAAAAAACACAAAAATATTTGTTCGTTTTGACGGTGGAAATGTAGAAAAATTACCAAAAATGATGGGAAATATCCTTCTCATTCATTTAATGCCTAGGTACTTATAAAATATTTTTTTCATTATATTTTTCGTTATACACTCATACATCCCTTCTTCGGTCAGAAAAATAAATCGTTTCTGACTCCATTTTTTCAGGGATGTAGACCCTTAAGGTTAATCCAAAAAGTATTTCAATAAAATGTGAACTATACGGGGTGTTCCTGAATTCGAGGTACAAACAAAAAGGCGATATTCTTTGAAAAATTTTAATAAAAAAGGTTCCATGAACATGGGCCTGCAAAAATTTCGTTTCAGAGATACAGGGTGAATATTTTTCTTGTTTTTTTTTCTGATAGTATCTGCAGTTCACAAGATATTGAACTGAAATTGGGCATATCCAGGTTGAGTCTTTGACTTGTACATATATTTTAACTAATCAAACAAAACATCTTTTTGCGATACCATTTTTCGGAATTCGGTTTCGTTTGAAAGATACAAGGCGTCAAAAATCCATTAAAAAAACACTTTTCTTTAATCATCTCCAGAGCTGTCCTTTATTCAAATGAACTGAATTTTAGTAAAGTTGTACTCTATTTATGTTGCCTATTACTTAATAACATTTATTCAATATTTCTCCTGGTGCAAACGTTACAGCGTAGCCGACTCATAAATCCACACGCAAATGCTATAAAACTACTTGAAAACGATTAATGGTTTATATTTCCGAAAGAATCAAACATTTTAGAAAATAAAAGTATTCCCATGTATTTTTATGAAACAAGTAGTTTTCGAGTTGAGTATTCCCAATTGTATCTGATAAAATCTTAAACCTCCAGAATAATCTGGATGCTCCCCTGGATTTTGAATATCACCGAACCAGAAGAAAACTTATCAACTTTCTGATCACACTACAAGTTGAAAATGTTGTCAGAATGTTTATCAACTTTGACGAGACTAAAATTTCTTCGATGGAAAAACGTTTGATGTAGAGATATGCAATAATAAAAGCTCACGAATGTGGGAGATAAAATTGAATTCTTAGGAGCATGAAATTATACATATTATACGCACAGTATCTATTAAAAATTTATTAGATCCGGCCCATCTTTTAGGAAAATATTGAAAATGAATTTCAATTAAATACAAAATTCAGATGAATGAAAGTCGATCCAAATCACGTACTAAATTAAAATCAATGAAACCTCAAATGATACTCAGCACTAAATAATCTGTGGCGATGTTTCTATCTGAATACCGTCCTCTGATACTTTTGCACACAAATATATCTAATACACGAAAATTTATGAACACGAAAAGGTTAATATTACATAAATTCACTCAAAGTCTTGACATAATCAAGGGATCGAAGAAAAACACCTTTCATAACAGAGCTCTAGAAAAAATTACTCGTTTTCCCCAATAAAAATGGAAAATAAAAAAAACAGTTTCTTTTGGCTTCAAGAATGTACAGAGTTGCCAGATTTCGATGGTTTAGTTCTACAACTCCTAAACTACAACAGATAGGGAAAAAGTAAGATACATGTAACGTTCTCTTTTTTCGAGAAACATAAATTACTGAAAATCCCAAGTTGCTACGGCGTCGAGTTTCCGAGATACAGGGCGATTTTGTTATTTGGTCCATTAAAATAATTGGTTATAACTTCCGTATTATAGGATCTACGTTCTCGAAATGGACACATCTTTAGGGCACTTTTTTTACTGCTTTCCATCGGTGCTACTGGATTTTTTGAATCTGCTCAAATTTCGGAGCTATAACGAAAAATTTTTTTTTTCGAATGGAAACCATAGTGAGCAATGATATTTCCAATTTGATCTTTCTTCGATGATTTCAAAAATATATATAATGATATACTTCCGAGTTCAATATATGTCGAAAATTTACAAAAAACACTTTTCGTTCAACAAAATCCAAGCAGGCTATGATTCACTTCCTTCAAAAATTTATTTTCACTTGACAAATTCAATTCAGTTTCATCATTGTTGTATCGTCTGGCGTTTCTAAAATTCTGATAAGGTCATAGAATTCGATATCACAATTATTGTAAGCTGCCAAATTGATTAGGGAAATATTAGCTTATTATTACCCAGACTACTTTTCTGCGGCTGAGTTCTTTCAGGATATCTATCAAAATATATATATTTGAGATGCATTATCAGCGTCATAATTTGCTTGTATAAAACATTCTAGCATATTATATTTTAAATAATTCTCGTGAGGCACGATGTGATATATAAAATAATTTAAGAAGCGCCACAGACGAAACAACAATGATGAAACCGAATTGAATTTGACAAATGAAAATAAATAAGGTTTTGAAGGAAGAGAAGAATCAAAGCCTGCTTGGATTTTGTTGAACGAAAAGTGTTTTTTGGAAATTTTCGATATAGAGTGAACTCGAAAGGATATCATGATACATATTTTTGAAATCGTTGAAGAAAGATCCATTTGGAAATATCATTGCACACTATGGTTTCCATTTGAAAAAAAAAAAAAAATTGTTATAGCCCCGCAATTTGAGCAGATTCAGAAATCCAATAGCACCGATGGAAAGCAGTAAAAAAAGTGCCCTGAAGATGTGTTCATTTCGAGGACGTAGATCCTATAATACGGAAGTTATAACCAATTATAATAATGGACCAAATAACAAAATCGTCCTGTATCTCGGAAACTAGACGCCGTAACAACTTGGGGTTTCCAGCAATTTATGTTTCTTGAATAAAGAGAACATGACATGTATCTTACTTTTTCTCTATCTGTTATAGTTTAGGAGTTGTAGTACTAAACCATCGAAATCTGGCCACCCTGCACAGTTGTGTAAGTCAAATAATCACCTAACATACAGAGCTCAGACCATGTATCATGCGAATTTGGATTGCAAATATACAGGGTGATATTTTTTCTGGGACAGTGTCCGTAGTTTCGCAGTTTTTTTTGGTGAGCCACTGTAAGTTTGAAACATCGTAGAAAAAGTTTTGTCGTATGCGCTACCACTCTTGGAATCAATAATTTGAAAGTCGCAAGATAAAATTCCCGAATATTTGTACTAACGTGAAGCGACCGCCATTGTGGAATATTTGGCGTGTTGGGAGAAAACAGCCAAACTCTATACTTTAGGGACCCTAGGCCTAGGTTAGGGCGGAATAGCGTGACCTCTTTCGAGAGAAATTTATAGTGGACCCATAACTCGAAGTTCCGTTTGACTGGAAATGATCAAACAAAATCAAATCCGTGCCAACATCAGGGATCTTTCACACCTCTACCATGTCATATTATATAAATAAATGTAAATTCTCAAATCATTCGCAATTGGGTCCGCATTTATTAGATTGAAATCGAGAACAATTTTCGTTTTCTCGGCGTGCCCCGGTATATTCCCCATCAGATTCGACCTCGGATTCGACCCATCAACAGAATTAAATTATGGAGAAAAAGAACTGGAACGGATCACGATTACGTCTCTTCTTTGCCTCGGAACAGGTCAGTTGCTTCGCAGAATTTTAATAGCGTTCACCGAATGAACTAATTAATTTTTTGTAATTCAATTTTTCTTACTGAATGAAGGATTGAATGGCTCAATGGAGCAGTAATTACGCTGTTTTCTACGTCTGACGGTGGAAGGATGGCATACAAATTAACGAATTAGATCGGAAAAAATTTCCTTTCGTGGAATGCACCAGAATTCCATGCTTTATTTCAGACTTGAATGGGATTCCGTACTGTAATGGTGATGGATATTCGACCTCAGAAATGGAGCAGATTGAAACTTATTCGAAATGCAATTGATTATTCCAATTATTCTGAATTAAATTCTCATATAACCTTTTGGGAATTAGAAAATGTGCGCTCATAAACCTACAGATTGGAAAAACTTGGAGCGGAGTATAGAAAAATCAGTGTAACAACAGTGTAACTGAGTGCTCGTTCCACTCAAACAAACTTTGAGTAGATCGATGGTTGATAGAGCGCTCAGTGTTTTAGGTGATTCTGTTATTATTTAATGCAGTGTTTTTCAACCTGTGGGTCGCGACTCCCTGGGAGGTCGCGAAGCTTCCGTAGGGGGGTCGCCAGAGGTCGAAAGAACTTCAGTTTATTATTACATATTTAGAATTTCAACAGAAGCATATACCTACTCATAAACATTTGTTGTTAATATAAACAAATTAACAAAAATGAAGCCCCAAGACTCATATTAATGCGAAGGTTTGTGCTTGTTTTGGATTAATCATTTGACACAATTATTTCTTCATGGAACACTGATTTCTCCGGGATATGAATTTTTTTCATCATTTTTCATAACCAGCCCCCCAAATCTCCAAACCTGGGGGCTACCAAACTATCGGGTATTTTGTATTTCATTCTTTCGACATTCAAGAAACACATTTTCGAATATAATCGTGGAACACTCCCATTTCGTTGAGATATGATTTTTTTCATCATTTTGCATTAACAACCCTCCAAATCTCCAAACCTGGGGACTAGAGGGTTTATTTCAATTAATTTATTCGGCATTCAAGAAACACATATTCGAATCTGATCGAGGAAATGTTACGCAGGCGGTATGACATGTTGCACTATCCTGCTGAAACCACATGTCGTTAAGATCAATAATTTCAAATGAGGCAGGAGAAACTGTGCTATCATAGCACTATAACCTTCACTATTTACCGTAACTACATTACCCCCTCATTCTCGAAGAAAAACGATACAATTTCCACCGCTTGATGCTCCATGTTTCTAACTCCCAACTGTCAACTTTCGATCTATCACGTCATAATCATGAGACATTATGACTGTCAAACACGGCGCGTAATACAAATCTTGGTCTGTTATTGATACACCCTTCATATAATTTTTATATTTAAGCACATTTATTGTAAATATTATTACACTAAACTTAGTGCTTTCTTATAACATTTAGTGCTTTCTTCATTACATTGAAACCTCCATAATATCCTTTCAAAACTTATTCAGTCTGTATACAGGGTGTCCCAAGTTCGAGTGCCTATTAGATGTTTCTGGAGAACTGGACATATTTGAAATCTGAAAATGGGGATTATGATATTGTTCGTAATTCTCTACAGACCTAGAATATTTTCAGAGCCAGAGCACTTCCGGTTATACAGGGAGTGATAATAAATTTATTCAAAAATTTTTTTTTCAATGCTGAATACATTTCTGTTGAAACCATTGAATTCATTCGAATAGTTTTCAAAATATCGAAAACAAAAACCTGAAGAAAAGTCAAATATTCACATAGACAGAACTGAGTGTAAACTGTTCTCACAACGTCAAAGTAGAAGAATGTGAAAATGTCATGCATCTTTTGAATTTCATGAATATGATCACAGGGTGTTTAAAATTTTGTGTCAAAAACTGTGATGGAAAATTCGCCATAACTTCTGTTTTTCGAATTAGAACAATATTTTTTTATGATAGCGACAGAAGCAACAGTATCTTAGAGTGCTATCACTATTTTTCTTCGAAGAATTCAACGCAATCATAAAAAAATAGGGTTCTAATTTGAAAAACAGAAGTTATGGCCAATTTTCCATCACAGTTATTGACACAAAATATGAAACACCCTGTGATGATATTCGTGAAATCCAAAAGGTGTATGACCTTTACACATTCTTCTACTTTGACGTTGTGAGAACGGTTTACACTCAGGATGTTCAGAATAAGAAAAATGAACATGATACTGACTATGAATAGGTATTCGACTTTTCTTCAGGTTTTTTTTCGATATTTCGAAATCTGTTCGAATGAATACAATGGTTTTAACAGAAATGTATTCAGCATTGAATACTCAATCATATCAGAAACGAAAAGATTAAAAAAAAATCTTCAGAAAATTTATTTTCACTCCCTATATAACTGGAAGTGCTCTGGCTCTGAAAATATTGTAGGTCTGTAGAGAATTTAGAACATATCATTATCCCAATTTTCAGATTAAAATTAAGTCCAGTTCTCCAGAAACGTCTAATAGGCACTCGAACTTGGGACACCCTGTATATGTTAACTTATTAGATTCTATGCGACCAGAAATTTATTGGAAAACCAGATTTTCTCAAATGCGCTCCCTTTTGCATTCACAAAGACTATTGTAGTGATTTGAATAGAAATAAGAGAAAATGTTATGTAATATAGGTAGTGGCTATGGGGTCTGGGGAAATAAAAATCTTTTTCGAGGCTAATATAGAACAATATTGAAACATAGGGCGTAACAAACATTCAAGCTAACATATAGTAATATACCATAAGTAGAAGTCTAAACAAAGAAGACTTCCACATTAACTACTAACTTATGGTATATTATTTTCTACACTGATGGGCTTTAGAGAGGTTCTAACACATAGTGCCAAAAAATCATTTTCAACGAACACAATACATATAATACAATATGAAAATTGGACGAGCAAACTGGAGATGAATAGAAACTAATTTAGAAAATTGCATTTAACTCGTTAGTTTGTTTCATTATGAGAAAATACATGACTACTGGCACTGTATGGGTTTTAATTGTGATATACACTTTCGAAATTTATTTTTGTTGCACTTACCAATGAAACCAAGCCGGCAGAAGTCAAGAACAAACCAAGGTTCCTTCCTGGCGATTTTCGTGAGAGCAAACTCCTTCATCTCTGTGACATAAGATGGCTTTGCTAGGATGTCATCCTCTAATTGAACATAGAAGGTTCCTGCAACAAGAAGTAAATATCAGGAATTTTTCAAACTTGTCCGAAGTATATCATTTCGTCACGATGCCGGCATTTTTCTAATTTTGATCGACTAGGTTGGACTCGCTGAACACGAATCCGTGGTCGAATTCAATTCTGTCCATGCGTCATTCCGGACAGCTGTCTGTCCACTATAACTCTTGAACGGATCCACCTAGAGATTGAAATTTTCAGGGTAGATTCAGATTTCGATTGCCGCAGTTGAGTTCGTTAATGTGCAGAATTCGACCAGGAGTTCAGTGAATATATTCGTTCGATTTTTTTTTACCGATAATTACGAAACTACAGATTCAAACAAAGCGCTGAATGGAGAATTACGTTTTCAAGCTACGTGCAAAATTTCGTCCTTCTCGCTCAATCATAGACATAATTTATAAAATGTGTTATGTCCCGAATTGGCGGATGCTAATTTTCCGATCCCTGATCGTGGTCACGCCACTGTATTACGACGAGGTTGGGGGAAAATATGTTTTCTTGTCGGGAAACCTGTTGTATCGCCTGCGGTGTGGGAACGAGATAGAATTTTGGAAATTTCGATTTGTGGGACAAGGATGTGATATGTTGGTTAGGGATTTTAATTGGGATTTCGGAACTGAAGTACGGTGATAGGCGAATTTGATTCACGTGGAGACTAGTGGAATGGTTGTTTTCTGCACATTCTTCAATTTAATGGTGGTTTTCGAAAGTCGAGGAGTTTTGTTACTTACCTGATTCTGGGATTTGAATTTCGAAAACGTTATATACAGTGGAATTATTTCTTTTAGCTTCAGAGCTCATTTGGAGGATTTTGTCTGATCTTACTGTGCCTGAAAAAGGATTTGCCATATTGAGAGGTGAGATTCATCCTTCCTTCAATTCTGCCTCGTGTAATTTGTCTTCTATTTTAGAACCAGGATCAATATTCTGCTGTAACTCTATTTCGGTGAAGTATTCTCATTTATAATCAGTGAGGAAACTGTACTTAATTTGGTACTGAGAGAACCCTCTGAAAGAGGTAGGTATTTCTGACTGGCGAGTTCGCCATTTTGATTTCTCTGAATTTGTGTCCATAGGGTCCTTCTTCTGGGACATTTAAGTAGTTTCGCTGGAATATCTGCAATATCTATTGTCGATTAATGAGTCACTGGGTCGAATCAGCCCAAGAAAATCAGTTGCCTTTTGGTGATTTCAACATCATGGAGGTTGTAAATCGTCACTACCCTTTTCCCTTTGGATCGAGGAACTTTTAGATTCTGGAGCAATCTACGAACTTTATTAAGGTCGTATCATCAATTTTTGAAATATATCAGCTTTAATATCGAACTGTGTTATTAAGTTTATTTGTTTCTCATTTGTAAACGTCCGTTTCCAAAAACACAATATGAATCAAGAAAGTTTGTTTTATCAAGTCACTAACTTGTAAAACTGACAGTTAACTTTCAAAATTTTTACAAGTTAGTGCTATTATTTACATTAGAAAATTTTGTTGTATCGTCATATATGTTGAAAATCATGGTACAATTGTTATTTCCAGTAACACAGATTTTTGATGATGAAAGAGTTGATACTGATGATGATGAACCATCTGTTGACACAGAAACTGCTGAACTCGAGGACTGCAGAACATTTGTACTCTCCTTACTACCAAATAATTTGCTAGACATTTCGATTTTTTTGTTGACCGAATCATCGACATAACTCATCGCAATTTCGGTGCTCTTCAACCCTCCTGCACGCTTTAGTGCTAAAATATCTCCACCCGAATCCGCAACCATAGTGGCTCCAGTTCTGCGAAAAGAGGCCGGTGTATAACTCTATTAACTCTGGGCCTTTTAAACCTAAATATTTCGCTATTTGCTTTGGGACACCACCAATAGTGTGCTGGCCAGCATTAGGGGAAATGCACTTTCCATGTCGGTATGTCAAAAAAAATCTTAGGCTTTCTCTTCCAGGAGGCCGAAGATTTACATATTTTCTGTATAACATGCAGGGCTTGAAGCTGCAGCCATCATCGGTTATGGTGAATATTCTTGTTGTTAAATTTTTTGTTTGCCGCAATGTCACAATAACGTATTTTCCCATATCTTCTACATCATTCATGTTTAAGGAGACAACATCCAAAAATCCCAAATATTGTTACAATTTTCGCCAGCAACCACTGGTCATCAGGAGCATGTAAAATAAATTGTTCAGCCTCTTCTTTACTTAATACCTTGGCCTTTTTTGGCGTATAACGCTCATTTTTTCGTTTCAGAAACGCTATTACCTTTTGAAATCTGCAAATGACAACTAAACGTCATATTTTTCAATAATTTTTTTAAGGAAAACAAACCTGCGAACAGAGGCATTTTCTTTCATTTCCAAGCAGCTTTTAAGTATAGACCATTTTGCCCATAAAGTATTAGGGCTGAATCTAGCTGATAGTTGATTCAAGTAGGGAGGCCGGGGCTGGAAGTTCCCGGGGTAAGTTGTTCCGATGGTAATAACTTTTTAAAGAAAAGAGATAGCAGAACATGTTTCACATGCCTTCAAAGCACTTATTCGTTCGCCATAGTGGCAGGCATTTTAGTTGATCTTGCGACGTCGGTTGAGTGGCTGTGTGCACGGTGCTGTCGAAACATCACGTAAGTAAATATTTTCGTATTTGAACTATTTGGTCTATCTCTGTGAATTATGAATCTTTTTATGTGTAACTTTCCAGAAGTAAAGGGACATAAGTGAGGAATATTATTGATACGGTATTTTTTCAATCGATTTTTTTGGTTTGCCAGTATGTCATTTTTTATGAAAATAAGTAATTTGGGGTTACAAGTTCCCCTCTGGCGGGGCTGGTTGTTCCGCGGAACAACTTACTCCAATTGACTTTGAATAGTATCTAAAATTCTTATGACATATTTTTATTTTATTTTGAGGATGCGGAACTACAAGCGAAAAACAGAGAGAGGTAAAACCTCCGAGACATTGTTACGACAAGCTGCAGATGCTGTCATTAGAGGCGGAAAACCTGTAAAAACTGTAGCACGAGAACTAGACATTTGTCACATGACATTTGTCACATGACTTTGGAACAGGCAAGAAAGAAGACAAAAAAGAAGGCAAAAAAGAATCAAGATATTAAGAGTATTGAAACAGAGAAAAACAAAGGTAGCAGTAAAGAAAACCTGTAAAAACTGTAGCACGAGAACTAGACATTTGTCACATGACATTTGTCACATGACTTTAGAACAGGCAAAAAAGAAGACAAAAAAGAAGGCAAAAAAGAATCAAGACATTAAGAGTATTGGAACAGAGAAAAGCAAAGGTAGCAGTAAAGAAAGGTGTAAAGGCAAAGGAAAAGGAAAATATCAAGAAAACGTAAAAAGAAGAGTGTTTCAAGATAGCGAGAGTGACAGCGGTAACGATCTGGAATGGTATTGCATAATTTGTTGTGATTCTTATTCAAATTCTCGACCAAGAGAACAGTGGATAGAATGCACCATGTGTAGAAATTGGGCTCATACCAAATGTTTAGATCAAAACGATATTTCCATTTTTGTGTGTCCCAATTGTGATTCAGATGAAGTCATGAGTGATTAATAAGATGGCTGATGAATAAAATTAAGATAGCCAATGTTGATAATGACTGATAAAAGTAAGTCTGACCACTAGTCTCAATTTTTAGAATTTATTTGAATAAAAAGTTTATTTAGAAGTTACCAATTAAGTTTTGTTATTTTTGAAAGTATCACCATTTATATTTCGCTGTTTCGATGTTGTTCTTCAGTTTTATTCTTCATAAAATAAACATGTGTTGATAGAAATGATTGTTTTATTCAAAATAAATTTTATTATTATGACTGAATATTGTCATAATATTGGCGGAACAATTTGCCTCAAAGGTGGAACAACTTGCCCCAAAGCGGGGTTGAAAGTTCCGCTCTGAAATTTCACCAAAATTTGCTTCTATCAAAAAAACTATTGAGATATCTATAGAAATGACTGTAATACTGCCAAAAACGATAAAAACCCCTTCAACATTCCTATACTTTGAACATTAAATCCTTCATTTTCATGATAAAATTTCGTATTATTTGAAAATCGGAACTTCCAGCCCCACTCTCCCTAGACCAACAAAACATCTTCAGTTACCCCAATCACACTATTTTTGTTTTGCCACTTTTTGAAGTCGTCGTATTCTCGCTCGTACCTTGAAGCTGATTTCGCAGGTAATAAACTTGAAGCTACACTGCTGGCGCCTCAATAATTTCTTTTGGTACATTCATTTTCGCTTTCGCCAAAACAAATGTAAAGAAAAATAAACAGACATGTTCATGGCAACGCTTCCATAGCTTACGACATTTGCGACAAATTATTGAGATTTTTTTGGAATTTATCTAACCTTTTTACAAATTGAGAAACAAATAAAATATAAAACAATACACGCAAGGTAACGGGTTTTACTGGCTCAAGGAGGTAACTGACTCGCCTGCGGCTCGTCAGTTATATCCTCCATTCGACAGTAAAAACCCTTTTACCTTGCTAGTAATGTTATATACTATTAAGTCAGATAATACTTGCATTATTATTTAATCTCATCACTATTAGGTTAACGTATGATACCTATTTGAGTTATTTTGAAAGGAACCTCATAAGGTTTCTGTACATTACTTCACACATAATTTGCTATCGTTGTATGATCTATTTATATATACAGTGTGAGCCATATATAGCGCTATATAAGGACCTCGAGGTAATTACTTCCCCTTTAGAATTATTGTTATAGATCATTTATCTAGATTTATTTAGGGATTTTTCGGAAACTAGAGCAAGTGTGCTGGATGTGAATATCAAATCACTTGGCGCCCCCTTAATAATATCGTTTTTGTATAACCCACTTCCATCTTCAACTGAGCTTTGGGACCATCCAGCATATAAGCGAGATTCTTAGTCCTAAGCGCTAATAAAGAACAATATAGCGTAGCAAATGGAAGCTGAATATTGACAAAAATATTTTCAATATTTCTGTTATAACATATTGAGGACCATGGATGATTGCTTCAACAGCTGTCAAAATTTTTCCATACAGTACTTGGTTCCTATTGAATGCAAAGAGCATAATGAATTATGTTGTAAATGTCCGGGATTCTACGATGATGAAGAAAGCTCTTTCGGTTCTTTTCAGACAGCTCTTGTTCTGGCATCCTAGCATCCGACCCTGTTGTGTGGATACATTTTTATTTATGAGGATTATGTTTTGTATCTTTTTGTCGATTTAGTAAAATGTTTCTAATTGAGTTAGATTGAGAGCATTTTACTGTAGGCTCTGTTGCTGTTAGTCGGCGATGAATCAATGCACCCTCAGAAGGTGTTTTGATTCAGGAGTTGAAGCTGAGACACCAACCTAGCTCCAAGAGGTTCTGTAGAAATCCAGATAGGGATTACCTATTTGCAAATCTGTGTCCATCCAAACTGTGTTTTCACCTGACTCATGTATTTCTGATAAACCTTGCTGGAATTATATATTTCTCATTAATAGATTTGCGTTAATGTCTGCTGTTTCATTGCCATAACTCTCTCTAGCATTGTTTGTCCAATACTATTTTTTGATGGAGAGGAATATGGCGATATTTCTGTCCCACCACAAGGAGAAAAGGGAGACATTAATCATTCTATCCTTATGTATTATGTGCTTTATTTCCGCATCACTAATACCATTCCTATCTACAATACATTGCACTCCAGTATTTGAACTTCTCCCCTTGTTTCATCTGTCTTCATCCATGAGGACCTCAAAATTTGCTTGGCTGATCACAACTAGGTATTCATTCTTCTTCAGACTTACACTAAGGCTGTTTGAGGTCTTTATATAATTTTCTCATCATATACCCGATTTCAAATTCATCTTGTGCAAAGAAATAAAAAAAAAATTAAAATAAAGAGAAGGGAATAACACACTAAACAACATAGAATGTTTCAAAGTGTAGGCTTGAGATTAGTGCCTCCTTGTTTGGATGACCTTCATCTTTCGTATCTGTTCTTGAATGCGTTGGCAGAAGAACGTTGAACAACGGAGTTGGGAAGACTGTTCGCCACTGAAAACTCCGTTTGGAAGGAAGTTCTGACGCATAGTTGTTCTGACATTTTCTCTCTAACGGGTGATTTCAATATTAATTTGTGTTCAAAAAGCAAAGAAGTTGTAGATTTCTTTGCCACACTTGGAATTTTTAATATCAAACCAACTGTTTTTCAGCCAACAAGACCAATTTCAAATTCATGTCTTGACAACATTATAACAAATTTAAATGGCGAACAACTCTTATTGAATTCCACATATCTGACCATTTGGCTCAGAAGTTCAATTTTGACAGCGAAAAAAATCTCCCAAAAAGTGATTTCTATTGGTCCAGAAAATTCAATTCGAGATCAGTTGGCCGATTTCTGGCTGAGTTAAGTAACATAAACTGGAGTGATATCTTCAATTTTGACTCAGTTGACGTAAATCTGAAATTGGACTTTTTTTTATAACCGGTATAAAGCTGTTTTTGATGACAGCTTTCCTAAAATCAAACTACGAACTAAAAATCTTTCTTCTAAATTCAAAATAACACCTAAAATTAAAACCATCAAGAGAACACTAGACAGCCTGTATGTTATCTCTCAGTATGGGCTTCAACTGAGACCATCTTGTCTGTCACTGAAGAAACAGTATGATCTTGAGATAACAAATGCTAAGAAAACTTACTTTGATAAATTTATTACAGCAGCTGACAATAAATCCAAAGCAGTTTGGAATGTTGTAAATATGTTAACTAAACCATCAAAACAACAGACTCAACTTCCTAAGTCAGACGATTACACATTACTCTCGAATACTTTCAATGACCATTTCATTAACGTTGCTCCCAGCTCAAATAAAAATAAACCATCTATTTCTAACTTAAAGATGAAGACAAAAAGAATTGAACAGTCTTTTTATTTTTTCCGGTTACTCAACATGAAATAATATCAGCTATGCTATCCATGGGAAAAAATAACTCTTGTGGATATGACGAAATTCCGTTGCATATTATGCTGATGAGCAAGTGCATATTATGAATTGCTCTTTTGTTGAAGGAGTTTTTCCTGAACTACTCAAGCAAACAATTGTGAAACCACTTCATAAGAAGGGAGATGCCGATTCTCTGGGTAATTATCGTCCCATAAGCCTTCTCACATCATTCGCAAAAATTTTCGAACTGGTTTTATCGACGAGGCTTGTTCATTTCTTCGAGAATATTAATGTCATTGCTGATAGTCAACATGGTTTCACAAAAGGAAAAAGTACGGAGACAGCCATTTTCGAATTTACCAGAAGAATAAGTGATGCTCTGGAAAAAGGTGATATCACATTGAGCTTGTTCATTGACCTCAGCAAAGCCTTTGACAGTGTGGATCATGCAAGGCTTATCTCCAAGATGGAGAGCTGTGGAATAAGGCACAGACAACTGAATCTCATTGAGGACTACCTGAAGGGAAGATTTCAGAGGACTGTGGTGTTTGTCTGTGGAGAAACCTTTAAATCAGATCGTAGGATGGTGGTCAATGGAGTGCCTCAGGGAAGTATATTGGGACCCCTACTTTTCCTCATTTATATAAATGATATTACTGGCATTGTAAATGTGAATAATGCTTCCGGTGCATTGAATGGTCCGGGTGGAGATCTCTCTGTTAGCACGCCCAGAAATCTACAGATCCTTATGTATGCTGATGATATCAGCATACTGACATATAGTAAAAGTGTACACTCGGCAACAGGCACTTCGAGGGGAGCTTTATCTCAGATGGAGACTTGGTTTTCGTTGAATAGTTTGATCCTGAACACTGACAAAACTGAGTGCATGCTTTTAAAGACGGTCAATTCTAAAGCTGATTGTCCAACGTCTATCAATTTTGAAGCATTCACTCTCAAAACAAAGGCCACTACAAAATTCTTAGGCATGATAGTTGATGAACATCTTGGATGGATGCAGCAGATTGACTTAGTCAGAACAAGGCTGTGCTCAGTGTTATATTCTTTGCTGGTGCTTCGGAAGCAGGTTTCGCTCAGTACTCTGAAAGCAGTATATTTTTCAAATTTTCAGTCCATTGCAGCATATGGCCTGATTTTCTGGGGCGGATCTTCAGAAATTCAGACTATTTTTGTGATGCAAAAAAAAGCCATAAGGATAATTTTAGGCCGGTCGTATCGTAGCTCATGTTGGGGTTTTTTCAAAAAGAACTGTATACTCACCATCAATGGCCTATATATCTACAGACTTATAATGTTTGTACGAAAGAACCCAAAATATTTTAGTGTATTTGAAAACACTAACAATACTAGACGAACTTCCCCATATTTTTACCCCCCAAACACTCTGGCTATTACTGAGAAGATGCAGTGGCGCACCCAGAAATTTTTTTCGGGGGGGGCTGCTCAAGAGTAATCAGGTTTTTGTAAGTTATATAATTTAAAAAATGCGCCGCAAGCGAAAACCTTCTTAAGGGGCACTATCACCTTTTGAATCGTGGTAAATCTCCATTCAAAAGAGGTCTCTTATTTCACGAGTAAATACCCTAATTTACGACGTAGAGACTTGATTTTTTTTTTAACTTGAAATTGGAGAACGTCCCGAGGGCAAATAGTTTTCTTTTTTTCGATTTAATTAGTTTTTCATTGAAAAAAAACAGGGTAATCGTTAGATCTGGGGTTATTGAATATGTTTTTCGTTTTTCATGAGTAAAAGTTATATTTTTGAAATAATAATAATGACAATTTTTGTAGTTTATAGAAGATTAAATTGCCGAGGGCAAATAGTTGCGCTTTTTTCCAAAAAATGATGAATAACTTTCGGAAAAAAATCATTAAGTGCAGTTTCCAAAACGCTGAAGTTCAACCTGTTTTTTTTATTGATAAACTAATTAAATCGAAAAAATCGCATCTATTTGCCCTCGGCACTTTAATCTTCTATATGAACTACAAAAATTTTCATGATGATTATTTCAAAAATATAGCTTGTACTCATGAAAAACGAAAAACATATTCAATAATCCCAGATCTAACGATTACCCTGGGTTTTTCAATTGAAAAACTAAGTAAATCGAAAAAAAGAAAACAATTTGCCCTAGGGACGTTCTTCAACTTCAATTTAAAAAAAAAATCAAGTCTCTACATCGTGAATTAGGGTAGTTACTCGTGAAATAAAGAGACCACTTTTGAATGGAGATATACCACGATTCAAAAGGTGATACTGCCCCTTAAGTAATGGATATATCGCATTCATTATTTTGGGAAGACATTATAACAAAGCTTGCTTTAAAAAATGCATATTTTATTTTTTTTCACAAATACTAAATAAAGGGGGTATAAGAGGACACGCCTAAAACTTGATTAATCATTCTACAGAAATAAAAAAACTCGAAAACGACGAAAACAATCCCTTATTTTTGAGGAATCGAAACATAAGATACAAAATATACTTAAACATTCTTAACTGAAAATGAAAATAGTAAAATTGAATAAATAATATAACAGGACAAGATGACCGAAGAGCTAACGGAGGGTGCAATATTCCCAATTTCCAGATTTACGCGCCAACAGACATGACAGCCAGCACGCGCCTTTCGCCGCAACGCAGCGACAAGCAGTGACACGATGTTTAAGGCCAAAACACACAGTTTTGCATATCGAATAGGATGCGCGTAAAAATATCAATCCCTATTTCTATCTCTAAAGGAAATGTTTCCATTCTGTTCTAAAATCTAAAATAATTATTATTACTTTTAGAAAAATAATAAGATGGAAATATTTGAATTACTTTTTATTTGTCACAGCTCGGGGGGGGGGCTGCAGCCCGACAGCCCCCCCCCCTCGGTGCGCCACTGAGAAGATGCCCCTTTATAAATAAATACATTTTTATTGTGCTCTGCCAGCGAGATTACGAAGTATTGACTCAACTAGGCCCTTCAAGAAGCATGTTTACGAATACATTATAAATTGTGAACCTTACAGTTTAGAAGAATATATGATATATTGTAGGAATTTTTGATAGAAAAATCTATGTTCAATTTTTCTTTTCTCTCTTGGACGTGTTCCCATTTCATTTCATTTGATGGGTCTGTACTTTATTTTTTGTGATGATTTTGGAAATAAATGAACTTTATTATTATTATTATAAACATGACCTCAGAAATTGTTGCTGATGTGAGTAAACAACAGATTAATCAACAGCATTTGCTTGTGAATCTAAATGTGCTCCACGCTTTCCATAGTTCTTGTCTGGGAATCGTGTCATATGCCTTTTACAGGTCCACTGTTCTCTATTCGAGTATTGACCATTTACAATTGACGCACGAAGTAATTTTAATTCGAATGTATTGCCCAATTTGCTTAAACAATCGTCGATTGTGAATCAAATCAACTGCAGTTTCGTTGACGCTAAGACTACTCTATTGATCTACTTTTATATCCGCATTCTTAGATCATCTATTGATGATTAATATTTCCGTATGATTCTTTGAATTTTAGAAGAAGTTTCAATTACAATTCTTGTCCAAGTTGCAGAAATACAGGTAACTATTCGCTATCCAACCAGAAATACCATCGATGTCGGAAGTCCAGTGGCAAATTCAGGTGTTTTCGTGGTGACAGGGTAGATTCAAAATCAATTATGAACCTCTCAATTCATAACAAATTCCCAAACTCAGAAACCCCTCCAAACTTAACCCAATATGCACTCAATCCGGCCCATAGGGAAAACCCCTCGACACAGGTCGGAGTAATCAGCTCGCTAATCATCATGCGAGGAAAGTCGCACATTAAGTCGCAACGATCTCCTGGGCATATCGCCCGGGTTAATTCAGCAAGGGCGGATGCAAATGGTGTTTGCTTTGTGTGCCGACACTATCAATTAAACGGTCACGGCGAAGTAATTCCGTCTCAAAGTCCCATCATTACCCGCCGTCGAATCCTCCGGGGCTGTTGGAGGAGGAATCGATATGCTTCATTTGCCAGATGAAAAGATTGGATGTAAAACGGGGGGTACTCGAATTTCTAGGCATCAAATATTTACACGTTCAGCGAGAACGGTATGATGGTATCTGGGTTTTTATAATTCGTTAAAATGTTTCAGGTGAGATGCAGGAACGTACTAGGCCACTAGGGGAAACTAAGACTAGAGGCGTTTTCGGAAACTTACTCTGGTTCACTGGCCACTGGATCCCTAACCCTTGTTTGCTTTTAGTAGGTAAAATAACTGTTACGGATCGAGTGAACCCGAGTAAGTTTCCGAAAAGGCGTTATGACTCTCACGTTCGCGCTTCGCGACCTTCCCCGTTGCCTGTCGGTCTCATGTCCCGTTTCGAAAGCTTCACGGGAAGGCACAAATTTTCCATCCACACTCACAGGCTTGCGCGGTACCTGCGCAATAATGATTTAATGCTTGTTCAGTGACTTAATTATCTTTTTCGATGAATGGTTCATAGAGCAATGCAGTGGGATTAGATTAGATTTAGGTGAGTGGAATAAGAATTTCTTGATTATTATCAGACCCCTTTTATGGCTGGCTAAACAGGCCAAAAGTCTTCGTAGACAGCAAGGATGCCGCAAACCAAAGTGTGGATGACTTATTTGGCCGCGAAGTCTAGACCAAGTTCACGAGGATAGAGGCAATTTCAAACAGATTCTTTCCACTAGGTAGCACATTGTGCGCTACCGAGATAACCTGAATCTCTAATTCTGCTGTGTTCTCGTCCATGTTCTTAAAATTCAGGGTATCGTAGGGAATTGGACTAATTAAAACTCAATTTATAACTTCGTCGACGTTTCGGAACCGATGGTTCCTTTTTCAAGACTGCAAAAATTTTTATTTCAGAACAAAAGAATACAACGAAAACAAAATCAGTTGTTACCTCGTTATAGTGGTGAAAATCTTAAAATGCTCTCTGGATCAATGTTGGATTATTAGAAATCAAAATCTTACTTTCTCACACGAAATGGTGTTTATAAGAAAAAAGAATTCTGTAAATTTTAGAGAAGATACTAATAATCTCAGCAAATTTTATGATTGTGTCATTTCTAGAATTCTATGACTTGTACCGGTTGAAATTTATGTTCTATGTTTGTGACGTATATCTAAGTTGACAGAAAAGACAGTTTTTTGACAATTGTTAATTGATGTTCACGTGTGAGAAAGTAAGATTTTGATTTCTAACAATCCAACATTGATCCAGAGAGCATTTTAAGATTTTCACCACTATAACGAGGTAACAACTGATTTTGTTTTCGTTGTATTCTTTTGTTCTGAAATAAAAAAATTTGCAGTCTTGAAAAAGGAACCATCGGTTTCGAAACTTCGACGAAGTTATAAATTGAGTTTTAATTCAATTCCCTACGATACCCTGAATTTGAATCTCTAATGTTCGCCTTGCACCTATTGGTCGCCAAAGTACTTTTCAATCAATCAATACATTATTTATTTTGTCATTGAGGAAGGTAAATGACATGTCAACAAAAAAACATGTTAACATTCATAAATAGACTAACTGACAACGAAACTGCAACACCCAGAAGGAGCTGTTTATATTTCAATTTTTTTTTGGAAAAAATAGATACATACAATTAAGTCAAAGACCTGGCGTAAATGATGAATGGTCTTTCCCAGCAACAAATTCTTCACCTTCCATGAAACCACAACCTCCCAGCCTCTTCATTTCCTCTGGTAACTTATTGTATAATCAAGATATCTAAAGAGTTTGGACCAAGTTCCTCCTTCTATATGCTGGACCGTATTTATTCTTCTCTCCGGTATAATGACACATAAGTCTAAATGAAGCCTGACGTATTGGTAAGTATGCCTCTTCTTCTGAATATGTCTCAGCTTTCTACACATGTAAGATGAGATTCTCAAAGCTTTCTGCTGTTTCAGCAGAACTCTTTCTGCATGTCTACCCTGTCCATAGACAGGCACATATGTCACAGACAGCCAAACTATGGAATGCTGAGTTTCATGTTTAGCTATTGTTGGTCTACTATATCTTTCATACGACGTATCATTAATATTGAATTTAAAAGTACATCTATCATTAATATTGAATTTTAAAGTACATCCATGGCTCTGGCACATTTGGGCCAATATGTAGTTCCATCATAAGTTTTGATAGATCAAATTTAAAGCACATCTTGACAAATACTATTATAATGATACTAGGAGGAAAAGATTTCAACACTCTGTATCTCGAAAGCGAATCATTTTTGCGGACCCATCTTCATGAGACTCTCAAGTTATCACCCCCTCTTCGCTTGTACTACCGATTCAGGAACATCCTACATGCACCCTTTTTATTTCAAAGTATCAGTGAAATTAGGATAAACTCAATTCTGTGAATAAAAATGGAGATTGAAAAGACATAAGATTCATGCGTTTGTTTTCATCTCGAATATTTTTCATTTTATTTAATAATAAAAACATATCGTACGTATTTGGAGACTCAAAGTGAAACACATTGTATATCAAATAATTTCTGTTTTGACATAGCCGTTATTGAAAATGATTCGAGCCTCACATGGATTCACAACAGCAGCTTGGGCGAATTTTACTGTGTCCTTACGCAACCTTAGGCAGATCATTGTCATTTTTTGACCCAACAGTGAATGGTTGTCACTACCGTCTGACTGGAACATTTCTTTTCTAGCCTCAGGATTGAACTTGAAACCTACAGGTCCCAGATCAACACTCTAACCACTGAGCTAGGAGCACACACTGTTCCTCTAAACTCGCAGAATAAAATAGTTTTTGAAATTGATAGGGATTAAAGGTCATGAGAATAAAGAAAAATTATAAAATATTTCCATTCGAATGATCCAATGTGAATGGAATGTTGAGGAAAATATCGGGTTGAGAGAAACATATTGTCCAACTCATAAATATTACATGTGAAATTCAATATTTCATGACAACGTCGTTATTTTCGATGCGGAAATCAATAACTTTGATTGGGTTTATTCAGTGACGCTTGGCAATAAAAAAAACTGATGAAGCTTGTACGCGATCGGTGAGTTATGAAAAAATGTTTAATTTTTTATGGTTTTCCGAATGATAAATCATTCATGAAAACGGGACAATGGAGAATGAACGTTTGTTATGTATTTTTTTTTAGGAATAAAGTTGTGGATCTGTGAAGAATAACATCGAATATTCAATATCAAAATGTGTAGCGGAATTTAAAATACTCTGATTTGTTGCAGGATGTCACCATAATTTGGAGTTTCATTTGTAGTCAGTGTCTGCCATTTTTCCAACGCTTCTGTGCATACATATCGAGTCTCAATCATTGCATGTTTATGGAGTGTTGTATAACAAATATCCACTGATTCTTATTCTCGTCAATCACATCTGATAAAAAACAATGTATAATAAACCAGAGTAATTGTTTCATGGAACTTACACCTCGATCTATCAGGCGTAAACAACAAATAAACTCTTCGTAATTCCGCCCAAGGTAATTAATTCTCTTAGCCATGATGTCAACGATGCAAACATCGCTCAAATGCCTGCCGTCACTGCTTTATTGCATCCATCAAAATTAATATGGTCATAAAAGCGGAAAGCCTGAATTAATTCGAAATGGATTTGAATATTTCAGGGAAAGCAGATGAGATGGCTGAGTGTAGCAGGTCCTGAATCAAATAGCACATGTTTAAGATATAGGTCCGGAGAAGACTTCGATTCTCAGAATTCTGAAACTGTAGATTTTCGAAAGGATAAAACGCCCCATTGTCTCTTATTTATACTAGCGGGTTTTCCCATAGCGATATAACAATTTTCTCTTCAAATAGGTAATGTAATTTCCAATCAGGATGAACATTTTCATCATTGTGATATGAATAAGCAAAGTGTGGTAATCAAATCGGAATCGATGATAACATTGAAAGAACTAAGTATCACTGAAAAGTGTAGCCAGGAAGAATGGAAATACCCTCATTCCGTCCACTAGAAGAAGGAATTTCTATAATAAAGCGCCATAATTAATTAACTGGTCAAACTCTGAACTAGTGGGCAGTTCGGAGCAGTCAATCGTCCGGCTACAACTTCCAACCGACAAACCTCTTAAGAAGCCTACCGCAGTTCAATGTGGGCACGCAAAAGGGTTTTTGGAAGGACCTGAGGCTGAACCATATATGGTGCTCTGGTCCCAACGTATGTCCGGTATGTCCCATAAGTTTTGGCACAAACTTCATAGACCAATATTTATCGGATAATCGCTGAATGTCAGCAAGGTATTTCTTGTATAAATCTTGCAAAAAGTGAAAGACCTAGAATTTTTGCCGGAGCAAGGACCATAAGACTAGTAGGAGGAGTGGAAAACAAGGTTAGTACTTCGCTAAGAAAATTAGCACGTCAATATAGGACATCTAACTAGATCGCTAATTAATTAAACTCAAGATTGGCTAGCCAACCAAAACGTACCATTTACTCCTCGAAACGGCACTCCCCCTAACCTTCCACAGGCTAGGCCTTTAGGAGATCTTTCTGCTCTCTTATAGCGGAAAGTTCACAATGGAGTATGGAAGGCTCAAAATGAAGAGGAACTTTGACGCCCAATAAACAGAAAGATCCGAGAAATCGATCTAAATACCGTCCAAAACCGGATGCTAGGTGTTCGCAGAAAGTTGCGCCTTGCGGAAGATAATGGACATCTTCATTTAGGTTAAATTGATAGTAATGTTGCTTCTGAAATGTTACTTTTAATGTGTTTCACAATATAATAAACAAATATAGAAATTTTGTCACTATTTTGGTCTCTGGAATTTGTTCCAAAACTTATGAGACTTACGTTATACAGCGATATTGCGCCCCATCGTTACACCTATGCGTCTTCAACATGGTGGACCTAAACTGAAGGGGTCACGAAATGCAAGACAGCATGACTGGAGGTGAAACTTAAATTGCCTTCCCTACACTCACATGCTTGGAAAAAACAATTTGCTTACGTATTGTGAATTTATTGTAATTGGGAATATGAATAGGGCTAATCAACAAGTTTATTGATTTCAACAAAATTTGACAACTAGGTTTTACAGTTTGAATTTCAGAGTTGCTTTTCATTATTTTTAGCGACCATAGTAAATAAGATTACAAGAATTTTTCCAATTACAAAAAATTTCCAATGCGTTAGCAATTCGTTTTTGATCATAAAATGCCAGTTTTCTCGAGAACGGTACACTTTGGAAGAATGAACCTAATTTACCTTCTATATGAGAACAAATCGGAGCATTAGAATTTGCTATGCAAATGTAAATTTGTCCCAAGATGTAAAAGTTGGGTGGTGAAACCTTTGAGAAAATTCAATATCTCCGCCACTGGCACGTCTAATAAAACCGAGTAAAGTGCAAGAAAGTAGCTATCATTAGTGAGAATGTGTGTACAAAAACTCAATTCTGTAATTCAAACGGTTCCTGGGATATTACCAAAAAACTGAAAAAACATAGATTTTTGTCTTTTTGACACCATGTTTCTCTTAAACGAAAACCTGGAGGAAAAAATGGAAGAGAAAAAAAGTGATTTTTCATCAGAAATCTACCGTTGATACACTTATCAAGGAACACCTTGTATATTGGACCTGTATATGTACAGGACACGATCCCTCCATCTTACAGACGGAACTACTGGCTGGCTAGGTGTGAGCCCAAGTGTGTTTGAAAGGAAACCTCAAAGGGATGCATAATAACAAACCTGTGTCTTTTGTGGATGCTAGACACCACGGCATTGAGAGAAATTAAAGGGTCGAAGAACGCGTGGAAGTGCATCCAGCATTAAATCTGTTGCACCTGAACCTTTCACTGGCCTGTAAAAGAACCACAACATGGCAGAAATCCAGCAATGCAACTTGCAGAACATGATATTCCTCTGGAGAATAACTCCAGGACTCACACAAGCAACATAAGATTTGTGGGCAGAGCTTCGATGTATTGTGGAACTGCTGACAATGATTGTCCGAACAAATACCTTGTGTATCGACTAGACGAGTCAGCAGATGAAATTTGCAGACTTTGTGGTGAATCGGAGAAGCCCGGAGATTGCTTACCTCAAAAAATTCCACCAGGGTAATTCGGTTCTTGAAACTCACAAAGTGATCGCAAAAGCTAAAAAGGAGATTGTTCGATTTATGAGGATGATGGGTAAATTAATTAAGTAGGGTGATTGAATTTAAATATACATAGAGGAACAACACAGTTGAACGAATTGAAGCTGATTTTAATTTTAGTTCCTTCGCCCGTTCATGGAGGAGCAAGTGTGTTTCAGAGAATCGAAAATTTTTACCCTCGCATCTGGCGGTGAGCATCTGAACTATAAAGCACTATTTCCTTAGAGGAATGCGATGACGATCAGGACCGGCGCATGGAAATGTGGGATGTTCAGTATTTCATCCCACCTGATATTCTAGATGCAATTAAACGACAATTAATTTTGCCCTGATTCATAGAACTAGAGGAAATAAATATCCTACAGATTTCTGTGAATGAAAAACTAACAAAATGGATCGGCAGATTATAATTCCGTTAGTGGCTACTATGTGCCGTTGAAACTGCCAAACAGGTTTGCATCAAATCGTTGTTCCTCTATGTATATTATAACTCAATAGTAGGGTAAGGGTGAGGAGCAATCTAATCATCAATCACTAAAAAAAGATAATAACAAATAATTTGAATCATTAATACCCTCATTCTCGGTCGAAAAAATCGTTCTACCAAACAGCCGAATAAATTTGAAAATGTCAAACTACTCGGGAGATCTGAAGAAATGTGTCACTAGATCGATATTAATTATTTCCCTGTCCTCAGCGAAATTAATTAATTTCACGGGTAGAGGTCAGCGAGAAACGGACACTCGAAACCACTAATGATAGCTGACCCTTCAGGCAGTTGATAAATTGTCCCATCAATTGATAAGACTGGTTGGACACCAAAAATCCAGCTGTAGGCTATCTCGTTTTCGTTATTTACAGTGCTGGAAAGTAACAAACGATTTTCCAGCTTATCTCGACAGGAACTCATATGAGGTGGTTGGAACGGAAAAATGGAACATATTTCACTGAAATGAAATTGTGTGCGAATCTCATTTTTTTAGGCGTCATTACTCATTGACGTCATCGTCTTCCATGAAAATGGAGAAATATTCCTAAAATAGATTTTCTCATTACCTTATTTTGAGGTATTGAATATATCCCAGTTCTAGTTACATATTTTACAGAACTCACTTCTTTTGCTTCTTTTTCTTTTCGGATAATTGATGAAGAAAATTGGCAAAATGTGCTATTTGATCTGAAATTTTTGTTTAGATTTTTTCGGCTTTCATTCCTTTTTTGGGTCTTTTAACTAGAAAAGCATTAAACATCAATGGTTCGGTTAATTCTACTGAAATGTAACGGCTCAGGTAAATAGGAATTTTTGATTCCCTTGACCCCATCGTTGAATGGAGTTCAATATGTGAAAAACTTCCTTGGTTGATTTTTCGCTCGAAGAATTGTTTCATCAAACGATCAATTTGTTGATCTGATGTTTGCCCATAAATCAACGTTAACTTACTTCTTTTGCTGAATAACATCAAATAGCAACTACCTCAACCTGGAAATTATTTAGGCTCCCAATATCAATTATTGTGGCTAAGCATCTGTTTTTCGAAATACTCTCAAGCAATTCTCTTCTACTTGTTGTTGTGTCATACCTTCAGGAGGAGCTATCGGACTAACAGTAACATGTAGGACATCATGATTATGAAGACGAAGCAATATATTAGTCTTCTACTCGTACATCGTAACCAACTCGCTTCATCATAAAATTTTTCGGTTTGCACTTTAAACCGATTTTTTACTTTTTCATATTTCATTTTCTCTCTCAACAATAACCTGGGTTCAAAACATTTTGAGAATTAAGAAAACAAAGGGGGAATATTATTATAAGATAAAATATACTCCATTCACTTTTATGAAGTATCCCGGTTGGCCATGACACTCTGACATATTTCACCGTGTATATTTTGAAAATGTTAGGTTAAAGTTGATTTTCTGTCAGATAACTAAGCCACGTTGTTCTTTCTACATAGAAGTCGTAGTAATGACGTACGAGGATATATTGATATCTTGTTAGCCTAGACCAGTTCCACGCATAAACAAAATCCCCGAAAATATCGATGCAGTAAATGACATGATTTTATCAGACCGTCGAATTGGGCTAAAACGGATATATGAAGCACTGAAGATTTCATACAAACGCGTTCATCATAAAGTTCACGTCAATTTGGACATGAGAAAAATGTCTGCAAAATGGATCCCCAAATGTTTGAATGTGGACCAAAAGCGTGCAAGGGAAGAAGCATCGCGTTCGATCTGTGCTCGATTTGAAAACGATGTAGACTTCAAACGGAATTGGTACTATGGATGAGACTTGGGTTCATTTCCACGATACAGAAACAAAGCAACAATCGATGGAATGGCGACACTCTGGTTCTACAAGACCTAAGAAATTTCGTGTCCAAAAATCTGCTGAAAAAGTTCTTGCTTCAGTTTTTTGGGATTGCCATTGAGAAATCATGATTGATTTTTTGGATAAGGGTAGAACAATAACTGGAGATTACTATTTGACATTACTGACCACTCTACGGGAAAAAATTGAAGAGAAAAGACGCGGAAAGCTATCCAAAGGTATTTAGTTTGTACAGGATAACGCCCCAGTATATTAATCTCATGTTGCCATGCAAAAAATTCGTGAATTAGGGTTAGAATTACTAGAACATCCCCATTATTCACCAGATTTGGCTCCGTCCGACTATCATCTCTTTCCTCAACTGAAAAAAAGTTTAAAGGGTGGTAAATTTGCTTCCAACGAGGAGGTAATAACAGCTGTGGAGGACTGGTTTGCAGAGAATAAGAAACATTATTTTTTGAAAGGTCTAGAGACGTTGCTGGTTCGCTGTAATAAATGTATTCAATTAAGAGTAGAATAAGTTTAGTAAAAAATATTTTGACATTAAAATTTTGTTTGGTTCTATAGTAGGCTAAGAATTTTTCAATATATCCTCGTATTTATCAAAATGTTCATTTATTTTGGGAAAATAATGAATTTGAGAAAGTTTTATGTGGATTCAATAATTCCAAAAACCTGACGAATGTTGAAGAAACTTTTTTCCCTATTAATATTGGAAATATTTCACGTATATAAACATGGTTGAAAGATTCAATTATGTTATTTTCTTGAACGGAAATCAAGAATCGGGTGTTTTTTACTGAAAGGTGATGGACAGAATAGTGTGTTACTTTTGTGATAGTTCATTCGAAAAAAGAATAAAAGTACTCGAACAACTCGACAAAAAAACTTATAAACGAACATTGGGATTCCCCACTCTTCAAAATTCTCAAGAAATAAGCCTACAGAAGACACTCAAATACCTTTTTGCACAACTTGAAAATAATACTCCAGCATGAAAATGTAGTAGTAGGTACTACGAAACTTGTATCACAAGTAAACCTAAAATGAACTAAGTCTATATACAAAGCTAAAAAAGAGTAAAGAGAAATTCGCATTGGCAACGTGTCTTAGAATTATTTGACATTTCACGACTGACAAGCTGCGCCAGTTTTAGGTAAAAAAACCTGATAAACCCCAATCTTGGTCAACCGGGATACTTTCTAAATGTAAATGGAGTATTGTTAAAAATCTGAGAACTAACAAAGAGGGGGGGCAAGAAGTTAACAATGCTACAGAGGAAGATACTTTACAACTATGGCATTAACGTCTTCGTCATCAAAATAAGAATCATGTTGAGCAATTTTTCCAACGTGATAGTATTGGAGTACCCAATGAAGAGTTCTGTTGAGGTCGTTTGTAGGAAGAGGAACACAGGGCTAGTTTTGGAACAACTTAGAATCCAACCACACCGTGAAGTGAAACAGTGAAATAATTCATGCAAATGTGTGTTATTAAGTCTCTATCCGCGTTCTTGGATGAAGCACACACTGACAACGCGAGAGTTAAAATGTTGCCATGCGTTGCAAGAAGGTGAAATTACCACTTGCTCTTGACGTTCTTGAGACCATTTTTGAATCCAAATTCGGCAATACCTAACAGATATAGTAGCCAAATGATAACGCAAAAAATCTTCATCATTGTGCCACTAGAAGATCGGAAATTTTTTCAAGTTCGAAAGCCAAGCATCTCTGGCGGATTCAGAACCTGAATGTGTGACCGCGCTAGTTGCGAACTTGAAATAGCACGCAAAAGCCGCTACCTAAAGTTTATGCTTCATATTTTTTCTCTTAGATTTACTGTACTCACCTTTTGGTTGGCAATAGGACATCAGGAAAGCAAAATCCAAATTTTGTTTGGACCTCCACCTCACTCTCTCAGGAGAATCTCCCAGTGTAATTTTCAATTTATCCAAATTTGGATAGTAGGCTGGCGAAGGTGAAATCACCTCTATAAGGCCGGATTCCACTTGGGATGGAAACCTGAAAAAAAAATGCAAATTGTAGTCATTTGGGATGTTTCACAGAAACCAAGATCTACATGAATTATTCACAAACATTTGTGAAGTTCAGTATTACAGATCAATTCTCCGTTTAGAAAATGTTTATAATTCCATTTTTCTTTTTAAATAGCTTCGAACCATTTGATTAAAGTTATTTGTGAAAATTCGATGCATATGCCCACTCTATCACTAAAATTTCGAGAAATATCTTATACTTTCATACCAAGAGAAGCACGCCAAGTACCAGATGGATTATTTTGAAGAGGTTAACAAAGAACGAGAATAAAGAAGCAAATTGAAAATGGAAAGCCAAAAATACAAGCAGAAGTCCTCAAATAGTACAGATAGCGACTGTAGGAATGTGAAGTATGTGTGGCAAATACAGTATAAGTACTTCACCGTTTCCATAAGTGTGAGCATGAACTTTGTCAGATGCATATCACCTAATACTGAATTCGCGAACGGAATTGTTGGACTTGGGAATATGTGAGGCATGTCCTGGATATTACCTTCTGTATAAAAAGTACCCGGAATTGTAAAAACAAACACATAAATTTAAATTTATTCATCAATATTTATTTTGTCTCCTTCAAAATAGTCCCCATTGCTTACAATACAAGTATGATATCGGCGAACCCACTTTTCCATGCACCGCTCATACGCCGCCAAAGGTATGGCCTTCAGTTCTCGTTGCGAATTTGTTTTGATGGCTTCAATGGACTCAAAACGCGTTCCACGTAGGGGCAATTTGAGTCTTGGGAATAGAAAAAAGTCGCACGGAGCTAAGTCAGGTGAATACGGCGGTTGTTCGATGGTATTTATTGAGTTTTTGGTCTTGTATTCCTTAATAATTATGGCTCGGTGCGATGGCGCGTTATCATCATGCAAAATCCACGAATTGTCTTTCCATAAATCTGGCCGTTTACGACGAACATTCTCACGCAAACGCCTCAATACACCCAAGTAATACTCCTTATTCACTGTCTGTCCTTCAGGAAGAAATTCTGAGTGCACAACACCACGATAATCGAAGAAAACAGTGAGCAAAACTTTAATTTTCGTTCGACTTTGACGTGGTTTTTTCGGACCGTCTTTGAATGATTTGTACCAATCGTATGCTTGTGTTTTTGACATACAATTATCACCAAAGGCTTTTTTTAACATTTTCAATGAATCGGCACAAGAAAATTCGTTTGCAAGACAAAATTTGAGGCAAACTCTTTGATCAACTATTTTTTCCATTGTAAAATTCGCAGAGCACTTTTGAGGTCGACTGATACTGACAGCTGTTGTAAACACACTAGTTGACAGATCGCGCTCAAATTTGGCTTGGTAATAAAGGAAGGTCCTACCAACTTTAAGAAAAAAAAAATTACCGATTCCTTTTTGGCGGTTCATTTAAATAACATTTTCCGGGTACTTTTTATACAGAGAGTATGTCATGAAATTGATTGATATAACCTAATTACTGAATGTAGTGTTTGGTTATAAACCAATTATGTATTCGGCATGGAAAATGTACCTATTTAACTTCGAGGACAGTAATGACGATTCAGAAATTTTGAGGAGAAGTGATATAAGGAGTAGATTTCCATTTGGATTATTTTCATTCTATTCATCGAGTCGACTGAAGCCATTGGATAGGAATCTCCTTATGAACACAATATCTAATAATATTCATCTATTCCCATAAAATAATATATCCATTATCCAACTGATTTTGATCTGTAGTAGTCTAACCAACAGCGTGAGTTATTATAACTCACTCTAATACAAATAGGAAAAATTACTCACGAAATGAATAAAAAAGTCGAATAATTTGGGAACACTATTTCAGTCATCAAGGTAACGTTCTCGCCATCCATTTCTACATTTTCTTGAGTTTGAATATCCAGTCTACAACAACTAATTACAGATGCTACCAGATATAGAAATGGTCAAACCCCTTCTATATTGGACCTGTTCTTCACCAACGATCCCAATTTATTATCCTCAATTAATTGTCTAACACCCCTTGGCAAATCTGATCATGTGGTATTACTGTCTGAACTACAATTCAGCATACCAGCTTCTCCTAAATCCACACATAAAACAGTAAGGAGAACAAACTACGACAGAGTCAAAGAGCTGTTATTGAGGGAGAGTTGGCATGAGCTTCTCCCTGAGGGCGCTGATGTCGATACGTTGTGGACAACATTCTCCACAATTTTCAGCGGGGCAGTGGCGTCGAGCTCAGAAGAGAGACATATCAGGTCAAACGTCTCAAAACCATGAATCACTGGGAAAGTCATCGGAATGATCAGGCAAAAGACATCCTTATGGCAGAGGTACATCAGAAGCCGCTCCCAAAGCGATTTTCAAAACCATAGGTCTTTTTCCAACTCTTTGTCGAATGTAATGAAAAAATCTAAAAATTCCTACGAGCACCAGTTAGCCACATCTAAAGACAAAAAGAAGCTCTTCAAGTACTCGAGTTCTTCATCTAATACCAAAGTAGGCATTCCTTCAGTCAGAAATGGCTCTAATTTTTTATGCCAGGATAATGAAGAAACTGCTAATATATTCTCAAATATATTTTCTTCTGCGTTCACCGACGAACCTGCAGGCCCAGTTCCGACTCCGCAGACATCCCGTGAATCTTCTGAAATGAATAACATCCTATTTAGTGACGACCTGATAAAGAAACATCTTTCGAAACTGAAATCCCCCTCAGCACCTGGCAGAGGTGGCATAACCTCATTTCAGTTGAAACAATGCTCAGAGGCACCCGCACTTCCATTGTCCATCATCTTCCGACAATCATTCACCTCTTCTATGCTACCATCAGCTTGGTTGTCTGCCTCTATAACTCCTACATTTAA
The DNA here is from genome assembly GCA_951802165.1 of Adalia decempunctata. NCBI lineage: Eukaryota > Metazoa > Arthropoda > Insecta > Coleoptera > Coccinellidae > Adalia > Adalia decempunctata. The sequence goes on along the minus strand of OX637695.1, from coordinate 35,774,266 downwards.
AAAAGGACATACACTGGATCCAAAAAATTACAGACCGATCAGTTTAACATCAGCCACTTGTAAGGTAATGGAAAGGGTGATTTGTGATGCCATTCTAACTTTTGCAGTTGATCGTAAAATTATCCCTAAACATGGGTTCTTACCTGGACGGTCTATCCTTACCAATCTTCTACCTTGTATCAACGATTGGACCAAAGCTTGGGACTCTGATATTCCTGTAGATATCATCTACTTAGACTTCGCCAAGGCATTTGATCGTGTGCCCCATCCGTCTCATAGCTAAGCTCTAGCATTTGGGTATACGGGGAGCCTGTCTATCGTGGATTTAATCTTTCCTGTGCAACCGGACGTTCCGTGTCAGATTTGGGGAAAGCACATCGCCTGACTACCAGATCACCAGCGGTATTCCACAGGGTACAGTGCTTGGCCCCATTCTTTTCCTTTTATTCACGTCGGATCTTCCATCCTCTCTTCAATCAAGATGTGCATTATTTGCCGACAATAAAAAACTGTACAATTATCCTCTCACATGTGCTGATGTTCTCAAAACTGACCTCAATACTATAAACAACTGGTGTAAGCAATGGATGTTGCCTCTCAATGTAGAGAAATGCTGTGTACTCCATGTGGGCAAAAAAAATCCCAAAATCGAATACTCCATCGACAATACATTGCTGAGGAGTGTTGAGGAGCACTGTGATTTGGGATTGATAGTGACATCCAATCTTCCCTGGTCCAGCCATATAACATCTATATGTAATAGAGCTAAACAACTATGCTACTTATTATATCGCTATTTTCATGGTTGCAGCTTACAGACGTGTAAACTTCTCTATTTGTCTTATGTCCGCCCTATGCTTGAATTTGCCGGTCCAGCTTGGTGTCCTTCACTGAGGGGTGATATGGATGCATTGGAGGCTATTCAGCGCACTTGCACTCGGCTCTCATATGGTCACAACCGCCCAGACTATAATACACGACTCCACCTCTTGAGCGACTCCACCGTTTGAGCGGCAACGTGAAAGAGGTGATCTCATTGTTACCTACGGAGCAGTCCACGGTTTTGCTGATGCTGATCTGTAGTTGATATTCACGAGAAACCAAAATCAGTTACGAGGCCACCCTTACAAGCTTGGCAAGGAAAAATTTAAGACGACTGTTCGACAAAACTTTCTATCCAACAGAATATTTGAGAGCTGGAACCGATTGCCATCTGACGTAGTGACTGCACCATCAGTTAATATCTCCAAGAATCGCTGTTGGGTCAAAAATTAACAGTGCTGTGCCTAAGGTGGCGTGAGGACACAGTAACAAAGCCTACACAGAACACAACTGCTTACTCCGAACTCGGCACAAGTTACAAGCTTCGAAGCTTGTAGTTTCAGAGGGGTCTCCTCGGGAGACCTAGGAGTAATCAGGATAAATAACATATCATATCGCTATGATAAATGTGTCTCAACTCTTTAATTTGGTGGTTTTTTTATTACTTTCATATATTGTATTGAGTTTATAGGTTTATTACCTCAACTTTTATTGTATCAACTGGTGTCAATTTTGAAAATGCTGATTAATTCGAATTTCACTCAAGAAGTCGAAGATAAAGTATAGTGTTCAATTCGCGGTAATGGTCATAACACACTTAACAATATACTATTTTCCACCAATTTCATTATTCGATTTTCTATTTCAGGAAATTTTGTGACCGTTTCAAATTACTGACTCTGGTCCACCAAATTTTTCTTTATGACAAATCAAATATATGTATATGTCACGGGAAAGATTAGATTGACGAGTAAACCTAGGTTTATACCCGGGTTAACTGCGCAATACCTAGGGAACGTAGGTAAAATCCGAAATATAACTGAACTTGGACATGTTTTGCGCTTTACCCGGGTAAAGCGCGTTCCACACATTTTCACTTGGTTAATGTTGGGTATAACAAAAATAACAAGGTCAGAAATGTTTGAAAAGATTATAGGATGTTCGAGAAGGCCATAATCTTTACTGAATTTCATTTAGTCCTTTACATTTTTGAGTGAACTGGGTACTAAAAGTAAATTTTACACTGGAAGTGTGAAACTCATAAAGGAATGATGATTTAGATGAAGAAAAATTTGGATTTCTTATATTTGAAGAATTTGTGTAAAAAAATGGAAACATTTGAAACAGTCTTCAAAACTTTACTCTTGTGGAGCCGTTTATATGTCATAATTCATTTTCACAATTCCTGCAAGCATGTTGGCGAGTGATTTTAAAAAACTCTCAAATCAGTATGTTAAGGTCCGGAGAACGAGAAGGCCATTTCACAAATCCTCTACGTCCAAAACATCGATTCGAAAAATTCACATGTCAAAAACCCCTAACCCGTCGATCATAGCGGAAAAACCCACAATATTTTCGATTTGTTTCAGAATCCAGACACCTTTCGCCTCACTTTTTGATCACATCAGCTAGTATAGTCCCAAATTGGTTCGTTTCTATCGCTGCCCAGAAATGTGTAATTCCCATTCCCAACCAACAAGCTTCTCGGAGCGGAAAACTATTCCATCAAAGCGAAGCCAAACCTCGCGTGGAATTGAAACTGGGAAACAGGTGAAAACCCGCTGCTGGCGAGAATCATGCATGAAGAGGACCGCAGACATGCATATGCGGAAAATGTGGGTGCTTTCAATTTGAGCTTCAGAAAGGAATCCAGACGGCTGCGGTTCGGAATTTCGGCGCACCGTGCTCACGATCCCGAATGAATTCCGATACGTAGAAAAATAGTTGTTCGTTAATTGAAACCCGAGGAAGGAAACTTGTCTATCCTATATGCACGCCGGGGTAATATTCAAACAAAATTGAACAATACTGTCGAGTTTGATGAGCGGCGAAGTTTATTACTTCAGGGATATGAAAGATGACGTAACATATAGCTATAGAGAAGACATCTTTCAGTATGAAAATCACCTTCTCAGAAATTCCAAGTGCAAGATTGACGCAGAATCTATTAACTCTACTAAGCAAGTCTATCTTCTTTGAAAGTGACACATTATCGGTAGATTAAGAACGAAATGTGTTATACTTTTCGAAAATTTCATCGATCGTATTTATGATAATGAAAAGTACCGCACAGAATTCATATCTTGACTTTTTTGTAGAAAGATGCTTAATAAGCTACATTGACATTTTGAAGAAGGGGAGACCGGTGCAGACACAACAAAATTCTATCATGATTTTTAGAAGAATATTTTTATTATGCAAGCTTCAAAAATAGCGCATAGCGCAAATCCTAATAGATGGATTGACCTTGACTGCAAGGCTATTTTGACTGAGCCCATCTGGAGTCAATGGTAAATAAAAAATGGCCAATCGATACCAGGGAACAACTAATTTCAGAAATGAATGAGGTATTTGAATAAATAGGAATAATGCAAGTATGATATGGAAAGTTCTAATTTTGACCAAATAGAAATTGTAAATAATAGTAGATGGGAGATCTTGCAGAGCACCTTTCCTGAAGCAGTCATCCAGCTGCACAGATCACGACAGAACACTCGGTATTTAAGAAAGTTCAACCACATAAAAACATCTAACCTTAGAAAAATCAACTCCTTGTCAAATGAAAAATTGTATTCGGCTAGGGCACAACCCCCCTGGTTCCAAAACATTAGTAACACCCCAATTCCTGAACGAATCACAGGATTCTTGGCCTTGGGTCCAAAATTCAATATCACCGTCCCCAAGAAACACATCTCAGTCCAAAGACTCTTGGCTGACGTGGAATTTTTGATAACTTTGAAAGAAACTAGAAACGCTGACTCCAATAACATACTTAGGGCCTTATCCACTAATGCCATCACCAACTACCTGCTGTCTTCCACTAACACCAATAATATTTTTCACAGGGAATATTTCTTTTGCAGAAATTTCCTAAAACAGCACCCAGAGATACTAATCCTCCAATCTGACAAGGGCAACGTCACAGTAGCAATGACGAAAGACCAATATCACACACTAGCACACAACATTCTATCAGAGGAGAAATACTACAAGCCCCTTAACAGGGATCCCACTAACACCTACCAAAATAAAACTAATGCACTAATAAAGAGATTAGTCCAAAAAGAACACCTAACACAATCACAGGGGAGGAAACTCTACAACTACAACTCCATCCCAGCACGGTTCTACGGCCTCCCAAAAATTCACAAGCCCACCCTGGCGCTTCGACCAATAGTCTCATGTATCGGCACACCCATTTCTAAATTATCTTCCTATATATCGGGGATCCTCTCAGATTCCCTTGATAATGAAAACAGATACTATGTCAAAGACTCCTTTGAATTTGCACAACTAGTCAACAACTACCAACTACCACCCAACTATTTCATAATTAGCCCTGACGTGGTGTCCCTCTACAGCAACATATCAATTGACCTGACCATCACGGCCATCCGAGAGAACTGGCACAAAATATCCCAACTGACCACCATCCCAATAGAGGAATTCTGTCACATCATGACATTCCTTTTCTCCTCAAACTTCTTCTTGTTTGACGATAAATACTTCCTACAAATATTTGGCACCCCCATGGGAGCACCACATAGTGCCCCCACAGCCATCATGGTCATGGACTTCGTCCTCGACAAAATCCTCCCAAATTTCACCTTCGACATACCCTTCATAAAGAAATATGTAGACGACATCATCTGTGCAGTTCCAGAGGACCAAGTCGATTTCATCCTGGAGCAATTCAACAATTTCGACCAATTTATTAAATTTACCTTAGAGAAAGAAACCAACAACAGCATCAGCTTCCTAGATACCAAAATCATAAGAACCCCAGACAACAAACTCATGACAGACTGGTTCACAAAACCCATGAGCTCTGGAAGATACATTAACTATTTCTCGGACCACCCCACAAAACATAAGGTAAACCTTTGGCTCAACATGAAGAACCGCATCACCACAATATCCCACCCCTCCTTCATTAGCAATAACCTGTCAAAACTACAGTCTCTCATGATCAACAATGGATATCCAAGGGCACTAACAAACAAACTAGTTTACAGCACCCCACCCATACAAGATACACACAACAACCGAAGTCTCACCCAGAATGGTATGCTGAGTGAGACAGAGACAGACGAAGAAGAAGCCACCCCACGAGAACACCCCCCAGGAGCACCCCCATCCGGAAATATATGCCGGATGAGGCAGAAGAAGAACCCCAGGAAAACCAGACTAACAACCAAGAGATAACCAGGAAACATGGCTCATTCCCCCTAATACCTGACCTGACTAATAAAATAACAAGGATATTCAAGGCTGATAACTTGAAAATAGTTAGTAGAAGTGAATTCAATATTAAAAAACTATTTTCCCAACTAAAAACGAAAATAAATAAAGAAAGAACAGCAAATGTAGTATACAAAATTCCCTGCTCCCATTGTGAGATGGTATATGTAGCCCAAACCTCACAACATCTAAAAAAGAGAATAAGCCAGCATAGAAGCGACATAAAATCCACCGATAGGGGTTGTGCCCTCGCCTAAAATTGTAGATCAAATGACCATTTCATGGATTTCAGTCAGACAGACATCCTTGAAATGGAACCCAACTACTCAAAAAGATGTTTTCTAGAAATGTACCACATAAAAATAAGTGAAAACACCATGAATGAAAAGACCGATATAAGTAATTTAAGCAAAATCTATTCATTCCTCATCAATTATTGATTTGTTACCCCAGGATTGTCGCATAGTTTGACAGATATAGGTTAATGGCCAGAGCCTAAAAAAAAGAACAGACCACAGATATTTAATTTTTTGTTTGTTCTGTGACCCTCATGTATACTGTCAGTTGTCCCTATTTTTATGTCAGTTGTCCCTTGTCACAAACAATTTAGCGTCTTTTCTCGCCGCCATTACATGAAAGTTTTGATACGTCTGACGAAATAGAAGAAATAATATAATATGTTAGGATTTCTGATCGCCGATAAAATCATCGCCGACTTTGTTATCTTTGCCTCCCTGAGATTGGCGACCGATCGATTGTCACCCAAAAAATACTGGATGAAAACTGGCATCATCAAACAACACCCTCACGCGTCCACTATTCGGTGAGAACAAAGCCACATCCAATATAACTGAATATAATAGTCTATGTGTATATTTTTACTATTGTACAACCCTGAAGAAGGCTAGTAACCTACAGCCGAAACGTTGGTTAATGAATAAAAAGACTTAAGAACGTTCGCCTCCTGTTATCACCCCTTACCTACAACCAAAATAATAGTAGGTATTGTCCCACCGGTCACCAGACACCATAAATGTTCGAACAGTGTCGATATCATTTAAAATGTATAAAAAATTCATTCAATTGTTTTGTCACAAGGTGTGTATTAGCTGCTTTGCACTTGTTCGTTTGGCAGACATTATATTTATTCATATTTGAATCGTCATGCAAAAACAATATGGGACACTCACCTCATTTCGATGTCTTTAGCAACTTGAAGTACGTATCCTAAATCAGTCTGAAAAAAAAAACAAAGGTGCTTTAGTTTATAGAATACACCCATATTGTGCACATAATATTATATTATGAGAAAATATTTTAACCTATTTCAAAGAATATAAGGATTCTTATGTTGGCAGAATGTTGTTAATTGTGGTCGGGGAACATATGGAATGAAACAGATTCTACGTATGTATAACATAAATTGACAAAATCTCAACTAACTTCCAATTTGAAAAACGAAAATAATTTCCCAATTTTGTTCACAATTCTGGACATCATACAGGGTGACAAGAGAAACTTCGGACAAATTTTGCTGTGGTCTGGAACAAAAGTATTTCAGCGCAGCCAAATAATTTTTATTCTGTTGGTTCCTCTACACTTTCCTGTACTAATATGTGAATTTTCAGTTTGATATAATTTCATTTCACAGAGTTTTAGAATGTGAAACAAACTTAGTGCGATTTTGGAGCTGTTTGGTCAAGGTAGGCGTCAATGCGAAATTGTTCGTTTGCTCAATCTGCCTCGACAAACCGTGTCCGATGCAATTCGTCGTTTCAAGGAGCTTGGCCATGATGGTTGTCATCCAGAAAGTGGAAGAAAACGCACTGTCAATACACCTAGCAATGGCAACATCGTCAAGAAGCGAGTCAATCGAAATCCGAGGTTTTCCATTAGGAAAATAGCCTGTGAGACCAGTATCAACCGCGAATCAGTCCGTCAAATTGCCAAAAAGGAGCTAAACCTCAAGCCATACAAGCTCCAAAAAGTTCAACTCCTCAAGGAGGAAAACAAGCGCGTACGACTCGAAAGGTGTCGCCAACTCCTACGTCTCGCCGCCGGTCAGCAATGGGAGCGAATTCTCTTCACAGACGAGAAGCTCTTCACCGTAGGACAATCCCACAAACACCAAAACGACAGAGTCTGGTCCGTAGAGGCTCCTGGTACATTGGCCATCGTCGAACACCGTCAAAATCCGCAATCCGTCATGGTCTGGGGCGGAATTTGCGGCAGTGGTAAAACTCCCTTAGTTTTGGTGGATCAAGGGGTCAGAATCAATCAAGAAGTCTACCGCTGCGACATCCTCGAGGCCGAGAGCGAAAATGACGCGAGAATGGTGTAAGACCCATTTTCCTTGTTTCATCTCATCTGGAGAATGGCCGCCCTACTAACCGGATCTCAACCCAATGGACTACAGCGTGTGGTCGATTTTGGAGCACAGGGCTTGTGCTAAAAAAAACACAAAAATTTGGAGTCGCTGAAGCAATCTCTGCACCGGGAATGGAACCGATTAACACCCGAGGAGCTGCGGCCCATTGCCGAAAATTTCAAGAAGCGTCTGGAGCTGTGTATCACCGCCAAAGGAAGCCACTTCGAAACGACTTGAATATAATACTAACAAATGTTCAAGCTATTATTATTTGTTGTTGTTTTGTTCAATTTTTGCTGTTTAATAAAGTTAAATGAGAAAGAGTTTGTCCGAGGTTTATCTTGTCGCACTGTATAAGAAAAATCCTAAATTCCTAAAATTCAGAAGATACACGCCATTCCTAGATTTTTCAACTTCGAGAATGTAAGGCGAATAACGATGAAGATATTGAAGAATTCAATTGATATACATTATAGTGATTACGCACATCTGCCGACTGCCCCATTAGGACCAACGCAAGAGTGAAAAAGTTATTGGAAACTGTATACTTGATCGAATTAGACAATCAAGAAAAGAAAACAACATTTTGGGGAGGTTGTTTCTTATTTCCGTGTATATTGATAGGTACACTCATTCATTAACACCTGCATACAGGGTGAGTCTTTGACTTGTACATATATTTTAACTGTAGATTCCTCTCATCAAACGAAACACTTTTTTCCTATACCATTTTTCAGAATTCGGTTTGGTTTGGGAGATACAGGGTGTCGAAAATCCATGAAAAAAACACTTTTCTGTTTATATCTTCGGAACCGTTATTTCGAATGAACTGAATTTTGGTTGATTGTTTACTCTATTCATGGTGTATATTCCTCAATTGAAACTTATTTCATATTTCTACTGGTAAAAAAGTTACAGTATAGTCGACTTATAAATTCACGCAAAAATACTATAAAACCACTTGAAAAAGATGAACGGTTCACGTTTTCGAAAGAATTAATTATTTTAGAAAACAAAAGTATTCTTATATTTTTTCAATAAAACGCGTCGTTCTCAAGTTATTCCTAATTGTATAAGATTGAATTAGAGGAAAAAATCATGAATTTCAAGAATAACCTGAATGCTGTCCTGAGTTAAATCTCATCGAATATGATTTTTCTCTGGCCTCTCAACAAGTTACCAACGTTGTCAGAATGTTTTTCAACTTTGTCAAGACTAAAATCTCTATGATGAAAAAAGTTGGATGTAGAGATATGTGATAATAAAATTCCACATTCGTGGGACATAAAATTATTCATTTTATATGCAGTTTCCATTTGAAATTCATTGTTACCAGTCCTTCAGCAAAATATCTATCGAAACAATATAACTCGACACCAGAACGACACTAATATTACATCAATTCACTGAAAGTCATTTACATAATCATCACCTGTTTGCTTCATTCTCTGTAAATAAATAAAGCGTGAAATTTGTTTATGCCGTGCTGACTAACGTTTTAGGTTGGACTGGTTGGAGCACAGAGCATCGCGGGTACATCTACGGCCTTCTGAAAGGAAGAGTGGCCTACTCTTCCCTTCAGAAGGCCGTGGATGGCAACTGGAATTAGGAACGTAGCGCTATATTGGCGAGAATCAGAACTACTCTTTCGGCATTTCCAAAGAGCAACGCCTAGACGCCTTTAGCGATTGTGATAGTTCATCCGCTAACGATAGGGGACGTACTGCTTTCTTGAGTTCGCATTGTTTGAAGAGAAAATCGGCAGTCTGGCATCGTCTCCTCTATAGTTCTGTGCTATATCACAGGGAATGGGGTAAGCTTAGGTCATTGACCCTGAATCATATGACTTTGGTTAATGGAGTTAGGATAGGTTGGTGAAAAACCATTTTTTATGCGATCGTTTTAGAATATCGAGGAAAATATGAACAAATTATTGGTGTTTACAAACTAATCTTCAGGAAAATCGAAGGAGGAACTTATTTTGGTGGGAGAAATATAGCTTTTCAATTGCCGAAATGATCGGACAGAACTGATGAGTGTTTTGTTAGGAAATATCGTGTTTGTAACATTCTTATTCAAATAAGGTCAGTGCTTGAGTGTTTTCTAATTGTATCAACCAGAACATCTAATAATCACCTCAATTTCAATCGAAAACTTTGAGGTGTTTGCAGAGAATTGATCCAGGCACGCATTAAGCTCAACTTTTTTTTTCAAATGGCTATATCTCTTTAACAGAGCCGAATTCGGAAAAATGGAAAATGAAAAAAAGGTTTCCTTTAGCATCAAGAATCTACAGTTGAAATATATGTACAAGTCAAAGACTCACCCTGTATATGATAATGAAAATACTACTATTTTATTGAAGTTCCAATCAGACAGTGAACTGAAGACACAACCAGACGAACGATTCATGCAAGCGTTAATAGCCTTGTTCCTCAATTGTACCATACTACCATAGATGAAAGAGAGAGTTGTACGTACACCTGTGTAGACAATGTTGTAGAAGGCTGTTCCTTTGTATTATATAAACGAAAAACTAATAACATGCCAGCATTGTCGTTATTCCGGAGGAACAAGCGATCATACATTGAATAAGAAATAGGAATGCATGTTTGCAAGAATACATGTTGAAATAAGTTACATCGTATGAGTTTAATCGCATAACCTGCAGAGGAAAGAAGGATTCGAGTTATCCTGGACCAGTTAAGTACATAATTGAAGAACAATTGAGTAAGTCAGCGGCGTAGCTACGTGGGTGCAAGGGTGTGCAGTGCACCAGGGCCCCCGACCTCAGGGGGCCCCCAAGCGCTGACCATAAAAATGCGTTTGAACTCAAAAAAAATTCAAACTTTGATTTTTCTCTGTGATCTATTATGTGAATAACATTGTTTTTATTATATCCAGTTGTTGAAAAATGGTTTTTCCGAAATATCATCAAATCTAAGGATTTATTGCAAAAATTCACTGGTGAATCGGACACCTATCTAAAAAAACTAAATGCGACTAGATGGTACAGTAGGGTTAACATAATTTCGGCAATCAAATTTCATTTTTTTCATATCATTCGTGCATTAGCTGAAATAGAAGAATAAATTCTTGCATATAAGAGCGAAAACAAGCAGAAATTAAAAAAAAATGTTGAATTTTGAATTTATTTTCCTCGGCGATTCAATGCATCGCATTCTCAATGATATCAATTATGCATCTGAAGTGCGATGTCAGTTTGGACGACGTATGCAGAGCTTTAGAAGAGACGAATACGAAGAAAAAAATTCATAGGAGTGACTTCGAGTCCTTTAAGTGCAAGACTAGAGAAAATGTCATAGCATATGGTAAAGATCCCCATTTCGAAGAAAAGATACAAAAAAAAAGATAAAAAATATTTCGATGAATTAGCTTCCGATCACCGATTTCGAAGCAGGGGAGAATTTTCCGAAATAAATATTTTCAATAGAGTGCTCGATACAATAATTTCTCAATTTTAGAAGTCTCCTTCTTATATTTCGGTTTCAGTTTTCAACAAACTGCCGAATCATTGGAAACTATTAAGTTTCATTAAATTTAAAAGAGAATTGAAGGCGCTCCTTGTAACAAAAGCGTATTATTCGCTCTAAGAGTTTTTCTGCGACACAAACCAATCTGTGATATGAGTAGAGTTTGCTCTAGGCTGTAAGTTCATTTTATGTCCATATTTATTTCAATAATGTGTTATTTATGCTGAAAATTGACGAGTACACGCTATTGTATTAAGCCTGGAGTACAATAAAGATTTGATTGGTTGATTGAATTCAAGTTTCGGGTGTATGACTGCAGTCAACAAAATTTTGAATTTTCACCATCATTTCTACTAGATATAGGTAGACGAAAAAACTGTAATTCAAAGCTTCGACCAATTTAAAAGTTGGTCCCTCTCATATCGCAATATTTACAATGAAATTTCATTGTAAATATTGCGATATTTACAATGAAATTTCATTGTAAATATTGCGATATGAGAGGGACCAACTTTTAAATTCAAGTTCTCAATATTTATCACCTATTTATACCTGAATTGAATAAGGCATGGACAATTCATGAATTGTATATGAAAATAATAAGGAAATACGGAATGCTGGAATGCGATCTAACAGAAGTATTTACAGCAATATTACTGTTCCATACATTCTTCCTGTCACCTCCGTAGAAGCTGAAAGATCTTTCAGCAAATTGAGAATAATATAAAATTATTTGCGGAACACTATGAGCCAAGCTCAACTGGGACATTTATGGCTTATACCTATCAATTGAAAATGAAGCTGCATCAAGTCTAGATTTGAGTGAAGTCATTGAATCTTTCGCAAAGAGTAGGTCTAGAAAGAGGTTGTAAACATATTTTTTCCCAGAGAATAAATGACTTCAAATCTAGACTTGACCTTTAGGTTCGAATCCCCAATAATTAATTTTTAATTCATTCCTCGAATAATTTATTCTTATTGTGATTTCACCAAATAATCTAACGTATCAATAAAAAAATAAGGCGAGAAGGTCATAGTGACAATGACAATTTTTTTGTGAATATTTGTACATAAAGTAAATGTCTATAAAAAATGTTTTTGAAGCCCTTTTTTTCATCCACATTAATATAATGAATTTAATATACCTACTCAAATACATAAATAACAACATATATTCCTATATATTCCAAGTATATTCCTCAACTTCAGTAAGTAACTTTGCTTCTTCGAAGTATTTATATTTTAACTCGAAAACAATTCATTAAGGGACCCCTCTTCGATTTTTGCACCAGGGCTCCGGACTATCTAGCTACGCCACTGGAGTAAGTGGAATAAATAATTCATTTGATTAGCACCTAGAAGTTATTAATGTGAATGTTAGCCCCGATACTGAGGGTAGCCAAACTATTTATTGAAATTGTTTGAATAGCATTATTTTTTTCAAATTGTTAATTTCATTTTTCCTTCTTGTTTTTTGTTCTATTATTGAGAAAACTTTTATAATTTTCACTTTATTTTTGTGATATGCTTGGTTTGTAAAACTGCGCTCTATCTACTCTTCTATAACTTTTTTCAAATTGAATTACATTTCTCGAAATTACTGGGTGATTCCATTTCAGTTTGGTTGTTTGTACCTTTGTAGAGTGTATAACGATATGTCAAATTTTGAGTTCCACGTTGAATTGATGTGCCGGTATAACTGTGTACAAAATGGCTCATGTATTTTCTGAAATCCTCACGTGCGATTATATTTTTTCGCCCAATGGATTGATCTCAGCTGCTATTGAAATTGTTCAGCTGAGAGGAATTCAAATGTTAGCCACAGTTTTGAAATATGTTTTTTTGCGACAAACGGTGAGTAACTTTGAATATACATTCACATAAACCGAAAATACGTCAAGAGAATGGATGGCATGTTTTCTAGTCATATATTTCGAGTAGAATTTATACGTTACACGAGGGGGAAATAACGGAGCCACCACCATGGAGGGTTCGATTTATGTTTGCACTTGAGAATGACGTGTTATAGTATACACCTTTTCTCGAATACGTGGGTCACAAGAATATGAGGTTTCAGAAGGTTCGACCTGCATAATTGATCATTCTTGTCCGGTTTCATAGATTCATCTAATTCAATTAATTGATATACATAGCTTGAAAGCTATACATATGCATTGAATCACATAATGTTCAAATGTTCGTTTGAATATGATGATTTTTTTCAAAGCAGGATTCCTTTTCGATTTTTCAACATAAAACATCAATGTAACCGCCATAGCGAACATCTCACTCAATCACTGTATCTTCATTCCTAACATTTTTGTAACAATCGTCCAAAAAAAACAATTTCTGCTTACAAAAAATGAGCAACAAATAACCCACTTATCTCTTCAAATCCCAACTTCGTACCAGTCTTTGATCTTATGTCTGAATCGTTACTCGAGGATTGTAAGGAATTCTCCATTTGTCTGAAACCGAGTTTCTGCTCAATTATTTCTTTGCGAGCATCAGTTAAAATTGCCATCCCATGCGAGAAACATCTAACGTTCATTCCTTTGAAGTCTCACTGAAGAAATTTATACGTGGAAGTTTGGAAGTTTTTGATCGACCAACTTGGTTATCAATTCGAGCGGTAAATGCTTATTGGGAGAAGTTAATTTTTATATACCTACTTAGTTCGGCGGATTCGGAAAGGAAATGAGGGATTCTTGCTATAAACTATGGAGTACAACTCAAATTTAAAAGAGAATTGAAGGCGCTCCTTGTAACAAAAGCGTATTATTCGCTCTAAGAGTTTTTCTGCGACACAAACCAATCTGTGATATGAGTAGAGTTTGCTCTAGGCTGTAAGTTCATTTTATGTCCATATTTATTTCAATAATGTGTTATTTATGCTGAAAATTGACGAGTACACGCTATTGTATTAAGCCTGGAGTACAATAAAGATTTGATTGGTTGATTGAATTCAAGTTTCGGGTGTATGACTGCAGTCAACAAAATTTTGAATTTTCACCATCATTTCTACTAGATATAGGTAGACGAAAAAACTGTAATTCAAAGCTTCGACCAATTTAAAAGTTGGTCCCTCTCATATCGCAATATTTACAATGAAATTTCATTGTAAATATTGCGATATTTACAATGAAATTTCATTGTAAATATTGCGATATGAGAGGGACCAACTTTTAAATTCAAGTTCTCAATATTTATCACCTATTTATACCTGAATTGAATAAGGCATGGACAATTCATGAATTGTATATGAAAATAATAAGGAAATACGGAATGCTGGAATGCGATCTAACAGAAGTATTTACAGCAATATTACTGTTCCATACATTCTTCCTGTCACCTCCGTAGAAGCTGAAAGATCTTTCAGCAAATTGAGAATAATATAAAATTATTTGCGGAACACTATGAGCCAAGCTCAACTGGGACATTTATGGCTTATACCTATCAATTGAAAATGAAGCTGCATCAAGTCTAGATTTGAGTGAAGTCATTGAATCTTTCGCAAAGAGTAGGTCTAGAAAGAGGTTGTAAACATATTTTTTCCCAGAGAATAAATGACTTCAAATCTAGACTTGACCTTTAGGTTCGAATCCCCAATAATTAATTTTTAATTCATTCCTCGAATAATTTATTCTTATTGTGATTTCACCAAATAATCTAACGTATCAATAAAAAAATAAGGCGAGAAGGTCATAGTGACAATGACAATTTTTTTGTGAATATTTGTACATAAAGTAAATGTTACATTTTTGTAACAATCGTCCAAAAAAAACAATTTCTGCTTACAAAAAATGAGCAACAAATAACCCACTTATCTCTTCAAATCCCAACTTCGTACCAGTCTTTGATCTTATGTCTGAATCGTTACTCGAGGATTGTAAGGAATTCTCCATTTGTCTGAAACCGAGTTTCTGCTCAATTATTTCTTTGCGAGCATCAGTTAAAATTGCCATCCCATGCGAGAAACATCTAACGTTCATTCCTTTGAAGTCTCACTGAAGAAATTTATACGTGGAAGTTTGGAAGTTTTTGATCGACCAACTTGGTTATCAATTCGAGCGGTAAATGCTTATTGGGAGAAGTTAATTTTTATATACCTACTTAGTTCGGCGGATTCGGAAAGGAAATGAGGGATTCTTGCTATAAACTATGGAGTACAACTCAAGTTTAAAAACTCCAATTGACAAGATGGCAAGTGGTCCAACGTATTTCACACCACCTTGATTATTATTATCAGAACTGTATGAGTGTATGTTTATATTTCTGTCCTCCAACGCATCAAGCAAAGAAAAATTCTTCTTGTGGGAAAAGGACAGTAAAACACCCTAAAAACTCTCAAGTTATATTTGGCGACTTACGCAGATTTGCATCCTCTGCATCAGGCCTAAAATTAGTAACAAACGATTTCCTGTCCTTATCCCGCAAGAATGATATATCTATTTGATAATTATTATTGAGAAATATAGAGATTGGGTGGAACACATCTGTCATCAGAGAGTACCTTTCTATGAACACTGATTTATTGAGCTTTCTACACAATTTTGATAGTCTGTGTGTCATTCAGTTTGAAAAACTGAGAGCTCTGTCTGCGTAATAGAAATCTTTTCTATTGAATATACAGTTTCCTATTTTTTTGAGATTTACCGTTACTGTAATATAAGGGGTGAGTCTTTGACATGTACGTATATTTCATTTCAACTGTAGATTATTGAGCCCAATAGAGACTTTTTTCATTGTCCCGAATTCGGCACAGTTAAAAAGATATAGCCATTCAAAAAACGAGGCGAGATACGTGCCTGATAGAATTGCCTGGAATTAATGCATAGTTCAAAATTCTCGATTGAATATGAGTTAATTCATTTGGGGAATACTGAAGAACTAACCTCATTGGACTAAAATGTTACAGACACGATAAAACACTTTGTCCGATTATTTCTGCAATTAAAAAACGATTTTTGTCCCATCAGAATGAGTTCCTTCTTCGGTTTTCCTGAAGATTAGTTTGTGAACACTAATAACGTGTTCATATTTTTAACGATATCCCAAAAATATTACGTGAAGAAAGGTTTTTCGTTCAATTTGTGATTAATCAAGCTATATCAACCCATTTTGTATTCAGAACAATCTTCTATGAATATTTAACAGAGCTTTCGAGAAGACGTTGCCAGCTTGTTAATTTTCAGGATAACATGGTATAAATATCTATTAATTCCTTGATTTCCGGAATAGACCCATCTCATGCCGCGAAAATTCATGACGCATGCGTATAGAGATAACCGGCGCTGGATATTGGCGATTTCAACTGCCGTTGGAGGTGCTGCGAACTAGAACAAACATGGATAAAATCTTTTCTAGAGCTTTGTTGATATAAGAGGTTTTTTCTTCGATTTAATGAACATCATGAAAAGACTTTCAGTGAATTCATGTAATAATACCCGTGTCGTGTAGAGTTTAGAAAATTCACATGTATAATTTGGCATATTTTTTGTGCGTTAGTTTTTCACTAGTCGGTAGTTTCATTTCCAGTTAGGATGATTGCAAATTATCATAGAGGACATGATTCAGATAGAATTGTATATCTGAATTTTGTATTTCATTGATATTCATTTTTGATATTTGGATGGACCGGCAACGAGAAATTTTCAATAGAAACTGTGCGTTTAAAAATATAATTTCATGTACCTCTGAATTCCATTTTATCTCCCACATTTTTGTCGTATTTATTTATCACATTTCTCTACATCGAACGTTTTTCCATCTTAGAGATTTCAGTCTTGGCAAAGTTGGTGAACATTCTGACACTTTTTTTTTAACTTGTAGCGCGATCAGAAAGTTAATAATTTTTCTGCAATTCGATGATATTAAAAATTCATGGAATCATCCAGATAATTCTTGTGATTTATGATTTCTTCGTCAAATTTTATGGGATAAAATTAGAGAAAACTCGAAAACCACATAAGAATACTTTTATTTCCTAAAATGATCGATTCTTTCGGAAACATGAACAGGGTTGGTGTTTGGTTGGTTGAAGTTATCGCACAACCCGTCTGAATTGGAGGTAAAAACTGAGAGGGCAGATTTCTTGCATAATTTCAAGATAAAATAGTCCAATAGACTGCGAACGTTTCGTTATTGAGATACAGGGAGTTAAAGTTTGAATTTATTCTAAGAGTATCTGCACTTGATAAGATTCCAATTCAACTGTTTTTTGGGATACGTATTACAATTAAGAGTTCACACCATCTATGAATTTATTCATTTTATCAACTGAATTTTTGTGATGATTCTGATTTTTCTGAAGATTTCGAAGGAATCTTTCGAATTTTTTCTTCGCTATCGATGGCAAATACGATAAAACTAGAAGAGACCATGAAATTCAGTATAACTACAATGCATCTTGTTACAATTTTTCGAGCTAACAATGGCTCACTGGAAACATTCATCAGTTGAATTTTTTACATTAACTTTTGGAAAAAAAAATCAACGATTCTCCAACACTTTGGAAACTATTCAGAGAACGGTATGAAGTGGAAAATTCTGAAAAGGAGTTGGAACTGAAGGACCCTAGGTCGATGGCCAATTGTATAGAGTTAATATGGAAGACCCATTGTGATCGGTGCCCTGGTGAATGTAATTCAACAAGTAAAAGCCAATAGTGAAGAAAAGCAGCTCACAAACTGGTGCTCTAGCAAGGACCTGTTCCTCTCCGAGCGACAAAACTGTGACACAAAAAAGCACCTCACACCTGTTGTACCAGGAGAGATTCTTCAGTGCAGAGTTGAACTAAAACTATGTTGAAGGTTCCTTCAATTCATCAAATGTAATAATCAAGTTGGATTTTTGTCGACCATTTTCCAGTGGAACTGTTTTTTGGAAACATTTCTATCGAAAGAAGAATTTGGGTTCTGATTCAGTCTAAAACATTTACCTATATACAGAATATATCAGCTCGCATTCAATTCTGTCCACTTCTGAAGTACCATTCGATATTGAATGCTTATTGTCCACATAAAGAACAAATCCTAAATTTGACAATATCTAATGAATATGAAAACCAAGATAATGATATGGTAATAACTGAGCACCAATTTCGAACACGTTTATGGCATGATTTAACACAAACGATATTGAAATCATTGAAAAAAAATTCGATCCATATTCAAACTTATCCCAAGCATCAATACTAATCCAGTGCAGATACTTCGAAAAATATCTAATCACAATTTTACCCTCGATAATCCATTATCGTTCACCCATCGAGCACATAACCTGTATATGACATGTTTGCCAAATCAATATTTCGGTATTGCGGTTGTTTTGGGCACTCCAGATTCTGAAATATCAATCTGTATGGGAAATCTCGGCTGAAAAAGAATCACAGAGATGTATCCCGTTTCCAACCCAAATCTTCACAACAACGCTGACAACCTGCCAATAAAATTCTGTTTTCTCTCTGCATACATCGAGACCTTTCTCGCTTCAGATTCGAATGTCGAGACCCCATTGAGAAACGTCGCGTCTAGAAATACGAAGGTAATGTGAAGGTGTAATGTTTTGAGAGAACAAAGAAATCGAAGCTGGGTATCATAGCAGATCAAGGGTCAATATTTTCCGAGGAAATATATTCTTTTGAGAAGCATGCTTCAGTGTTCCAATCACCAAATCGTCTGATTTATGATTAAAGTCAAGGGGGGACCGACACCTTTCTCTTATATGTCAATTCAGAGGTGCAGGGATTGAGCTGAGTCAGAACAGGAAGGCTGTACGATATGTAAGAAGTAGTAATAACTTAAGGGTTAAGAATGCATGGTGGGTATCCTGAAGAGAAAATGGGGTTTGCAAAAGAAGGCTATGAAAGTGTTTTATAATTTCACCATGTAGGCGGTGGAAGTATGGTATGAAGCCATGGTTACAGGAGAGATTGGAAGAGGTGTCAGAGGGTGATACTCAGACTATCTGGAACAGGGCCCACCGAAGCCATATGCGTCTCGCTTAGTCTACCACCATGTGATCTCGTGGCTGCTCGAACGGGTGTACAAAAAAGATCGGAAGTTTGAAAAGAGGCTTGCAAGAGATGATTCCATGGAAAGTGTGAAAGAGATAAAGCAGGCAGTTGAGGCAGCAAAGATAGGACGAAAGCGATAAGAGTCACCCATATAGGTTTATTCCGAGGTTTATTCCTTGTGTGGATTTTGCCGAAGCCAACTCTTGTTTCTCCCTTGGTTCCCTAAATGTATTAGACTCATTGAGGGATTCGTTCCCCGGAATTGTGGATGGAACGATTTATTCCCTTAGAGAAAGGTTTGGTGCAGGGCGATTATCGCTGGTGGAAAGTTCACCTCTATATAACTTTATTATACTCCATTCACAATTATAAAATCCCAACTCTGGCCTTGGAAATTTGACACATTCCACTCTGTATCGAAGTTATGACGTTTTTCAAAATATTTTTATGCTCCAAGTCAACACTATGTTGCCCTTTCTACATTCTTAGCGTATTTCTCAGAATGTGAATTTATTCGGAAAATGAATGAATTGGAAAAGATGTGACGGACGAAAATAATTAACGTTTATATGAATTGATAGAAAGGATTCCTTTTCTTGTTATTTGCATGAAAAATACAAGAGATCACTGTTGAAATATATTATTTTTCGCCATGGAAGAATATTGCATTGCTTTCACATGATTTTCATATGCATGCCTGTGAAGATTTAATGTTTATTATCCTCTTGAACTGAAAGTTCAATACTTGACATCAATTGTTGAATCAAGAATAATGGAACATTATATCCCTCTACTGGAATCCAAAAAGTTGAAGGGAGTTCTGATGCAACAGGAACTTTCTCTTGGAACATAACCTTAATAGCTAACTTAATAAAAATAAGAGTAGAAGATATAGATTTCATTTATTTGATCTTATGAACAAGGAGTAAAATATTCTGACTGTATAGTAATTTATTAGTTTAAAAAATATTCATACATTACAACCACAGTAGGTTTGTACAAATAATATGGAACAGGTCAAACATATGCTTCACATTTATGAATGATAATTCACCTGTTCTAAAATAAGACACAAACTCCTCCACATTATAGGGCCCCTACAGCATTAAAAGCTTGTGTCTCTTTTGAAAGAAGTAGCACTAGATATAATATATTCTTTCGATTAAGAGCAAATACCTACCGTTGAATGTTACATACACAAATTTCTTCAAAATGGGCTTATACGAAGTGGTTCTTTTTCTGAAATGTGAAAACGATCAACAATAATCATTTAGAGACCGATGATGGCCATCCAAAACCCGTTCACTCACGAAAATCGTGCAATTTCATTCTGCAAGTTCTTTCCTGGAAAATCCTACCTGAACCATATTTTCCGGTCGCTTTCGTAGAAAGATCGTATAAGGAAGCCTTTTTTTGTCCATTTACACATCCCAAATAAATTTTGAGCACCAAAAACGATGCCGAAACTAACCAAACTTCTGGGGGACCGGAATTTCGTTTGAAATCTTTCCAAACGGCCAGATACCTAAAAAAAACTTCGTTATCAAGTGTAAAAAAGGCGATTAGTACTTACTTTTGCTTTATTCATGCTTATAAATCGATTTTTGGTCCAATTCAAATTTGCCGTTTGTACCCATGTCAAAATATCTTTGATACTTTTACTTTGATGTAAACAAAGAAACAGGCAACGCCGTTTTGTCATTAAAGATATTCTCTGTACGCGCACAGATTTTTTATCAGGTGCACCAATTCCTGAAAACGAAACCATGGCCAGAGTTGTGATTTTATAATTGTGAATGGAGTATAGATCTATAGATAGACCTATAGACTTTATTAAACCTGTAACTTCAGACAACCCCAAAGCCAGGAGTCTGAAGCGTGGAGGCCAATTTTTGCCACCAAATCGGGAAATGCGCGATCAGGGGCTAACTTGTGCAATCCTCAATGTTTCACATGTGGCACCGTCCTGCTGAATCCACATGTCGTCAAGATCAATAGCTTCCAAATGAGGCACAAGAAACGGTCTTGTCATAGCACTATAACTTTCGGCATTCACCGTTACTGCAAAAGGTTCTTCATTTTCGAAGAAAAACCGTCGAATTATTCCTCCAAACCATCATGCACACCCCAACTCCCATCTGTCACGTACTAATTATTTGACATTATGTCTGATGTCAAGTATGGCGCGCAACTTAAAACATGTCCCATTATTGAAAAACCCTTTATTTACTTATCTTATGGATGACTTTGGTTTTATCTGCACAGCTCTGGAACTTTGTCTTCTCCTGATGAACAAAGATATGGCAATCATTTCCAGTTTCCACCGACATCTGGATGAGTAACCATTGAAATTTTGTATCCGCGAGAATTGGCATTGACTTTGATCATTTTCCATCCCGGAATTATAACTATGACGATAATTATATGGGGAAAAACCACTCATCTAATTTATTAAAACTGAAAGCAACTCAAAACGGGGACACTACGCCAAGGTGCAAATTAAGCGGGTTTTCCCCCTTATACACCTGCGGAAAAAAGTGATACAGAAGGAAATGGGATAGGACAAAGAAACTTTGGGGTTTATTCTGCTCTGTACTCTGTAGCATTCCCTAGGTAACTTCTTCGTCTGTTTTCATATAACACCTTTATGTATGAGAGCAAATGGTGTATCATAGAAACCATTTCCGATGAATTTGCATTGAGGCAAGTGGTGGAAATACGGATTCTTGAAACTACCTCGAAGTTAATATTGACTGAGGATTTCCAATCTATATATATAAAAGAAAGATGTTGGTTACACCATTTATAACTCGAGATCGGATGGACTGTTTGATATAAAACTTCATTTATGGATTCGTCTACGGTCTGGTTATTATAAAATACAATAAACTTTGAAAAACCGATGATAATTATGCAGGAAATGCTTTTCCTTCTTTTGAATAAGGCCACAAGGTGTCGCTACCGTTGACGCGTATAGTAGTATAGTGACTAAATAAGTCTCTGTACGTAGTCGTAGGTACTTAGTTTGATATTAACGCTGTTAGATGGCGATGTGTGATTCTAATAGAACTTATGGTGACATGGAAGTGTATTACCAGATCAAAAAGCGGGTGAACATCTCAAGTTGAAGGAACAGTGAATTTTACCGAAATATCAAGTAAATCGGATTTTGACGATCAGATTCAAACGTGAGTTGCCCATCTTCATCTTTTTTCTTTATTTTTGAAATGTTTATGAATTTCTGTTTGGGTAATAAATATATTTACGGAATTAACTGAATCCAAAATTGCCCACAATTTGTAATTGACATATTGTTTTAGTGTTTCAGTTTTCACAGAGACAGTATTGTAAGCTTCAATAATTTTGAAACGTTTGCTCATCGGGGTTTCACTAATGATATACAAAAATGTTTCATGGGTTGCCTAATCTGATCTGGTCGAATGACCATCAATAAATTTGAAATTTGAATGTAAGTTCAACACAACCGGCAGAGTTGATAATTTTTTTTCTTGCATCGTGCTATCGACTTCATTTGAACATCTCGATTTGCCTTCTTACGAGCTTGATATCGTCAACTAAATTGAACAGATTGAAGAGAGATTGAACCCTAATTTTTTTGTTCATTTGCCGACCCATTGTTTGAAAATAAGGAATTCACCTAATTTGGTCAACCTTTTAGGTAAGCATTGTATGTGATGATGGAAAGTTTAAAAATACATGTTTCAACCTTTTAGATTTTTTCAATGAAATAAAATAACATCTACCGGAATTTTTCATTTACCGTTATTGGTAAACCCCGTGCCAGCCTCCCAACACATGTTCTGTGTGACAGTGACAGCTCATATCCATGGAAACATGAAAATCCCGCTGCTCCCCCAACTCAGATGTTTACCCACTATTCTGAGCCTAGCAGCATAGCTAAGATGTCTAAAATAATGGTGTGAGCACTGATTAGATTTTGAGAATTTATTATGACTGATTTTCAAAACATTAAATACAAAAAGTTATATGTTCAACAATTTGGTACCGCTTGAATGAAGAGAATTCTCTTCATGTAAATTACAATAATAATAAAATTCTGTATATCTTGAACTTCATTTTGCCTAATTTATCTCCTGCTTGAAAAATAGCAATGGTGAGTTTATACAACTTTAACGGTGGGTTTCACAAAGCGTAATCACTCGAATCACCGGTGATCGGAGTTTGATCTAGAATCAACTCGATTTGACAGTTCAAAAATCAGAGAACCAAGTCGTTAATCTCCGATCACCGGTGATTACGATTTATGAAATCCACCGTGGTAAGTATAAGTTGGGCGAAACAAATTTGGCCGGGCCAGCTAGTTCGTTATAAAGTTGGTTTCTGTATATTTTCCTGTTCCAATGAAGCATGTATAAAAAATAATTTATTTCAAAAATGGCAGAAGCATCAAGATGGGAGGTGAAAATCTCTCATCAGCATAATTAAATAGAAAAACCTGCCGATTAATATTCAATCAATAAGAAACTTGCCGTCATCCGGACTTCCTGCTGATCAAGCCGATATCCTAATTAAACATTCACCAGTAGGAGAAGAAACAACATCTGACTCACCTCTGCAACAAGAATAACAATGAGCGTGTCATTCGACTCTTTGGGGGACATCCCCTCGACTAGATTCTGTAAAGTGTCCATCAGGTAACTCTGTTTTTCGCGTCGTACAGTCGGCACACCGAGCACCACCGACACACCACTTCGTCCTTTCGACAGCAGATAAGCCAGTCTCAAACTTGACGGATCGTCCAGCAGATGCGGCAGAAAATGGTAGGAAGAGGGCAGCCTCAACTTTATCGGCGGGTTCAAACCGGCGGCGGCGTTCATACCCGACATGTTTTTGAGTATTTGACGTATTTCCGGCCTCAATTCTGGAGGAGAGAGGGTGAATACGGATATGTTGTCGCCGGTGAGGGCAGACTGGTCGATGTGTTGGGTGAGTTGTTGGAGGTCCTCCTGTCTGGCCCGATACATCGTGTCCAGGTATTGCAGTTTCACCTGAAGCTCGGCCAGACGTTGTGTTAGCATCTGTTCGGTGTTTACATCTGGAACAAGAGCGGTAATTAGTGCCGATCGGAAAACGATTAGGTCGTCGTTCATTCGGTACAATCGAGAAAAAAAATTCTAGTATTTACTTCAAGCGATAACCTTCACCGCAAAATTACCGTCCCTACTTTCAGTAATCGAATTCCTATAGTCAGTACGTAGTTCAATCTAAAATCCTACTCATCATGGCGAAACATTTCTTGCAATTGAGTCACCCTATATATTTCTGCATATTCTAATAGATCTCGCATTACCATTTCAAAGTAGGCCACGTTTGATATTTGGCTGAAGTTTTATTTCAAACGTAGAGAGAGGTTTTGGAGCCTACAGACTTTGGAGCGCTCCCTTTGAACTGAAGGGTTTTCAAATAAGAGGTGTTATTTTGAATAGCCCGCTATTTCAGTAGATGTCACTTTTGAAGCTGTATTTTTTGCATTTGACAAGTAGAAACTAGGCCTTTAATGAAAATAGATCGATAAATGCATTCACCCTAAAAATTGTGAAAATTTGGCAGAGATGGTTCTTAAAACTCGAACATCTTCGGGTCGTCGTGAACAGTGGCGCACCCAGGATTTAGTTATGAGGGGGGCTGAACTGAATTGAAGAATTGTTCTTTTTATATACAGGGAGTTGCATTGGTGAATGAATATAGGGTAACCTGAGCTAGAGCTACCCTAGACGAGTCCAAAAAACCGATATATCCAATCCATAACCGGAATATATGGTTTATGTATTCACCAAAAATTAAAATTTCTCATAACTTTTGAACCAACAAGTGTATAGTCGGTGGATATTTGGAACGTATGATCCACTTCCACATATAGATCGATTTACTTTTGAATTTCCCATAAATTCCAGATCTGTATTTGAAAAATATGGAACTTCTTCCAAGCTGAGATTCAACACCCTGTATATTAAAATTTTGGGATTTGATTGAGATATTTGAAGAAAGCAAAAAATTGTCAATGAGGTTCAGTAGATTTTCATTGTCCCGCACGTCATTTGGCTCAAAGAAAGCTTCAGGGAAAGTTCCAATTGAAAATTGGCATTCCACTAAATTCTCGGAAGAATCGTACATTGTGATCAAATTGAATTTTTTTTGTCCCACTAATCACACATTCGAATTTCATAGTATTCTGAGGAATCAAGACACGATATTTTCAATTAAAAAAAAAAAAAGTTATTTCCGAAATCCCATTATTGATTGAGAAAAAATTATTTGTAGCCAACAAAGATGAATAAATAAATGAAGAAACATAAAAACTTAACGTGAATTACAGAAGGTGTTCGAAAGTACCACCATTTTGCTCAATATACATTCTTGCATTCTTCAAAATATGTCTTATACTTTTTTATCATGTCTGGATTATTACGTTTTTCATTGCAAGCGACTTCGATACGTTGCTTGAGGATCTCCTCACTTTCTATTTCAGATGGATATACTGAACATTTCGAATAACCCCAAATGAAATAATCAACAGGATTGAAATCTGGTGATCCAGCGGGCCAGGCATGCGGTCCACCTCTGCCAATCCATATATTTCGAAAGTTTTGATCTAAAAATTGCCTGATCATTACTCTGAAATAGGGTGGAGCTCCATCATGCTAAGAATGCATTCCTGCAATTTCCGTACGTATGGTGTGGCGATAATAAAAATCGATTGATTGGACCATACGTCCAGCCAAGACAGCTTACAGGTGATCACTGATCTTTACTTAGATTTCCTCCTGTATTATTCGAAGGTACGGACATTGCAAGAATGCATTTTCAACAAGATGGAGATCCACCCCATTTCAGTGTAATGGCCAGACTCAGAAAACCGTCTTTTGTGTATTATGTATTGGGAAAGTAAATATGGAATACTTCAAAAATGACAGAGTGTAAAATCAACCGAAAGAAGACTGTTTGATGATGTTTGACATTTGAAAATGAACTGAGAAAAATTGAAAATGTTGGTATCTTTGGGTCTTTTGGAGGGGGGGCTGCAGCCCCAAAGACCCCCCCCTTGGGTGCAACACTGGTCGTGAAGCACCTTATCGAACCGCAATATAGAAATTGGTGGAAAAATTTGATCTGTTGGGACAAGTAAGTGATGTGAAGAATAAAACCCGTGCGCCACTGGTCGTGAAGCACCTTGTCGAACCGCAATACAGAAATTGGTGGAAAAATTTGATCTGTTGGGACAAGTAAGTGATGTGAAGAATAAAACCCGTGCACGTAGCTCAAGAACAGCCGAGATAACTGGTCATAGTATCGGATTTAGAATTCATACCTCTGGAGATGTTGTGGGAATCAATATACAGTCTTCGACTTGTACATATATTTCAACTGTAGATTCCTCTCATCAAACGAAACACTTTTTTCCTATACCATTTTTCAGAATTCGGTTTGGTTTGGAAGATACACGGTGTCGAAAATCCATGAAAAAACACTTTTTTGTTTATATCTTCGGAACCGTTATTTCCAATGAACTCTGTTCATGGTGCATATTCCTCGATCGAAACCTATTCAATATCTTTACTAGTATAAAAGGTACTGGGTAGTCGACTCATCAAAACACGCTAAAACACCATAAAACCACTTTAAAAAGATAAACTGTTCATATTTTCGAAAGAATCAATCATAAGAAACTAAAAGTATTCTTATTTTTTTTTTCAATAAAACGCGTCGTTTTCGAGTTATTTCCAATTTTACCCGGCGAAATTTGAAGAAAAAATCATTAATTTCAAGAAAAATCTGAATGCGTCTCTGAATTAAATATCATCGAATATTATTCCTTCTCTGGTCTTTAAACGAGTTTACAATGTTGTCACAATATTTATCAACTTTGTCGAGATATTTCAATAATAATAATTGAAAATTCATAGTTACCGGTCCATATTGAAGTTAAATGTCGATAAAATACAAAATTCGGATATGAATGATGAATCTCGACACAAACTACTTATTAAATTGAAATTAATGAAACGATACCTGATAATCTGGGCGATGTTTCTATCTTAACAACATCCTCATGGAATTTTATGAACTCGACACGGTTGAAATTATATTAATTCACTTCACATAATAATCACATTAGAACAATAATGCACTGAATGTATTCAGAACTTCACATAATGTTTACAGTTTGTTCAGAGACTCTGGTTTGTTATTGTTCATAGTTGGCCTCCAGATAACCAATATTTCGGTTTTCGCTCTACGCATGCGTGGTAAAATTTGGCGGCAAAGTCGATTCATGATGGAAACGGCAGAATTCATAGACATTTATACCACGGTACACAAATGTATCGTGATTTATACTATGTTTTCCTTAACCTCAATGAAAATATCAGCAAGCTGACAACATCTTCTTGAAAATTCTGTGCAAAAATTCACAGAATCGATACAAATTAGATTAGGTTAGGTTGTTTAATGATAAATCTGAATGAAAAGTCTTTCTTCATGATATTGTTTGGGAATTTCGAGGAAAATATGAACAAGTTATTAGTGTTTACAAACTAATCTGCAGAAAAATCGAAGAAGGTACTTATTTTGGTGGAATAAATGTGGCTTTTTAGTTGCAGATATAATCCGATGAAAGTAACTGTTTTTGTTGAAATTATCGTGTTTGTAACTTTTTCATTCCAATAAGGTTAGTACTTGAGTATTCCCTAAATGTATAAACTCAATTTCTATCGAGAAATATGAACTTTGAATCAATTCCACAGTATCATTTCAGGGACGTAATTAGCACAATTTTTTTTCAAATGGCTATATCTTTTTTATCAGAGCCGACTTCGGAAAAATGGAAAATGAAAAAAAGGTTTCTTTGAAGTCGAAGACTCACCCGGATTAGTGGGAAAATAGTTGCATTTGACCGAAGAAATTTTCGTTCATGTTTTTTGTACTTTTTTCAAAACAGAATACCTTCCCATGAATAAATCACCAATGAATATTTTGGAGATTAGACAAACACATACTTATATGTTTGTGGTGTAACTTTTCCAGAAAATCAATTCAAAAATACAGGGTTTCGAATTAATCCTAAAAAAAATTATTATGTCTAGTGGTTCTTTCTGTGAAACACCCTGTATAAAAAATATGCACTGTGCAATATTTTGTCGTCATAATACTAAATCAAAAAGAAAATTTAAAAAATATGCCTTCCTGACGTCACAGTAGTAAAAGTGAATTTTGGCAAGAACCTACCGTCATATATTCGTGAATCACTCTGTAAATATAAATATTTTTATTCTTACGTATCCACTTATTTCATTACTAGAACATGTAGTAAACGTGTGTATGCAACAGAAATCCATAGCTCTTAATAATTAAAAAATAAATCCGAAAATCTGGGCAATTTTCAACTTTAACAGCGTATTTGGAAAACTAGCCATAGGATTGGGTTGGGCCCATTGACACTTTTGGTCACTGAGTCGGGTACAACAACACACCAAACTTTCAGAAAATTTGACCGGTCGCCACTTTACATACAAAAAGTGCGGGGTCCTTTCAGAGACCAAAAAAGTGATAAAAAGATACATTTGTGTATTATATTGTTATACA
Source organism: Adalia decempunctata (assembly GCA_951802165.1). Lineage (NCBI taxonomy): Eukaryota > Metazoa > Arthropoda > Insecta > Coleoptera > Coccinellidae > Adalia > Adalia decempunctata. Next base: position 35,745,480 of record OX637695.1, on the reverse strand, counting down.
CATTAATTAAAGTTTTAAAAGCAACAAAATTATCAATTTAAATTAAATGAATAGCGCAACTTTCTGCGAACACCTAGAATCAGGTTTTGGATCAATTTCTCCGATTTTTCTGTATATTCAGCCTCGAATTTCCTCTTCATTTTGGGCTTCTCATGCCCCATCGTATAAACTTTTAGCGATAAGAGAGTCCAAACATCTTCTATGGGTCGAGCCTATGTAGCAGGTTAGGAGGATTGTCGTCTCGCTACTTTTGTCAGTTTTTCGGTCCTTGCTCAGGTAAAAACTCTTCCATTTTTTGTAGGGTTCACACAAGGAATCCCTTGCTCACCTCACATTCAGCGATTGTCCGATAAATAGTTCTACGAGATATATTTTGATCTTCAAAAATGCTTCTCCATCGACTCGTCCAACTAAATTATACATACTTTTCCGAATTTCTATTTTGTAAATCATATCGACTCAAGCACTCCAACAACTGAAGTGTCAAAGTAAAGTCGATGTTATAAACAAACCTGATGTCTTCTTCTTATCATCACCATATTGGTCTATGAAGCTTGTGCCAAAACATATGGGACTTACATTATTTCCACCTTCATTCATTCGTATCTAATTGAATTCTTCCTTCAATGACAACTTACATGCAATTTTGATTGCTAACCGTTTATATGAACACGAATACGCCATTATTTCCCTGTGACAAATGGCATGACGGTATGACCCAAGTCCAAATTATCCTTGAGAAATCCTGCGAGTAAAATAATTAGTTTGGTTGTATCGTAAATACTTGAACATACACATAAAGAACCACGACATGGAAACCCATGACTCGGCAAGCTGTTATTATACTGAGATTCCCATAAGATTGGGACATATGGAAAAGTAATTCTTCAATGTCTTCTAAACTAATGATGCCAACGTTAGGCAGACCTAATAACAGTTATATTCTCTCATATATTCAAGAAGAGATTTGTTCGTATAAATAGTTATACTTCTCCATTATGCCGTTCTCCAGAGGTTTTTGTTCAGGAAGATGAGCCTGCGTAGCTCTTACCACGTTTGCAAAAAAGCTAGGAGTGATTTCACGACCATTACTCTTTGAACTCTGAGCGTTCGTTCCTCATTGTTTGCATATAACGAGCAGACGTTTCAGCAAAAATTCGCAGGGTTATCTCGTTACTTCATTGCAGTAATAATTATGAAGTATATGAGGTAGTATGTTTACTCTGCACCAATATAATACGGCGCTCTGTTATTGACACTCCGTATCAGCAGGTGCTTTTGTGTAAGCATCTTCTGTTCAGGGGCGTATTCAAATTCCTTTCTCTGATAGGTACCAAGGTTGGCTGAGTTGGAAATTTGGATCGATATGGAATTTCTTCAATCGGAATTCTTCTCTCTATATTTGACTGCGGAGATGACTTTACCACCACTGGGTACCTACACCCGTGGCCTATTGATAGTAAAGGAGTAACAGTGGTGATCTCATTGTTGCGTTCTATTCAATAAGCAGAGCGTTACCTAGAAGTCTCTTAGTTACGTATTTCAAAGAGACTTTCTGTTGGATCCCTGTTTTTTTCGCCTAGAATGGTCTCAATCGAGCTGGTTCGAATCACTGATCGAGGATACGTGGTCAAATTGAGTTATGTTCGTCCGTCCGTCTGCGAAAACAATAACTTTCGAACAAATAAACCTAGAAACTTAAAGTTGTGCAGAAAACCTGTTGAACATGATTGAGAAAGAAGTTCAGAAAAATAATAAATTGACTGAATTCGAATCTGGTATCTCTTTTTTAACCTATGTTATGCAGAAAATAATCAGTCCTTCGAAAATATATATTTGTCGATATATTATTACCATATTTGAGACAGAAATAGCCAAAAAGTCGAATAATCACTTAAAGTTGAGTCTGTCAAACATAATTCTAAGACAGTGAAGGTCGAAAAATAATATATCGGCATATACATATATTTTCGAAGAGCTTTTTTTTCTGCATAACATAGGATCTAAAAAGGTAACATTCGTATTTGAAATAAAAAAGTTGTTTCTTTTTCACCCTTTATACAAGAGATAAAAAAATTTTCAATACGGTGTCGTATTGCTAAAGAAAAAGTGCTTGTAGAAAGTTTTTGCCGTTTTTAGATATTTCAGGAAATGAAGAAGTTGGCACATTTTCGATATCGCCAAAAAATCAAAATTTCGTTATTTACATCTTCAAAACAAATGAAGATTTCGTGAAACGGCTTTCAGTTATGGAGTTTTCACGGAAATCGAGCCAAGGACTCCTCTCAACATTTTTACCTATCTAGCCTAGAAGTACCAGAAACAGCCGAATTCAAGCAATTTGGGTGACCCTGTACAATGTTGTATTTCATTTTTTCTATTATGAAACTATTGATTTCACGGACAAAACACACGACATAAAACAGATTTGCTATCAACAGTTCTTTTGAATGCATTGTCTTGAAATGAGAAATTCCTTTTCTTCGAAGAGTTCCGGAAATAAATGGAAAATGAGTTGCGTTTTCATCCCTCCAAGAGATCATAAAAAAAAATATTTCCTATTTTGAGGGTCAAAGCTCCATTAGATTCTAATTAGAATATATTTATGCGTTAATTTTAACTAATTCCAGCAAACTTAAATTTAACTCAGGCGCCAATCGATTTAGGCGTTCATATAAAATAATTATGTACCTGCTCAATTCATGGTTTGCGTAATTCATGTTTAATGCATTCGATTATGCATTTCGACTCGGTTCAAATTGAACAAACATATTCCCCCTCAGGAAGCTTCGAAGACATGAAAGTTTTAGCACTTAATTTTCGATTGTATTTAGCTTTTACCTTACCAGAAAGGGAATGGAATCAGCATACAATGGGAATACTAAGCGCCCATAAACACATAAGTGTAATTTCTTTCACATAAAATCACCTCGTAAAAGTCCACGGAGCGCAACATCGCAATTCTCTGCGACCTTAACCATGAATTCTGCTGCATTGATTCATTATTATACGAAGATATGGCACGACATTCCAATAACAAAGATAATTAGATTTGAATTGTTATGAGTTGAGTCCGGTATTGTGCTATACAGGGAGATCCTTGAAGACCGGACATGCATTCTTTAGGGCTCAAGATGAAAGCAGTGAATTACGAAGTTCAGCTTTGATGTCAGAGATGAATTCTTCGAAAGAAATCGAATTCATTGAATCCATAATTAAATCTTTCGTTGGTTTGTTTACGAATCAAACAACGAGTTTATTCATTCATAATGAATTTTAACTGAGAAAAATTTAAAAATAATTCATGACATCATTCAGTTAATCGACAAATTGAAATTAAAAAAAAAGAGAATACCAGTAGGACAAATAAATGCTTGGACACAAGGGTGTATTGATTTTATATCAGCGAGTGTGAGAGTTAATCCAAATTTATGGATTCCACGCTGTTCTCAATAATAAGTCCTTCTCAAACAAAAACATGGAGAATTTTAAGAATATATTTGGGTTCAAGTCCTTACATAATTCAACTGGTTTAGGAACTGAAAATGTTGGATTAATTTTTGTTCCTTCTTTGTTGAGAATAATGTGGAAAATATGTGATTTACACAAACAACTTTACAATGAATTTATTGAAAACAAATATAATTTTCTTCCATACATAACGGCACAATGTGAGCTTCAAAATAAAAAAAAATTCTCGCATCGAATAATCTCTGAGTTTTTTTAATACTCAAATTGTATCATCGCTATATTTTAGAGGATGGTCAGATTTCGATGGTTTAGTAGATACTACAACTCCTAAACTATAGAAAATATAGAAAAACGAGAAGCATGAATTTCTGAAAACCCCAAGGTGCTACGGCTTCTAGTTTCCGAGCTAGTGGGTGATTATGTTATTTGGCCCTTTATTATAATTATAATGCATTGTAAACTCCGTAATATAGGATCTACGCTCTCGAAATGAACACATCTTCATTGGACTTTTTTTACTGCTTTTCATCGGTGCAATTTATTTTGTATCTGCTCAAATTTCGGAGCCTTATAAAAAAAACATTCAAATGAAATGAAATCCATAGTGGGAAATGATATTTCCAAATTGATCTTTCTTCAACGTTTTGAAAAATATATATCATGATATACTTCCGAGTTCGCCATATATCGAGAGTTTCGAAAAAACACTTTTCGTTCAACAAAATCCAAGCAGGCTCTGATTCACTTCCTTCAAAACTGAGGCGGTCATAGATTTCAAGTCTCATTTATTTTCTGAAAATTAATGAGACATGAAATTCCATTACCGTCTAAGGTTTGAAGGGAGTGAACCAAGGCCTGTTTGGATTTTGTTGAACGAAAAGTGCTTTTTCGAAATATAGTGAACTCGGAAGTATAACTCGAATGAGACATCCCAACAACCCACTTCATAATCCTCTGAACAATCTACTCTACCTGAACACCAAAATAGAGCCTATTGAGATAAGAATGAACAGGTTAAATAAGTCATTCTGTAATAGATTGCTGGAGTTTGACGAAGTGATCTCCCAATATCAAGAAGACGGAAGGAATACTTTTTATCTTGAATAATAATGAGATATATAAAACATTGTTAAAATACAGGCTGAAGGACCCTTGGTCGATGGCCCAGTGCATAGGCAATAAAGAAAAAGAACAGTTATTATCATTATTATATTTCTGGAATCGTTGAAGGAAGATCAATTTAGAAACATCATTTCCCACTATGATTTCCATCTGGAAAAAAAATATTTAAGGTCCGAAATTTTAGCATATACAAAAAATCCAATAGCACCGATGAAAAGTAGTAAAAACAGTGCTAAAGATGTGTTCATTTCGAGAGCGTAAATCCTATAATACGGAAATTATAGTCAACTAGCCAGCCCGGCGAACTTTGTTTCGCCTGAATGATACTTACGGTGAATTTCACAAATCGTAATCACCGGTGATCGGAGATCAACGGCTTGGTTCTCTGATTTTTGAACTGTCAAGTCGAGTTGATGCAAAATCAGGCTCCGATCACCGGTGACTACGCTTTGTGAAACATACCGTTAAAGTTGTATGAACTAATCATTGCTATTTTTTCAAGCAGGAGATAAATTACGCAAAATATACAAAATTTAAGTACCACTGTTATTCGCACGGAAAAATTCTCTTTATTCAAGCGGTATCTAATTCTTGAACATATAACATTTTGTTTTAAATGCCCTAGAGTTCTCTCATTGCAGTACCTATCTTGTAATGAACGACACCATGATTGCAAATATGAATCACGATCGAATAATATGGATGAGAAATAGTTCCCATGATGAATTGCCTCTGATCACTCGATCACTACCACTTTAGTTCGGCCAATACGCTGAAAATTCGAATCGAAATACATACTTTGTCTATGGTACTTCACAGAATACAAATACTCCAAGAGGTTTTCTAATTTTTCTTCTTGACTGAGACATTTTTGTTTCGGTCCACAGACCAGAGTTGCAGGCAACTCCATTTACTATAGAATTTACATTATAATGGAATTATATGAGCCTTGCTCAAGATGTCAACCAAATCGAAAATATTGGAAGTGTTTCGTAGCGGCGCCACAATGTCATACGTGTCATTTCATAATTCCAATATGGACAATGAACCAATGAAAATTGAAGCTGAATTCAAAAACATTCCAAAAAAAGAAAAAAGATCAGAATGGACAATTCACGATTGAAACTGATCGCCAAAATCCGATTTACTTGAAATTCCGATAAAAATTCACTGTGATATACACAGTAATTGTATATACATCGCCATCTAATGATGATAATATCAAATATAGTACCTTCATGATTACGTTATTATGAATAAATGAATCTGTAAAAATAACCAATAATATTCAGTCATAATGTGTCATAATGAAGTGGTAAGAACGAAACTTCTTCCATATCTCAGCGAAATCTAATCATCATAGAGATCTCTGTACTCCTACGCTAAGACATTTTGGTTTTGGTCAACAGCGCAGAGTTGGAGGCAACCGAAATTACACACTATATTATTATGTTTTAATAGCATTCAACGGGTAGGATACCAAATAAGTTCCTACGAATAAGTTGTAGCGTAACTGTAACTGTAGCGACACCTAGTGGCCGAACTCAAAGGAAGGAGAAGCATTTCCTGTATAAGTAAAATTTTCATCGATTTTTTCAAAGTTTTACTGAATTTTATGATAACCAGACCTTAGACGAATCCATATATGAAGTTTCATAACAAACAGTCTATCCGATCTCGAGTTACAAATGGTGTAACCAACATCTTTCTTTTATATACAGGTTTGGAAATATAAGTTGGAAACATAGCCAATTCAGCGTTAAACGAGTGGATGAATATTGTCTAGTGGACCAGTAAAATAATCAGATCCCTCAGTGCGATGCGACAATGAATAAATGACTGATCTCACTCAATGGCATCGAGTCTCGCGAGAGCTCGAAGCCTCCACTTTTCAGTCTCCTAAGCGTGATTTCAGTCATTTGTTCGTTGTCACAACGCGCCGAGGGTTCTGATTGTTTTACTGGCCCACTAGACTAGACAATACTCATCCACTCTTTTAACGTTGAATTGGCTATGTTTCCAAGTTATATTTCCAAACCTGTATATAGATTATAATAATGGACCAAATAACAAAATCCGGAAACTAGACGCCGTAGCAACTTGGGGTTTCAGCAATTTATGTTTCCCGAAAAAAAGAGGACAAGAGATGTAGTACTAACTAAACCATCGAAATCTGGCCACCCTGTACAATCTGTTACAAAATGTAACGCCTATTCGAATCTTTGCGCCTATTCGATCATAATCAAACCATCGAGTTAACTGAATGTGGTACATGTGATGAAAATCAGTACCATTAAGTACTAAAATAAACATAATAAAAATACCGTAAATCTCGAATCGGTCATATGAGCACCGTTCTGCACATAATGCTAATCATTCTGATTTTAAAACAAAGTGGAGATATAGTCGCTCCATTAATTCACTGTATGGTCTGACAATTAAAATGGTGCACCGTTTACCGACATAATAATTGCTACTTACCAATTAACCCGACCACAATTAAGTGTAGCGGTTTACAAGACACATCATTATATGCTATGATAGTCAGCAAGCCTGCCGTCTTCGCATGTTGAACTCTGAAACGACAGCAAGAGTTGTCGAATTTTCAGGAGCTCTTTGGCATTGTAGTTCGCTGTATGCAGGTAGATACGTTTGTCTTCACGAAGAATTGGGATTACAAACTCTGAAAAGTCGACTGCCACATAATTATTTGAAAGACGAGAAGTGGCACATCCGGCAACAGCTATATAAGCACTTAGTCACACGAACAGGTAAGTACATTGTTCATAGTACATGGTTGCCTGCCATCTCTACTAGAACTAAACGAAAAGGAGGGTATGAAACGATCGGGCAGGCCGGTGATAAACCTACGGCATTAAATTCAGTGCTCGGTCCAGTAGAATCGTAGTTATACTAGTAATGTACGTCTCATTGAGTAAAATCGTGAATTCGAGCAATCAATCGTTTTGTCACATCCTCCGAACGAAATATCTCTGAAGATGTCTACTGCAGTTGCAGCGAAAACGTAAGATAAAACTTATTTGTTTCACTAATATGAATTAAGTATTAATAGAAGTTGACGTTGAAGTACCAAGTTTGTTGTAAACAGTGGCATGAAATGGATCTAACCTAGAGCAGATTGTCCAAGCGAATGAACTCAACATGAAAACTTGTTGAATTAAGGCAGAAGTACATTATTGTCACCATTCCCTAAAATGAACGTGAAGATAACAAGTTTATTTTTCCCGAAAAGTGTCTACAGGGTGGCCAGATTTCGATGGTTTTGTACTACAGCTCTTAAGCTATAAGAGATATAGAGAAATTATTATACATGTCATTTTCTCTTTTTTACAGGGAACATAAATTGCTGAAAAACGTAAGTTGCTACGGCGTCTTGTTTCCGAGCTACAGGGTAGGGTGATTTTGGCAATTGACGGTTACTTCCGTATTATAGAATCTACGTTTTCGAAATGAACACATCTTTTGGCACTTATTTTGCTGCTTTTCAGTGATGCTTATGGATTTTTATATCTACTCAGATTTTGGAGCAATAACAATTTTTTTTTCAAATGGAAACCATAATGAAGAATAATATATTCAAATTGATATTTTTTCAGCTTTTTCAAAAATATACATCATGATTAACTTCCAAACTCGCTATAGGTATACAGTGCGCGTCGAAATTATGGAACAAATTCATTTTCTCAAAAGAAAAATATTTGGCAACAAAATCCTGGAACAGGTCAATATTGTTTCACTTTAACCAAATTTTTATGCATTTTTGAAGAATTTTTGTTGCACCCTGTGCCATCCCCACCAACGCTCCAAATTTTTTAAATAGGGAAAGTGGGCATGTGGTACTTTTTTGGCAAGATCTTTGTATCTTCTTTACAGGCGTGCAGAAATTTTCAAGAAAAAAAATTTTTTTTTTTGAAAAATAAGTTAGTACAAAGGGTTTTCAGTATGTGCATTTTGTCATGGCTCATTTACTTGGAGACGATGGTACCTAATGGAATTTGTCACCGAATGAAAGTCGACCATTACAGTTTAGTTCATGCACAACTTTCAACCCCTTTCGTGAAAAATAAGAATGTGTGAAACACTGCTCTTCAGTTATGATCTTAAGTAGGTATGTTACTAGTACGTTTCTATTGAAGTTGAAACTTTTCGATAAAATGTTTCAATTCAAAGAAAGAACCATGACAAAGTGCACATACTGAAAACCTCTTTGAACTAATTTAAAAAAAAAATTTTCCTTGAAAAATTTCTGCATGCCTGTAGAGAAAATACAAAGAACTTGCCAAAAAAGTACCATATGACCCACTTTCCCTATTCAAAAAACATAAAGGGGTGATGGGGATGACACAGGGAGCATCAAAAATCCTTCAAAAATGCATAAAAATTTGGTAAGAGTGAAACAAAAATTGACCTGTTTCAGGATTTTGTTGCCAAATAGTTTTCTTCTGAGAAAAAAATGAATTCGTTTCATGATTTCGAAACAGACTGCAAAATATCGAAAACGTCGAAATAACACTTTTCGTTCAACAAAATCCAAGCTGGCTTTGATTCACTTCCTTCAAACCTTAGGCTGTGATAGAATTTCATGTCTTATTTAGTTTCACTTGTCAAATTCAAATCAGTTATGATACATCATTGTTGTAGGTATAATTTCGCGATTCCTAAGTTCTTATCACGTCATTAAAAGATGCAATTTATTTATTTCCTTGAATGGACAACGATTTGAATATTTATTGTGAACATTTTTTTTTAATGAACGAATATACAGGCTGATTTTTTTAAGTGTTTCATTAGACGTTTTCGAGGAAGGAATTGCGATACAGATTCAAAATTTTGTATATTTGTTTTAGAGTACATGAACTCCATTTCTAAAATGTTTTCAAGCCGGATCTACTTCCGGTTCTACCGGAAACGACGTGAACTTTGTTATTTCAAATGCAACACCCTGTATATTTATACATATTTGAATTCTTCGTTTAATTCTGCAATGATTTGATGTATGATATGCGCAACCACATCAAGCGATTATTGAGTTATAGCGTGATTCTCAATTTTTTTGACAGAGAGATTGTCACAAATTGATGTTCATATCATCAAAATTCCTCATTGAAGAATTTTTTTTGCAACAGTGGAACAAAAGAAAGTACACTGACACTGCTTATTGTATGAATTATGAGAATATACTATACAGGGTGTCTGAAACGGGGCTTCAAAGTGTGCCTCAACAAAACTATGAAATCTCATTTTTTTCAAATGGGAACCATATAATTTTGTAATTCCTATCGATTGCTCGTCAAAAACTAGCTAGAGTGTGCCAAACATTTCATGTCTTTGAAATCAGTAGTTTTGCCGTTATCGAATAAAATTCGAATTTTACGACTAAATCCAGGTTTCGCTCAGTCAAATTCATTGGTATGCACGTCCTTTTCAAAGTAGACTATGTTAGGAATAGTAATTCCTACTTATTTTTATGGATCGAGCACTATGCAGAACATGGAATAATAATTAGGTACACTAGAATGATTCATCAAAAGTCTGTTCTCTATTCGCGGCGAATGTGATAAATAAAAAAACAGATAATGAACGATGAAATAGTGCTCGATTAATGAAAATAAGTGAGAATAACAATTCCTAACATAGTCTACTTTGGAAAAGACATGCATACCAATGAATTTGACTGAGCGAAACCAGGATTTGGTTGTTAAATTCTAATTTTACTCGATAACGGCAAAACTACTGATTTTAAAGACATGAAATATTTGGCTCACTCTAGCTAGTTTTTGACGAGCAATCGATCGGAATTACAAAATTATATGGTTCCCATTTGAAAAAAATGAGATTTCATAGTTTTATTGAGGCACACTTTGAAGCCCCGTTTCAGACACCTTGTATAGTATTTTCTCATAATTCATAATTCAATAAGCAGTGTCAGTGTACTTTCTTTTGTTCCACTGTTGCAATGAGGGATTCTGAAGATATGAACACTAATTTGTGACAATCTTTCTGTCAAAAAAATTGAGAATCACGCTATAACTCAATAATCGCTTGATGTGGTTGCGCATATCATACATCACATCAAATCATTGCAGAATTGAACGAAGAATTCAAATATGTATAAATACATAGGGTGTTGCATTTGAAATCACAAAGTTCACATCGTTTGCGGTAGAACCGGAAGTAGATCCGGCCTGAAAATATTTTAGAAATTGTGTTCATGTACTCTAAAACAAAAATACACCCTGTATTTTCTTGAAGGAGCTTTTTGCCCCGCATGGGAGCATCCATATCTGTTATCAACGGGCAACATAAAATTTTGTGTTATTGTCATCATTAAATCATCCAAGTATAATTTAAATGAGGAGGATGGATGGTTTAAAAAAAATAATAAAAGCGTTAATTTTTACTCAAAAACACATTTATTGACGGAATCAGATTCTCAAGGAAATAGCATTTGAGACAGTCAAGTGTGGAAAATCACATCAGGCATGTGGTGGCCGAAATCGGTGATGCAGTGCTGGAGGCGCTCTTGGAAGTTCGCGTAGACTCTCTCCAACATCGCTCTCTCAACTTGGGCAACTTCCACGCGAATAGCCCATTTCAATTCGTCCAGAGTTCGTGCCTTGGTCTCGTATACTCTAGCCTTGAGGTGTCCCCACAAGAAAAAATCGCATATGGATAAATCTGGGGACCGGGGAGGCCAATGAACATCGCCAAACCTGGAAATAAGGCGACCAGGGAAGAGAGGGCGAATAACGTCCATTGATGCTCTGGCTGTGTGGGCGGTCGCCCCATCCTGTTGGAACCACACACGTCGGATTGGAACACGTTGCCATCGTAATTCGGGGATAAAGAAGTTGTTGATCATTTCGACGTACCGCTCTGAGTTCACGGTAACAGCACGACCATTAACGTCTTCGAAGAAGTAAGGGCCAATGATGCGAGTTTGCGATACAGCGCACCAAACCGTAACTTTTGGTAAATAAATGCTAGGAACACACGAGTCTAACGGCACCTTCCCCACTTCTCTCGTCCTCAGTGGGGGAAAGTTATGCCCATCTGAAAAACGTCCGCCCTCCGTGCCGCACCTTGTAGAATCAACAAGTTTCGCGAAACCCTCTATAGGTCTGAGTAGGTAATAATAAAGCTATAATTTCCTGAATCAATTTGGCAGCTCACAATAATTGTGAGATATCGAAATCCATGGCCTCCTCAGTTGGGCGGAAGAGAACAGGGACAGTTTGCTTTCTCAATGAAATCCTGCTTGAATTTTGTTTAACGAAAAGTGTTTTATCGGAATTTTGGATATATAATGAACTCAAAAGTATATCATGGTATACATTTTGGAAATCGTTGAAGAAAGATCAATTTGAAAATATAATTTCCATCATGGTTTCCATTTGAAAAAAAAATTTGTTATTGCTCCAAAATCTGAGCAGATACAAAAAAACCAATAGCAGGAAAAAAGTGCTCGAAAGATGTGTTCATTTCGAGAGCTTTGATTCTATAATACGGAAGTTATAGTCAATTATAAAAATGGACCAAATACCAAAATTTCCCTTTAGCTCGGAGACTAGACGCCGTAGCAACTTGTGGTTTTCAGCAATTTATGTTTTTCGAAGAAAGAGGACATGACATGTATATTACTTTTTCTCCGTCTCTTATAGTTTAGGAGTTGTAGTTGTAGTACTAACCTATCGAAATATTGCCATCACATTTCAAGTATTTTGAAATCTTGATCTTCTTTGGCCGAACTTCCATTTTAATTAGGAAGCCTGAAGGTTGTCCGGTGCATACAGACCCAACTCAGAAAACCAGCCCGAACGACCTAATAATTACATTGGGCCAAATTGATATGGAATTTTTTATTTATTCTTCATTGAAACACTTAGTATCAATCTAAATCCAATGAAATCAAGAATGATGTACTATAATACGTTATCATGCCAGTCTTCATTTTCATTTTATGTTTGGAGGCAGAATAAACAGATTCAAAACATAAGTATAGTTATTTATTGGAGAATCACGGTGTACGCATAAATATGTATAGCATATTATATTATGTTCTATTGTTAACGTCCATATAAGGTTACTAGATTCTCAATAGCTTTCTGATGCACGTATAAGTTACGACACAGATTCCTTTTAATAACGACCCATATATTTCATGGGCTGTATGTGATATTCGATAGGTGGGCGGCAGAAAACAGCTGCAGAAAACACATGATGAATTGGTTTAAGATTAAACAATTCCGAATGAAAATTTTTCGTTCCGTATTTCTATTGTTAGTAAAATGAAGAGTTTCATCATCAATTGGACGACAACAGTAGCCTAGTTCATCTAGCTTTACAGTTAATGTCTTTTCCTGATGAATTCCCTTCTTAAGTATCAAAACGAAATGATGACGCATATCAAGAGAAGAAGACACTACCATAATTTCCACTGCCTCTCATCAAACTTCCGCAAACGACTTATTCTCAGAATCTTCCAAGGTCAAAAACCATCAAGGATCCCACTTCTCAGTTACTGTTACTTGAGTGATTCCTCTCACACCTTCATCCGAAACCGTGGTTTATTGTTCTCCACAACCGCTTCATGTCCGGATATCTCCTAGACGACCGTTGTGCATGTTCAATGAATAACTTTTATGCCTTCATTAGTCGCCATAATTGTTTCGGTGATGTTTTTCCTTCTGTTCTCTTCAACATCAGTTTCCTTTCACTTATGGGAAGGTGTTTCAACCGCAAGTTCATTATGAATGAGTAATGATTATCTGGAAATAACGATGGTGTATTCGTGTTAAATATTGAGTTCCCCCGTGGGTTTGAATGAGAGCGATCATTGCTTCCATGGCGATCAATGAAGGGAAGTAGTTTCAATGTTATGGGAGATTGCATCAGGTGCTATTGTTGGAGGTTTTCAAAACGGAATTCCAATGGACCATTTCCTACTTCTCATCATTGGAATAATTGCATTATGAGAAATGAGAAAAGTCTGGAACACAGGTGGAAGAAAGTGAAATTTAATGTTATATCTGAATAGGTAACATCAAGATGAGGCGAACATTTTTGACCAAAGCTTTGAACGACACAAACTTTTGATAAATCGTAATTTTAATGTTACAGAAAAAAATCACCCATTTATGTTGTTTTTGTTACAGAAATAATATATTTCATCCACATATTGGTAGTCAGTATTATTGTGTTTCAATATTCTTAATTTTCTTCATGAATTTCATAGATTATTGTTTTCCTGTTCTTCGTGCCATAATGATGGCCTTATTTACGTCGAATCGTCGGCAAATTCAACATCTTCACCTCAAAAGTTGTATCGGTTGTTCTTTTTAGGTTCATAGAATTTTCGACATAGGGATAACTGTAATCCAGACATGGTAGAAGCCATGTTGTTTTGACATTTCTGTTCAGTAAGCATTGATGACAAATAATCATGGAAAGACTCAGGCTGCAAAAACGTTCACATATTGTTGAAATTCATTTTCAAAATCAGTGTTCTTTTCGCCAAACTTATTGAGTACTCGTGAAATGTATGGTTCACATAAATGTCCATCATAGTAGCTTATTCGTCGAACTATCGACAGATTTCGGCAAACATTATCTCTACTCGATGCAACTAAAACAACAAGACAAAGAACTGTACATACAGATGAAATTATCGCTATTGTAAGTGAAAGTGTTGATGAAGATCCAGATTTGTTTATTCGTCGAGGTTCACAACAAGTTGAACTCTGTGAACATTGGGACATTGGGCATGGAAAATTTTGCGTGAAGATCTTGGTCTACACCCATACAAGATCCAACTAGTTCAAGAAGTGAATCCACTTGAACATAGTAAGCATCCTTTGTCATCTGCTTGGGCCCTCGAACAGTTGGAAGTTGATCCACTTTGTTATCGAAAAATTGTGTTTAGATATGAAGCTCATTTCTGGTTGAAAGGTTACGTAAAGCAGAATTGCCATATATGGAAAGAAAACAATCCTCAAGAAGTTCTGCAGGTTCCATTGTATCCTGAAAAATGCACTCACTATACAGAGTGTAACAGACAAATGGAATAAATTCGATAACGAATAAATGAGGGGGTGTTAGGAAAAACGCTTTGACACTTCGATTTGTAATTTCAAATGCGCATATTTTTCAAGAAAATAAAATTATATAGGGTGTTCCATGCGACCGTGGCCAATACCAACTTTCTTATTTCAAATGCAACACCCTATATATTTTTTATTTTTTGGATTCTTCAGAAAATTCTAGACATAATTCATGTACAATGTTCTATATCTATCTTCAACTTTTAAGGAAATATTAAGTGTCTTCAGATTTTTTACAAAAATTAACATTTCAAATGAAAATTATTTTATTTCACAAATTCGATACATTACACCCAATACTTACTTCCCATTCACCTCTCGATATGAAGAAAGTGGGCAAAAACCATTACAAAAACAGATTTGTTTATTCTCATAGCCTAAGTAACACGTTGTCTGTTTGCATGACAATAAGTGATCAGTGTAAGTGCTATTGTCTTTTGAATTTCGATAACTGTACGTAATACCTAATATTAGAAAAATGCTTCATTTAACAGAAATGCACAAAATATCCATTCTTCAAATGATTGGTTACGGAGATTACACACGGACACAAATGGAAGTTTCTCGCTCATTTCACGAAAAATTTCCAAATTTGCCGCCTATATCCCAAGGAACAGTTAGCAAAATAGAAAAGCAGTTTCGAGAGCTTGGTCATGTAAGACAAATGAAAAAAATTGATGCCAATGCAGTAAGTGATGATACGAAATTGGATATAATGCTAGAGTTTGAAGAAAGCCCACATAATTCTGTTCGAAAAGTAGCCCCGCTGTTCACCGTCAGCCACACGTCAATATTTCGAGTATTAAAGGAAAGTAAGATGCATCCCTTGCAATTTGAACATTTCCTACATCGACATTAATGTTTTTCTTTGTTTTTTTTTAATAATTAAGAAATAATCAGTATTACTTATTAGGTTTTAAGTGTAATGTACCGAATTTGTGAAATAAAATAATTTTTATTTAAAACGTTGATTTTTCAATAAATCTGAAAACACTCAATACTTCCGAAATAGTTAAAGATAGGTTTAGGACATTGTGCATAAATTGTGTCAAGAATTCTCTGAAGAATCCAAAAAATAAATAATATACAGGGGGTTGCATTTGAAATAAGAAAGTTGGTATTGGCCACGGTCACATGGAGCACCCTATATAATATTATTCTCTTGAAAATTATGCGCATTCAAAATGACAAATCGACGTGTCCGAGCGTTTTTCCCAAAACGCCCTCATTTATTGGTTATCGAATTTATTCCATTTGGCTGTTACACTCTGTATGGTGTGCTTCACACGCTGGAGGCATCATCAGTGCATATTTCTTTGAAAACGGTGCTGGAGCTAAAGTTACAGTGGATGGTGCTCGTTACAGATCGATGATCAATGATTATTAGTTTCAGAATTTGAATGGTATCGTTCCAGAAGGGTTGTGGTTCCAACAAGATGGTTTTACATCTAATGCTGCTACCGTAACAATTGATTTATTGAGAGAAATAATAATAGCTCAATGGATTAGTTTCTTTGGAGTTATGTCGAGTCATTGGTATATGCTGATATACCAGAACCGATAGACGCTTTGGAAACCAACAAAACTCCTATTATTGCTAAAAATAGGCCTGAATTACTCGAAAAAGTGGTCCAAAATTGGTCTGATCGAATGCGGTTCCTCAGAGCTAGTCGTGGTGGAGATATGACGGAAATTCTTCTCAAAACATAAATGTCATAAAATTATCACCAAGGTTTAAACATGAATGAAAAATAAGAGCAATCCACAAAAACACTTGAAGTGATTCAACCAGCCATTCGCCCCGTTTAAAATCAATGGAAATGATCCGTACGGTAAGAAATTTGGGTGCCTTATGACCTGAAGCCAAGAGATTTTTTTCACGTGTCCTCAGCTACTTCAAAAATGTCCTATTCCATCCGCCGTACAGCCCAGACATTGCTATCTCTTCCGATCGATGCAGCATGGCCTATCTGACCAGCACTTCTCTAATCACGATGAAGTCAAAAAATGGATCGATGCATGGATAGCAGCCAAAGAGCCCCCTTTTTTTCTCGATGAGATTCGTCAATTGCCTAGAAGATGGGAAAAAGTAGTGGCTAGCGAAGGAAAACTTCGAACATTTGATGTAGGTATTGGTATTTTTTCACAATAAATCTGTAGGAAGAAGAATGAAAATAAGAAGCCTCAAGACGAATTCCATTGCTTCCTAGATATGTCACGAATTGAATATGTGAAGTAATGATTTTATTTGATTTACTGGGCACCAATCCCGAACAAAATCTCTATTGTGATAAATTTTGAGGGTGCCCATTATGGTCGCAGGTCACAGGAACAGCAGAGCTAAGCGACCTCAGATAACGTGATATGTCATCTTCAACGGAATGTAAACAATCCCAATGCAAAACCGAATCACCTTCACCTGTATTGTTCCCTCTACCGAAGAAGCGGTACACAATGGGACCTTGAAAATAAATTAAACAAAGCAGGAAATAAGGATGAATGGCAAAAGCCGATATCTCGCAGTGAGACACTCTCATGAATAACCCAATAACCCAAAGCCATCGATTGAACCTGCATTTCTGTAGGGATTGGAGCGAAAAGTTGGCAAAGACGTGAGCGAGACGACATTTATCCTACTTGAAGGCCTCTTCGTGGGAACATCTTCGGGGCAAATTCAACATAACGGATCCCGATAGGCGTTCGACAATCCATCAGGGAAAACGAACGGCAGAGTACGCCGACTGTAAGTGCTTATAAATACCCGGCGTAGGGATGTGCCTATCCGCGTATTGGCGTGTTGGCAGATGAAGTGTGTCGTGAAATAGTAATGGGCGATATGGTTTTTCAGGAATTCAAACTGGAGTGCTTCCGCCATTACCCGATAGGCTTTCGGTTCCTTTATGGGTACATTTTATCGTGGATATGACTCATGCTGATTAACACGAGTAGAAGAATTCACTTCCGCAGGGGAGACTAATCCAACTAGCCTGCACAACCCTTAAAACAGCCGCCTGTAACAGATTTGGCATTATGTGGAAACAAGGAGAGGGCAATCATTCACATTCAGATATGTAGGTACATACATTAAATTTTGTGAATACTCAATTCTTCTATAACTTACTCTATAACTTATTTCGATTGAAACCTCAGTAGAGAAACTCTAAAACCATATTTCAAGATGGTCGTAGTGGTGTCAATGGCGATCGTCGCAAAACGTACACCTACTCAAGAAACGATGGATTTTGTAGTTGGTATCGCTGTTGAAAACGATGTTGTAACCCGCATCTATATTAACATGTGTTTTATAGGGGGTCATCATGATTGTAACATTGTGATTGTAGTGATCGTTGATATCGTATAGCACAATAATTTAAGGGGACATTAGAAGTTCTCGATTGTAACACGACAAATCACAGATCACACTAATTTACATCTAGAGATCAACAGTAAAGCCCATAAGGCTATCCTAGGGAAGATACCTAGTGATGTTATGATTAAATAAATTAAAAGCAAAAAAATCCTTTTGAAAAAAGCTTTTATAAATGCTCTAGAAGGAAGAAAATAAAATTTTTCCTCAAAATTTCAAATATCAACTCATAACCTCATTATACACAATTTTTATATGATCATAGAAGCTTGTCGCGCGATTTACTTGTGTAAATAAACAATGTACTACCTATGCAATTGAGTAACTGAAAGTGCCATTTTTTTATTTTCAGTTGGATTATGAGCTTATAGGTACTTACGCAAACCTCGCGACAAGCTTTCATGATCATATAAATTGTGGGGTTATGCGTTGATATAATGAAAGCTTTATCAAGAAAGGTTTTTTTGCTTTTAATTTATTCCTTACTTTTCAGATATTTCTAATCATTCTGAGCAAGCCCTTTTATTTAATACCCATATTGCAGAAGTGCATGAAAAAATTGAAAAACAACTATTTCGCCATCTTGGATGTTCCGCCATATTGGATTTAGAATGACGTCAACATTGTTTTTCGAGTTACTCTCAACAAGCCCTTTCATTTGATACACAAATTGTAGAAGAGCATAAAAATTAACTATTCCGCCATCTTGGATGTTCCGCCATATTGGATTAATAATGACGTCACATCTTTTTTAGAGTTACTTTCAACAAGCTCTTTCATTTGATACCCATACTAGAGAAATGCATTACCAAAAACTTTTCCGCCATCTTGGATGGTCCGCCATATTCGATATAGAATGACGTCACACAGCTTATTGTGTAATGTCATCCAAATTAAACGTGTATACAAAATTTCAGCTCAATCGGTTGAAGATATCTGCTTCAAAATTGAGTAGCAAGATTCCGCACCCGAACAAACATACCTACATACTTACATACACTACAAGTTAAATAAAAGCTTTTTAAAGGCAAGCATTGAGAAGAACACGATGCTAACTGTAAAGAAAGACTGGGAAAAATAATACAGTACCCGACATTTCGAAGTGAATACCATTAAATAGTATACATTAGATTCGGAAACCTCTCAGGTACTGGAGTTCATCGGAGCTCTGGAGCTGGAAAGCGGGCTGTAAATAGAGCAATGGCAAAACCAGCTCTGATGGAGGCACACTAAATAAATAAAATAAAAATCACGACCAATGGTTGCTTCGAATTGACGATTCTACTGGATCACAGTACCCGATCTAGTAGCCGTATTCCCATCGCCGTCGTGGCCGGTCGGTTCTTCTCGGACAAGTTTAGTTTGAGTGTTTCAAATATCAGGCAACCATGCACGCTCCTCATTTCTGTTAGCGTTGTTTTTGTGCTCCTAGTTTTAATGAGCCTCCATATTCATTCTTGGATAATAACTTTTGATGTTGGAATGGCTTCCGTTTTAGCGAAAAAATCCATTCATCACAACATATTCCTCGATTCCAGCCCTCTCTTTTTGACGCCGTGCGTGAATGAATGCTTCATTAAAAATTTGTAAGAATTGGAAAACAGCTGAAACGGTCATATTCCAACAGAAAATATTATGTTTGTGCCATTCATTAAGATATAATGTCCGTTGGGTAAAGTTGTTTAGCACATCTACTGAATACCTTTCATGCAGGAGACTTAATTTTCTCAAGAAACGCTTTTGTTCGTTTAATTAGTGGTTCTTGGAAAAGTGCCGTCATGACAAAACCCCCTATTCTGATGGAGAAGGATAAACCAACATTCCACTATTCACTCCACATCCTCGGAAGAAGTTTCATTCACGGAATTGAATAATTAACCAACTTCCTTGTTATGAGCTCATTCCACATCCAATCCCTTCAGGTTTCAATTCCCAATATCGGTTTCTTGGTAAAAGAACTTTATATTGAATTGCGAGAATACGTGAGAGCAATATCGACTTCCGAGGTCCATTCTCGGGCAAAACCATTGACCCACGGGCTCCGTCTGATGGCTGCTGAGTGGTTTCTTGGATTCAATAGATTGCGTTGCGACAAACCGTCCAATACATGAGAATGATCATTGGAAAGGCCAAGGAATTAAGCGATATGTTTCGAATAGCAGTGGATGCTGAAATGTCGCTTCATAACGACAAAGATACACTCGTATACTTCGATATTTGCCTGCTAGGCAGTCACGATCACCAAGATTACACGGTTGATAGGGTATTGTTTCTTATATTCCATATCTCATACTGAAGATCAGATGATGATCTTTTGATCTTATCAGCTGCGAATTCAATTTCCGCTTATCGTGGGAAAGATGCGACTTTTCTGCTGATTATAATCTTTTTGTTCAATAGGAACATTTGTTTATATTAGATTACCGAAGAAAGTTACTCCATGCATCAATGTCAAGACTAATGTGATTTTGTAATATTTCAGGCTTTTGGGCATGGGAATATTTTCAAAGAGGAGATAAAACAAAATATTTATCAGCGCCCTCCTCCAGCAGTCTACGAACAGAACTCCTAAGTCCAGGCCCCACATAACTCCAGCATTTGTTCAACTACAGTGACTTTCTCATCAGTTTATGATCCCCGATCTAAGAACTAAACTCGATAGAAATACATGTGGTATAAAATAAGGATGAGCGTACTTGCATTTGAATATCATTGGATGGTAGGGGTTGCAGTTAAAGCAATCATACAATTGGAAACGAAATAAACTTTCAAATCATAGGCTGATGAAAGAGAGAGGATACCAGATTAATAATCAGAAACACAAATAGGACCCGTCAGATCTGTGATCTGTGTGAAGCCATTCTTACCATTGCATAAGGAATTGTTCAAAACAACAGAATATAAAAAATGGAATACCTCTTCTCTCAAATAGGGGCAACTCAGGCAATATACAGGATTTCTAATCAGGAACATGTATACAGGGTGACTCTTTGACTTGTACATATATTTCAACTGTAGATTCTTGATACCAAAAAAAAAACCTTCTTTTCGTTTTCCATTTTTCCGAATGCGGCTCTGTTTAAAAGATATAGTCATTTGACAAAACAAATTTGGCCAAATACGTGCCTGATACGATTCTCCGAAATCGATGCAAAGTTCATATTTCTCGATGGAAATTGAGTTGATACATTTAGAGAATACTCAAGTACTAACCTCATTTGAATATGTTACAAACACGCGATTTTCTAACAAAAACACTTAGTTTTGTCCTATTATCTCTGCAATTGAAAAGCAATATTTCTCCTACCAAAATAAGTTCCTTCTTTGATTTTCCTGAAGATTAGTTTGTTAGCACTAATAACTTCATATTTTCGTCGATATCCCAAATAATCTCATTAAAAATTGTTTTTTCACTGATCTAACTCCATTAACCTAGGTCATAAGTTTCAATGTACACTACCTCGCAATGCGAGGTAGCCGGCACGCAGGAAACAACCGTTGTGCTGCGTCCAAAACGTCAGTTCCTTGAAAGACGCATGAGTATAGCGATAACCGGCCATGTTGGACTACGATTTATTTATTTACAGAGGAGAAGGCGAACAATCATCCAAAATAATGTGAATGGTCGAATCGATTGGAGCTGTGTTGATATAGAAGGGGAAAGTGATTCTTTTTTCTTCGATCTCATGATGATTGTGTTCATTTGAAATAACGTTTCCGAAGATATGATCAGAAAAGTGTTTTTTCATGGATATTCGACTCCCTGTATCTTTCAAACGAAACCGAATTTCGAAAAATGGTATAGGAAGAGAGTGGTTAGTTTGATGACAGGAATTTACAGCTAAAATATCAAAGTCAAGGACTCACCCTCTATAGATACAAACAGATCTGATCAATGCACATCGTTGAAATCTTAGATAACTATTGGATAATGCTCAGTAGAACGATTGGTGGATTAAATTCAAGTAGATCTCATTAGTTCGTATCTGTATGACAACAACGAACATGCCCCCCTGAGAATTTGATGGCCTCATCGTTTTTCAGCACAACACCCTCAATATTACTTTCTTGATACAAAGAGCAAGAAAAAATGCCCGCCCTGAGAAAAATTTCTGCGGGCGCCCATGGTTCTCTCATTCTTCCAGCAGATTCTTATGCTTTCACCCATCCTGTGTGGAAAAGCCTAAATTGCAATAGACATGAATACAAGGTTTCCCAAGTTCGAATGCCTATTAGACGTTTCTGAAGAACTTGTATTCATTCAAATAGTTTTCAGAATATCGAAAAAAAAGTTAAATGGTCATAGTCAGTATTTTGTTCATTTTTCTTATTCTCAACATCCTGAGCGAAAACCGTTCTCTCAACGTCAAAGTAGAAGAATGTGCAAAGGTCATGCATATTTGAATTTCATAAATGTCATTACAGAGTGTTTCAAATTTTGTGTCTTAAATTGGCCATAACTACTGTTTTTCAAATTAGAACCCAATTTTTATTCTTGCGTTGGATTCTGCGAAGAAAAATAATGATAGATATGTACAGGCTGTCCCAAAATCGATGACCACTGAGAGCATCCCGAGAACCATAAGGGTTAGAGAAAAAATGTTCAAGGACTCCCGATCTCTTTTTTCAAAATAATCAATTACCAGCAAACAGATACCTGATATCTGAATTGGTTCTCGAGTTACAGGGCGTTTCTGAAAAATTGCTGTTTCAAATATTTCGCTATATCTCGTTTTCTGTTGGAGATATCACGAAAATTCCAAATGTTTCCTTTTGTAATTTCAATTGCCTATACGCTGCTTGCATCTGAACCGGAAAATTATTCGCCGTTCAAGTGCTAGAGAGAAAAGTTTGTGTTCTTTAAATGGGACACCCTATATTTTTCAACATTGCTTCTTAGCCGCAGATTCACCGAGTATCAACCAGTTTTTCGAAAATCTGATCCGTTTCAAAGATAGTTTTTAGTTTTCACTTGAATTGGGACAGCCTGTTTATAAAGATTTTTCTTTTATTTGGAGATATTTTATTTTCTATTCTATGTAAAACTGACATTAATCGAATAAAAAAATCAATACGAATGCGTTCTAAAAAAAAACTACAAAAAATTTTCTGATGATTCCTTTTCTTTTCCAGATAGTCATTTGGTTAAAATTATTCACTTCACACAAGACAAATTTTGAATTAGATTGAATATATTTATTCACAAATGAAGTTTTTCATTTCATGGAATCGAAATTTTCAGGTAATATCGTATTCTTCTATATCTCTTTCATTC
The DNA here is from genome assembly GCA_951802165.1 of Adalia decempunctata. Lineage (NCBI taxonomy): Eukaryota > Metazoa > Arthropoda > Insecta > Coleoptera > Coccinellidae > Adalia > Adalia decempunctata. The sequence continues at coordinate 35,722,124 of OX637695.1, read as the reverse complement.
AAGAAAATGTGTTTATTCAAAAAAACAAACCAGACAAAAAATAAAATAAAATATCTCCAAATAAAAGAAAAATCTTCATATACAGGTTGTCCCAATTCAAGTGAAGACGAGAAACTCAATATCTTTGAAACGTATCAGATTTTCGAAAAACCGGTTACAGGATGATACTCGGTGAATCTGCAGCTAAGAAGCAATGATGGAAAATATAGGGTGTCCCATTTAAAAAACCCAAACTTTTCTCTCTAGCACTTGAACGGCGAATGATTTTCCGGATCAGATGCAAGCAGCGTATAGGTAATAGAAATTACAAAAGAAAACTCATCGGAATTTTCGTGTTATCTCCAACAGAAAACGAGATATAGCGAAATATTTGAAACAGCAATTTTTCAGAAACGCCCTGTAACTCGAGAACCAATTCAGATATCTGGGATCTGTTTGCTGGCAATTGATTATTTTGAAGAAAGAGATCGGGAGTCTTCGAAAATTTTTCTCTAACCCTTATGGTTTTCGAGATGCTCTCAGTGATCATCGAATTTGGGACACCCTGTACAATTCCAAAATAATTATCTCTGAAATTTTGTGATTTTTCAGAGTAATCCCTTGACGTGATGAGGGCAAAGCCAGACGAAAAGGCTGACATAAATCATAAATACAAATAATGCGGTACAGAGGACACCTACATCATACTCTCCGCAAAATAACCACAAACTTCATATGAAAGATCAAAGAAACTACCCAACGATATGACGGAGGTAAACCAAACTCATTGCACCCGCAAATCCGATGAGGAAGTGTCTCTTTGAGAGCAAGCATTAACTGGAGCATGAGGAGCTATGGCGCCATAGGAAATGGAACTTTGATCATAATAATGAATGTCAAGCTTCCAAGGAGCGATGGATCTTGTTGGTTAAAAATTTACGAGCCTGTAGTGACACAATGAAGGTTCAGTGGGATAGGTGGAGATTTTGGAAACTGGATGAGATATAAAGCACGAGTGAGATGGAACATCATTGCCATTCTGTCGAGGCACAACAAAAAAAATACGTTTGCGTTTATTTCACTTCTTTAGAAAGTGAAAATTGTCATCAGTATCGCATCAGACTGGCACTAATTCGGAAACCGTATGAATTGTGACTGAAATGATTAATGATTCTTGGGAGTTATCCGAATGGTTCCCCCATTTCAGAAATTTTACCCGCATGTTTATATGTAGCCGGATTCTCTATCGTGTGATTAATGTCAACTGAGGGACCATAGATATCACAATTTTAGTCATGAACATGGTAGCAAAATTAATATATTCCCGGCTATCATACTACAGATGGAATATTGTGAAAGTAATTAAGCACACCGTAGTCTTCTCTCACTATCGATTTGAGAATCTGCGGATATAAAAATTTTTTTATATGGAATCAACGCAAAGCATCGGAAATTTTGCTGTTCAATTTTAGTTCTAGTGTTTCATCCCTGCGTGTGTGCTATTCCGCATTGGTCAGAATCTACTCCACTTTCAATCGCGAATCCATACTGCTATTCAATGGCAGGCAGTGACAACACTGATTGGAGGCGTCCTATTGAACTTATTTCATTTGATGTAACATCAACAACAGACCGCACATTCTTGTATCTACCTAATCTATACACAGGGTGGCCATTTGAAAACGAAACAGACGAGATTACAGACGAAATAAATTTTTTCGATAGAAATGCTCGGACAGGTCGATTTCTGTTTCGAGGGGGACAACTTAAGATGTAGGTTACGGACGCATAGCGCTTCAACCCTTGCTGCTACAACCCTCACCCCCAATTTTTGAATAGGGAAGATGCGGTGAGTGATACCTCATTTGAAAGGTATTTTTATACTGATTTCAGCACAGTAATTGTTTTTTCATTTTATGCATTAGTTCTCGAAATATTCTCAACTAAGTATTTGAAAATGAAGTGGTGTTTTCATTGCACTTGTAGTGTTTTTTTGTGAAAAATCGACATCTGGATTAAAGATTTCTATGTCAGTGGATTGGAGGAAGGAAGCCACAGTCATGGTTGTTTTGAAGCTCAAAATGTCGATTTTTCACAAAAAAACACTACAAGTGCCATGAAAACACCACTCCATTTTCAAATACTCAGTTGAGAATATTTCGAGAACTAATGCATAAAATGAAAAAACAAACTGTGCTGCAATCAGTATAAAAATACCTTTCAAATGAGGTATCACTCACCCCATATTTCCTATTCAAAAATTGGGGGTGAGGGTTGTAGTAGCAAGGATTGAAGCGCTATGCGTCCGTAACCTACATCTTAAGTTGTCACCCTCGAAACAGAAATCGACCTGTCCGAGCATTTCTATCGAAAAAATTTATTTCGTCTGTAATCTCGTCTGTTTCGTTTTAAAATGGCCACCCTGTATAAAAGAAAGATGTTGGTTACACCATTTATAACTCGAAATCGGATGGACTGTTTTTTATGAAACTTCATATATGGATTTGTCTACGGTCTGGTTATTATAAAATACAATAAAACTTAGAAAAAATCGATGAAAATTTTACCTTTACAGGAAATGCCCTTCCTCCTTTTGAGTAAGGCCACTAGATGTCGCTACAGTTACAGTTACGCTACCGCTCATTCGTTTGTATTTCATTTGATATTCTCCGCGTTAGATGGCGATATAAACAAATAGTTACAGTGACTATATTCCCTCTATAGTCACTGTAATAGTGTGTAATTTGAGTTGCCTACAACTCTGCGCTGTTGGGCAAAACCAAAATGTCTTAGCGTAGGAGTACAGATGTCTAAAATGATTAGATTTCGTTGAGATATGAGAAAAGTTTCGTCCTTACCACTTCAGATGGCGCTATTCACACATTATGACTGATGATTATTAGTTAATTTTATAGTTTTATTTATTCCAAATAACGTAATCGTGAAGGTAGTATATTTGACATTATCACAATTAAATGGCGATGAATTTGTTGAGGCTTTCACGGCCATCGATTGATGTCATCTGTTCTTTTTTCGAGCATTTCGGTCGTCGTGGTTTGAAATGGTCGAAAAAAGAACATATGACATCAATTACTGTGTAATTTAAATAGGCCTTATAGAACCATGAAAGGCTATTAACAGATCTAGAAGCGGGTGAATATCACAGTGAATTTTTATCGAAATGTCAAGTAAATCGGATTTTGGCGATGAGTTCCAATCGTGATTTTTAAAATGTTTTTGAATTTCTGTTTGGGTATTAAAAATATTTGCGGAAATAACTGAATCCAAAATTGCCATTATTAGTGATTGACATTTTATGACACATTATTTTTGTGTATCTGTTCTGTGTGATAGCTCATATCCATGGAAACATTTGACAGTTCAAAAATCAGAGAACCAAGCCGTTGATCTCCGATCACCGGTGATTACGATTTGTGAAATCCACCGTAAGTATCATTTAGGCGGAACAAAGTTCGCCGGGCCATCTAGTTGAGAATAAAATGTGCCATGTCAATAGTTAGCAGTGCCACTTTCGAGAAAATCAATCAAACCTATTGCATTCATTGTCGAATAATTGTCGAGAATTTGTCGTGAAAGAAAAAAAATGTCGCGATCATATTTTTTTCCACGGGGTGCCTTAGCTAACTTAACATACAGTTAGCAGAACCACTTCTTCAGTATTGGTCGAATATCATACAAAAAATTAAAAAAATTGTCGAAGTCTGTATGAAGTCAAAAAACACAATAAAATCCATTGCTCTTTGTTTTTTCACGGTTTTTCGTGGTATTTCTGGAATTATCGCATTTTTAGCAGCAGCCCATTCGTTATTGACCTTTGTCTATTGCATTAATTGTCGAATACCTCAAATACCTGAACTGAATTTGTCGTGAAAGAAAAAAAATTGTCGAGTTCTTTTCTTACGGGGCTTTGCCAAGGGCGGATATAGTTCTTTTTCATGGGAGGGGTAAAAGCAATCATGCGGGGGGTAATAACGATCGAAAACCATTAAATCAGGTACACAAACCCTTTTCTTAGGTTTTCGATACTCATGGGGGGTGTAAGTTAAGTAATTCAAGAAATTAATGTACTTTATCTACTCCAATAGAATAATATATCCATTATTCAACCGATTTTGCTCTGTAATAGTTTCTATGAACCGATAGCGTGAGTTATAATAACTCACGCCTATAACTCACTGTAATACAAATAAGAAAAATGAATCTTACGAAATGAATACAAAAAGTAGGATCGATCGGGAACTCTTTTCCAGAGATCAAGGTAACGTTTTCGCCATCCATTTCTACATTTATTTGGGTCCAAATATCCAAAAATTGCATTTGGAAAACGACAACAGAGATCGCTTTTGACAACTGTTCTTAATTTCGAAAATGCAGATCAATTCGAATTTTTTTGAAGAAGTCGAAAATAAAGTATAGTATTCAATTCGCCGTAATGATTATAACCTACGTTACTGCTCGTTGAATAATATAGTGAAGTTTGATTCACAGGATTAGGACAATTGGAAATGAAGCGACTAACTGGAACTAAGTCGACCTTTCGTCTATGTTTTCAGACTTTATTAAGACTACAGAGAAAATAAAATGCACATTAGTCGAAGCACAACGCTTATGTATATACGTTATACGTACATAATTTATTACTTATACATAGTTAATTTTCTGACGAACTATTGTGTTCGACTTGAAGAACTTGGTAAGATTTGTTTTATGTTTGTTTTTATATACTTTTGTCATTGTACTTCGACTAATGTACATTTTATTTTATCTGTAGCCTTGATAAAGTCTGAAAATATAGACGAAACTTCGGCTTAGTTCCAGTTAGTCACTTAATTTCCAATTGTCCTATCTCGTGAATCAAACTTCAGTATGTTTGCTCAGGGACTTGAAACTACGCATTCATACACCAGAATAATATAGTATTGATGTTACTAACATTTCACGTACTCCGCATCTGAGATAAATTGGCGCACTTAATTTCAGAAAAGAATTGATCAAAAATCCAAAGTCTTCACAACTTATTTGCATCAGATTCAATTGAAATAATTCTGGGATGAAATTCAGGACTCGCAATGACATTATTTCGAATTCTAACTGTTAAACCGTGTAAATTTTCCAACCTCAAGTGTGGATTCCATTAACAAATGTTCTAAACCCGACCTCACGAGACTTCATTCGATAATCTTCAGCTTCGAAAACCCTCGAAGAGGCAACAGATTTCCACGGAACTCTAGGAAAACCCCTCTTCGATATAGGTTGATTGTGTTAAAGTTCGAGATATACACTCAACGGGGAATTATGGCAAGTCAGCGTAAACACCAGGCGAGCCTTCGAGGCCTTCATCTCGAGTGCTTCATCTGAAGTTCACGACATTTCACCTACTTCATAAAACATTAGTTTCCAGCTGACTGATAATCGTGACTGGATATGTGGGCCAATTGAATTATTGAAAAAAAACCATTGTGAGCTATCGACCCGCCAAGTTTATTTCCTCTGTGATCTGAAACGGGTTGTAACATGGAGGTTGGCAATACATTATGGAGTAGATTCCGTAATAATTTATTTTTTATATACAGAGTGAATATTTTTTCACTGCGAATTCCCCAGGTAAAAAGAACATTTTTCCATATTCAGCTTTGTCAAAAAGATATAACCTTTTGAAAGAGCTGGGCGAGTGCCTGCTTGATATAATTTTTCGGTATGAACTTGAGCACATCACATTTGATATTTCTTGATTTGAAGTGACCACTTATATTTATAATAACAATATTGCGACAAAGGAAGAAGCACGACTTGTGAAAAAGGAAAAATCGTAGGAAATACCTGTGTCAATTGGAAGAAGAGTTCGGTAGGTTCTCTCAAATCTTGATGTAACTCAAATGATATTTAGAAGTGAACCAATTCTTTCAAATGATTAACAGGAAGTGTTTTTTCGAGAGTGTTTGTTTTGGCGAGAGAAATTTTTTGTAACTAAATGGGAATTTTCGATTGTTTGATTTGGGAGCATACCAAGAGGTACTACGGCGCTCTCCATTTTATTTGTTTGGGAAACAACAATTTTGTTTGTTCAATCAAACTAGATGAGAAAATTTTCTTCAATTTTAAAGGGTGTTTCGAAACAAGTCCGAAAACTGTAAGGGGGTGATTCCTTGTTCAGAATAAAGGTTAGTTCATGATATAAAAGTTGGGTCAGAAGTCAAACGTTAGGGAGATATCGCGGTTTAAAGATGCTGGAAAGATGAACTTTGAAGAAAAACTTGCGTGTACTCATAAAGTATAAAATTAAATTCAGATAGCCTGATTCGGTTGGAAACTTTATCATCTCATTTATTTTTCTCGTAAAATGTACCGTTTTGGAGGAAAAAATAAAATGTAAATCATTACGTGTCAAGTAAGGCCATTATTTTGGAACTGATTCACATTTAATTTTTTTATTTCAGAACTGTACATTTCGAGAAAAAAATACAAAAGCAGGCTATCCCAAGTCGTTGCGTAAGTTTTTCTTTGAATGTAGTTACCAGAATAATAAGGGTAGTCTACTTCAACCCCTTCACGAATTCTGAAAAAGTGAGAGGATATAAAGAAAGTGTGTTTTCTTAATAGTAATTTTTCCATAAAATATCATCAATCTATAGTCTTTCGGTTTCGAGATACAAAATAAAATCATACATTTTCCATTTTCCGCAATCTTTGAACATATCTCCCTAACGTTTGACTCTTGACCCAACTTTTATATAACAAACTACCCTTTATTTCAAACAAGGAATAACCCCCTTTAATTTTCTCGACTTGTTTTGGAAATCCCTCCATAAGTATTTTTGAGGAAAATTAAGGTGGGCGTTCAATGTAGTATGTTTTTATTTCAAGTTGCATTTCAAAATGGTTTAACTTCGAGAACTGAAATTTTGTGGGTAAACTCAGAAAGGGTTGGAGTTCTCAATGGAATAATTTAAATCGATTTCATTTCGAAAGATCTTTTTTTTTTCAATAATAGAAGAAAATGAGCCAACTCATGCTTCAGTTTCATTTCAAACGAAAGACTCATGAAAATAGTTCAACTTCCGATTAAAAGTGAATCTACAGATAATTTCGTTCAGAAAAACAACTTGAAATACGGAATTTTCAGAGAATGGCCAAATTCAAATATATGGCAGAAAAAAGTTCCTACTTTACCCACATATTCACTAATTTCATAGTTAAGCGATTTTCGGATAGAGAGCGCCATTGTACATTTCATTCATGAGGATAGAGACATTCATAGAACTTATATTTTCTACTCGCTCTGAACGGCGACCTTAAACCTAAACTCTCAGAAAGGGATTCAATAATTATTCATAGACCATGCGTTTGCTCAAGGCAGGAATCCAGGCTTGTTTTCGACTGGAATAGTATTCAGACTTCTGAAGGTTTGAAATTGAACTTAGATTTCAATTGTGGTCACAGGCGAGTAAAACATCCAAACAACCCATTTATTATAGTGCTCATATTGCAAAGAACGAGATGAAATTGTCAATTCATTGAATTAATGTTTCGACCAATATTTGCTGGATATGCGATGATCTTGAGGAGGAAATTATTTTCTCTATTTCAGTATCGTAATGAGTTCATTACAGTACTACAAACAGTGCTGTAATGAATTCATTACAGCATCGTTTTCAGTTACTTTTTTCGTTTTATGGTTGTCAGCAATGACTTCCGATCCTTTTAAATTTCAGCAGAAGTCAATTTGGAAATGTCAATTTTCGTAAAACTACCAACTGCCAAGATACAATATGAAAGTCACTAGGACCTATAATTTGAATTTTTCATTGAATTTCACAAGATTTGACTGAAATAGAGAAAATATCGTCTAATACTCGTTGCAGAATGCAATTCCAATACTCATGCGTTCGAAAACTCGCTCCTTCGTCGCTCGTTTTCGAATTTCGCATTCGTATTGGAATAGGAGCCCATTCTGCAACTAGTTTTAGAATATACTATTATCAATTCACTAATATGAGGTATCAATATCAGTATATATGGATTATAATTCAACAGTCAAACTGACAACATTGGTCCTTAAATTGAATGATATTTCAAACAACAAAATTATACGGGGATGCTTACAGAATTATCTTTTTTGGACAAAACTTACCGGATAAAAAAAATTATGAATATCTCGAAAGAAACGCGTGTTATGCAAAAAACCCTCTGGAAAACTTTTATATTCCACACTGATCAATTTTCTCAAATATACAGGGTTCTGATGAAGTATGGAACCAAGTTAATATCTTCTAAACGAAACAAACGATATTTATGAAAATTTGCAGGTAAGTGCAATGGAACAGAATGGATCTGATGTAATTCTTTTGTTTATGATATGCTTTCGGTTCAACCGGAAATGCCATCAACTTCTTTAATTTAAATGGAACACCCTATATATTTTCACAGATTTTGAAAGAGTTTGTTATTTTGAATTCATATTCATACCTCATCTTTTAAATTTCATGACGGCCTTTCCACTTAATTCCTCTTTTCAGGATATGTTCAGTGTTTTAAGGGGTTCATCAAAGTTCTTATAGCAACCGCTGTGTTCAATCTAGATTCTAGATGAACGAAATTTTTACAGTAGTTAGCTTAAGATATCAGCTTCATCATTCGGTGAACATCTGAAGTTTATCTAGAACGCAGCGGTTGCTATAAGAATTTTTTTATGAATTCTGGCTTTCATTAAGTACCCTCTGTATCATGAGGCCATGTTCAGATCATCAAGATATTGACGCAATTAAACTAAAGTATTCATTTTAATTTGATATGAATAATATCCATATCATGATTCAAATGAATTAATTTTCGTCTGAAATAATTTCCCTCTTTGTTATCTCGGAGTGTAGCTGCTCGATATAATTTATATCAAACCCTAGGAAACTCAAACCGTAATTCATTTGCGGAATTGAATGTCAAATGTCACACAGCACGCACGATGCACCTCTAATTGGATGAATTTCCATATATTATTCAATTCAAACCTGGAATGTTCCGAAAGAGGTACATGGGAGATAATTTAATTAAGTTTTTATTAATGGATCCCGCGTGTTTACTGCAGGTGTTCTCGCCAAAGACCTGAGCAATTTTTTCACGTGTGTCCCAATTTCAATTATCAGGGATGGCAAGTTTTTCAGATTCCTTTTCGAGGACGAAGATTGTTGAAACCATATCAGCAACCTTTTTTAATTTCAAACCGTGAACTAACTTGTTGCAAGGAACGCATACTTGAAGATACTTGGGGATTGACTGCCATAAAGGTTGGACATTGGCCAGTGCATTTTTTGATAATATGGCACTCATTCGATAAGAAAATTGTCACAAGCTGCTCTTTGGGTTGAGTATTTTTAAAATTTATTGTGGCATGCGATCAGAGATTGTCGTCAGCAAAATATATGAAAATAGTCATTATTTTGTTTGAACTCAAAGTAACCTTTGTGAGAATTATGGCCCATGTATCCATAGTTAAGAATCGTAGAAAATTTCGGCAGAATAGTGATGCTGTTTCACGGGAGATTCAAATCTATAATTCAATTGTCTATCTCAAGAACTAAAGCATTTCGAGTCCGAAAAAGCAACTGCTTTTATTTTTTCAATAATCAATTTATCAATATTGATCTGAATCAAGTCTAATCAGGAATTTATCAAGCCAAATTCGACATTGGTCATATAACATTTTTTATTGCAGAGTGCAAAATCCAGAATATTGGAATGCAAAATGATTATATATTAATTATAATTGGAGGATTGTTAGTCCTACCTTCTGTATAAAAAGTACCCGGAATTGTAAAAAAAAACACATAAATTTAAATTTAATCATCAATATTTATTTTGTCTCCTTCAAAATAGTCCCCATTGCTTACAATACAACTATGATATCGGCGAACCCACTTTTCCATGCACCGCTCATACGCCGCCAAAGGTATGGCCTTCAGTTCTCGTTGCGAATTTGTTTTGATGGCTTCAATGGACTCAAAACGCGTTCCACGTAGGGGCAATTTGGGTCTTGGGAATAGAAAAAAGTCGCACGGAGCTAAGTCAGGTGAATACGGCGGTTGTTCGATGGTATTTATTGAGTTTTTGGTCTTGTATTCCTTAATAATTATGGCTCGGTGCGACGGCGCGTTATCATCATGCAAAATCCACGAATTGTCTTTCCATAAATCTGGCCGTTTACGACGAACATTCTCACGCAAACGCCTCAATACACCCAAGTAATACTCCTTATTCACTGTCTGTCCTTCAGGAAGAAATTCTGAGTGCACACCACGATAATCGAAGAAAACAGTGAGCAAAACTTTAATTTTCGATCGACTTTGACGTGGTTTTTTCGGACCGTCTTTGAATGATTTGTACCAATCGTATGCTTGTGTTTTTGACATACAATTATCACCAAAGGCTTTTTTTAACATTTTCAATGAATCGGCACAAGAAAATTCGTTTGCAAGACAAAATTTGAGGCAAACTCTTTGATCAACTATTTTTTCCATTGTAAAATTCGCAGAGCACTTTTGAGGTCGACTGATACTGACAGCTGTTGTAAACACACTAGTTGACAGATCGCGCTCAAATTTGGCTTGGTAATAAAGGAATGTCCTACCAACTTTAAGAAAAAAAAAATTACCGATTCCTTTTTGGCGGTTCATTTAAATAACATTTTCCGGGTACTTTTTATACAGAGAGTATTTATCTATATAACAAGAATTGCTTCTAATGAAAAATTTAAACTTAATTACCTTATATTAATTAGTTTCTTATTTATAATATTTTTATCTATTTATTATTATAAATTTATATTAAATAATAATTTTAACAATGAATTAATTAATATGATAAATAAGGATATAAACCATTTTTGAAATGTCAAACTCTGTACTTCAAAATACTGATGGACAATTGATTCGTCTCGTGGAAATTTTGCTACGAGTTCAGAAAATACACAAAAAAGACGAACAAGTTGAGATATCGAATTCAATTGAGAAAATTTTCAGGTTAAGGTATGAGACGAACAATTCACCTGAAAGCTAATAACTTAAAAAAACTCTGCGACTTATGTGCCATAGGAAATATTTCAAATTGAAATTGATGATAATTTTCCTTGGAACGATTGAACCATCCGTTATTGATGCAAGAATGAAAATCATTTCAATAAATCGAATCGAATCTTGTGGTTACACGATTTATCTTTTTCATTAGGCACAACTCATTTCCTTGCTACGAGTACCAACAATCAATTATACGAGAATGTTTTTCCATGTAAATGTTAAAAAACATCACTAAGAAATCATCAATCAATCGCTAATCGTCAATTCGAATAACGCATTCATGCTTATTCAGCTTGTTCAAATTCGTTTTTAATTATACTTGCAATAATGGAATAAACGAAATGCGACCAGCGAGGTCGAAAACAATCATCCGACTCCGGCTTTGTAGCTCTGAATTGCGTATTTGATAAAAACTTATATTTGGAGAAAATTGTTTTTTATTGACGTCAAAACATTAAACGATGACTCTCGTCTTCAAAAAAGGAGACCATCTTGTAGGTGGATTCACATTTAAGAAATATTTGACCGCAGCTTTCGTAGATATCCTGATTCTGTCATTCAGGCTGTTTCTAAATTCATGCGAAAAAGTTCTGAACGTGATTGCCCGTATGAAATTGGGAAGGGCCTTTCCCATGACAAAATTTTCTCAACACATCACTTTCCCAGATATCACCCTCAAAAGGTGATGACTGAAATTGAGTTTTAATTTTTTCTCTTCAGCTATTGATTTTGGGGAAAAAATTGAGTATAAAAACCTGTTTTGAATAAAACAAGAATTGGGAATTTTCTTTCACCATTGTCCTTGAGATAAAAACATCAATACGGCTGAGAGTTTTCATCCACTTCCTATGACCAGATTGTTTTTTTTTTAAGGAATAAGCATAGAATAACATAAATAAATAATTTTTATATTACATAAAGAAAAAACTGTTCATAGGACATAAATTAGGTCTTTATGGACGAGTCCAAAGTTTATGGCAGAGCGAGCAAAGCGAGTGAGGCCAATAATTTCGGTAAGTCCATAAGCTTATTTATGTACGAGTTGCATACAAATCTTTATGTTTGACTGCAATGCACACATTTTATTATCTGAAATGGCAATTAATATATTCGTCGTCTTTCAAGAAATACATTGGTTGTGCTTTTGCTTATCTTACCTTAGTAACCATCAGCTACCTTAGCAAACTCACTGAACAAAGTTGTTTACTTCGTTAATTCTGTGACAAACGTCATAATAATCCCAAAAATGGATAGTTCGAAAGAAGAAAGCGTGAATAATTTAGCCGCAAGAGCCAAAGAATCTCTCCTACCCACTAAAAGTGCTTATGAAAATTTGTATGCGGCCTATAACAAGTGGTGTGAAACGAAGAAAATTGCAAAATCGAGAGAAAACTGTGACATTTGAGTCCAATAAAGTGGTGTCCAATAAAGTGGTATCCAATAAAGTGATGTCCAATAAAGTAGTCAATTCTGGACGCTAAACGAATTCATGAATCAAGTGTTTATGAAGCAGTCGAACATAAAAAAAATTAAACAAACACCTTGAATCAACCGATAAATACAGGGTGTCCATTTAATCTTCCTTGAGAATAGTTTCTATAATAATCGATCACCCAGTATGAATTCTGGATATTACAGACTTTTTCGATGTAACAACAACATATCTAGTGTAATAGTTCATTTTGTGAACGTTCTCGCTCTGAAACTGACATATTTTATACTTTCAAAATCGGGCATGCATTCAGTTATGGATAACCCTGTATTCGTAACGATTTTCGGTCATATTCCTCTATATGGTTGCTCCCTGGGGATGTCATGAATTGTTTCTTGAGAAAAATTGAAGTTTATTCGATTATGTTCCGAGATGCGGGCGTAGTAAAAGTGGGTAATTCTCAACTTCAACGTATTTCAAAAACTAGTCATAGGATTGAGTTTTGGCCATGGACACTTTTGATCAGTAGGTCGAGTACTACATAATACCAAAATTTTAAAACATTTGACGGAACGCCATTTGCCATAGAAAAAGTGCGGGGTCCTATCAGAAAAAAAAATGTAGTCACCACTTTGTGAGGGTAATATCTCGAAAAGGGGTGGGCTGAGGAAATTTTGGTATGGTAAATATTCATCTCAATTTCATAGCAGCAATCGCCTCCTGAATTTTTTTGCATAAATTCAGAAACACCCTATACAACAGTAATAATTAGTTTTTACTCAAAAGCAAAATAAATTTCAATATCTTAGCATATAATAATGGGGTGAAATTCCATTTTAAATCTTCTGTAACAACCAAACCGACTTTTCAAAATGGTATGCTACTCTCATAAGATGAAGAAAAATATTCCGGACGCTTCTGAGCTTATACAATATTCAACAGTAGATAAGTGGGATAATTTTGGTAATAATTTACAGAATTTTTCCACCATCAATTGGGTTCTATTTATAATTGGTCTTCCACGAAGCAATTTCATTATTTTTGTGATATTCTTGATATAATGAAATGATTTTCTGCAGCTTTTGCAGCCCGAGGCTCTCAAGTGGAAGAATACAAGGAACTTCGTTAATGGAAGTTTCGCAACATAAAGAAAGCACTTAGCGCATTAAACATCCTATATAATGAGTACTCCTTCAAAGGGCCATTGAAGCAGGCCCTCTTACCTTCCTCAGGTCAAACCGGCGCTTGCAAATTCTTTGAAACTACTCTGTTGAGCGATTATTTCAAATGAAAACATGTCAGTCATCCAGGAAAATTTCGGATAGTCGTTTCGCAGATTGGATGAAGTATCTGAGCTTTTTGATACAATTCGAAAACTTCTGGTTCATTTTAGCATTTTCTATGGAGGATGCCTGTTCATTGGGCAACTTTGATAAAACAAAATGTGAATTCTTTTTGATCCTTTCAGTTAAGCGATCTTTATGAAACTTTGTATTCACTCAGAAAGATGTACTTCACAGCTCATGACCATATCTCAAAGCTCTCGAATATGCAGATAGGAAGTTTTCGAAATATCAGGAAAATTAAATGTCAAAAATCAATAAATTCTGAACTTCTGCCTGAAATCAAACCTCATCGGCACATTTGGACAACGCATTCTTCATGTCAAGTGAGTCCAACTTCATCGCTGAAAGCAGACAAAAGAATTGGACAGAGATTCTACATATAACGGGTGATATTTAAGTACATATTTCGATATTTCAAGCTGAAACACATGCCATTAGGACATGCATACAGAAGAACCTGGAAAGTGGCTACCAAAGAAAACACATCCACATTCTCTCTGACAGCCAGAGCGCCATCAAAGCTCTCAACTAGACACAGATAAAGTCTAGACTCGTCTATGGGAATGCCTCCAGGACCTCCTGGAGCTGGCAAAACACAACAACGTCACTTTGATGTGGGTGCCAGGTCACAAGGGAATAGCGAGCACTGAAAAAGCAGTCCAGTTAGCAAGACAAGCATCTGAAACGCCATTCACAGGGCCAGAACCTATGCTTGGAATCAGCAAAAACCAATGTAGAACCCTGATTGAGGAGTGGATAAAACAAAGACACCGACAACACTGGGAACAGAGCGGCGGACAAACACACAACAAAGTCATGGTAAGACACACAAGCCCAACCTTGACGGCTGACTGTGTGAATCTAAACAGAAAAAAGGCACGTACAACACAGTAGGTCTGCTTACGGGACACTGGGGCCTTAGGAAACATCTGAACACCATAGGAATACTTGGAGAATCCGTGGATCGCAGACTTTGCGGTGAAGAGGAAGAAACAGCCTCTCACATCATCTTTGATTGCGACGCCCTAGAAAGAAGGCGTCACAGAATCTTCGGAGAAATCAATCCGGAAACGGGAATGAATCCGATAAAACCTCATAAACAGGCTACTGAACCTGATGAAGGACACGAACCTACTCTCGTGAGGAACCACTGACGAAAGAGAGATACAATAGACCCACGTTGGTCGCAGTGTCACAGGGAGGCCAAGTGCTAACCCACCACAACGCAGAATTCTTGGTCAATGTGCTCTTGAAAAGTTGGCGAAGTATCCACTTTTTTATCTAAAAATTGTGTTCAGCGACGAAGCTCATTTTTGGCTCAATGGATACGTAATGAGGCTTAATTGTCGAATTTTCAGTAAAGATCACCTAGAAGCATTGTAAGATCCACCAATGCATTCAGAACTATTTGGTGTGGATTATGGAGCGTATTTCTTCAAAGATGATGCGAATCGCAACGTGACATAGAATGTTGAGCGGTACCGTGAGATTATATCCATTTTTTTGTCCAAAATGAAAGAGATTGACTTGCTCGACATGTGGTTTCAACAAGACGGTGCCACATGCTTCACAGTACGCGAAACAATGAACTTATTGCGAGGTTAGATCGGTGAACAGCCTCCAGAATATTTTTGGTGTTAAGGCTGATGCATCATGCATCTGGTCAAGATAAAGAAGAATATGAATCATGAACCGAGAAATTTAAAAAAAAACCAAAAGGGTTCTTTCTATTAAAGACAAAGATATCACCCGTACAGACCAAATTTAACATGACTGTTGTTCTTTGTTTTCTCATTGGAGTAATAAATTGGTTTGGGGTTTATTAGTTACAAATATCACTTCACATATCATATTTTGTTTTTTTTTGCCGTTAGAATTAGGTTTTTTGTTTCCAGCTGTACATAGTTATTAATCATCGACCATGTATGAGAAATGTTGAAAAAACCCTTTATTATTATGATTATATGGAAATCACTAGCAAAATTCATTCAGAGTGGACAAAACTTGTTTTCATTACTCATTGTAAGTTGCTCTTTACTCCACCACAAATAGATCAATGCGGAATTGGAAATGCGCGTGCATCACTAAAACCCTCGAAACCTCACATATGACCTCTAATAATACTTTCTTGTCGACAGAACTCATAAATTTCCAGTTCCAAGAAAGCAAAACCTTCGACTCGTTATGAGACGAATTCTATTGATTGAATTCGGAAGAATGAAAACCTGGGCAGAGAAATTTTCCCAGAAATGATCCAATAGAGAATTTATGAGGTTTCGAATAATATCGTCATCGGAGAGTCCTCCTCGACATTGAATAGAATCGAATTACAGATTGTGCAATAATTCGGAATTGATACCCGATTCACAACAACCGCTGTTTTCCACATTCATTCCGGAAAGTGCTCCTTAACATTCTCTTTTCCTGCTTCCCAGGCACAATTTCTCTGAACGATTAAGCATTTCTCATCTTGAAAGCGCAAAGGAAAAACACTGAAGGGACTTTATGTTCTAATAATTTACTCGGTTCACAAAGCAGCGAGCAATATTTGTTGCAATCTGAGAAAATGGATGATGAGGTTTTTTCGCAGAGGATTTTGGGGGAAGGAATTGCTGTTGTAAATCATATCAAGTGGGTAATATCAGGAAAATCTGGAAAAATTGGAGAATTTAAGTTCCCAACTTTTTCTTGGCTGTATAATAATGAAAAGCCTTTCAGACTTATATAGACCTATAAATATCAAAAGTGAATTCGGTACTATTGCTTCATTTCATCTTTCAATTATTTTATTTTTATTGGCGTATCCAGAATACCTAAATAACTGACTTAATTCTCAGATCTGATTGAAATCTAGGCGAACTATACAGGGTGATTCGCTGATTCATCAGAGAACGACTAATGCTTCGTTCCATTCGAAATAAGAACATTAGTGGCAATAAAGTGAACGGAAATACCACTTTATATCATTTTGAGTTACCTGATATTTAGGATTACTAATCGTTTAAAACTCATTTCTTCTCGTTATTTCAGAATAAGAAACATTTGGACCAAATGATAACGCTCTTGTTCATAGAAACAAGCGTACAAATATTGATCACTTAATTGTTTTCTGTGAACCTTTTATGAATCACCCTGCATATTATATGAAACAAAATTTCTGAAACCTGAACTTCTTCTTCCAAGTCCAGAACTACCAACAATATAACTTTATTTCCATTGATCTTCCATTATCGATATACTTGCTAAGTCTTCGACGAAATACTAAGTCGTACATTCAAAAATGATTCTGGATCCAGCACCGAATTCTTCGAAACATCATCGAAAACTATGCTCAAATGTCAAATGTCAGTTTGATTTCTGAATTATTATACCGGGTTAGTCTTTGACTTGTACATATATTTTAACTGTAAATTCCTAGGACCGAAAGAAACCTTTTTTTCATTCTCCATTTTTCCGAATTTGGCTCTGTTTGGAAGATATAGCCATTTGAAGAAAAATTGGGCGAAATACGTGCTTGGTATTCATATTTCTCGATTGAAATTGAGTTAATACATTTAGGGAATGCTCAGATTGAACTAACCTAATTTGAATAAGAATGTTAAGAACACGATATTTCCCAACAAAAACAACTAGTTTTGTCCGATTATTTTTGCAATTGAGAAGCCATATTGCTCCAACCAAAATGAGTTCCTGAAAATTAATTTGAGAACACTAATATATTTTCTCGATATCCCAAAAATATCTCATGAAGAATTGTTTTATCACTCTAATTATGATAAATCCACCTAACTCATGAGATGCAAGGTCAATGGCCAAACCTAACCCATCTTCTATGAATAGTCCACAGAGCTTTTGAGAAGACGATGCCTGAATGTTGATTTTCTCTTCAGGCAATGGTATAACGGTGTGCGAGTTAGCGGGCGCCCGGAGGAAATCATTTCTGGAGCTATGTTGTTATAAAAGGAAGAAGTGATTGTTTTTCTTCGATCTCGTGATGATTATGTAGAGACTTTCTGTGAATTAATGTAATATTAACCGTGTAGTGTCGAGTTTATAGGATTCTAAGAGGATATTATATCTTAGATAGAAACAACGCCACAGATCGTTCAGTACTAAGTATCATTCTAGTTTTTATTGATTTCAATTGAGTACGTGGTTCATATTGACATTCATCATTTATATGTCCGAATTTTGTATTTCATTGACATTTATTTTAAATATCGTCCGGCAACAATAAATTTTCAATAGAAACTGTGCGTATTAAATGTAAAATTTCATGATCCTTGATTTTAATTTTTATCTCCCATATTTGTGCGATTTCATCATTAGGTAGGTACATATCTCTACATCAAACATTTTTCCATCACTAAGATTTAAGTTCCCACAAAGTTTATGAACATTGTACACTTGTTCAGAGACCAGAGAAGTATAATAATATTCGATGATATTTAATCCAGGGAAGCATCCAGATTATTCTTGAAATTCATAATTTTTTCCTGAAATTTTATAGTATACAATTAGGAATAACATGAAAACGACGCGTTTATTTTTTATTTTCTGAAATGATTGATTCTGAAATATGAACTGTTAATCTTTCTCAAGTGGTTTTATAGTATTTATAAGTAGTTTTAATTGGGGAATATGCACCATGAATAGATTAAACAATGAACCAAAATTCAGTTCTTTCGAAGAGATTTTTTTCGGGGATTTTCGGCACCCTGCATCTTTCAAACGAAACCGAATTTAAAAAAATTTTATAGCAAAAAAATGTTTCGTTTGATAAGAGGAATCTACAGTCAAAATATATGTGCAAGTCACAGACACATATATATACTGATATATATACTGATTACTGACAGATGTGGATATGTGATCTCCATATGATTAAATTTAGGAATATAATCCCTACTCTGAAACAATCGCATCACCAGCATGTATTAGACCTAACTAGCTTTTAATACATTGACAATTACATTTTGTTCTGAGAGATTTCATTATTATTCTATTTCTATTATGACTCCAACATAAACATGAACTGAAATGACTTGAATGACTCAAAAATGCTAGAATCATTAAAAAATCGAAATTTCTTTGAAAGAAATGGAATGATGAACATCGGGCCTCTAAAATTGAGTATTACATTGAAACTTTATAATCTTCCCTACGAGAGGTCGCAGGTTTCCAAATTACCAAAGTATAATTAACTTTTTCAATTAAACGCTATAGCAACAGGAATGATACTCCATGTTAACTCATCGACGGTCTTCAAAAACACGAGGGGAATATTTACTGTGCCATTATCTTTACACGAATGCGTATAAATCCCAGGTGACCTTCAATTAATGGTTATTTTACGGTTGAAGAGGCTTACTTAATGATAATAATAGCAGAATAGGTTTAGCGGAAAATTCAACTGACAAGAAAGACAATAGAAAGTAGATAGCATCTCAACCGTAATTGAAATTTCGTGGAACTAGACATGGTCTGTATTTCAAAATAAAAATACCATAACGGACACAATATAAGTATTTCTTCCGAAAACGCTGACAGATCGAGAGATACAAGCACATGTCCACAGAAATTTACAAAAAAAATCAGCTTTCAACGAATCCGTGAAATTGAAGCTCTGTTTTCCAAGAAAAAAAAGCTGATGAAATAATTTATCAAAAACCGCTCAATAGAAAAATATTCGAAAGGCATTAGCTAAACGAAATTGCAATAATATACAAGGTGTTTCCATGGTGATATAAGGTTTCACCACTTCTCAGCAAGCCCTGTTGAAAAGTTCAAATCGATAGAGCAGAACTCTTCAATGGAATATGACCAAGAATGAATTCCATCGCAAATGTGAGAACAAACAGAAACCCACCGATTTATCCGTTGTCAAAGAGTAACGAATACCGCTATGGCGGTTACATACTTGAATTGGTTTGTGTGTACGTTCACCTAAGCGAAAAGTTTGTAATTAAATACTCTGTTATTTCTTGGATAGTTGGACGCAACAACTTTACCCTATCGAACTCCTTCAAGTACACACGACGATAGGCAAACGAAGGCTTCGACTGAGGCGAAATCTAACGAATCACAATAACTTATTAAAGTCGATAACTATACAACAATAAATAATGCCATTTACCGATATACTTGTGAGTTTGTAAATAGCGGTCTTCATCAGTTAAGACCTTCAAGGTTTTAAATTGATTATTGGATTATACTGGTAACTCCTAGATCACTCAAAGAAACCCCTCTGAAACTAGTTTGTACGAGTTCGGAGAATCAGTTGTGTTCTGTGTAGGCTTTGTTACCGGGTCCTTACGCCACCTCAGGAACCTAGAAACAGCACTGTTAATTTCGACCCAACAGTGAAATGGTGGCCCACTACAGTTGACCAGAAATTTTCTTTTCTAGC
This sequence comes from Adalia decempunctata, assembly GCA_951802165.1. Taxonomy (NCBI): domain Eukaryota; kingdom Metazoa; phylum Arthropoda; class Insecta; order Coleoptera; family Coccinellidae; genus Adalia; species Adalia decempunctata. The sequence goes on along the minus strand of OX637695.1, from coordinate 35,701,871 downwards.
CTCGGGATTGAACTCGGTCTTGCCGCGTTAGAGACAATCGCCCTACTGGGCTAGGGGCACACATGTTGATATAAATGCAAAAAATGTCAGTTTATGTCATTGAAACGATCTGAAATCGAATTTAATGAGTCATCATTTTAGGGCGAATATTTTTGCTACGAAGAATGGCATCAATTCAGCATAATTGAACCAACCCTGAATTTTTTATGTTTATGAGATCCAATGGAGAATCCCAGTTTGATATACCTCTACAGTGAAACTTATATTCTCTTTAGTAACCTCTATTTTCGAATTAGATATAAAATTGCAACATGCAAAGCTCATTTTCTCAAATTTCAATTACGGATAAAATTCCACAGAATGCATTTCTGATGTTAACAAAATTATATTCGCTTTATATGATATGGGGACATTTCATTCTTGTTCATGTTCACAATTTAAAACTCCGTATCAATTCGAGGATATAATCGAAACAATCAATTACGGAGTTATATTTATAATAACCGACAATTAATTGTGACAATTTATTATCCTCTTTGACCGTGGAGTGAAACTCTGTTTCAAAAAAGATATATACTCCAATAACTCTCAATTTCTTAACGTCAATTACCTTGTTCCACATTTCAGATATGGTTCGCTTATTAGAGTTTTTCTATACCTGCTGCATGAGAAAGTTTTAATTAGATTACTAATACAGGTTCAATTCAGGAATATTACGATTGCAATGTTTTACCCATGCATTGAATAATTTGTAAAGTGATGTTGGGTAGAATCCAGTCAAGTGAAATAAAGATGCTGACGATGTTTTCGTGTAATGATGAGTAATAATAATTCAATTTCATAACTGGTGTCGAGACAATTTTATAAAACATAAATACCTTCATTTGTTTCTCATTTGTAAACGTCAGTTTCCAAAAACACAATATTAATCAAGAAAGTTTATTTTATCAAGTCACTAACTTGTGAAACTGACAGTTAACATGCAAAATTTTTACAATTAGTAGTATTATTTACATAAGAAAATTTTGTTTTATCGTCATATATGTTGAAAATCATGGTACAATTGTTATTTCCAGTAACACAGATTTTTGATGATGAAAGAGTTGATACTGATGATGATGAACTATCAGTTGACTCAGAAACTTCTGAACTCGAGGACTGCAGAGCATTTGTACTCTCCTTACTACCAAATAATTCGCTAGACATTTCGATTTTTATGTTGACCGAATCATCGACATAACTCATCGCAATTTCGGTGCTCTTCCACCGTCCTGCACGCTTTAGTGCTAAAATATCTCCACCCGAATCCGCAACCATAGTGGCTCCAGTTCTGCGAAAAGAGTGTCTTTTAAACCTAAATATTTCGCTATTTGCTTTGGGACACCACCAATAGTGTGCTGGCCAGCATTAAGGGAAATGCACTTTCCATGTCGGTATGTCAAAAAAAATCTTAGGCTTTCTGTTCCAGGAGGCCGAAGATTTACATATTTTCTGTATAACATGCAGGGCTTGAAGCTGCAGCCATCATCGGTAATGGTGAATCTTCTTGTTGTTAAATTTTTTGTTTGCCGCAATGTCACAATGACGTATTTTCCCATATCTTCTACATCATTCATGTTTAAGGAGAGAATTTCGTCACATCGACAACATCCAAAAATGCCAAATATTGTTACAATTTTCGCCAGCAACCACTGGTCATCAGGAGCATGTAAAAGAAATTGTTCAGCCTCTTCTTTACTTAATACCTTGGCCTTTTTTGGCGTATAACGCTCATTTTTTCGTTTCAGAAACGCTATTACCTTTTGAAATCTGCAAATGACAACTAAACGTCATACTTTTCAATAAATTTTTTAAGGAAAACAAACCTGCGAACAAGGGCATTTTCTTTCATTTCCAAGCAGCTTTTCAGCATATACCATTTTGCCCATAAAGTATTAGGGCTGAATCTAGCTGATAGTTGATTCAAGTAGACCAACAAAACATCTTCAGTTACCCCAATCACACTATTTTTGTTTTGCCACTTTTGGAAGTCGTCGTATTCTCGCTCGTACCTTGAAGCTGATTTTGCAGGTAATAAACTTGAAGCTAACTGCTGGCTGCCTCAATAATTTCTTTTAGTACATTCATTTTCGCTTTCGCCAAAACAAATGTAAAGAAAACTAAACAGACATGTTCATGGCAACGCCTCCATAGCTTACGACATTTGCGACAAATTATTGAGATTTTTTTGGAATTTATCTAACCTTTTTACAAATGAGAAACAAATAAAATATAAAACAATACAGGCAAGGTAACGGGTTTTACTGGCTCAAGGAGGTTATATCCTCCATTCGCCAGTAAAAACCCTCTTACCTTGCTAGTAATGTTATATACTATTCTCTCTGCACTCTGGACACTCTATATTTTGCTTGTTTGCTTAGACCATAGAAAGAGACACAGCATCTCATTCATAAATTTGAGAATTGGTGAAGCCAAAATTTAGTCACTATTCAATGAGTGGAACGAAGATAGCATAAAGGATAGCAATATCATTAAATCCGACCATAGCAACATTGCGGAATCTAACTTTGAAACGTCCAGTGGCGTGGTGTTAACGGCATTGAGGAATGGAAATAAAATTACGAGAGAATTAATTCTTTTTGACGAATTCATACAATTTTTCGAACATTGGAACATATTCTGAGTTAGGTGAACAGAGTCAGCTGAATTCAGAATTGCTTTTCGTCTTCTCAATATCAGAAGGGAATTTGAAAAATGAAATTCAGAAAATCGAAGAATCTACGCCATTCTTACTTAGAAACGATATGATTAGGATACCTGTGTAAACTCACAGAATTATGAAATAGCTTATCGATCTCAAACGTGAATAATTTGGATTCAAAGATGATCTGGAAGTAGAAGGAGTAAAAGACTTAATGCTCAAATGAATCGCGAATAATTTCTTCCTATTTCCTAAAGATTTTATAAGTACAGCTAGAACAAACTGGATCACTTCGTTAAGATCATGAAAAAACCAGATAATACTTTCCATTCACTTTCAATCGAACGATAGTGCGTGTTCGTCAGTCTTTAAGCTCAATTTCACAGTTAATCACCTGATTAGAATGCTTCACTGCACGAATATTTTCGTCTAACCAAATTCCCTGAAATCAATTTATCTGTTCGACCAGAACGAAAACAGATCTACCAATTAATTCTTTCAACTCGATTTATACACCTTAAACATGTCGGTAATATAAAAACCACTTTGGCAACAAATTGGATTACTCACAAGGAGAAGAGGGGGTTATTGGCAGGCTTCTCCCACGATTGTTTACCTGAAACACGAAAAAGTACTGTTATAGGTAGGTGTGTTTAGAATTTATTTTTCATCTGACCATATAAAATAGCTGAGGTACATCGAACGGACGTTCTGATCGATGAGTATGTAGTTTAGATTCGTGATTCAACTTCTATAACTGTATTTCATTCGATCTGGTAGTCTTCGCAACTCGAGGACCCACCTATTTACTATGTATTACAGGTTTCGCAGAGTTCTTGATAAGTGATTTATCATCGCGATTCATGACGAAGAATATTATACAGGGTGTTTCTGAATTCTCGCGAAAGATTTCTAAGGGTTTTTCCTTGTTCAAAATAAAGGGTAGTTTATCATATGAATGTTGGGTCAAAAGTCGAACGTTACGTAGATATCGCGGTTCAAAGATGGCAGAAAAATTTATAGAAAAACTAACGACTTCGATAGAATAAAATTCGAATAGCCTGATTTGGCTATAAACTTTTTCGTCTCCTGTATTTTTCTCGTGAAATATACCGTTTTAAAATAAAAAAACTAAAAGGAGGACCATTACGTGTCGCGAAAGCACAGCTAAGAAATGATTTTATTTTTTTAATTCAAAACGGTGAATCTTACGAGAAAATACAGGAAATGAAAAAGTTTTCAACCAAATCAGGCTATACGAATTTATTTCTTTTCAAGTCGTTGCGTGAGTATTTCTTTAAATTGGGTAAATACAAATGATAAGAGTAGAAGTCTACTTCAACCCCATGATGAAAACATCATTTTGCCGCCATCTTTGCAGTGCACACTTTTTTTCAATCGAACAAAATTGCACGTACCTATAAAGAAATAGCGACAAGAAACAGGTGGTATGAATTATAAAAGGAAAGATCCATTTGCTTCTCCCTACAATCTCAGTATTCGCAGAAAAAATGTAAACGGGTAACCGTACAATTGTAGGATACCAGAGCGGAAAGAAACTTCTTTTCATCTTTTCGAATTCGGCTCTGTTGAAAAGATTCAGCAACTTAATAATACCAAACCGCCCTAATACGATTCTCTGATATGAATGCAAATGCCTCAAAGTTTATATTTCTCGATGCAAATTAATACATCTAGGAAATACTCAAGTACCAATCTTAATGGAATAACAAAGCTAAGAGCACGATATTTGTCAACAAAAACAATTGACATTGAGATAAGTTCTGATGTTGTTTTCAGTATGTTTTTTCATGAGAATTCCATCTGCTTTAATACTAAACAGAAATGTTAGTGAATCCTCAAAGAAGAGACTGTTGTATTATGTATAGAAAATTCGAGACAAAAGATGCCACAGATCATTCAGTTCAGAATAATATCATCAGCAATGTTAAGGGGAGAATTCGGTATTAAAGTTCATCCTTACACTGCAGGTAGAAAATTAATTCCTGATTTCTATGAATCTCGTGGTAACCTGCACTTCTATGTACATATACAGGGTCTTTCACGAGGAACCTCACCTATATTTATACGGGAAACTACTGAACGTATTTTCATGAAATTCAACACTTATAAGTATTTCACGATGCTGATGAAATCTAAAATATGTTCAAGGCATGAGCACCTCCGGTTTTTCCGGAAATGACGTCAACTTCCGTTTTTCAAATTAGAACACCATTTTTTTATTGCAGAAATAGATTCCTTAGAAAATTTCAAGTTATTTTGATGTAACATTTTTCAGTTTTGGTTGGAAAATTCTCTCTGAGCGGGATTCTTAAGCGGGATCATTAAAAAAAAAGAATGTAAAACATGGTAAGTTTTTGCATATGGTTCATAAGGAATTATTTATTCATCACTGGAGAGAAAACCGATGGCCGATTAGTTGAAATAAAGAGGTTTCCGACACAAATTTGAATCCAAATTCGCCATCTATTTAGGAACAACCTGTAACTTTTTTCTCTTGCATATTAGGGTAGTAAAATCTGAAACATGGTTTAAGTAACAGTTCCAGTTTTTGGCGTGAAGGGAAAAGAAATAGCTGAAAATTCAAGACGAAAAACAGTTTTTTGTGAATAACTCAGAAAATATCCACTTTAGGGCAAGGGTGTGATGCATACACTCACATTATTTTTTAACGTAGATTCAATATCTGCCAAAAATGGGGTTCTCATTTGAAAAAATTGATTTTTCACGATTTTGTCATCCCCTGTATCACGAATCGCGATTTCGATTTTCAAAGTGGATACATCAGTCTTACATCTTGAAAAATCCCAAAAATGAAAATTTCCCATCCAAAAACCTCGAAGTTATTCTTGTTTCAGCGGAGCTCTCTATTTTCGATTTTTTTTTTCGAATTTTCCCGCTCAGAGAGAATTTTCCAACCAAAACTGAAAAATGTTACATCAAAATAACTTGAAATTTTCTAAGGAATCTATTTCTGCAATAAAAAAATGGTGTTCTAATTTGAAAAACGGAAGTTGACGTCATTTCCGGAAAAACCGGAGGTGCTCATGCCTTGATAGTATATTTCATTACTAGTCCAGAAAGTAAGCTTTTTCCGTGCGCGTGCGATGAGTTCCCGTGTGAGGCGGAGCCGAACACGGGAATTCGTGCAAGCACGGAAAAAGCCTTTCTGGAAGTGTAATGAACGATATTTTTCATTTCACCTCTCTGAAAACAATAACACGGGAAGAAATTTAATATATACTGAAAACTTTTATTTTCCAATACAAACGAACATGTTCTATACAATTTTTAATCTTTATTGAGGTAAATATTTATACTACAATTTGAGTTGTTATAAATATGGATTCCTTTGGTAATCACTTCATGTTGTGAAACTGTTGATGTAGATGGTCCATCATATTCATGAACATTGTGTTCTGGTGTTGAGATTGAGCTGTCTGCAATTGTGCGATCAAATAATTTACGAGAAATTTCAAGTTTTCCGTTTACCGAGTCTTCGATGTAGCCTTCAGCTACAGCCGAGGAACGCCAACCACCATGTCGCTTCAGACTCAATAAATCCCCACCTCCCTCAACTAACATTGATGCTGAAGACCTTCTCAAACCGTGTCCAGTATATTTTTCTGGACTTTTTAAATTGAGATATTCTGCAATTTGTCTCGTTGTACCACTTATAGTATGGCAACCTGCATGCTGAGCATAACATCTGCCATTGCGATATGTAATGAATAGTCTTCTACTATTCATATTTTTAGGCCTTAAACTGATATATTTACGATATAAAGTGCATGGGTCGAATTGACATCCTTCCTTTATAATAGTGAAGCTTCTTGATCGGTGAGTTTTGCCGTCTCTAATAAATACCACTAAGAAACGGCCATTATCTTCCACGTCTTCCAAAGTTAAATGAATGAGGTCATCTCTACGGCATGCCCCAAATATACCAAATATTAAAATTATTTTAGTTAACAACCACTTCTCATCAGGAGCTTCAAGAATGAATTTGGTAACCTGGTCTGCACTCAATACTTTAGATTTTTTTGGTTTGTAACCAACACTTTGTCGTTTAAGAAATGCAATACTTTTTGGAAATTTACTAACGTCCACATTCTCTTTTACTGCCAGACAACTTTTTATCATCGAGAATTTGCTCCATAAAGTTGAAGAACTGATGGATTTAGCTTTATCCGATAAATAAACCAGAAGAATATCGTCACTCACTGTGCTAACATTTTTTTGCCGTCGCCAATTGCAAAATTGTTCAAACTCTTTCTCGTATCTGTCACATGACTTAGTGGGCAGTAATTGTGCACTTATTTTTGTCGCTTCTAGCGATATTTGTTCTTCACCAGAAAGCATTTCGATATTGTAAAACAATAATTATTCGAAACACTGACGTCTACTGTCATCACGCAATCGTTGCTTTGTGTCTCTGCATAGATGCATCTATGTCTCACTGCACGGAAAAGGGCCACTTTCGGTGCGGCCGCACGGAAAAGGGTCACTTTCGGTGCCCTGAATCGACATGTTTTGAAAGGGTTTTCAGAGCGGTGTAATGAAAAAATATTTTAGATTTCATCAGCATCATGAAATACTTATAAGTGCTGAATTTCATGAAAATACGTTCAGTAGTTTCCCGTATAAATATGGGTGAGGTTCCTCGTGAAAGACCCTGTATAGATTGTACCTATACAGGGTCACAGGGTGTATTTCAAGGTGAGGCTTTTCTTTTTACAGGTGATAGAACTCATCAAAATAGGTCTTTTAACTGAAAATTTTTTATATGAAATGTCCAATTTGAAAAAGTTACCTATGAAAAATTTTGGGCATCTATACCTTAATACCATGCACTCTGGCCTGTATCATATCTCTATATCTCTGCACCAGGTTTATGAACATCCGCGAAGGTGATTTCTTAGCGGAAATCTTGTTCTGTACAACTTATACGCTGAACTGGCATTTTGTTTTGATTCACCATAAATTGAAAGCATATCTATTCGAGTGAGCAGGTTCGAACTAAGGAATTTTCAGATTCACCTAAAAACTAGAAAATAAAAGAGAAGCCTCACCTTGAAATACAACCTGTATAGAAGTAAAGAGACATAGCATAAATCAATTTATTTGAAACATCCGCAAATGATGGTATGATAGTGCGGATTCAACTTCATTATTTGCTTCACAAAAGAAGCCATGCATTGGAATTATAATACTTATGAGGTATGTGGTCTCCAAATGAAAATTGATGAAAATACTTACAGATCAACTGCTAATGTAATTCGATCAGAAAGTAAATGGTCATTCTGTGTTTCATTAACAATGCAAAACCAGGAAAGTATTCTACGAATTTACGTTTTTTTGACAAATCACATCGGATAAAATTAGGAATAACTCGAAAACGGCGAATTTCATTCAAACAATGAAAAATTGTAATACTTAACGACGATGTAACTTTGATACTAAAAGAAATATTGAATTCAGGAATAGACATCATGGACAGAGATATAGACAGAATAGTGTTTTTCTTTTCATGGATATTCGACACCCCACATCTTCCAAACCCAGCCGAATGATGAAAAATGATATGAAAAATAAATGTTTCGTGTGATGAGGGAAATATAGTGATAAAAAATTGAACAAGTCAAAGACTATTGGTTATGTCACCTGGTGTGTCCATTAACGCAATAATATCCACATATCTTTTAAAATGTTCACTATGAATAGTGAGAAGCCACCTTCTTGCAATGTATTACAAAATTTTGACTTCGGTCGAAAACTATTCAACTGGTCCAAAAGATTCATTCGATATTATTGTTTAATTATGTATGGGAAGTTAATTATAATTTCAATATTTCCGATTCCTGTGTATGAGAATTGAGAATGGTGATGTAGTGTGCTGGTTCATTTGAGAGCCCTGCATTGTTTCATGAATAATTGGTTTTGGTTGACTGAAATTCTGATATTTCACCTGTTAATAGTTCAGAATACTTGCGGAGTAAACAAGAGCATAATAATTAATGGGTGGCCAATTGAAATAGAACAGAATCATATTTTAATGTTATTGCTTGATAATAATTATAAATAGCGAATTTATGATGAAGTATAACGAAATGATACCTATACTCCATTCACTTTTATTTAATCACATAGGAGGTCATGGTTTCGTTTTCAGGAGTTGGTGCCCCTGATGAAAAGCACAGAACATATGATGAAAAGTCAGTGCGCGCACAGAAAATATCGTTAATGACAAAACGACGTTGCCAGTTTCTTTGTTTACATCAAAGTAAAAGTATCAAAGATATTCCACATTTTGTTAGGTTTACAAATTGTTCGCAGATTTTTGGTATTTAATCGATATTTGCAGGTGAGTTTTTCGTCGAATATCCAAGATTAACGTATGTGTATTGTTTTTAGCACCAGTTTGGAGCGTGAGGACGATTTTCAAGGCCGGGACGAATGTTTACATTTCGAGGTTGAAGGGGTACACGAAAATTTCGTTGAAAAAGCTGTTATTTGGACAGATATCGCAGTAGATGGATCAGATGGAGCCTCGAGAGGTCGATTAAGATGATATTTCTCAGGTTTTCCAAGAAATTTGGCGATATCTGAGCAGATTCGCAAAAGTTAGGTACCTCACTAATGAGGTGGAACTTAGACCTAATTCTCCTATAAGAAACGCCTTTCAAAGGTCGAGATGGTGAAAAATGTATTCTTTAGATGTTATTTGAACAAACGCAGCCGAGTTTTATATTCCAACATTGATTTTAAGAAAGTTATCAACAAAATAAAATTGACATTATTCTTGATTCTTGTAATTTCTCATCAATTCATCTTATATCTTTGGGTTGATTTTTTTAATGAATTCTTGATTAGAATCAACAATTGATGTCGTCATGTCTTGAGCTTTCAGTTCAAGAGGATAATAAACATTAAATCTTCACAAGCATACATATGGAAATTATGTGAAAGCAATGCAATTTTCTTCCATGGCGAAAAATAATATATTTCAATAGTGATCTCTTGTACTTTTCATGCGAATAACTAGAAAAGGAATCCTTTCTATCAATTCATATAAACGTTAATTATTTTCGTCCATCACATCTTTTCCAATTCATTCATTTTCCGAATAAATTCACATTCTGAGAAATACGCTAAGAATGTAGAAAGGACAACATAGTGTTGACTTGGAACATAAAAATATTTTGAAAAACGTCATAACTTCGATACAGAGTGGAATGTGTCAAATATCCAAGGCCAGAGTTGTGATTTCATAATTGTGAATGGAGTATACACTTTCCGTGTTTTTCGACTGCTACAAATTTGTTCGAAACCAAAAGTAAAACATTCCAAGATGTTGTCATTACAATCCAAATTGAAGAATTTCAAACTGCAATATTTCATTGTCCTTCACAATCTCGAGGTAATTGCATGATGACGCCTCTTGGAAATGTAATTTCTCGCACTCGAAATGACTGTTTGGGTTCATCTAATCCTGAGTGGAGAACTTAGTAGATAATACATCATTCTCGGAAGTCTCCCGTAACTTCCAGAAGTCCATTACTCTTATCAGCCTCCTCATCCTCTAATGCGTCTTAATATGACTTGAGTGCTACTTGTGTAACGTCAGTTCTTGCTAAATGGCGTTAGCAAGACACCCAATTACGTAGTGCGTTCACCTGCATACCAATTTATCCAGAGAAATTTGGAGGTGTCAAATACTCGAAGAGCTGAAGAAAAGAAAGGCAACGATAATTCATACCGCACTTTCATTCGCCATTGGGTTCGGCTCAATGACGACGAATCCGTGGTGAAATTCAGTTCTGTCTCTACGACTGATAATTCCTCCCAGGCAACACAAAGATATCCCAGAGATATCCCAGCGACTTCTTTTTAGGAAATTAAGACTCCTTTTGTTATTTCTTTGAGAGGTCGCCGAGAGCTCTATATCTCCTCCAAATGTCCGCCACAAAAAAGGCCCAGAGAGCTCTTGGCGATGCCCTACGTGGATATTTCCGAACAATTCACACTGTGAGCTCGCATACACCTCCTGCGGCGAGGACCTTGAGAACTTCTCTTTAACCTCCTTCAGTGAGATCTTTGAGAGCTCATATTGCGAGATGTATAAAATGTTCCTACACAGGTTGCATTATACCTACAGGTTCTGGTATAAACAGGTCGCACTGCGAAATATATCAGGTATTTTTGTACAGGGCGTAAATAGAACATCAAAACTAAGTCAGGTGTTGGCTATAGAAAGAGGAGACGCCCTTTCAATAATAAATGGTGAAGCCAATTTTCAAAATCAACAGAACTACACTGAGTAACTGAACTACTACGGAACCAAGATCTATAGCATAAATTTTGCAACGTTCTTTAAATTTTTCAATAAATAAACTCTTAATCAAAATGTGAATGTACCGGAATGGTTGCTAAACTGCTCGGCCGTTTTTGCCTCAGATAATGAATGAGCACGTTATGTCAGCATCGTTTTCTAAATCTGTGACCAATTCTTTCATTCATTTCGTATCGCTATTTCCATTTTGTGTCACTAATGACCTTTTGAACAGTGTTGTCGTTACGATATCGCGTTTGAAAAGTGAGATTTGGATTTATTTCTGAATATTTTCAGCGGAATACGTGGAAAAAATGGTTCGTATGTGTCTTGTTTGTGGCAAATTGGACTATTTATCATTCTAAGTAACAGCGGCGTAGATTCTTCGACTTTTAGAATTTTACTTTTCAGAACCCTCCTGATATTGGAAGGAGGGTTATTTGGTTATCAATTCTGAATTCAGCTGACTTTTAACCCAACTCAGAATCTGTTTCAATGATTGGAACATTGTATACATTCGTCAAAAAGAGTTAATTCACTTGTAAATCTATTTTCATTCTTCAATACCGAGAACACTTCGTCCCTAGACCCTTCAAAGTTTGATTCTGCAATGTTGCCACGGTAGTATGAAATGATATTGCTATACTTCATGCTATCTTCGTCCCACTCATGGAAAACTGACTTAATTTTGACTTCGCCAAATTTTATGAATGAGATGCTGTGTTCTCGCTTTATATGGTCTAAGGATAATTCAAAGTTCAGGGAATTTTTTATGTTCAAGCAAAAATCTAAATTTAGGTCGAAACATAACGATAGACTAATGGCAGCCAAAAATAATATACAGAATCATAGATCATACGATAGACGTTCTCGGCTCAAAAGAAGCGATTAAAGACACTCTGCTAATAACTATTTAATTGGTGATAACATCACGAAGATTAACTGTAGAGTATAAATTTCATTCCGAGAAGGACAATGAATCTTTTTGTGCGATTACAGTTCAGAAGATTAATTGGACAACAAATCCCTACTATACTCTAACAAGTCATTCTGATTCATAAGGGGTTTTCCAATGGGTATGATTCGAAATGTGCAATGTTTTTTGGCATTATTTATGCCGTTTGTGTTCAGTTGGTTATACTATTCAATCTTGCAAATATATAGGCTTCAAACATGTTTAGAAATTGTTATACTGCTTTATCAAAATCACTGCTCATTTGTGAGAAATTTGAACGTGAGTTTTCTTAAGATCATACAAGAGTGCCAGTAGAATAACGAAATGCCGCACACAAGAGAATATGGATTAGGTAGCAGCAAGAGTCAGAAAAAAATTTGAAATTATCGGTTTCAACAATTGAATATTTCTCAACCAACAACATGGAGAATTTTCGGTTCACATCTTCACAAAATCATACTGGTTCAAGAACTGAAGGCATTAGACCATCATAATTAAACGTCGTTTATTTTCTGATTGGTCCATGTCTGAATTAATGCACTAGATGCCGAAGCAGAACAATGATATTGTCGAGAATAATCTTGAAGATATGTGGTCTAAACAAGACGGTGCCGCTTGCCACAAAGCAATTTTCGAATTCACTAGTAAATTGATGCGATAGAAACAATATTCCCTCGCCTACTACGTTTTTTTGAGTATAACTAATAGCAACTTTTTTAAATGGAACACCCTATATTATTTGATCGCATTATTGGTGGGGATCGCCGCCGATATTTCTCAAGTTTAGAATATTTGATGATTCATTGAACGTAAAAAAAATGAATCGATAGCTTGGATACAATAAAAGTTATGGAGCATCAAGCAGGTATGCCTTGGTCACAGTGTATGTTCCTCCTTGTAAGTATTCGAATGAAGCCTTAATTACAATCAAATCTCCCCTCATTTATGTTTGATTACATGCAATTAACCAGAGTTGTTACTTTTCACTTCTTCCGTGAAATGATGTAACTACTGTTCACATGATCACGCGAATCAACATTCCAGAGGAAACTTGATTAATATTGAATAATAATTGTTTGTTATTTGCATTAATAATCTCACATGCTGTTTCTGTTTGAAGTAACTATTTCATTATATCGAATTTAACATGACTAATTGAGTGGAAAATTAATTTTTCATTGTAACACTCATTAAAATGCTAATTTTGAAATTGAAGAATCTTTTTAACTACTCATTTTCTCTTGAACCCTTCGGCCGATTTCAGCAAATTCAATTTTCAATTGTCGAACCGCAATACAAAAATTGGTGGCAAAATTTGAGCTGTTGGGACAAGCTAGTGATGTGAAGAATAAAACCTGTGCACGTCGTTCAAACGAAGCCGAAAATATTAAATAAAATCCAGGTATCACACCGTATTCTGCATAAATATTTGGGTCTCAAGGCTTATAGAATTCAGTTAACACAAAAACTTCAAGCCGGTCGATCATCAACAACGTCGTGACTCTGCTGATTGGGTACTTGAAATGCATGAAAATGATCCAGAATTCTATCGAGAAATCATCTTGAGTGACGGAGCCCATTTCTACCTCAGTGGCTTCGTCAACTAGCAAAATTGTCGCATCTGGGCTCGGAAAACCCAAGGGTTATTGTTGAAAAGCCTCTCTATCCTCAACGTGTGACTGTTTGGTGCGGTTCAGGGTCCGGAATGGGTCATCGGACCTTACTTTTTCGAGAATGAGGCGGGAGCAACAGGCCACTGAGATCTTGGGATTTAACACCTTGAGACATCTTCCTTCGGAGCCACGTGAAAAAGAAGGTCTACGCCATAGGCCCAGCGTTTATTCGAGACCTCAAAGATGGAATTGATGAGGCTATCGAGGACATAGGGAAGTCACTTTGCGATTTGGGTATTGAAAATTTCATGATCCGATACAAAATTACAACTACAAAGTTCCTTATCCAGGAATTTCAGATTAATTATTTTCTTTTCTTCCTGGAGAGAGATCAATGAATCTAGCGATTCAGTTCCATATTGTGTGGCTATAGCCAATAGTGGATCAAAGTAGGCCGAAGAAGAAGAAAAACGAAACGTTGATGAAGCATGCATTTTGCTAAGATGAATTATATATATATATATATATATTCTTATGAAATGGAGCTCCATTTCATAAGAATGATTTGATTCCAAATATGGCATGTGTCTCGAAAAGGCAACAAGGAACAGATCATTCAAACAAACATATTGATCCATTCCCCGCTCCTAATCTCAGTATTAGCAGAGGAATGTCAAACGGGGCACCATACAGTTCTGCGTATGATGCAAGAGCACAGATAAAAACCTCAGCAAAAACTCTGTCTCCCCGTATAAGTGTAGGGATATGGGATTTGTGTACAAATATTCATATTGGAGGGCATCTTCTTCGAATGTAAATCCTTCTTCATTTCTTCAAAGGGGTTGACAAAGCATTTTTAAATAATCTGAAACAAAAACCAAAGGGAGAAAAAAGGAAAAGCAAAATCCACTAATATATTCAAATTGTTTTGAAGGTCCCAACCCATCTCAAAAATGAATTGTGGCCCCATATTGAATGACCTTTCTACCATTTAGGATATGGCTGAAATGAGGAGTCGAAATGTAGGTATACTGTGATCGAAAGGTCGTAGATTTCCGTTGATAGAGAAAGAAATGCAATTTAGAATAAATAACATGCCATTAGTCCAGAAAATTCTCCGCAAAACGATATTGACATCGTTTTGCTTTCATTTTCTACGACTCGGAAATAGATAATAGTTCTAAAATAACTTATTTATGCAAAAAACTCGTAGACCGATCGATGTAGACCTTGAAACATGTTAATAAGACCGCAATGGTTCATTATGATAATTCAACCATAATTATATGCATATATTCTGAACATATTGGACGAATAACAAATTATATCCACGATGAACTTGAGAACAATTCGAGTTATCAACAGAAATGCATGCTCACTGGTAAGGGTTATGTTAACGCAACAGACAGAGCGGAAACGAATGATCAAGGAGTTATCTGAGCGACTTTTCACATGCAAATTCTGCATCTTATTCAAATAAGGGACAATGACTTGCTGAAGTCTGAAGATTATGATCGGTCATTCTGAAAAATCACCTATATGCTCATCATTCATCGATTTCCTGCGAAACTATTGGAACTAGAATGAAATTTTCGGTACCTACATACATTCATAGAATTAATGAAGTAGGTATTGTTGATTTTCCAATTCAATAAGTAAACAACAAACATTGTCGGTTCGCTACATGATTTCAATAATTGTGTTCATTTTGAGACTGGTTGTTATGTTGTTTTATTTCTCCGATAAATTCCAATGTCACATGTCATATCTTCAGATTCGGCTTGTGGAGATCAACTACTCATCAGCAGTTTAGACAGTTGGGATGATGTCAAAAGAGACCCAAGCAATCTGAAAGTGGTTCAGCATAGGAAACTGTTAACTTGAACTTCAAAACATAAACTTAAATCCGAAATCTATCAGAGGAAGGTATAGGAAATGTTAATGGCGACTGATACATACAAGGTACTATCTTTTATCGAAATTAAAAAAAAAAAATGGTAACTCATTTGAAGCACACATTTCATTGCGCCCATATACAGGGTCTTTCACGAGGAACCTCACCCATATTTATACGGGAAACTACTGAACGTATTTTCATGAAATTCAGCACTTATAAGTATTTCACGATGCTGATGAAATCTTAAATATTTTCAAGGCATGAGCATCTTCGGTTTTTCCGGAAATGACGTCAACTTCCGTTTTTCAAATTAGAACACCACTTTTTTATTGTAGAAATAGATTCCTTAGAAAATTTCAAGTTATTTTGATGTAACATTTTTCAGTTTTGGTTGGAAAATTCTCTCTGAGCGGGAAAATTCGAAAAAAAAATCGAAAATAGAGCTCCGCTGAAACAAGAATAACTTCGAGGTTTTTGGATGGAAAATTTTCATTTTTGGGATTTTTCAAGATGTAAGATTGATGTATCCACTTTAAAAATTGAAATCGCGATTCATGATACAGGGGGTGAAAAAATCGCTTTCAAAGTTAGGGATGACAAAATCGTGAAATAAATTTTTTCAAATTAGAACCCCATTTTTTTATATCAGATATTGAATCTACGTTAAAAAATAATGTGAGTGTATGCATCACACCCTTGCCCTAAAGTGGATATTTTCTGAGTTATTCACAAAAAACTGTTTTTCGTCTTGAATTTTCAGCTATTTCTTTTCCCTTCACGCCAAAAAGATGAAATTTTCAGGAACTGTTACTTAAACCATGTTTTAGATTTTACTATCCTAATATGCAAGAGAAAAAAGTTACAGGTTGTTCCTAAATAGATGGCGAATTTGGATTCTAATTTGTATCGGAAACCTCTTTATTTCAACTAATCGGCCATCGGTTTTCTCTCCAGTGATAAATAAATAATTCCTTATGAACCATATGCAAAAACTTACCATGTTTTACATTCTTTTTTTCAATGATACATATCATTAATTACATCTGCCAAATTCCTCTTTATTCAGTAGCATTTTGTGTTTACTATTAATTTGGTGATAATTCGTATTAAGATATAAAATCGATCACTATGCCTAATTTCACCAATGAAGATTATTTAAATCTCATTCTACTTCATGGAGAATGTAATAAAGTTGTAGATAGAACGATTCGACATTGAGAGGTTTCATGACCGACCCAGAACAACGAGAGATACCATTAACAGAACCATAACAAACTTGAGAAATGTCGGATCTTTCGTTAAGAAAACTATACACAGAGAAAAAAGTGTAGTAGAAGATGAGAACAACGAAATTACAGTTCTTGCATATTTTCGTGTGAATCCTCAAAATTCTCTCAAAGATGCCGAGATTGATCTGGGATTATCTCAATCGAGTGTTTGGAGAATATTAAAAAAACATGAAATGCACCCATATAAATTCAATAGGCTACAGCATTTGAAGGAAACTGATTTCGTCAGGAGAACAGAGTTTTGCGAAGCTATGATGATTCGATTTCAAGAGAATGAAAACTTTTTGGACTGTATAATTTGGACAGATGAATCTAAATTCACAAAGAATGGTTCTTTCAATAGGCATAACAGTCATTATTAGGATGAAGAGAACAACCACCACTTCAGACAATGGAACTTTCAAGAGACCTGGAGTTTCAATGTTTTTTGCGCCATCAAAAATAATGCAATTCTCGATGTTCACATTTATGATGGGACTTTAACTGGTAAGATAGAACACTACACATGTTTGCATTATTTAAAGAATGTTCTCCCTTAGGAGACAGATATTCTGACATATTGACTCAAATAATTGAGCCGCCAGTAGAGAACCACAATGACTTATGGCATCAACAAGATGGCGCGCCTCCACACAATTCACCCAATGTGTCAAATATCCTCTACAGGCTATTTGAAGATCGATGGTTGGCGAAAAATGGTCCACATCTTTGGCCACCACGTTCTCCCGATTTAACTCCTTTAGACTATTATGTTTGGGGTAGGATAAAAAATATTGTCTACTCAACTCCCCTGACTGATAAAGAGGACTGCATAGAACGAGTCAGAAATGCGTTCAGGTTTGTTTAGATTTTTAGATTCATAGTTTTGAAACTGAATTTGGTTTTTAAACACTTTTGCAGATCTCTTCCTTCCGATGAAATAAGAAGAGCAACGCACGAAGCATTCCTGAGACGTATAAATAAATGTCTAGAAATTAACGGTCAAAACTTTGAGCATCTTCTCTAGTTATAACTGCGAGAGTTTGCCATGGTTCTCCTAATAGTAACTTGAAGTCGGTTTCAAGAAGGGGTGAAAAATCTACAGCATGGTTCAAATAACAGTTCCTGAAAATTTCATCTTTTTGGCGTGAAGGGAAAAGAAATAGCTGAAAATTCAAGACGAAAAAACAGTTTTTTGTGAATAACTCAGAAAATATCCATTTTAGGACAAGGGTGTGATGCATACACTCACATTATTTTTAACGTAGATACAATATCTGCCATAAAAAAATGGGGTTCTAATTTGAAAAAATTGATTTTTCACGATTTTGTCATCCCTAACTTTGAAAGCGATTTTTTCACTTCCTGTATCATGAATCGCGATTTCGATTTTTAAATGGGATACATCAATCTTACATCTTGAAAAATCCCAAAAATGAAAATTTTCCATCCAAAAACCTCGAAGTTATTCTTGTTTCAGCGGAGCTCTATTTTCGATTTTTTTTTCGAATTTTCCCGCTCAGAGAGAATTTTTCAACCAAAACTGAAAAATGTTACATCAAAATAACTTGAAATTTTCTAAGGAATCTATTTCTGCAATAAAAAATGGTGTTCTGATTTGAAAAACGGAAGTTGACGTCATTTCCGGAAAAAACGGAGGTGCTCATGCCTTGAAAATATTTTAGATTTCATCAGCATCGTGAAATACTTATAAGTGCTGAATTTCATGAAAATACGTTCAGTAGTTTCCCGTATAAATATGGGTGAGGTTCCTCGTGAAAGACCCTGTATGGAAACATGTGAGATCTTATTGAGCGATTTGAATTAAACGAACGTCACAGACGTCGCTGATGGAATAGCAAGATTTAGGTTGAAATTTACTCACCACAGTGGCATGGCCAGAATTGCAATCCACGAATGTTTCAATGCGTCCTTTTTGAAACTGAATATGTTGCAAATCTAGACAATAATGAATATTGAAGAATTAAATAATTTAATATGTGAGTGAGAAAATTACTCAAAGGTTTGAAATAAACAAATTATTGAAGAAAAAACGAGACCTGATATTACTTATATACTTTTCGGCTTCGTTTGTAAAAACACTATTCTACATTTATTTCAAACTAAAGTTAAGTCAAATGTCCTTTTCATGGTGCAAACTCCCCAATTATCACTAATTCAATATTTTTTCTGACATCGAAGTTATAGCCTAGGCGACTCATTGATTCAATGCATCTTTTTCATGTAAAACACATTAGCGCATCAAAATTTGCTGTGCAAATGCCAATTTGTCTAGTGGTATGAAAGTTGAGGGGTCGAACCTTTGTGCAAATTTCATATCCCCACCACTGGCACGTTTAATGAAACCGAGTAAAGTGCAAGAAAGTAGCTATTATTAGTGACAATGTGTGTACAGAAACTCAATTCTGTAATTCGAACGGTTCCTAAGATATTATTAAAAAACTGAAAAAATATAAATTTTTGACACCCTATATCCGGAGGAAAAAGTTAAAGAGAAAAAAAATGGTATTTTTCCATGAGAAATCTATAGCTGGATATTGATACACTTGTTCAGTAACACCCTGTAAATTTAGTATGTTTCAATCAAGAAATAACAAATTTGAAATGTGTACCTACATCCATACCGAAACCATGTCTTGCACGTACGTGCCCAAAAATAGCCATATCTACAGTTGAAAATTATGTAAAACATCGTGAATATATGTACTTCAATATAAATATGACGTGAATGCTGCAGGCAGGGGTGAACTGATGATTAGTGGTAGTAGTAAGTTCTGAAAATTTCAAGAATAGAATAGTGAGAAGTGTATCGAAACCATCACATTCTTTCATCTCATTTTAATGATTCTGCAATAGAGTTCTTCTATTTTTCTTTAATAATTCATTACAAGTTTTTATTTAGTTTCACCTGTCCCGGTGTCAACTCTTGCAAGTTAAATATGACACACTTCTAATCGTCCGATTGATTTGAAATTTGGCAGGGGTACATAATTCTGGTGGCAATGCATCATGAAATATTTGTTGTAGAAAAATCAGAATGGCTGCTCCAAAATGGCGTATGAGTTTTGTAATTATGATCCGATTCTACTCGAAATCAGTATTTGGGGTTTTTGGATTCGACAATGATAATTCATCTGTCAAAATTGAAAAATTCAAGATGGCAGCTACGATATGGCGGAGTTTTGTAATTATTATCCTATTCTATTCAAAATTGGTATCTAGGGGATTTCTTGATCGTAAATTACGATTCTTCAAAATCAAGGAATTCAAGATGGCGGCTTCAAAATGGCGAATGAGTGTTGTTATTATAAAAGCTTGTCTTCAAAACGGTTTTTTAAGAATAAGGCTTGTTTTTACACTATCTTTCATGAGGCTATTTGCGTCTTCATTGATGTGAGATGAAAACCTCCATAGCTCTTGGCATATTGGTAATGTATGTTTCAATTCGGAGATATCCCTATTTCCACCCATAAGTGTCCCACCGTTTCTTGCCGATTCCAGTCGCACTTCGTCGATTCAAAAGAATGATTGAATCTCTCATTGTCAATTTGATGATATTCCAGCTTCTTCGTACGGATATTGATTCTCCATTCATCATACCAAATCCATCCATTAAGCTGAGATACAACAGAAACCGATTCATCGTAAAAATATAAGCCCACCATAACTTGACAGAACCGATTAGGATTGCAAATACATCTAGATTATTTTACCCGACAGAAACAAATGAGACGAACAGACTGACGAATCTCGCGACTTGAACAAAGAAAGCCACCCTCCCCGTTTTCGTTAATATCCCCCGGCAAATCTTCCGAATAAGTAACTCGAATATCCCCGTTCTGCTGACTTTGCCCATTCGAATACTGCCAAATTTATTGTGCCTTACACAAGATTCATTTTGCGAGTGGGAAATTATGGCACCGGCTGAAAGTTTAATGAACCGGAAATAAATTCATTCTGGCTCTCAAACGTTCAATTTTATTAGTTCTCAGCACTGAATTATCGTTTCAGCAAGCTTCAATAACACATCAGGCGATTTTCCGGTAATTTGTAGAGACGGGATGATGTACGGGTATTACAGGATGGAGAATTATGTGGAGGAAACAACAAACACGTTGATTAAAGTTGTAGCATCGAGAATATAGGATCAGTGTCTCCTCTGATCTACATGTTGTGAAATTTCTGGGACGGAATCTCTTGTTGATCTTTGAACTTCAGTGGCTTAGATGGAAAGATCTTTTTATAAAACAACGTCCTCGATTTGAACGATACTGAAATTTTCGCACATTTTTTGACGGAATTGAAATTCCAAAAGAGCGTGCCTTTAATCTGGTTTCGTTTTCGAGGAAATTGGTCTCAAACATGTGAAGATTCAAATATTCATAAAGAGAGGACCACCTTAATGAAAATTAACGGGTCCACTACTCTATCTGTTATATGTCCATAGTTTGAAATATCTACAATTGAATGCCAAATATGTCACATTTGCTGATGACACAGTTTTAATGTTTAGCGGGTAGAGATTGGAGGATCTTGGGAAGCGAGTGTGTGAGGGTCTTAAAATCTATGCCCAGTGGCTGCTTCAGAATAGATTGAGCATCAATGTTGACAAAACGGTATACCTACTAATAAAAAATAAAAATAAGAAAATAAATAACAACATCAATATACAAATTGACAATACCACAATAAAACAGGTAAAAGAATATAAATACCTTAATAGGTGCCTTGTATAGGTGCTCTAACAATCTAAGCACTAAAACTAAAAAGAGTGTCTATCATGGACTCATTGAATCCAGATTAAGGTACATGATCCCATGTTGGGGTAATGGAGCTGCTACTCATATAAGGCCATTGCAGGTTGTACAGAACAAAGCAATCAAAACAATATTTGGATATAATAGGCTCACAAGTACAGACTTCATTTATAAAGAAACTGGGATAATGTCCATCAGTAAAATCCACCATGTAGAAGAGGTCAAACTGATCCATGGTATAATATATGAATATTTCAAGACAACGCAAATAGTTCAATATAATAGAGGAACACATGAACATGGAACGAGATCGCAGAACCTAATTCGAAGACCATCGAAAAGAACCAGCAAAACCCAATGCTCACCAGTATTTGTTGGAAGTCTAAAGTTCAATCAGCTTCCAGAAGAAATAAAGTATGTGATACAAAAGACTAAATTTACAAAACTCCTTATGGACTATGTAAATAATATGTGATAACTAGAGAGTATTTAATTTTTGAAAATAAGCTCTGTGATATATGTTTTTGTTTTTATTGTATGTTTTTTATATGTTTATTATTTTTTTTGGAGTTTGTGGTTAACTGACCAATTTAATTTAATGTACCTGTAGGCCTTGTCATCAGTTCGCAGGAACTGTTTTAAGGTCAGCTGTAAATTGCTTAATAAAAATAAAATCATGGAAAATGAAACAGAAAGCAAATTGAAGTAGATTTTCTATATCACCTCCATTTTCAGAAGAAGAACAAGCAGTCACATATTCGCGAGAAATTTTTATTTTTACTTTATTTTTACTTTTTTTACTTTTCTTTTGATGAAGATTTGTTCACCGTAAAAACAACTTATTCGTCAATACTTATAATATACATGGTATCCCACAATTAGACGTATAAACGAAGAGGGAAGCAACCTTGCAGCATTCTGAGAAAAAAGTTTTCAAGATACAGGATGTGCAGGGTGGCCAGATTTCGATCGTTTAGTACTACAACTCCTTAATTATGAAAGATAGAGAAAAAGTAAGGGACATGTCATGTTCTCTTTTTTCGAGAAACATAAATTGCTGAAAACCCCAAGTTGCTACGGCGTCTAGTTTCCAAGCTACAGGGTGATTTTGGTGTTTGGTCCATTTTTATAATTGACTATAACTTCGGTATTATAGGATCTACGCTCTCGAAATGTCATCTTTAGGGCAGTTTTCACTGCTTTTTAGTAGAGCTATTGGATTTTTTGTATCTGCTCAAATTTCGGAGCTATAACAAAAAAAAATTAAATGGAAACCATAATGGGAAATGATATTTCCCAATCGATATTTCTTCAACGATTTCAAAAATATATATCATGATATAGGGGAGTGCGGGGTAATCGGAGCGGACGGGAAATGGGAGCTATGGTGATTTAACCGAATGTAGGCAAATTCACGTGATTGTAAACACAAGGACGCATTCGCCAACCTTCGAGAAACTTCACCTCGGCTGTATGAGCCCTTAGTGACTAGTGTCCACCGTTCAGTCTGGAGGGACAATTGTTTGTTATTCGCCCAGCGCTTATAAAAAACTGTGGATTTTTACCGCCAGAGAAGCATGGAATTTGATTCTTATTTCATTATGTTTATATCCATTTAATCCGAAAATTCTTTCAGTTACTAAAGCTATTTGTTCAATTGCGATTGAAATTAGGGTTACATTATTTATTTTATTACTTTTCAAAATGGTAGTCAACGGAAAATGGGATCCTAGGATATGTTGACTCATGAAAAAGCAGGTAGATGTGGTACTGATGCAAAAATTGCGGAAAATGGGCCCATGATGGTGTTCTGGAAGTGATGGTCCAGTTTCTTATATTTGTTCCATCTGTTTGGATCCGTGAGATCTGGGTCATATGTTCTTTTTCAATAATTTTGTGTTTATTTCTCTTGTTTTTCTCGAAAAGTAGATTTTTTTATTCTTGTTACAATGAATAGTTCGTAATGACTAATTAAGATTACATTTGAAGTGTGTTTCGTTCAACTTTTGCCCAATAATCAACATGATGACTCCCATTTCCCATGTGAGCGTGAAATGGGCCCCCATTACCCCAACATGTCGGGTTATGAGAGCGATTGAATTTTTTTTGCAAAATCGTTATTCAACCCTGATACATGACTGTAATTAATACTAACTATGATCAAAATATACCAGTATTACTATTCTAAGAGTTCCCAATTAAAAATTATGGGAATGTCATGATAAATATGGTTTTTATGAAAGTTTTCCCTTAGTAGGCTCACATTACCCTGAACTCCCCTACTTCCGAGTTCACTATATATCGAAAATATCGAAAAAACACTTTTCGTTCAACAAAATCCAAGCAGGCTTTGATTAACTTGCTTCAAAACTGAGGCGGTCATAGAATCTCAAGTCTTATTAATTTTTATTTCAAATTCAATTCATTTTGATCATTCATCGTCTGGAGCTTCTAAAGTTATCATAAGGTCATAGAATTCGATATCTCACAATTATTGTAAGCTGCCAAATTGATTCAGGAAATATAAGCTTCAGTATTACCCAGACCAATAGTGGGGCTTCGCGAAATTTGTTGATTTTAGTATGATTTTTTTGCTGAATTGAAAAATGAAAAGCATATATTTAATATCGATTTGATTATGACAATAACACAAAGTTTTATGTAACCCGTTGAAAACAGGAATGAATGCTTCCATGAGGGGCAAGAAAAATGTAAGTGTATCTGAAAAAAAATAATTTTCACAAAAAATGTTCAAATCGTTGTCCATTCTTGAAAAACATAAATTGCATCGTTTAATGTGATGTGATACAAATAAGAAAATTAGAATCGCGATATGAAACAACAATTATGAAACTGAATTGACAAGTAAAAATTAATAAGACATGAAATTCTATGACCGTCCCAGTATTGAAGGAAGTGAATTTGAGCCTGCTAGGATTTCGTTGAACGAAAACTGTTTTTTCGAAATTTTCGATGTATAGTGAACTCGGATGTATATCATGATATATATTTTTGAACTCGTTGAAGAAATATCAATTCAGAAGTATCATTTCTCACTATTATGGTCTCCATTTGAAAAATAAAATTTTTGTATAGCTCCGAAATTTGAGCAGATACAAAAAATCCACTAGCACCGATGGAAAGCAGTGAAGTGCCCTAAAGATGAGTTTTTATAATACGGAAGTTATAGTCAATTATAAAAATGGACCAAATACAAAAATTACCCTGTAGCTCTGAAACTATACGCCGTAGTAACTTGAGGTTTTCAGCAGTTTATGTTTCTCGAACAAAGAGAACATGGCGTGTATGTATATTACTTTTTTTCTATCCTTTATAGTTTAAGAGATGTAGTACGAAGCCATCGAAATCTGCCCTATATATACTACTATAGGGAGCATTTGCACCAAAATTATGAAAACAGGTGGTTTAGGCATAACCCGCCATAACTGCAAGAAAACAAGTTTAGTACAAAAACAAAACTTCTTTTTACAATTTCTCGAACTGACAGTGGCTCACCAAAAAAAATCTGGAGTAAAAAAGGGGGCAGTGTTCCCGAAAAATATCACCCTGTAGATTGGAAATCAAAATTGGCTCAGTTGGTGTGAAGTCTAAATTATGAAATACTTATATGCCAACTTTCAGTTGAATAACTTGTGAAATGCAGATACTATAAGAGAAACTTGAAGAAAACTCTGCAACAACCTGTAGCTCGAAAATGAAACGTTTGCGTTTCCATGTTCATGAAACTATTTTTCATTGAAACTATGCAAGGAATCTTCCCTCTCTGTTTGTACCTACATATAGGGAACCCTGTTCAATAAAGAAGGATCTAAAGGTATTATAAGAAGAATTCTATATGGGTCTGGTTACGCTTGCATATCCTCAATCTGAATCAGACATTCCACATCGAAAGTATTGAAACTTCATTTTTCTAAGAAATGGGAATAGTGATGAAAATAGAAAGGTGATTCGCGGCAAGCAGACAAATTTTTGAAATTCCGGAAAAACTTTCATAATAACAGACGATAAAATCATATTCTTATATATTGATGAAATTCATTACTTTACATTTTACTGTGTTTTTCCAACTGAGGATTACTTCCTATTAATATTTCTTTCCATACCATTTTTCAAACTGCGGCTATGTTGAAATGATAACACCCTGTATTCAATTCCAAAAAATACGTTGAGAGGCGCCACTTTTGGGTCTGCCGCCTAGCCACCTCAACCTAGCTACGCCCCTGCTTCGAGTCCTGCATCCAATATACGGATCAACTGCCTTCCAGGTTTTTGTAAACCTGGAAACTTTATATCACGGTTGTAAGTTGTAACGATATGTAAAACAATTCAGTAAAGATTCGTGGTACAAAATATTGTACAGAATACAGGTTATGGCTTTCCTCATTGTCCAACTCAAAATTACTTATGAAGCATGATTTGAGCCCCAGAAAGGTTCTGATGATTTTCCTTTAGTAATTCTTCTGAATGTAATTGGAAAAATATGTTACCGTTGCTGCTTTTATTCCACAATGATTCGTGCGTGTATGGTTACGGTTTATCATCTACAATATCATTTCTTTGGCCTTTTTTCGACGGACGGCAGTGTCGGCAGTGATACCTGATATTTCGATCGGATTGAATAATGGAGTGAATCAAAAGCGAATCGATTTCGTGATGTCGTTGATACAACCTTTTTCTTTTCTGTAGAAATAATATGTAATGATATATAGGTAACCACAACCAACGGGAATTTTCATTTTATATTATGCAACTCTTGACCACGATGCTGAATACTTATACGTGTATGCATTTAACAACACCATTTTCGTTTCCGAGCTCATATTCACCGCGCCGTGAATCCACTTCGAAGAAGATTACGTTACGGTGAATAGTAATCAGAATTTCAAGCTTGTCGATTTTTCGAATATCCGATGTGAGAACACGTTTCAGGGAGTTAACATTGAGAAATATCAAATATATTTTTCGCTGTATGCGCAACCTTGTCTATTTCCAAGCCGCGAACTGTACTAAATTAAGCCAGGGATTGCGAAAGATTCGGGAGTTCGTGAAACGAAAGAAGATATAGAAGAATTGTGACGTGTCGACTTGAGTAAGCCTGGTCACTTGGCAAATCAGGCTCGCGGCTAAGCTCAGTGAAGATGGGAGTGAGTTAAAAAAAAAATGTAAGTTTATGAATGGGCGCCAGGTAGAGAATTTGCCTGTCCACAAAATTGCGTACTCCCCTACCAGAATAGCAATAAGACAACTGATACTCAATGTCAACCCCTTTATTTAAAATTAAACTAATTGAACAATATTAATGAAAAAGTAAAATTAGATTTGCAGTAGTTGATAGGTATATTCAGCGAAACAAAACTCCACAAAATTGCTGAATTCGATTAAATCTCACTAAATAAAGTTATAAATTGAAAAAGGAAATTCAAGTACCGTGGTTGTAATAACTGGCCAGTTAGTATCCCCCTCAGTTCACAAATGTTTACACTTACGCCTATAGTAATTATGAACAGTATCGAAAAATCGCAGTCCAGTATCAAATGAACTGGTACAAAGGTGAAAAAAATGTTAATTAGGCAATCTGCCACTATAATAAACTCAATTATGAGTGATAAAAGTTAAACATGAATGAAAGGAGCCAGCGGTGATTGAAAGGTCTCCTCCGCTATCAGTTATTCACTTTGTACAATAGTATATTATAAACTAAAGCCAGTGCAAAAGCACCGGTTACCTCAACCACTAAATCTCCTGAAGTAGAGACGTCGATAGTACTTATAACGTGGATGCTAAGCACTCATATGCCAGGCCCTTGGATGCCAGATACTTGTATATCCGATACTTGGATAGACGATACTAGGATGCCAGATACTTGTATATCCGATACTTGGATAGACGATACTAGGATGTCTAGATGGCCGATACTTGGATGTCTAGATGGCCGACACTTGGACCCTCTTATGATATTGGTCGAGGGTGAAAATGATCTCCTTTCCAAATTCTATACTTCAACAACTTTCCAACAACAAATATTCGCATACAACTCCTCTACAGAGATGGAAGAATATAATAATCCGTTATAACAAACGTATCCTTGGATTAAAACCAATATTCTCTATATTATCCAGGGAACTAACCAAATTGAAATTATAATCGCCTACAACGAGGATGATTCCAGATAAAACTTCCAGACCAATAATTTACATTCAATTCAGCTTTTCAATCTTCCACAATTTTCTTCGAAAATTCTCCAAAAAGAGGTTACCTCGCTTTTACAGAGCAGCCAATTGTCAAACAATTCCTTCCTACTTCTATGACCGCACACAATACCACAGCCGTCTCCACCACAAGCCATGAATCAACCGGCAACGCCGCAAATGGTGTAAACTATCCAGCGAAAATGCAGAATCCAATTCAGGGAGCAAAATAATCACGTTACAATTCCCCCCCTACTTTAAAAAAAAATTTTACCAGAAGGGTCAAATTTTTCTCTCTCCTTCTCCCTTTCCCTTCCAAGTACAAACCACACAATCTCCTATCCACTCAAAATCCGAAGAGGAAAAAAAAAAACATTTGGGGCGGCTAGCTGTTCGCACACCCGTCGAGCATTGCGAAAGGCAGTAGTGCTTGGCCAATCCTCGTTTACTCGACAACATCATAAAAATTAGAGAGAAGAAAGAAGCGAAGGCAAGAGAAGAAAGAAAAGAAAAGATAGCAATGCACCGTCGCTCGATTGACTCTCAACCACCTACCAAACCTCAAATAGAAAGTAAAAGGGCTACCGATTACTGAAGGCCACTTCCACTAAAGTGGAAGAGGAGCGAGGACCAGACCCTTAGGAACAAAATCATCGCTCAACCGGAGCCCGAAACATGCCCAATGACTCTACAATAAAACAAACCGTCTCAACAAAAAAAAAAAAAAACATAACGCTAATTTATAACGTTCCTGCATTAATACATTTTCTTTTGGGCAAAACTAAATAAAGTGAATCACCTTGCGTCCGAGACGAGGACAACAAGATGCAGGCATGGAAACTTATAGTTGAGAGTCCAAAGTTTCAAAAGGACCCCATCATCCGACCACGTCCAGGACGATGTCAATTTCGGTATAAACAAAACGTCAAAATCGGTATAACAAACGACTAAAACTCCAGTCAAATCACCAACGACTACGGTACCAAAAACGTCAAATCCGAGAAACTAAACAGTCGAATGTCACACTTAAAATAACTCCAAAGTCCAAACTAACCAAAATCGGAACAGAATTGGAAAATACAGCATGTTGCTGTCGTGGATCTGACGATAACAAAAGATGTTCGAGTATGTCAACCACTGGATAGGGGTAGTGACCACCCTAGTACATTTATGCTCTCGGCAAGGGTCAGCTATCCTCTAACCCACAAACACAACAAAGGTCTCACCCAAGTCGATCCGCCGAGTGTTCAGATTCATCCGGTGGATGAGCCTTCAGGTCCTTTACATGCCAAACACCCCGATATTTACCGTCCTCACCCTGTAATTCATATGTCCAAGGGGATACCCGCTTAGAAACCAAGAAAGGTCCAACATATTTAGGGGCCAGCTTAGCTGTAAAATATTTAGCTGCGTCCGAAAGTACCTGATTCCTTCTCCATACCAACTGATTAACTGTGTATTGGACGTCTCGACGTCGAAGATTGTAAGATCGACTATTGGCCTCGTATGCTCTCGCTAGCTTAATCTTGACATCAGCATGCATCTTCGCGAAGGCCTGTTCCCGATCTTTAGTCAAGGCAGATCTGTCGAAATGAATTTGATCAGGGCAGGTGTTTTCACCCTTTAACGAAACTTCCCTCCCAAAAACAATAAAATTTGGGGAGTGACCGGTTACTTCATGTTTTGAGGAACGAATAGCTAACCCAACCTGGTTCAAGTGTTTATCCCAACCTCTCTGATCTTCTGAGAGATATGACCTCAACATGGTTTTGATAACCCTATTAATTCTCTCGACCGGATTGGCCTGGGGATGATATAGGGCGGTATACTGAATATCAACATTATTAAATTTTAAGAATTTAACAAATTCCTTAGAGCGAAACTGAACACCATTATCCACAATGATAGAATTAGGACATCCAAAAACCGGAAAAACATGTGTATCCAAAACCTTTATAATAGCCGAGGCCGTGGCGGTGCGTAGAGGAAAAAGCAGAGGAAACTTGCTGAAACAATCAGCGGCAACAAAAATATATTGGTTCCCTGAGCGAGACCGGGGCAAAGGACCAACTAAATCAGCAGACATGAGCTCGAAGGGTCGAGAAATTGAGACCTGTTTGGATAGCATGAAACCAGGAGGTTTTCTTTGCTCAGGCTTGATGGCATGACAGGTGGTACATCGACGGATGAATGAGGCTACGTCGTATTTCATTTTGGGCCAATAATAACGCTCTGCCAACTTATTATAGGTCTTATACACACCGACGTGGAGAAGAGATTCATGGACGCTCCTTATCAGAGCTCTTCGTTGGGGGCGGGGGACAACTTCTCTCCAATAATCGGAAGGAGATGCCAATTCGGGAATATGCGGAGTTACATTCTTGAAAAGCTTTCCCTGATCAATCTGCCATGAAGGAAAGCGATGCGGGGCCTCAGTCACCCCATTCAACAGTTTCCCATACCAATGATCCGAAGAGTCATACTGCGAAGAGCGAATGGTATCAATGATGGGTACAGCCCTAGACAAAGCATCAGGCACTACATTCTCTCGTCCTTTACGATGAATAATCGTGAAATCGTACTGTTGGAGTCTGATGGCCCAACGGGCGAGTCGTCCAGAAGGAGTCTTCAAGCGATCTAACCAAATTAAACTGGCGTGATCAGTGATGACCGAAAAATGCGAACCCTCGATATAAGGTCGCAGCTTCTCTATAGCCCACAGGACAGCCAGACATTCACGTTCTGTGGTAGTATAATTGCGCTCTAACCGGGTCAAAGACCTGGAAAGATAGCATATCACCTTTTCTCCATCCTCTAGTTGCTGAGTCAGAACAGCACCAACCCCATAACCAGAAGCATCACACTGGATAATGAACGGCCTCGAAAAATCAGGACAAGACAAAACAGGGGCACTAATCAAATATTCCTTCAATTTGATCAAGGCTTCATCACATTGGGGACTCCATTGAAAAGACCGGTTCTTCTTGAGCAGTTCTGTCAATGGAGCAGTCAAATCCGCAAAATTTGGTACGAATCTTCGGTACCATGAAGCTAATCCCAGCACACGCCGAACCTCCGAGACACAAGAGGGGACCGGTATGTTCACAATGGCCTGAACCTTCGCTGGATCCATTCTCAAACCTTTTGAATCCACCACATAACCCAGATATAGAAGTTCAGGTCGACAAAAATGGCATTTCTTTTTAGAAACCGTTAAATTAGCGGCCTTAAGGCGTTTAAAGACCTCCTCTAATACCTCTACATGTTTTTCGAAGTTATCAGTGATGATAATGATATCGTCCAAATAGACGAACACATACGGTTCCAAATCAGGACCAAGAACTCTGTCAACCAAACGTTGAAAGGTGGCGGGACTATTTGACAATCCCATAGGCAAGCGGCAGAATTCGAACAGACCGCGATTGGGCACTGTAAAGGCGGTAAGAGGTCGAGAGGACTCTTCCAAAGGTACTTGGAAATATGCCGACTTGATGTCCATTGACGACAAAAATTTCGCGTTGCGAAGGCGGTCTAAGGTCGAAGAAATATACGGGATGGGATACGCATCCTTTTCCGTGACCGCATTTAGCTTCCGGTAATCGACGCAAAACCGGTACGAACCGTCCTTCTTCTTCACCAGAAGAATAGGGGAAGACCAGGGGCTGGTCGATGGTGCGACAATACCTTGCTCGAGCAATTTATCTAGCTCGGCATTAATGTGACCCTGCATCACAGGACTTACAGGGTAATATCTTTGCTTGATTGGACTGCAGGATGTTTTTATTTCATGTTCAACCAAGCTTGTACACCCCAACTCGTCACCCATGTTTTCAAAAGCCTCCCGCACAACTCTATCCAAAACTTCCGACTGCGCAGATGTAAGATGTTCCTCTGACGCAATCGCATCCACAGAGAGATCAGCATCGCGCTGAAATACCCATGTTCCACCCCGAAGATTAGGAACAATCCCAAACTTCCTCCAGAAATCGATGCCCAGAATCAAAATATGCGGCAAATCTGGAACTATCAACGCTGAAATTACCTTAACACAATTCTCGAGTTTCATCGGTAGATCCATCGAACCAATGCTTGAACACCTCTGTCCATTAGCCACCCTACAGGAAACGACATCGTTAAAATTAGGGTCAATATTCAAATTCTTCAACATCCTCCAACCAGGACCTCCTATAATCGTGCTCGAAGCACCCGAATCCAGTAAACCCAATAAATTCACGTCCAAAACTGACACAGACAAATACGGCCGTTCGTCACCTTGCGCATGCGCAAGCACATAATCCAGAATAATTTTCTGTTCCAACGGCAAACTATACTTGGCAGATTGGTTAGGAAAGACACACATACTGCCATTAGAGGCTTTCCCTATTAGTTTTCCGACGACTTACATTTAGGACATGTACGAACCGTGCAATCGGGTCGACCACACTTGAAACAACATTTCTTCTTCTCCACCCTGCATTCCCTAGCAACATGGCCGGGTTGCCTACACTTCCAGCAGGTCAAGACTGCACTCACCTGAGTAGAAGAGGTGGAAGGTTGTTCAGCATAAACATATGCTAGATCTGGCTCCATTAAAGAGCTCCTATTTCGGGGAGGGGGTACGTAAGACTCAATGGATTCTTTACGAGCCTCAAGTTGTCGTCCGATATCCAAAAGCTGAGCTATTGAGGTGATGTTAGTCAAGCCCAATTGACTCTGATAAAAGGGTGAGATGTTACGCAATAGGACTCTCAAACGAGCTTCCTCCCTGACTGGAATGGTGAGGCGATTGAACATATTGTCCATCATGGCCAGGTACAAACCTATACTCTCATCAGGGCCTTGAGTTCGATGCTTAATTTCCTCGAAGAGTTTTTCGTTATAATTGGGAGGAAGAAATTGTTTCCTCAATTCGTCAACCAACTGTGACCACGTTGAAACTGTGGACCTAATAGATCTGAACCAAATCAGAGCTTTTCCCCCAAAAAGATCACTGGCGGATAAGAAAAGCTGCTCCTTTTTAACGTTTCGCGAAATACACAGTTCCTCGACGTTTTCGAGAAAGGAACTCAGGGAGCATCGCGAACTATCACCATCGAATTTGGTAATATTCCACTTGGCCACGGCCACCGAAGGACTACTACTCTGGTAAGGCGAAGCGGTGGGAATCGACTGATGAACTATACCACTAGCTCCATCATTATCTGACTCAGAGTCCGAGGAATCCGAGATACCCGCTGAAGCCATCAAAACGCTTAATTCAAGTGGTGACTGAATTTGTTGCAAGGACCTATGGTATTTCCGTGCACGTGACCTTAATTCTGCTTGTAACCCAATTATCTGCGCCAAATATCCCGACCTAAGAACTTGTTCCGCCTCTGAAAGCGCTTGAGATCTTTCAATTCTCATAAACGTATGCACCAACCGAGTGGACATTTTCAGAAAAGAAGAACTCTTCTCATCACCAGCAAAATCTGGAATGTCCCGCTGCAAAAGTGCAATCGAATCCTCTACAACCTTAGAATCATCGGCAAATTTGAATGGATACGGTGGGTATTTGGTTGCAATTCCGCATTTTTCTAACCTCAAATACCCTCTAAGACTCTTTCTCATTTCATCAACAGTCTTCAAATTAGTTACACCCCTAACAGCTAATTCATATTCTAGCTCCTCCTTATCAAGGCGATTTACGTCTATTCGACCCTCCATACTAAAAAAAAATTCAAGAACAACCGCAGTCAAATTGATAATCCGGCCCTAACCTCAAAAATAAGGGATAGTTAACGCAGCGCAAAAAGAAATCGACAGAGAGAAGAAGAAAAATAAGAATCTCTAAATAAATCACAAAGACAAAACCGATCAACCACTGCAAGTCAGATAGTATTGACTCTAGGGGCCCCACGTTGGGCGCCAAATGTGACGTGTCGACTTGAGTAAGCCTGGTCACTTGGCAAATCAGGCTCGCGGCTAAACTCAGTGAAGATGGGAGTGAGTTAAAAAAAAAATGTAAGTTTATGAATGGGCGCCAGGTAGAGAATTTGCCTGTCCACAAAATTGCGTACTCCCCTACCAGAATAGCAATAAGACAACTGATACTCAATGTCAACCCCTTTATTTAAAATTAAACTAATTGAACAATATTAAT
Source organism: Adalia decempunctata (assembly GCA_951802165.1). Taxonomy (NCBI): domain Eukaryota; kingdom Metazoa; phylum Arthropoda; class Insecta; order Coleoptera; family Coccinellidae; genus Adalia; species Adalia decempunctata. The sequence goes on along the minus strand of OX637695.1, from coordinate 35,667,955 downwards.
GAAAAAGTAAAATTAGATTTGCAGTAGTTGATAGGTATATTCAGCGAAACAAAACTCCACAAAATTGCTGAATTCGATTAAATCTCACTAAATAAAGTTATAAATTGAAAAAGGAAATTCAAGTACCGTGGTTGTAATAACTGGCCAGTTAGTATCCCCCTCAGTTCACAAATGTTTACACTTACGCCTATAGTAATTATGAACAGTATCGAAAAATCGCAGTCCAGTATCAAATGAACTGGTACAAAGGTGAAAAAAATGTTAATTAGGCAATCTGCCACTATAATAAACTCAATTATGAGTGATAAAAGTTAAACATGAATGAAAGGAGCCAGCGGTGATTGAAAGGTCTCCTCCGCTATCAGTTATTCACTTTGTACAATAGTATATTATAAACTAAAGCCAGTGCAAAAGCACCGGTTACCTCAACCACTAAATCTCCTGAAGTAGAGACGTCGATAGTACTTATAACGTGGATGCTAAGCACTCATATGCCAGGCCCTTGGATGCCAGATACTTGTATATCCGATACTTGGATAGACGATACTAGGATGCCAGATACTTGTATATCCGATACTTGGATAGACGATACTAGGATGTCTAGATGGCCGATACTTGGATGTCTAGATGGCCGACACTTGGACCCTCTTATGATATTGGTCGAGGGTGAAAATGATCTCCTTTCCAAATTCTATACTTCAACAACTTTCCAACAACAAATATTCGCATACAACTCCTCTACAGAGATGGAAGAATATAATAATCCGTTATAACAAACGTATCCTTGGATTAAAACCAATATTCTCTATATTATCCAGGGAACTAACCAAATTGAAATTATAATCGCCTACAACGAGGATGATTCCAGATAAAACTTCCAGACCAATAATTTACATTCAATTCAGCTTTTCAATCTTCCACAATTTTCTTCGAAAATTCTCCAAAAAGAGGTTACCTCGCTTTTACAGAGCAGCCAATTGTCAAACAATTCCTTCCTACTTCTATGACCGCACACAATACCACAGCCGTCTCCACCACAAGCCATGAATCAACCGGCAACGCCGCAAATGGTGTAAACTATCCAGCGAAAATGCAGAATCCAATTCAGGGAGCAAAATAATCACGTTACAGAATATATTTTGTTCAAAACCGGCCAATGCGTTTTAGAAATATAGAATGAGAAAATGTCGCCATATGAAGTGAAGAACATTGTTAAAACGATTCGTATGAGAACTAAGATCTTCTTTTTATTTTGTGCCCACTCATTGAATTTCTTTCAAAATGGCGACAACGATTTTGTTATATTGTAACTCCAACAATGACAGAGGAATACATGGAAAGAATTGCCACGTCTATTGAACAATAACCTCAAAAACCAGAAAAAAAGCTGACTTTTGGTTGTTCATCGGAAGAACTTTCATTGAATATTCTGCATGTTCTCGCTGAAATTTTGTCACATTGTTCTTGAAAAGAAACAATCATGAAACCTTCATTTGAATCGTTACCACCCATTTTAGTTCATTTCAAAGTTACCTAACACAGAAGATACATATTGCCAAATAAATAATAAAATGAATAAAAATAAATAAAATGACATAACTTTTATAAAACCTGCTTCTAATTAGAAAATCTCCAAATCTAGGTTTAAGAATATGATACATCATTTGGAAGGAAATTTAATTTTCACTCAGTGAGTCTCGAAATATGAAGAGCATTCCATTTGAAAAAATTCACTTACAACTTACAACCATTATTGTAGGTCTCGGTAACCCATCGAATTTTTAATGACCCTCTATAGAAGCGTATTGTGACACGTACATGATGCATAAGATCTTGACAATCTGCATCTGAAATTTCAGCTTCCTAAGATTTTTAGTATGGAAGTTATGGATGTCTAATCAAATTTATGTTTTGCACAAAAAAAGGAAATCATTCAATTATACTCCATTCACATTTATTATGTATCCCGGTTGGCCAGGATTAAGGTTTATCAAGTTTTTTCATATGTAATACCACTAGAGATGGAATTTTGCCGGCAAAATTTCTCGATTGTAATATGAAAGTTTGTTGCTCGGAAATTTCGCGAATGACATTTGTCGTCAGGCGAGTGATTCTGGAAAATATGTTATGAGCGAAATTTCCGAAAAGCAACAAACTTGAATATTACAAGAGAGAAATTTTACCTGCTTAAATTTCTTTTCGAGTGGAATTCGGCATGACTATTTCACGAGAAAATGTCTAACATTAAGTAATATGGTCACATTTGACACGGATTGCGCTATTTGGCAAGTTAGAATCCATAGATTAACTAAACGTTGTTTGTTTTCTGTATGATATTCATTTCCGAAGCTATCTATGAATTGGAGAAACGTCAAAAATTTCATCGCTGAAAAACCAACTTGTAGGTTTTGCCGGTTTGAAAATTTTGTCGAGATGAAACGATCGTTGCTAAGGAAACTTCCTCACTAAAAATGGAAAGAGTGGAATAGTCACTTAAAGCTAACGCAGGTTGGTACTTGTTAAATGTCTAATGATTCTCAGAGACGTTGGCAATGATAATTTCCATTTACTGTTTTTTAACTTTGTAAATGGAGTTAGTTTAAGTTAGTTAGTTTTTTTGAAAGATTCAACTGTGACACAGGTTTCTAAGTACTACCACATTTTCATACTGGAATATTTCATGTTGTGCAAAAAGGCATTTCAATGTCTTCTGTGGGCTTATTTCTTGAGAATATTGAAAAATTTAGGATTTTTTTTCTGTCGGGTTATTCGGGTAGGTACTTTTATTCTTTTTTCGATTGTTCAGTTGAATTTCAACACTCGAATTCCGTACAATAAAACGGCATAACTGAATCGTCCGACCATGTTTATATACGTTAAATATTTCCTGTATTACCAGAGAACAAATTTCTTCAAGATTCGCTTGGTCTTTAACTTACATTTAAAATTATCATCAATTTAAGTTCATGTTTGAACGCCACTTATCGAAGCAGCAATTGAATAATTAAATCATCAGCAAATCCTTTGTATCAGATGATCATCAATCACAGCCCAGTGTCACCAATTGTGATAAGAAAATAAATAAGAACGCAAGAATTAATATGACCTCCGACAAGTGGAGATTTGCTTGTTGTTACAATGACAATCCGAATATGTATGCATATTATGTTTGTATGCGTCATTCAGTTCTGAAGGCGGTTCGACTGGTTCGAACTGTACAGGATAATAATTGCATTATTCATAATTCTACTTCTGTGCCAGTTTTCCCAAGGTAGTACCTAACTGTCAGCTGCTCATTTATCATTTTGTTAGTATGTACAGTTTGAAAATGAGAATTTTCAAAAGAATATGTAGAAAAATGCTACACCTGATCAAAGGATAGTGTCAGAAAACAGGTAATTGATATATAACTGTTCTCAACATTTCAGCAGAATCCGGTTATTTGCCTACGATATTCAGAGAAACTTTATTCACAGGTGAAGCGTTACCACTGTCGTTTTCATGAAGTCAACGTCGAAAGCGTCCACTGCGTGAAAGATCGCTTTTTGGAAAAGTCTACTTTCATGAGTGATATTTGTTTCATTACCACAAAAGTCTGTTATTCAAAGCTTTCTTTCCACGCCATTACTATGTTATATACTGGATATCCTTGCATAAAGTTATCTCGATTAACCAACTAGGTTCACGTACATTTCGACAGCGGGAAAAGACTCCCAACGTGAACCACAGGAGCGTGCTCGTCCAAAATGGCACAAGGCATTATGAAACGGATAGGAATACCTGATAGTGAGAGTTCGAAAACCTGATATATAATTTGTCTACGCGACTCAATTTCACCCAGTAAGTTTTGCCCTTTCAAAGCGGATCAACAATGTGCTGGGATTTATGATGTTCTGTCGCCGTACCCCTTTAATTATTGTTGAAGGAACAATAACTGGTGCCATCTGCGTATTACATCATTGAACCTATCATTGTTCTAATGCGCAATGAATTTGGGGGAAATTTCATTTATCAAGATGATAACGCCCAAAAGATATCTACAAGTATCATATTACCATGAAAAGTATATGTCTACATATGTTGTAACAGAAGTGCTACTTCTTACAGCTTGTTGTCAACCGCAGAAGACGTTGCTCAATTTTTTTGTAAATTTATGATTTCGAGGAAATCGCTTCACAAATGGGGTAAATGAATTGGAAAATTGCTGGAACGCTTTCGAATAGCCTAGTTTGCTATGGAAGGACATTTCTCTCAGTGAAATTGCTTTGTAATCCAGATTGTTTTTTTTTTTCGGCCACTATTTCTGAATCGACCTTCATTGAACCTTTCCTTGGGTTATACAGGGTGTTTGGAGGGTGAGTAGCCATAGGTAAATGGTGGATAGGTGATGCCCTTGGCTACTTGTTGCGCCTAATAAAATAACATTTTGCCCAAAGATCAAAGTATTAAAATTTTTTTGCCATTTTTCTCATTGAAATCATGAATTTTTTCAAATTTAATGCTCGAGGTGCCTATAAAATGAGCACGCTATTTTTAGCTGTGTTAGAATAAGAGAAAAGATTTTATCTGCTCAATGGAATAGTTTTGTCGTCACCCTTTTGAGGCATCCTTGAAGACAAAACGGTTTTTTGTTGGATTATCTGATTATTAATGGTACATGTTACATACCATTGCAAAGAGTATTAACTAGAGAAGTTTTTGAAATCATTTTAAAACCCCACACTATGCAAATTTTTTTTATTTCACTTTGTAAGGTGGACACAACATTTTTTTTTATTTTGATGTTTGATACGAAGCTGACAGGTTTTTTGAAGACGTTTGTATGAAATTATGATTCAATCTGAATAAGACAAGACTATACTGAAAAAATAAATCATTTTATAGGCACCTCGAGCATTAATTTTGAAAAAATTCAAGATTTTAATGAGAAAAATGGGAAATTTCTAGAAAAATGGCAAAAAAATTATAACACTTTGAACTTTGGGCAAAATGTTATTTTATTAGGCGCAACAAGTAGCCAAGAGCATCACCTATCCAATATTTGCCTATGGCTTCTCACCCTCCAAACACCCTGTATATATTTCCAGAAAATTTTCAATTTGATGAATAGAATGAAATTCAAATTCTTGAGGCTATAGAAAACGAAAAAATCTCAATATGGCTCCAAGTGTTTAAACTACACAATTTTTGTTTTAGAAATACTGTCATAAGTTAAGAATATATTAAAAACATTATATCTTATGTATGTATATAGATTCGAGGAAAAAACTTAATTTCGAATTTTTTCGTCAATCAACTTCCCCTATACATTTTTTGAGAAAAAACCATTAATCTCATAATAAATATTAATGTAATAGGAGTACAATGTGCTGATTCTATACAAAGCTCAAAGCTTCTATGAATGCGTTTCTGACAAGAACGTATTGATTGAATCGAGGATGAAATTAATTCCAGAGAGAATTCACCCTCTATTTTTTTTCCGGGATAAACCAACTCTACCACAATGAGGCAACCGCAATATGAGAAAATCGATTTTGTGAATTTTTCTTCGAATAGTCTACCCATACCATTTCTACTCAGGACATGCAGTCGCGAGAAATTAAAACTCTGTTTAAACTCGTAGTCGAAAAACTACAAAGTATTGATCATAATTATCAGAAATTAAATATAAATTTGGTAAACCGCAACTGATAGGATATCTAGTTGTGTAAAAGGAAATCGCTCTAACTCTGACGAAGTAAGGATTGAGAAACATTTTTATCGAGAAATCCATTAGTCGATTCATAAAAAGACAAGCATCGGGCGTGCTTAGAATTTTGCAGGGGTATAACCCTTCAAAACATACCTACTAGTGAAATGGGGAACTTCGATTATACCTACTTCTTTTTCAAAAGGAATCCTCTGTATCATATGTGTAGATTGACAAACAGTATGATGAGAAATATTCAAAATCACTTGTGCATGTAAAAATGAAAACTCCCATGCTGAAAAAGATCACTCATAAACATGTCACCGAATTTTTAGAAATCAATGTGTTTTTTCCATCAGCAAGCTTAGAGCAATAAGTCGCTACCGAAAAAACTATTAATCACTGTGAGAATATACAAATTATTAAATCAACCAAGACAATAATAGTCATAATATACGTGTAGAATATTTAAGTTTTTCCAAGAATGTTAAATAATAATTTTTATCTACTCCCATAGAATAATATATCCATTATTCAACTGAATTTGATCTATAATAGTCTCTATAAACCAATAGTGTGAGGTAATAATAACTCACGCCTATAACTCACTCTTATACAAATAGGAAAAACAGCTTACCAAATGAATAAAAAAAGTCGGATCGATCGGGACCACTATTTCAAACACCAAGGTAACGTTCTCGCCATTCATTTCTACCTTTCCTTTGGCCTGAATATTCAAAAATCGAATTTGGAAAAAGTGAATTTTTGACGTTCATTACGCGATTCAATTCTCGACCACAGAAATCGCGCTTGTTGAACGAAAGGGAACAATTCATTATTGACATCGAGGGGAGTAGGCGTCGGCGAACGGGAACTATTCATTATTGATATCGAGGGGAGTAGGCGAGTACGAGAAATGTCACTTGAATAATTTTGATGTACTGTATTTGAATTGAATTGATAGGTATCTAATTATTGTGGATATTTTGATGAAAGAGATGAATTCAGATAGTGAAGATGAATTATTATGTACACCTCCAGAAATACGGGAAGCAGCTAATACTACAATTCATAATTTATTGCCTGAAAAATCCGAAAAAAAGTATAAAGCTGCAAACATAAATTTTTTGGATTGGTGTAAAAGTAAGAACATCAAGTCATCGATTTCTGAGAACGTTCTTCTGGCATATTTTAGTGAATTGAGCACTAAATATAAAGCATCATCCCTATGGACTTTCTAATCCATGCTAAGAAGCACACTTAACATAAATCAGGGAGTCAATATAGAAAACTATTCAAAATTACGTGCATTTCTGAAACGGAAATCAGAAAAACATATTGCCAAAAAGGCAAAAACTTTTACGCCAGAACAAGTGAATAAATTCTTAAATGAAGCTTCTGATGATAAATATCTGGCAACAAAGGTAGTAGATCTCACAATAATTCAATCGTTTTCATCATCTCGTCAAATATATAATTTATTTCAGGTTGCTTTAATAATGGGCATTATGGGTGCTTGTCGTGCAGCAGAATTGTACTCTATGCAGATTAATGATTTAGAAGACCAAGGATCTATTTTAATGGTCAATGTACCAAATACAAAAACAAAAATGGCCAGAAAATTTGCTATTACTGGAAATTTGTATATCATAGTGAAGAAATATTTGAATCTGAGGCCTAACAATATATCGCACAATATTTTATTCTTTAAATTTCAAAATGGAAAGTATCACCCACAAAGAATTGGCATCAATAAATTTGGAGAAATGGGGAAAGACATTGCATCTTTTTTAAAATTACCTGACTATAACTTATACACAGGGCATTGTTTTCGCCGCTCGTTGGCTACTTTATTAGTAGATTCTGGAGGAGACATAACGGCACTAAAGCGCCATGGCGGTTGGCGATCAACTACTGTGGCTGAGGGGTACATTGATGATTCCGAAAAAAATTAGAAAGATACTGCAAATAAAATTTACAGTTCTATAACACCCCAGCCAGTTAGTACATCAACAACACATATACAAAAAACACAAGAAGAAACAATAAACTTGCATAATTCATTCCCAAATATTCAGATTCAAGGTTGTTCAAATGTTACAGTTTATGTTATCAATAAAGAAAATTAGTACCTAATTACTAAAGTCCTTGTATTTATTGTTATACTCACAGATATTATACTGATAGGGAAGTCAAAGAAAATAGCTGATCATGATTCTGGAGGGTATGCAACATGAACAAAAATATTATAATTTTACCAAAAAGAGGGGGTTTTAAGCAATTTCAAGAATTTCTCAGTTGGGTACAGGTATTAACACAACCCTCTCAACACAGATGATCAATTTCGATTGTCTGATTCTGGCTTTTTCATTCAAATAGAAATATGTAGGAAAATGACGATAGACGATATTCTGAGTAACCCAACCCTACTTCGTTCTTGTCTACTGCCATAGTTCACAACATAACTAAAGAATGGCCTGTTTTCATTCAAGAAAAACAATGTAAAATGCTGAAAACCTACTCAAAATAACCAAGCATGGAACGATGACAGTTCATTGGACTGCCCATAGATGCATATATGACTGCATGAAATATTCAGTGAACACAGAAATTTATGTCAGTGTTTTTGATAATTGTTTTCAATTTTGAAAATGCAAATGAATTCGAATTTTACTGAAGAAGTCGAAGATAAAGCATAGTATTCAATTCGCGGTAATGGTCATAACACACTTGATGAATTACACCACTCGCCTGACGGCTCGCGGTGCAAACATTCATCTGCGTGTGTTATGACCATATATCTAATAACATCAATATGGATTATACCCCTGCTTTTCACAGTCTAAAAGTGAAGCCAAATCTTTGGTAACGATTGAGTTGTACGCTTGCGTCAACTGGAAATTCAAAAATTGCGAGAAATTTAGAGGTTATGTTTATTCTGAAAGACAACAAGAAAATAGATATCGAGAATGAAAATATGTCACTCGAATACATTCAGTTCAATTTTAGAATATGAATAGGAGTTAGCAATGATATTTAGGACTTGAAGAAAACGGAATAAAGCGATTGAAACATTTCACATGAAATTGTGAGGTTATGATCCAAACTATTCACATGAAGTTGAGAATGACATACGTTTCACGACATAATACGATGTGTCGGAGAGAGACAGAATTAAAAAAATATTTTTATTTTCAATATTGCCGCACAAGCGCAGATCTGGATTGTTACCAAATCCCAGCTTCAGTTTTGATTGGCTTCTGGCCCATATTGGAATTATTAGATATATGGTTATGACTTACATTACCGCTCATTGAACAATATACTATTTCGACATCATTTCTATTTATACGATGATATTTTCTTTCTGAATTGACATTTCAGAGGATTACATGCTCTAAATCTGCGTTTACTAATTCTATGTTCTGTGGTTGTCAAACCACTTGAAACCATAAATCACAAGTGATTTGAGAATAATTCATTATTCAACTGATTTTGACCCGTAATAGTCTCTATAAACCAATAGTGTGAGGTAATAATAACTCACGTCTATAACTCACTCTAATACAAATAGGAAAAATGTAGCTTACGAAATGAATAAAAAGTCGGGTCAATGGAGAACTCTATTCCAGACATCTAATTCATCTGCGTGTGTTATGACTTATATTACCGCTCGTTGAACAAAACACTATTATGGAACAGATGGATTATGAACATTTGTGTATATTATTTAATAATTATGAACATTTGTTCTATAGTTGTCGGCAAATATTATACATCAATCGATGTTCGATGATCTACTTCGAGTTGATAATTTCGACTGCTATAATTTTGAAACAGAGACATTATTTGAAAAATGTCAGAATAAGTCTTTTTTATACTACAAAGCTTGGAAACCATATTTGTCAGGTCAGTGCAGGGAATCCTGAGATAGGTTACTGTAGTTTTTAGCACTTCATTCAATAAAAATAAAAAAAATCTAGTTTTTTCTATTTGAAATTCATCACCTCAGAGTACACTCACATGTCAGTGTATTAATGATAAATATAATATACTAGCTGGCCCGGCGAACTTTGTACCGCCTGAATTATACTTAAAAGTTGTATAAACTTACCATTGCTTTTTTTCAAGCAGAAAAAAAATCAGGCAAAATTAAAGTTCAAAATATACAAAATTTTAATAATTTTGTAATTCACATGGAAAGAATTCTCTTTATTTAAGCGGTAACTATAATTGTTGAACTTGAACATATAACTTTTTGTTTTTAATTGTTGTAGAGTTCTCTTTTTGCAGTACCTCATGTGACTATGAATAGCAGGAGTATAATCCATATTATACCTTTCCTCTTATATGAATCAAAATGTCAAGAATATGAACAAAAATTATTCCTTTAATGAACTATCGACTATTAACACAGCCCGTCGACCAGAATAAAAAAATCAGTCATTTGTTAATAGCCCAACCTGAAGTGGCAAAAACAAAACTTTTCTTATATTCTCAAAATCTAATCAGTGGTCACACCATTATTTTAGACATCTTAGCTATGCTGCTAAGCTCAAAACAATGGGTAAACATCTCAGTTGGTGGAGCAGCGCGATTCTCATTATTCCATGGATATGAGCTGTCAATCTCTCTTCAATTTGTTCAATTTAGTTGACGATATCAAGCTCGTTAGAAGACAAATCGAGATGTTAAAATGTCGATAGTACGATCGACATGGCAAAATTATCAACACTGTGAATTATGTTGAACTCATATTCAATTTTATTGATGGTCATTCGACCAGATCAGATTAGGCAACCCATGAAACATTATTGTATATCATAAGTGAAAGCCCGATGAGCAAACGTTTCAAAATTATTGACGCTTACTATACTGTCTCTGTGCGAACAGAAACACGAATATAGGTAATATGTCAATTACTAATTATGGGCAATTTTGGATTCAGTTATTTCCGCAAATATGTCTATTGCCCAAACAGAAATTCGAAAGCATTTCAAAAATACGGAAAAAAGATGAAGATGGCCAACTCACGTTTGAAACTGATCGTCAAAATCAGATACTTGATCTTTCGGTGAAAATTCACTGTTCCACCAACTTGAGATAAGTTTACCCGCTTTTTGATCTGGCAATAGACTTCCATGTTACCATGAGTTCTATGCGAATCACATATCGCCATCTAACAGCGGTAATATCAACCTACGACTATGTACAGTGACTATTCACTGTACGACTACGCATCAACGGTAGCGACACCTAGTGGCCTTATTCAAAATAAGGAAAAGCATTTCCTGCATAAGTAAAACTTTCATCAATTTTTTCGAAGTTTTATTGTATTTTATTATAACCAGACCGAAGACGATTCCATAAATGAAGTTTCATAACAAACAGTCCATCCGATCTCTAGTTATAAATGGTGTAACCAACATCTTTCTTTTATATATATAGATTTGAGCATCTTGTACTGTGTTTTGAATGAAGAACAGTTTCATTGGTTTCTCAATAAATCCCAAATGGCAAATTGAAAAAAATCAATAACAATTCGTAGATATGTGCTATTTTGTGACCTATCATCCGCCAAAGTTTTAAGTTTGTGTCTTACTCATGAAATGTATTTCATATATTTGGAGCGATGGAGTTTCCAGTGGGCCACTCTGTATTATTGGACCTGTATGTGTTGTATTCCAACTCTGGAATACTGCAGTCATCATCCGAAGAATAGAACGCGTTCATGAGTGTCCATTATAACAGGAGTTATCATTGTTGTCACCTTGTAACTGTATTAACATTCTTCTACAACAATAGAATTATTTGGTCAGTTTATTCTTATTGTTGCCTTTAAACACTCGGGTTCGAACTCCATAACAAAACGCCCATTGAAAAACTCCCTTTACTGAGAAAATACTGGATTGATCGAAAATATCTGATCTCCGAAACCTCTAATGGAAATTAATTTCAGAACAATTATTTTTTTGTGTTTCCGAGTCTATTGTTGTCGACAATATTTAACGAAATATTCACTAGCAAAAAGTCAACAATTATAAGGTATAAACAATAATTTCCAGTTTTAATGAGGACCGATTGGTATATGACAGTGACTTTCTTATAATTAATGTATTTGAAGATGTTTTCGCGTCGTTTATAATGATTGTTTTTGAAGAATCATATTATTTAAATTGCATTTATTCAGCTTCATACATTGTGTGTTCGTATTTTTATTACATATATGTATATCGTAATTCGTTGCGTAAAATAAAACAACAATTACGTTACCTCAAACTGATTCTTCAAGATGTTATCTATGATGAAGGTGAAAGGGAACATTTCCACTTTCTACACACAATTAATATACTGTAGATGATCGCTATATTCTATAATAACCATCTTCCGCCAAAGAATTTGAATACTTTATAAATAACTTACATAAATAATAATCAATCCAGGTTTCCGTACATGTGAAATTGAATCGATGTTTTTGAATTAGCAAACAGAAATAGCATCTCACAAATAGAGGCAAGAAGCACAAAATTCATATCTTCGATATTTACAATTTTATAGAAAAATTATCGGACAGGTTAGATTTCATTTCGAACAATGAAAGTTTTCATGTGAAATTGAGAACTTCGTCATGCACCCTCAACGAAGAGTAGAGTGTAGACTTTTTTATCAACTATTCTTTATTATAGCAATGAAATGAATGAACTCATCGAATTCGAATTTTCACTTTTATCATGTATTGTGAGGTCGAATACAATTTCTCCCTTGCCCTATTTTTATCATTTGAAATTCAAACAAGAAAACTGATGATGTCGTTGGATCTTTTTACGGGCATTTCGGCCGGTCTACGAAGACAGCCGAAATGCCCGAGAAAAAATCAAAGGACATTGAAAGATGGCCGCGAAAGCCTCAACGAATTAAACAAACCCAAGTCCCATACTTCGCTCACTTGTTGAATCGGATGCTCTTTTAGATAACTTATATTGAAATAAAACACATTCAAATTGATATTGGAGCCAAAATTTTTTATTTGAAAGATAATTTTATGGCATTTATGTTTTGAAAATAATTTCCGGCATTTGTCCACCACGACTAGCTCTGAGGAACCGTATTCCACCAGGCCAAGTTTGGACCACTTTTTCGAGTAATTCAGGCCTTATTTCAGCAATAACAAGAGTAATGTTGGCTTCCTAAGCTCGTTCCTAAGCGTCTATTGTTTCTGGTTTATTAGCATATACCATGACTTGACTCAAACCCAAAGAAAATATTCAATTGGAGTTATGTCGCATGATCTTGGAGGCCTCTGTGGGGGTTACGTCTAGAATGAGGTCATCAAACATCGCCCTAAGATTCTGGATGACTTGAAAGAGGTAATCAAGGGAGGATATCATTCAAATTGAAACCGCTATGCTGAAAAGAGTGATGAAAAACTTCCGCGAAAGACGTAAATGACAAAAAATGATTATTCACGCTTTCAAAATAAAAAGAATTCATCCAATATCGTTTTTCGTTTTTTTTAACAACTCATTCAAATGTGGGAGAACTCGTTGCCGCACCCTGTATATATTATTCGGCAGAATCCCTCGTGGAAATTGTTTGAACAGGAGGTCTGTTGGTCCCATCTGCGTTCAACAAAGTTTTCTCAAACTACAATATCTATGTAAAATAGAAGGCCGAGTAGAAAGCTCAAGATGTTTACCGTTGGATGAGGGAAACGAAATATCTCCCAGAAAGATATTTGAGATCGTAAGAATTTATTGCTCGGGGAAGGTTTATCAGATAGCTGCAGCAATGTGTTACAGGTCCCTTCTGTTTGAATTTTCGTCACCTGTCCGATGCTCTCGTCAAGAAAAGAATGATATCTTCTGATATGTAAATGGAAGTGAGAGTGTTTTTTTCGAAGAAAGAATACAATATTGAAGTTTACAGCTACTTCGCGAAATTGAGTGAAGAATGAATGTTTGATGACTCGAAATCGTTTCGAATATGTTTCACTCCATTCATAGGCTTGGCCTAGGCTGTCAAAAATGTCAGAAAATTATTAGACATTCTTCAAGTGTTATGAAGTGATGAATACAAGAATGGGAAAAAATAATATTGTAGAATCATTTAATTCCTTTCATCCGAACTTCTCAAGTACCTACCCTTCAATATCTGCAAATAACTTTTCCAATGGATCAATTCAGAAACAGACTGTGAATTTCCATCACTAAATCTCACTCCCAATTTTTTCAAACAAAAATTCGCTTCCCCCTTCTCGAGTAGCGAGTATCTCCCAAGTTCCCCTAAAAAGCGGTTGCAATCTTCTCCATTCGTGTGAGTGGACACCTGTTATCATTCTTCAAAGCTCGAGAAGGTATTTAAGTCCCACTTTCAAGGCCTACGGCACCTCAAACACGAAAACCTAATTATAGCCCGCTTCTTCGCAATTTTTTCGATGGCGATATTCACAAGACCGATAAAATTAGAACGAGTTCCGTCGATTGCACAGGAAATCGGACGATATTTTTGTTGTGGTGATTTGCGATCTAATTCTGTTGTTTTGTTCTGCGAGGTAAGTTTGGAAATGAGGCGATCCCAGAAGCGGTAAAACTAAGTTTAAGGATGAGGCTAATTCGCAAATGGATCAAAACAATAAGGGAAAAAAATCAATAATCACCGTGAGCTGCAGCAGACTTGTTAGAATTTAATCAATGAACTAGAAAGGACACAGATGAAACTAGTTTCATGAAAATGATTGCATGATTCCGAATATTATGCAGTCCATTGGAAGGTACATATATGCAATTCTAGTTTCATGAGCAGTCAGTAAGTACCATCTAGGAACTACCAGATCCACACAATGCCGATCGCGTAGATAGAAAAATTCGTTAATGTAAACAAATAATCAAAACAGAAATATGCATATGTAATACCACTAGAGATGGAATTTTGCCGGCAAAATTTCTCGATTGTAATATGAAAGTTTGTTGCTCGGAAATTTCGCGAACGATATTTGTATCAAAATCACGAGCCATCAGGCGAGTGATTTTGGAAAAAATGTCATGAGCGAAATTTCCGAAAAGCAACAAACTTGAATATTACAAGAGAGAAATTTTACCTGCTTAAATTTCATCTCGAGTGGTATTCGGCATGAGTATTCCACGAGAAAATAGGGTAATATGTTCACATTTGACGCGTATTGCGCTATTTGGCAATTTAGAATTAATCATAGATTAACTAAACCACTAAGCGTTGTTTGTTCTCTCTATGATATTTATTTCTGAAGCTATATATGAATTCGAAAAATGTCAAAAATTTTGTCGCTGAAAAACTAACATGTTGGTTTTGCCGGCTTGAAAATTTTTTCGGGATGAAACGATCGTTGCTACGGAAACTTCCTCACTAAAAATGAAAAGAGTGGAATAGTCAATGTAAAACTCAAAACATTCCTTTTTGTTGACAAATTCCAATGCGATATCAACAATCGGTTCGACTAAATCGAATACAAAAGATATTGTATTGGCTATTTCGCCTTGAACATGAACTGCCAAAAAACGAATGCAAAATACAACAATACATACCATGAACCATAGCATAAATTTTCAACAATTTCCACGACAGCTGCGAAAGCTTTACTTTCCTGTCACTATGTAGGTTTTGTTGACTTATGGGCCAAGGCTTACAGAATTAAGAATTGTAGAGTTAATCAGTGTGACGTTGGCGGCCACTTTCCATTGGCCATTGCCATTTTCGTCAGCCATTTCATCAATGGCGTCGAGTATTTATCTAAATCGCGATTGGAATTATACTAACGGACAAAAAAACTGCAACACTCCGAAAGAACTGTTTAAATTTTGAATTATTTTTGGTGAAATATAGATAGTATAGCAAGGAGTGAATGAGAAAAAACGAAGAGTTTACAATTTCTTTTAATAAGTTTGTTGATAATGTGTTTGTCCAGCCCGATTACCTATATACTCCCCAACACGTCTTGACATCGATGCAAAAAGACGGTCTATTTCTTCTTGATGGATACTATCCCAAGTTACCTGTACTTCAAGGTCTCAGAGCCGCTAAAGTCCGTAGGGACCGGGGTAAATTTCCAAGCCTTTTACCCATGCTGTCCTAAACATGCTCTATGGGCGAAAGATCGGGTGTTCTGGGCGGCTATGGGAAAAGATTCACATGGGTTCAAACCAACTCTGGCAACATGAGGTCGAGCATCATCTTGGATTCTCGAGCCGGTTGAGGTAAGGGAGAACATATGGCTCCACTATTTCTGGAAGGTAACGCAGCAGTGTCATGTTACCTCGAATAAAGACTAAAGGTGACTTACTTGCATGTGCAAGCACCCCAAACCATAGCACCCACTGCCAGTTGTCCAAGACGCTCAACATCAAACTGAGGTTTACGTCTTTCTCTCCGACGTCATCTAACCCTTTTTCGGCAATCATGCGCACCCAAAGAGAATTGAGATTCATCAGAAGAGATGGCCTTATGCCATTCCACATTACAATGTTGACGTTCTCTGCACCACTGTAATCGTTGCCGGCGATGCTCAACCGTCAGAGGTAACACAAGATGGGGTCGATAATGCTGCAATCCAAAAGAACTTATCCGGCGGTAAGCCGTTCGGACAGTTACAGGATGGCCTTGTTTTCCTAACCACTCATCAGCCAAAGATCGAGTTGTCGCAAATCGGTCTCTAATGGTCATAAGTCTTAGACGTCGATCTTGAACTTCAGTTGTGCCTCTTCGACGTCCGGTGCCTACTCTTGTTCGATTCTGGGCATTATCAAATCACGCTTGACAACACCTCATAACAGTTGTTGGATTTCTGTTCATATGGTTAGCGATTTCTCGAAATGGCCTACCTTAACCAAGATTTCGACCCGAGTTTCGACCTCTTTCAAATTCAGTTAGCTGGCTAACAACTCCGCGTACTCGTGGTCTAGACATTTTAACAACAACTAAACATCGACTTTGGATTTCCTCGAAATGCTGGTTTCTTGTAAAATTCAAAAACATTGCAAAAAACACTACAATAAACAAATGTTTACATGAAGAAACCTTCACGATTTTTTTCTCCAAATTTAATCACATAATATCTATGTTTCACCAAAAAAAATTGAAATTCAAACAGCTCCTTCTACGTGTTGCAGTTTCTTTGTCAGTTTGTATATTTGGAAAGCGAAAAATTTTGAATTTCGTTGAAAATGGGTTCTCTGAGCGTCTGTTGTCAATTAATCTCCGAAATATCAATTTGTTTTAAATGGCTGAGGCGTGCCGCCATCGCAGGAAGATAGTGACAGAACGATTTCTGGTTCGTTATGCCGTCATCAGCGCCACATAATCTAACCTATGATAGCAACCAAATTAAACGGCAGAAATTATATGTGTTTCTGCTAGGGCAGAGTTTAAGTTCTGCTGTTTCATTTGGTTGGGTTACGGCACTGATGACGGCATAAAAAGCTAGAAACCGGTCTGTCACTATCTGTCATCGATGGCACCATGCCTTTACTTCGGAGTTAGTTCTCCGCTAGTCCATTTCTCGCATTTCGTGGGATTGTTTTTAGTATCCTTTAGAATCATTTTCCGAAAGGTTTTTCATTTGCAGGACAGGAGATTCTCTGCATAATTTCAAGAAAAAAGTCCCAAGAACATGGGACCGCACACATTTCGGTTTCGAGATACAAGGTGTAGAGGTTCGAATGTTTTTCAAGGTTTTTTTCTCATAGTATCTTCACTTCACAAGATATACAACTGAAATGTGGCATGCCAATTTCGATTGCAAATCGGCGGGATGATATTTTTTCTGGAACACTTTCTTCTGTACTCCTCTAGAACTTTTTTTGTTGAGCCACTGTTAGTTTGAAAAATTGTAAAAGAAGCTCAGTTGTGATATCAAATTTCATGGTCTCTTGCAGTTTTATTGTATCTGCTACCGGTTTCGAGAAAAAAATGTTGATTGATTCTATCGAAATCCTCGAAAAAATCGAAATTGTTTCATGTCCAAGTCCAATCCACGTGTTTTCATAATTTTCGTTCAAATACTCCCTCGTAGACATAATAAGGCATGTTTCCTGAAAACGAAACGTAGGCAGTCCCATGTTTATGCAACTTCTTAAAATCCCCTTTTCATTTGAACCTCCAAATAAGGAACATTCTGTACATCATTTCAAGTACTTAAATGATATTCTAGTGGTATTATTCAGCTTAACGAATAAGTAAATTTTTCTAGGTTCAACTTCTTCGATATTCCTATCGAAATAAGAGAACAGAGAAAAAGAATCTTGCTGTCAAATTGCGCATTCTTTCTTATTTCACCCTGATGTCGTTACAGCGGATAATCTTTCCCAAGTCCTCAACAGATCCACTTCAAAGCCATGAAAAAATCCAAGACATCGAAAGGAAATTTGACTGATTAAAATTCTTGTTTAAAAAGTTTCCCCCGAACTTAAATGACTTGTCGGCGGAGGCAGACAATTCGTCACGAGCAGAAAACTTCCTATACAAAAAATGTTTTCTTTAGTACTCCGGTTCAATCAATCTCCGCGCCAATAAAGCACGGGATGCACGAAGACGCATTCCGTCCTTTTAATCGGGTCGTCGGGACATGGAATTCAATTTCTTCTGACGGGAGGAAAACGTTTTTCCGATTTTCGACCCGTGGCATTCGGAAAAGTGTAGACGCGGAGGGCACGTTCTCGGACGGGTATTGTCCCTAATGCTGTAAATTCTTCAGATGCCCTTCTCGCTTTTCCTCTTCCTGTTCCGTTGACGTCAAAGGAGACGGTGAATTCTCTCGCAATATTTGATAAATTCACATTTACATCTTCATTATTTTCCGCGTGAATTGCTTGCTTTTGAGTCAAAGCAATTATTTGAAGAGTCACATTCGCAGATTCTCCTTTTAAATGCAGGAAGTCTGAAACCTAGAATTGTATTCAGAGAGTAGATAGGTCATCCTTAGCTCGTTTTCCCGTTCTTACTGTTCGGAATTTAACCGGTTGTTTTACCCTCAACAGAAAAAAAAATTATCTTCTCATCAAAGGAAGGGAATCAATTAATTACCGTGATGACTGTACAGGGTAACCCAAATTGCTTGATTTTGGCTGTTTCTGGTAGGTACTTCTAGAGTGACTAAAGAGGTGGAAATTTTGAAAGGAGTCCTGGGCTCGATCTTTGTGAAAACTTCATAACTGAAAGCCGTTTCACGGTATCTTCATTTGTTTTAGAGATATAACGAAATTTTGATATTTTTACGATTTTGAAAATGTGCCATAAGGCCAAAATCAAGCAATTTGGGCCACCCTGTACATATTCATAGAAAATTCCGAAACAAGTCAACTTTAAGTTTAGAATTGTCATTCGTCTTCGTAAAAACGCCTCCTTCGAAAGACAGGTACAACCCCCAAATTTTCAAATAGGACGTAATGGGTTTTTCGCCGCTGAATATTCAAGTGAAAAAAGCCTCTAATTTTTCTATAAGGATTATTACTAGAACTATTAGATCTTCACCTATTCATTGATGATTACGCCCTCTCAAGCATAGTCCCTCATATTCGCTGACAGATCGCAGCTTCAAATTCTTGGAATAAATAACAATCCCCTACGAATTAGCGCTGTGAAGTTAGCGGCCACTTTCCATTGACCGTTTTCGGATTCAGCGGCCAGTATTCAGCTGGTATTTATGAACATCGTGATAAATCATTTTGGAGGCAAAAAATTCAAATTGTTTGCAAGGAATGAGTTTCTCTGTTGATTATTAACCAGCAAAATCCTCATTTAGTTCAATGCATAGGAAAAGTTATGAAAACTCCACCAAATAGGATTCCAGAGCACACTGGTAACATTATTACCAAAGATATATAGAAACCAATCCAGAAAAAATTGGTTCAATTAATTGCTCTAATGAAGATATCTTCGGCTATTTTCTTGGATTGCGGAACGAAAAGCAAAAAAAAATTCAATTTATCTGCCGACGTTTCGTCATAAGATAAAATGATATTTAACACTGTTAACGTTCCTGTGCTTACATCTCACCTGTTTTGCATTTTGGAATCATTCTAATTGTTTATCCCATGACGATGTGATCGATGATTTTATAAGTGAACTAAATTGTTTGTAGAGTTTTCCCATGAAATGATGTTTGGATTTAGATATTTTTAATCAATTTGAGGTATTGTATACTTGATAATATTCCATCAATTTTTTCTGTTCACAATTTCGAATTCTCATTGTGGTTTTTAATCCTTCCACTTTTAATATTCGTTTTTTGTTTGTTGATCTTGTAGTTCCTCAATTCTGATCAGTACATTTTCGTTGTTTGTTTCGGTTGTTGAACCTCTTTCTAATCATGTCTCTCGTTTTTGGTTTTAGCCTGTGAAGATTTCAATAAGTTTTACGAAACGTCGGCAGATGAATTGTTCCACAGGCCAAGAGAATACACGAAGATTACTGCCAAATTTCATTCAGGTTTATCATTTTTGGACCAATATGCGATGTTTTGTTCCGATCTTGAAGGATGAAAGCTACTCCCAGAAGTACTGCAAACCAAAACCCTCTCGTAATAATATTCAAGGCCACACTAGCAACATTCCTGCCAAGTTTCAATCAGGTTTATCATTTTTGAGATATGTATGTATATCTGTCCAATATGCTCGAAATCAGATTTCTCCTACACATAAATAATTCCATAATCACTTTGTCAATCCATTTGATGAAATGAAAATTTTGGTGGTTAGTTATCAACAGGGAATTAAGGAATTCACTTCACGAAAAAATTCCAAATAATTCTAATCACGATGTACAGGGTGGCCAGATTTCGATGGTTCAGTACTACAACTCCTAAACTATTAATGATAGAGAAAAATAAGATACATAATCATGTTCTCTTTTTTCGAGAAACAGAAATTGCTGAAATCCCCAAGTTGCTAGGGCGTCTAGTTTCAGACCTACAGGGCGATTATTCATTTGGTCCATTCTTATAATTTACTATAACTTCCGTATTATAGGATCTACGCTCTCGAAATAAACACGTCACTTTTTTCACTGCTTTTCAGCGTTGCTATTAGATTTTTTGTATCTGCTCAAATTTCGGAGCTATAACAAATTTTTTTTTTCAAATGGAAACCATAGTGGGAAATGATATTTCCAAAGTGATTTTTTTCAACGATTTCAAAATTATATATCATGGTATACTTCCGAGTTCACTATATATCGAAAATTTCGAAAAAACACTTTTCGTTCAACAAAATCCAAGCCGGCTTTGATTCACTTCTTTCAAAACTGAGGCGGTCATGGAATTTCATGTCTTATTTATTTTCACTTGTCGAATTCAATTCAGTTTCATCATTGTTGTATCGTCTGGCGCTTCTGAAATTCTTATAAGGTCATAGAATTCGATATCTCAATATTATTGTAAGCTGCCAAATTGATTCAGGAAATATTAGCTTTATTATCACCCAGACCAATAGAGGGGCTTCGCGAAACTTGTTGATTTCTCTGCTGAATTGAAAAATGAGAAACATTTATTGAATACTTAGAATACTTAGATGATTTGATGATGACAATAATACAAAGTTTCCTGTAACCCGTTGAAAACAGTAATGAATGTTTCCACGAGCGTCAATAAAAAGCTCCTTTCGAGAAAAAATATAGGTTTATTTGAAACTGAATAAATGTTAAAATCGTTGTCAATTCGAAGAAATACATACATTGCATATTTTAATGATGTGATATAAATAAGAATTTTAGAAGTGCCAGACGATACAACAATGATGAAACTGGAGTGAATTTGGCAAGTGAAAATAAATAAGCCCTGAAATTCTCTGACCGCCTCAGTTTTGAAGCTAGTGAATCAAAGCCTGCTTGGATTTTGTTGAACGAAAAGTGTTTTTTCGAAATTTTCGATATATAGTGAAGTCGGAAGTATATCATAATATATATTTTCGAAATCTTTGAAAAAAGACCAATTTGGAAATGTCATTTCCCACTATGGTTTCTGTCTGAAAAAAAAATTTTTTGTTGTAGCTCCGAAATTTGAGCAGTTACAAAAAATCCAATAGCAACACTGAAAAGCAGTAAAAAAAAGTATCCTAAAGATGTGTTCATTTCGAGAGAGTATATCCAATAAAACGGAAGTTATAGTCAATTATAAAAATGTCCCAAATACCAAAATCACCCTGTAGCACGGAAACTAGACGCCGTAGCAACTTGGGCTTTTCAGCAATTTATGTTTCTCGAAAAAAGAGGACATGACATGTATATTACTTTTTCTCTAAATCTTTTAGTTTAAGAAATGTAGTACTAAGCCATCGAAATCTGGCCACCCTGTACATAAATACCTGACGCCACAGGTGAACTTGTCGATCAATCCGAGATTGGCCGATGGGAAGTGGCCGCCAACTTCACACTGATTTCGAATTCGTGTCTTATACATACTTGTAACGTACCAATCGCACACTTGAATGGCCATTGTCGAGCCGATACCCTCCTATTGATTTTCTAATGGTGGTTTGTCTATTGTGGCAACGAAACTCCTTGGTTCTCACAATTTATTAAAATAATTAAACACTACAGGTCGACCTTTTCAATGTATACAACCATTATTATTCAGCTTATAATTAGGCAGGGCTGCCTATCAAAACTCCCAGCCCCTATGGAGGAATCAGTTTATACGAAAGGTATTTTACAGGTATTTTCCTGTCCTAGGGGACACATTTTCTTCGGGAGCAGTTCCAGTGGAGAACTCTCAAATCTGTTTCACTCCCAGAGGGTGGCTCTCAGACCAGTTTAAACTCTGGAGGGAGGCTCAAGTTTGTTCAAACTCGCTAAATGCGTTTCAACCAAATGGACCACGGCAACAAATTATTATCTCAAAACGATAACAATAACTCAAATCGAAAACTCAAGATGTGGTAAGGATGTATCCAAACTTAAGGTGACTTCACTCACATCAGATTCACTCTTATGAAAGACAAAATTTCCCTATCCAAAATTTTCACAGTTTCCAAAAACTATCGGCCTGTCGAAACCACCGTCGCCACAGTTGATTCTATAAGTTGCTCGTCTCAAGCGGTAATTAATTTGATGTGTTCAATTTTTATTTCGTTTTGTTCATATCTCTCCTTTCGCCTTTTTACATTTCATATTCGAGTATCAGGGTACTTTCGAGAAACCTCTCTGATGTATCGATCGGAGAATCGATGTACAATGGAGAAAACTATCCCGATTCCATTTCATAGATTCCGAATAAAAAATGGTAAAAATTATCCGGTGTTTATAGAAACTTTGTTTCATTTCGGAACAGTAACAGGAGAATATACGAAGATTTTACTTAAAATACTTGAATGAATATACGTCCTTAACGAGGGTTTGATAACAGATGTTCTAAAATACTTTTAGCCTCGCTTTTAGCCCATTGTTTTGACTCCTACCAATATTTTTTGTCCGAACCTTAATGAAAATACTTCCAATAATCAGAACAATTCAGTATTACTTGACTATTTAATTTGACAATTTAATGATGTCGACCTTCATTCATATGAGTTGATATAATGAACTGTCCAAAGCATGACCTCAAATCTGACTGATAATAATTATTCATGATCATCGTCTGCTTCCTTTCACTCGAAGCTGTCATCAGATTTTTGCAATTGCAAGAAAGAGATATTCCACTTATTAGAAAAGAACGAACACAAACGTAATTTTTCAGGTATGAAGACGTGAGGATTTTCATTGATAACAATCAATAATATTTTTATACTTAGTTTTCCTGTAAGTTTCACGATAAAATTTGAATAAATTACTGATAGGGACCTTTACAAAACCAAATTTCCCATTTTCGCCCAATGAAATTCATTATCAACAATAAATGCCTTTTGAAACTGTTTCTTAAGTGCCTTTATTGCATTTTTTCTTTGAATAGAACATATTTTCACTCAATACGGAGAAATGGAAGACAGAAGTGGTCGAAATTTAATATACAACTTAAGGTGCAGACACATTGTTGTCACGTCACATCACGCGGTGAAATGGGAAGAAGATATGGGGAATATAGCTGCTTTTACAGTTGCTGGTGATTCTCATAAAAGGGATTCGATTTACCAAATGAATCAACGAACATAGGAAGTGGGGGAATTCCATCAATTAATTCAAGAATTATTGAATGAGCACCCAGATCGGTTTCAAATGTATGTTAGATTGACATTTCACAAAATATCAGACGTGATATCACGTGCATTCAGAAAATGTAAATTTGCGGAATATAGATCTTGCGTGCTATCGGTGCTATAACGTGACAGCAGATACAATGTTGCAAAAATTTTTACTACATTTTGATTCCGTAGTAGTACAATCACCTAGTTTAGTTCTGATGATTTGGCTTCACTATTTATTATTGAAAGGTGTGTCTCTCTTCCTATGCTCTAAGCTCCATGCATTATCGTGGTTCCACATTTCGGGAAGATGACGTGACGTGATAACAATGTGTCTTCACCTTTATGGACACATTCACAAGGCCTAGCTAGTTTCGCAACCAAGACTAAAAACCAAAAATTCAAGCTTTTTTAGCTACGAGTTGCAACACCAGGGTTTTCTATGCATCTGAGAATGCTGGATTAAATGACGAATAGTCGCAATTATTGTCGACAGTATAATATATCGGCATGGTAGAACGAATGGCCGAAATCAATGCTCACTAGTATCGAATTTCCAATGCCCTAGAATCACAGGTAAATGTGATATTATACACGTTTTCTTCCTACTTCAGATCTTTGGAAAATTGTATGGAATATTGAAATGGTAATGCAATATACGAAAAACTTATAGACATCCGCTTTTCTTTTCTCATTATCACAATTCATTGCGTTTCTTAAGTTGAACTCAATTTTCTAATTATGTAACGTTTGACGAATATTATCAACCGAATGATATACCTACTCGTCAGTTCAAACAAACTGACCATGTATCATTCCATAAATAACGCATTCGAATACTACACATTGCACACTTTATTCAGAAAATATATTTCAACCAAAGTAAAAGTGACAGCTTTATACATGGCAACTACCGGTCCTTTCTGGACTCAAGTTCATTATTCTTTCTGAATATGCTGGGAATGAAGCATTGAATCTTCGAATTATTCTTGATCCTAGATAGCGGCTGAATATAAATAGAACATTTTCAGGATGAATCATGCAGATTGAGTCTGGTGTGGCTCCATGAACCTCATTTTCCATACCCTCGAAAAGCATGGATGTTTCCAGAATCGGGGCGATTTTCTGACCGGAACATGATGGGAGAGAAAATTAAAACAATGCTTTTTCATATCAATCTACAGAAAACGGTCTGAAAAAGTAGAAAACACTGAATTCAACATTTCAAATTTTAAGTTGACTTGGTTCATGTTTATGCATGTTCATTAAACATGCAGTGTTTTCTGCTTTTTCTGGCCGTTTCTCTCGACCACAGTTGGGTTTAGAGCATTAGAAGAATAGAAACATTATTAGTTTTGGCAAGCAATCCAATGTGTGATTTTCAGCTTCAAATTTGATCTTGCGAGGAGGGGAGTTTTAAGTAAAACCACCACGTAAACAAACAGTAGCCGAATGACCTCGGCTTTTTGTTTAGAATAAAATACCACCTTTGAAACTTCATATCTCAGAATGTATACGTACATATTAGACCTCTTGTTTTCACACAAAATATTCATGTTCCCTCACGGACATTCTTGCTGCATCCTTAGTAAATACCCTGTAATATACTCCATTCACTTTTATTTAATCACATAGGAGGTCATGGTTTCATTTTCAGGAATTGGTGCTCCTGATGAAAAGCACAGAACATAAGATAAATAGTCAGTGCGCGCACAGAAAATATCGTTAATGACAAAACGACGTTGCCAGTTTCTTTGTTTACATCAAAGTAAAAGTATCAAAGATATTCCACATTTTGTTAGGTTTACAAATTGTTCGCAGATTTTTGGTATTTAATCGATATTTGCAGGTGAGTTTTTCGTCGAATATCCAAGACTAACGTATGTTTATTGTTTTTAGCACCGGTTTGGAGCGTGAGAACGATTTTCAAGACCAGGACGAATGTTTACATTTCGCGGTTGAAGGGGTACACTGGAATTTCATTGAGAAAGCTGTTATTTTGGACAGATATCGCAGTAGATGGATCGGATGGAGCCTCGAGAGGTCGATTAGGATGATATTTTTCAGGTTTTCCAAGAAATTTGGCGATATCTGACCAGATTTGCAAAAGTTAGGTACCTCTTTAATGAGGTGGAACTTAGACCTAATTTTCCTATAAGAAACGCCTTTCAAAGGTCGAGATGGTGAAAAATGTATTCTTTAGATTTTGTTTGAACAAACGCAGCCGAGTTTTATATCCCAACATTGATTTTAAAAAAGTTATAAATAAAATAAAATTGACATTATTCTTGATTCTTGTAATTACCCATCAATTTATCTTATATCTTTGGGTTGATTTTTTCAATTAATTCTTGATAAGAATCAACAATTGATGTCGTCAAGTCTTGAATTTTCAGTTCAAGTGGATAATAAACATTAAATCTTCACAAGCATGCATATGAAAATTATGTGAAAGCAATGCAATTTTCTTTCATGGAGAAAAAAAATATATTTCAACAGTGATCTCTTGTACTTTTCATGCAAATAACTAGAAAAGGAATCCTTTCTATATCAATTCATATAAACGTTAGTTATTTTCGTCCATCACATCTTTTCCAATTCATTCATTTTCCGAATAAATTCACATTCAGAGAAATACACTAAGAATGTAGAAAGGGCAACATAGTGTTGACTTGGAACATAAAAATATTTTGAGAAACGTCAAAACTTCGATACAGAGTGGAATGTGTCAAATTTCCAAGGCCAGAGTTGTGATTTTATAATTAGGAATGGAGTATAGATAGTATTCTTGAGAACACAGTTATTTCCACCAAACAGAAAGCTGTAGCAATAAAACAGCGAAATCCTTTCATTCAGTCTTGCATCCCGTCAATGTAACTATTTTTCTTTATGGACCTTTCCTGTTGCGCCTTTTACTCCACAAATTCCAGAAGATTACACAGGGCGTTCCTAAATTGAAAGTTAAAACGAAAAGGGGAGATTCCTTGAGTAAGTATAAGAAAAGAATTCCCATATACATGGGGTCGCAAACGTTTCGTTTTCGAGATATAGAGTGCACTGGGTGTACAAGGGAGTATTTGAATGAAAATTATGAAAACCGGTGGTTTGTACGAGGTTCTATACTAACTGGATTTTGATTTGTTCGAGGATTTCAAGAGAATCGCCAAAAGTAATTGAATCAATTGTTGTTTTATCTGCAGAAAAACATAAACTCATACCTACTGTATATATGTATCCATTTTCAGATAAAAATAATAAGATTTAGAAGAAACGATTTATTTACATCAACAAAAATATAATTTTGGAAAGAGAATGAAATTTCACTAGAAATCGATATTCAGAAAATTTCATACTTGTACGAATACTTGTATTACCACTACCAGCATCAATAACTGTATGGCATCTTCTCTGCATGATTTTACCAAGTTAATGAAAATATCCTGCTCAATTTGTTGCCAAAGATGTGGCAAAAGATCTCGTAGTTGTTGAAGCGTTTCTGTGGTCATGTAAGGTTTATTTAATTGGTCAAAAGCGTGGTCGATTGAAAAATCATTTCAAGGGATCTCATAGTTAATGCTAGATGTGGAATACCCTGTTTTTCTCTAGCAGTAATCACCTGGTGGGATCTAAGAGCTGCTGGAAATTTGGGGAGAAATCCGGGAACTACTTCGTTTATTACTTCATCAACATGCGTCTGATGGGACGTCACGGTTCTCGAAAGTACTAATAAGTCAGTCCTGTCATCGAAACTAAATCCACTCCAAACCATAATTGTACCTCCTCGAAAAGGAAGTACTGCTTGAACAGATCAGTGGACGTGTCCAAACCCGTACTCATCGACAATCAGAAAACCTCTTCAGTAAAGGTTAAACGGCAGAGTACTCGCTCCATAGGCCACTCTAATGTTTGACGCTTGTGTTCGCGATTGAAGAGAACTCTTTCTTCTCAACAGGAGTCCCAATATGAGATTGACTTAAGGAAACGTTTCCTGGCTGTGCTGAGATGAATAGTTTCATTTCAGTGGTAAAGAACTGTAAGAGTGAACGTGATATCACCCTTTCGCCAAAATTGAAGGAATTGGCTATTTTCACCCTTATTGGACCAGCCTGAAGCATCCCAAGAGCTCTGTTAGCTTCGTCATCGGATAAAACTTGTCTTGGCATTATGGAAATACAATTTGCAATTCCGTGGAAGCATTTGATCTTATGATTCCTAACGAAATAAAGAAAAATCATTCTGTTATCGTCGTCATAAAATACCCATGCAATCAATTGAGATATACTTTAGTTGCTGACCATCTTATTGGTTGTTGGCTTCAAGTAAGTTAGTGTCATTTTATGATAAACTGTTTTTCGGTGATCATCGATAAATGTATAATATATGTCTTTTTTTTATTCGAATCTGAGTCTTTCAGGCAGATATTATTATATTTCCAATATACTCCACATCCACTGTAATGCAGTTTCTCCTCGAGTTTCTCATAACCACTTCGGGCAGTTTGTACGATCAAAATCATCATTCATATCGGAGCACTTCCGTGGCTACAACAGGGACGGATAAATGAGTTCGATTGTTTGCTTTGATCTAGGAAAGAGCCAGATACAACATGACTCGCTTAACAAGTACCAAGGTATTACAAGATAGCAAGCAGCTACCCTTTTCATAGACTGACAGGTCAACTAAAAATATAGGGAACTATTATCTATTTATTCAGTTGATTGATTTTCAACGTAGTACAACCTCCAACCCTTCATGAGTAGGATACACAGCACACTACAAGACTCACCTCTCATCAATAGACTACTGTACCAAGAAGACAAACAACATGATCTTCCTTGTATTTACTAATGGTACAATTATCTTAGCAGTAGTGTATATTTTAGTTAATATTTGAAGACTAGCTAGTAAAGGGAACCTCTCAATTTATCGCAGAGGTCTTATGATTTATTCAACAGATAATAGTCCTAATACATTGTTCAGTTGCCCACACCGAATGTTAACAGAATGTCAGATTATAATCAGTGGAAATCTACATTTATAGTTTTATGGCCATTTGTCAACCACTACATGAAGCAATCACTAGCTGTGTCACACATTTTTCCTGTTGGTGGTTTAATGCTTGCCATACCATGAACATCATTTCTACTTTGTATAATGTAGTAGTTCTGCTCAGTTAACTCTGTGAAATTATTCACAATTGCATATCAACTTGTAATAATTGTGCGTTCTATGAGGTCGATTAAATTTGGAAATTGTTGCCACAATTCATTGTGTAGTCATCATGATTATATTGGCTATTTTCTTGTTCTTCTTTCTGTTGATATCCTTTTATTCCCATCTCATTAATGTTGCAGCAAGGGTTGTTGTAATGGGAACAATTCTTTTGAACATATTCTTGTAGATGTTTTATCTCTATGCAATAAATTCTGCTCATAAGATGAAAATTTTATGATGAGTAGATGAATGTAAATGAAACACATATGCTTGAGATAACTGGATTATATTTAATTGAATTTTGTCAAAATCAGGATGTCACACATGCTGAAATTGAAAGTTATAGGAATTAAATAAATCTCAAAAGTTGATTTGATGTGTTGGAACAAAAAGAATAAGGATAATCAATATGTACATATATATATATCCTTCGAAAGTATGCTCGCCGAAAAAAAACAAATTACCTGGTACAGAAAACAGCACGAAGACACAGAAAGGGATGAAAACAACAAATGCTAACACCAAGAAGCAGTTCCTCCTCCTCAAGGGGGACATGGCCAAGTTAACCACTGCCATGTCCCACGAAAAAACACCAACACATCACAGACTTAACCTCACAAAACAGGCGCCCTTCGACGGTAACTACGGCGGAAATGTCAAATCAAAACAAACGTGCGATCTTACGTAGATACGTTAAGCTGCTGTCATTGCCAGAACTCAAGTTACGTACGTACGGTTGGACACACTGAACTAAACATAACCAAAGCACGGAAACAGCCTTATGTAAGGTTCCCATTTAGCACGCGGTCACGATGAGAACCGATTCAACACGAACCCCGCCTCATTCGCGCGCATCCTATCGATCAACCGGTATTTCAATGTTGACTGCCGAACACGTGGTCGGGAAATTTGTCTCGTTCTTTCGGTTCTCCGAGATGAGTTCATTGATATTTGCTAGTGTTATTGTATTGTTTTCGCCCGGGTCAGATATCAATTCTGGCTGGTGGGATATCCCCGTATGCAGTCAATGTCGGTTATCGCATGTGTGACATTGTGACTCATACACTACATGTTGATGCAGGTCTAGCAGAATGTCGATGTGGGGGATCGTCAATTAGTGTCGTTTGATGTGCTCCCTTTTGAAAACTGATATGTTTAATTGGAAGACTAGTGGATCCACACATGAAATTGTAGAATAGAAATTTCAAGCAGCTGGTGGTATATGAAATGTTCTATCCAGCGAATGAGTTATTAAGCCATGCAGGATACATGTTTGAAACACAGTAAAGCAGCTCTTCAGCAGAAATCAAATCGATCTATGTAGCTATGTGTTCGAAGACACTAGGCAACGGAAGAATGACAAAACTTCGTCTTCATAAAACCAGGATGAGTATTAGTTTTGTATTGTGAGAGGCCTTGAAAGACAAGCAAGGCTTCGAGCTCCATGGCCTTAACCGCCAAAAGTTCTTGAGAGGTGATGCTGAGAAATTCTTAGAATGGCTTGCTCGTTTCCCCGAGTTCAATCTCATTGAATATTTGTAGTTTTTGGTGAAAATACGTATGGCTCACAACAACTCAAAACCAGATACTCCAGCTGAATGAGGCGGTTCTTGCAAAATGGAGGGATCTGTAATATTGATCAGAGGACCATAGAGACTTGGACTGCTCCATGAATAATTGAGAACGAAATACTATCAAAAAGAGTGTGAAGGAGGCAGATGAATATTTTGGACAGTCGTTTTTCCAGAATCCTGATTGGCTACGTAACATGTTGATATACAAGACATGACGAAAAGTGAAATGTATCGACAAGCCACACTGTCTTGTCTTTCTCTGTGACTCCCAACTGAAAATTGTAGATCGAAACTGTTCTCTAAATTGAAGATCGGGTCCTAGTTCCGGAATGATCCGCAATATTTCACGGACCTGGGGCTCATATACCTAATAACATCAATATGGCTTATATCCCTGCTAATCACAATCAAGAAGTGAAGTCAAATCTTTGGTGAGGATTGAGTTGTACATTTGCGTCAACTGGAAATTAAAAAATTGCGAGAAATTTAGAGGTTATGTATAAATGGAATAAAGCGATTGAAGAATTTCACATGAAATTGTAAGGCTATGATCGAAGTATCAACATGAAGTTATGAATGACAAACATTTCACGACCTCATACGATGGGTCAGAGAGAGACAGAATAAGTAAGATAATTTAATTTATAATATTACCGCACAAGCGCAGATCTGCATTCTTACCGAAGCCCTGCTTCAATTTTCATTGACTCATTCTCCATATTGGAATGAATAGATATATGGTGGGGCTATTGCAGCAATGGAAAACATCACGACCCCTTTCGGAAGAACTGAAATGAAGGACCCCATCGATAAGAAAGTCTTAAACAAAATCTAATCCGTGCCAACACCAGGTATTATATGCAGATATGAATCTTTTAATACAGGACTACTTTCGAAACTCTACGAAATGCCCACCTATACATACAGAGTGTAACAGCCAAATGGAATAAATTCAATAACGAATAAATGAGGGCGTGTTGGGAAAAACGCACGGACACGACGATTTGTAATTTTAAATGAGCATATTTTTCAAGAAAATCAATTATATAGGGTGTTCCATGTGACCGTGGCCAATACCAATCTTCTTATTTCAAATACAACCCCCTGTATATTATTTAATTTTTGGATTCTTCAGAGAATTCTAGACATGCACAATATCCTATACCTATCTTTAACTATTTCGGAAGTATTAAGTGTTTTCAGATTTATTGCAAAAATCAAATCACGTTTTAAATAATAGTATGTTATTCGATGAGCACATAATGATCGGGCGAATAATAGTAATTATGTGCGAATAGAATACTATACTTTGTCCACGACTTCCTCGGTAGAAATCGATTTAATCTGAATTTTCAACAACGAAAATAGTTATCAAAAGCGTTGACATAACATTTTCTGTGTTCGCACTGCAAAATCTCGATAAACGTCAAAAAAGTTCAGTTGACATCGATTCATTTTCATACTTTCGCTCGGATGAAAATGGAATACAAATGTAGACAAGCTAGTTTTTCACCTTCATCACAAGATATTTTTGATCGCATGCTTCAGGAATAATTTCTTCGCTAGAAAATACTCTAGCTATCTTCCTTCTGATTTCCTTTCCAAAAGTGAACGCAGTTTTTTAAAATTTCCAATATCGTTGCCTTCATTTATGTTGAGAGTATTCTTAAGCATGGAATAATGGCTCCATAGGGTTATTTGTTTATAGGTAGCTGAAAATGAGTGGATTTTATTAGCTGCTCTCAGTCCATGAAATTATTAAACGCTTTTAAGCCCGCAACGGACGGCGAGCGATAATATAATATATATTATAGCTTTGCATTGACATATGTCATTTTAGTATGGAAAAATATCGTAATATATCGCTTGGTTGAAAATATATTTATATTTTTCTATACTAAAATGACATATGTCAATGCAAAGCTATAATATATATTATATTATCGCTCGCCGTCCGTTGCGGGCTTTAGGCTGAGATTCCTTGATTTTTCCGGCAATAGATGTAATGCAGTATTTCTTGCAGCCTGTCTTATTTCTGGTGGAGTACACAACATTTCTTCATGACTCTGTAATGCAGGTATCTTCGAGAAGAATTACAATTTATGGGAGGCACAATGAAAATAGACGTTTCGAATATTTTTCAGCTTGTCAAACTGAATGGGAATCATAGAAGAAAACATTAAGTGATTATTTTTTCTCTTAATTGTCATCGCTCTGATGGCTTGGTGGTTGGCAGTCAATTTTTTTCCTTCGTAGAAAAGGGCGTCTCGGGTTCGATCCTGACGGATTAAAAATTTTCAGAAGTGAATGTTTAGCAGTGATTAATGAATCATTATTGACTGCCATTATTGACCGGTGAAAGATCATTACGTTTCTCAAAGATCATTCGAAATGTGAGGATTATACGGAAGTCGTGGACAAAAATTATTTTCTCTATTTCGGTATCGTAATGAGTTCATTACAGTACTAAAAACAGTGCTGTAATGAATTCATTACAGCATCGTTTTCAGTAACATTTTTCGTTTTGTGGTTGTCAGCAATGTCTTCCGATCCTTTTAAATTTCAGCAGACGTCAATTTGGAAATGTCAATTTCCGTATTTCCTAACATTCACACCAACTGCCAATATACAATATGAAAGTCACTAGGAGTACTAGGACCTAAAATTTGAATTTTTTCATTGAATTTCACAAAATTTGACTGAAACAGAGAAAATATCGTCTAATACTCGTTGCAGAATGCAATTTCAATACTCATGCGAATACTCGCTCCTTCGTCGCTCGTTTTCGAATTTCGCATTCGTATTGGAATAGGAGCCCATTCTGCAACTAGTTTTAGAATATACTATTATTTCACAAATTCGGTACATTACATTTAAAACAACTCCGCCAGTAGTGGAAACTGGATGGATCGAGTAGTCCAGTGAAAGCTGCTGCCGGTCCCAAGCCCGGTTAAGGAGGAGGGTTCAGGGGCGAGGTTAGCACCCTGCCACTGGTAAAAAGATGAACTGCTCAAAGAACTGCTGAAAAAGCCTCAGAATATGGACGGATCGCAAAGGTTGACGACACGGCACGAAAAAGGAAAAAACGATTATGGAGAAGGAACAAACTACGGCTCGCATGTTGGAACGTTACATCATGGAATTCAAAAGATCAAGAAATCATCACTGAGATCGCCAGTAGTAGTATAGACATTTGTGCGATATCGGAAACGAAGAGGAAGGGCAAGGGCAACGTGAAGTACAGAGACCACATTATGTTTTACAGTGGAGTGGATAAGGAAACCAGAGCGCGAGCGGGTGTGGGCATACTAATGCACGAAAGGTTTGATCCGATGTTGGAGGACGTCAGTTACGTCAGCCAAAACCTAATGTACATATCACTAAAGTTGGATAATGAGAAACATCATTTCATTAGTATATATGCACCAGACATAACAAAATCGCGAGAAGAACGGGAGCATTTTTTTGACCAACTTCAAGAGGTGCTCAACACGCTGCCCACTGGTGACAAGATCTTCATAATGGGGGATTTCAACTCTCGAATAGGTAACCAGATAATACCGGGAGTCATGCAAAGATACAATGAGGAGGTGACGAACGAAAATGGAAATATACTGCTCGATATCTGCGCGCATAACGAGCTCAGAATAAACAACACCTTCTTCGATCATAAGGAACAACACAAATATACATTTCACAATACAAGAGGACATAAATCTATGATCGACTTCGTGATCACAAATAGAAGCGTGCACCATAGTCAAATTCTGGATGTCAGAATCTTGACCTCAGCTAATGTGGGAACGCAACATGGACTGGTGCTCTGTGAATACCGCTTGAAACAGACACAAATGAAGAGAATATCACCCATCTTCATCACCAAATTCAACACGGAGTCGCTGAAAGATGAGAGCTCAAGATTCTTGTATGAGCGCAGATTGAACGAGAAAATCTCTCGAAACAAAATAACGATGGAGAACAGTATGGAAGAAGCCTGGCTCAAAATCAAACATAACATAACACAAAGCGCAGGGGAGGCAATAGGAAAAAGAAAAATCAACATCAACGGCATAAAAAATGACAAACCTTGGGTAACTGACGAAGTGAAAGATCTGGCCAAAAGGAAGAGGACTGCATACCTCCAATATATAAATAATAGGTCACCACTTCTGGAGAGATACAAATTGGTGAGGAATAGAACGAATGACGGAATCAAACAACTAAAGAAAGAATACTGGGAGTGATTTTCCGCCGAAATGGAACATGATCTTTACGGGAGTCAGAAGAGAATATGGAACATGATGAGGAAGAGGAAGAGGAAGAAGCCTATATCCGAGGAGGTGCAAATAAATAATATAACAACAGATATATGGACAACATATTATCAGAATCTATATAACAATCACAACGACTACACAGAGGAACGAGAGGATTCTGGCACATGATGAAGGGGATACTATCACATTGGAAGAAGTTCAGACAACCATACAACAGCTTAAAAAAATCACCAGGGACGGATAACATCAGTAACGAAATGATCAAGTACGGTGGAAAAGAAATACAACAAGAGGTAACGAAACTTTTCCAAAAGATCATCAGAACCGGTGAAGTACCTAGTGAATGGAAGAGCAGTATATCAATACCTATAAACAAAAAAGGCAGGAAAAAAGACCCCAACAATTACAGAAATATAACCCTACTGAATTCCACTCAGAAGTTATTCACTAAGATTCTGGCCAATAAAATCTCCAACCAAGTGGGTATATCCGAAGAACAACAAGGATTCAGACGCAATAGGTCAACAGTGGATGCGATTTTCATCTTGCGGCAGGTCATTGAAAAATCAATTGAGTTCAACAAACCCATATTCATATGCTTCATGGACCTGACGAAGGCTTTCGACCGAATAAGACTTCCCGATGTCCTTCAGACCCTACAATCAGAGAACGTTTGCCAAAGATTCATCAAAATAATTAAAGATCTCAATACCAACAACATCACAAGGATAAAAACAAACCGCGGATTATCCGATGAAGTCCGCATATCCACTGGCATACGACAAGGGGACAGCCTGAGTCCATTACTTTTTAATCTTGTAATGGACCGAATAATTGAAAAGGTGAAAACGGTTCGGGTAGGCTATAGGATGGGAAACCGCTCTCTCAAGGTTGTGTGCTATGCAGATGACGCTTTCCTGACAGCAGAAAATGAAGACGACTTGCAACGTCTTGTGCATGAATTCAGAAGGGTCGGTGAAGAGTTGAATATGAGTATCAGCTGTGAGAAATCTAAGACCATGGTTATCGCCAAGGAGCCTCTCCGATTTAAGATTGTGATAAACAACAGAATACTAGAACAAGTGTCAAGATTCAACTACTTGGGAGTGACAGTATCCAGTGATCGATGCGTCGTAGAGGAAGTACGAGCTCAGGCGCACAAGGCAGCAAAGATAGGATGCCTGAGGGATGTTATCTGGACCAACAAGACTATAAGTCACAAAGCGAAGACTCGCATCTATAAAGCATGTGTGAGACCAGTCCTCACATACGCCGCCGAAACCAGGGCAGAAACATCGACAATCAAGAGAATGGCTAGAACAACCGAGATGAGAATACTAAGATCTATCAAAGGAGTATCTCTAAGAGACCATGTGAGGAGTTCAGATATATATAAAGGAGGAACTGGAGGTGCAAGATGTCGTCAGATGGATGAGAGCTCGAAGGAGGTTTTGGAGAGATCACGTGGAAAGGATGTCCGAGGAAAGATTGGCCAAGTGGACAGAATCACAGAGACCCAATACCCGCAGACCATTGGGACGCCCCCCAAAGCGTTGGAAAGAGAGCTGGTGCTCTATTTCACAGGAGATAGACCAATGACATGCAGAAAGCAGAAAACACAGGACAGAGTCCTATTTAAAAGATGAAGAAGAAGAAGACATTTAAAACCTGATAAGTAATACTGATTATTTCTCAATTATTAAAAAAAAAACAAAAAAAAACATTGATGTCAATGTTCAAAATGCTCGCCGCGAACGTCTTGGCAACATGCTAATCTGGTGTAGAATTGTCTTCTAACGTTACTCAACATTTCAGGCGTGACTGATCTAAGTAGTAATGGTTTTTGCTTACTTAAGTCATATCAAGAGGTAAATAAGTATTGAGTGTAATGTATCGAATTTGTGAAATGAAATAATTTTCATTTAAAATGTTAATTTTTGTAAAAAATCTGAAAACACTTAATATTTCCGAAAAAGTTGAAGATGGGTATAGGACATTGTACATGAATTATGTCAAGAATTTTCTGAAGAATCCAAAAAATAAATAATATACAGGGGGTTGCATTTGGAATAAGAAAGTTGGTATTGGCCACGGTCGCATGGAACACCCTATATAATTTTATTTTCTTGAAAAATATGCGCATTCAAGATTACAAATCGACTTGTCCGAGCGTTTTTCCTAACACCCCCTCATTTATTCGTCATCGAATTCATTCCATTTGGCTGTTACACTCTGTATTTCGCGTCTGAAGATTAAAAGCATCTGCTGAATAACCAATCAAGAAATTGGGGAGAAGAGGAAACACTACTGGCTGTTTGAATTATATGCGCGAGCATTGCAAATTGCAAGGAAATCCATCCCTTACGCAAGGATGTATTCCCCTAGGAAATTAGTACTGATCCTCCACCCTCAGAGTAGGATTAGTAAAGGAAAAATCTACATTTTATTTAAATAGTCGAATATGTATTGTTAATAGTTCGTGTTTGCCATCGAAATGCAATGCTGAAATAAAACATGTTCGAAGCGGAGAAGTTGAACCCACCGGCCACGCCGGAGGTGGTTATAAGTAGAGCGATAGATCCAGTAACCAATTCGGAGCATTCGATCGTCAGGTTACAACCTACGACGGAGATACATCTGCAGATGCCTACCGCAGTTGTGGGGAAACGTTAGGTGGAATTCCTATCGGTCCTTGGCTACAAATCTTGTAATACTCTGAATTTGAAGTCAAATATATGATATCTGATTTTGAAGGAGAGAGCACTCTATTCGAAGAAATGTCAAAAAACTGTGCATTAAACACGGGTAGATCTATACCCTCATTTTCGTGTTCAGGTTTTCCTTGTCGAAACCATGGCTTGTCTGAAATCTGTATGCATGATAATTCTAAAACCTTCCTCGGTGTTTTCATCGCATTCCATAAAACAAACAATAAAACGTGAATTTCGTTCGAAGGAGAATAGAGAAGCTTAAATTATGTATCAACAAGAGGCACATTTCGGATCGCATATTTCACCCTGCCATAATAAAACAGTATTACGGTTAAAGTATGTATATAGAAACAACTCAATTTCATACAAATATTTTTGGATGTTCATTTATATAGCAAAGAGGAAATGTACTTATCTTGCAAATGAAATAATGACACTGCAACGAAGAAGTTTCTCATTCCGTCGAAGTGCTCTTGTGAAAATAGAGGAGGCTCATGATATAGATGTATTGAAATCCTGGGCAGTAACTCCTAACAAAAAATCGTGACTAAATATTGTACATCTCTGTACGGCAATCTTGACTGCAGTTCTTGGTCTGATGGTTCCGGAATAATCCGAAATATTATACTACCGTGGTGCTATTTTCCTGAGAGATTCGTTTAACCGATTTGGAAATAAGCTAATTTTGATAAAAACGCATGTCTTTTGGATTGAAGTTGAAAATGCAATAACGTTTAAGAACTTTGTTGCTTCTCCTTCTGATCACAGACGACAATGTAATTTGTCAATATCACCAAGAACATTCGAATACCCCAACATGCACCCTTCCATCTTCTCTAGCTCTTATACCTTCAAGGGATATCAGAAGCTTAGCAAACGTCGACTTCCAAATAATTATTAATGAATGTGGTCATTAGGAGCGCATCAATCATTGAAGCCGACGCTTTCTCGTTCTATTCAGATCAACATTCAATTTCTACACAACTTTTTCCTCGAATTTACACAGAGCTGACACGAATGTCCTGGAAAAAAATTGTAATGGCCCTTTTAGGAACAGTGTAGCTGAACTATAGTTATGAGTAACGACATGGATGGTGGAGAGTATAGTGAAAGAGTGAGTGAAATATATGGCAACTCTACCAGAGATTTTCAGGTGAAGAGCACTAATGTGAATAGATTTTGTAGTGATATGTCGATGTAATAATATGTGCTTAGTGTTATGTCTGCGACAGGGGCAAATAAGGCATTTGAGTTCGGAAATTTCAAGGACGGCTGTGGATTTAATTTTGGAAATTTCCAACTAACACGCCTGCAACATGGACAATCTAGGGCATGTGAGTTGCCAGCTAGTCACACGCCCTATATTGTCACTGACGAAGACGATTATCAAGCCGGTATTAATGTTACCCTTCGATGGCTTCGATATCTAAGCATTACCATTAGAAACTTTCAATTGGTTCTTAGTAGTAATATCATATCAAGTGTTGGTAAAATATTGGAATTAAATGGTTGGAAACCATTTATGTTGATTTCGCTCAACATTTTCACGATTGGTCCTTTGAGTCGAATTATAGTGATTGTTAATTATACAAATACAAGATCTCTCTTGGAGAGGAGAATGAACTGCTGTACCAACTCTTATCACCACGAGAATTAAAGAAAAATTTTTTGTATGAAATCGAAATAATACCACAAAGTAAGTCACTAGAGGAATTGTACCTACGGTTAGTCTGACTTGAAGAGATGTGTTGGTTTTCTGCCTTGGGTATAGTTAAACTGAGGGGAGTCCTTATCCCACAGAACACAATTGCTAAATTATGGGTTCCGGCGTAGGGAAGAAAATTTGGTGAATTATGCCAGGGTGGCGAACTAAAGGCCGTATGACCGTTGCCAGACAAGTCGCAGAATTGTTAAGAACAGGTAGAATGTTTGTTGGATTCTAGGTGACACGACCATAGAATCGAGGAGAGTGGGTTAACCAGTGAAGTTCTCGGTCTTCTTCGGAATCGGAATCCTCCAATATTCTAAATACAATGAAGAGAAATGTTGTTTTGAGAAGGTGCTGAATTTGTTCAATCATTTCGAGAAACGCAATTAATAGGGGTGAGAAATTTTTGAGCCCTCGGTCCTCTATAGCTCAAACAATTCCAATGATCAGAAACTACTGAAGTAAATCAGTTTTAATCCAATCAGTAAAAAATTGGAGAAATATTCGAAAAACAATTCAATGTTATGCGCAAATTAAAATCCGTTGGTACTTTCTACGATGACATTCTTTTTGGATGGTTTATCCAAATGAGACCCACCAGAAATTCGGCCTCTGAGCCGTACTGAACTTAAACCAAGGTCATTCGGGTTTTTTTATAATTCACGATAATTTTGTATTGTTCTGGTTACGCAAACTGTATAAATTTCAATTTCATCGGTCATATTTATGGATGGCAAGACGGACGGATTTGCATTTCCGGCTCAAAACTCGAAATAAATTGGACATCGGGACAAAATGATATAGCTCTCGTTAAGTATAGATCGGACGGTCGAAAATATAACTGTGAAAACACCCTATATATGTGATTGTATAATTGAGATTATCCTGTTACAAAATAAATGATTGATTTTAATGAAATCTCATTGATGTATTCGAAGGTTCAAATCATCGTATCGCCCATACAAGGATCAGAAGGAGGTGCTGAGATAAGGGTAATAGGAGGTACACCAAGGACATCATACACATTCCAGGAAGGAAAAGGTAGGAAGGGCAATAGATTATTTAGTGTCCATGAAAGTAGACGGCAACGTTGAGTCGCTCGCCGAGGTCGTCATTTGGATGATAATATTTTCAAGAGAAAAATAAAAAACTTGATTATGTACATTTTTTCAATATCTTCTTTCGAATTTTTTCAACAGCTCCTCCAAATGTCTTTGACTTGTAGGTACATATATCTCAACTGTAGATTACTCCCTTCACATTTTTTTCACTACCATTTTCCCAAATTCTGTTTCGTTTGAAAGATACAAGGTGTCGAAAATCCATGAAGAACTCTTTTCTGTTCATATCTTCGGAACCGATATTTCGAAAGTAGGTACCTACTGAATTTTGGCTGACTGTTTACTCTTTTCATGGTGCATATGCCTCAATCAAAACTTATGCAATATTCCTCCTGGTTTAAAAGTTCCAGCGTAACCGACTCATAAATTCATGCCAAAATACTATAAAACCACGATAACCAATATAAACGAATCATATTTTCGAAACAATCAATCATTTTAGAAAATAGAAGTATATTTATGTTTTTTCAATAAAACGTGTCATTTTCGAGTTATTCATAATTGTTTACGATGGAATTTGGGGAAAAATAATGAATTTGAAAATAATCTGGATGCTTGCCTGGATGAAATATTATTGAATATTATTTCATCTCTGGTCTCTTAACAATCTAACAATGTTGTCAGAATGTTTATCAACTTCGTCAAGAATAAAATCTTTATAATGGAAAAACGTTTGATGTTGTGTATGTAATAATAAAATCCAACAAATGTGGGAGATTGAATTCTAAGAAGCATGAAATTATGCATTTTATACGCACAGTTTCTATCAAAAAATCATTGTTAGCGGTCCATATTTGAAATAAATATCGATGAAAATCAATGATGTTGTCGATACAAACCACGTATTGAATTGAAATTAATGAAAAATAAAATGATATACCTATACTCAGCACTACATAATCTGTGGTGATGTTTCTATCTAAACAATACAGGGTGTCCCAAGTTCGATTGCCTATTAGACGTTTCTGGAGAACTGGACATATTTGAAATCTGAAAATTGGGATTATGATATTGTTCGAAAATCTCTACAGACCTAAAATATTTTCAGAGCCAGAGCACTTTCGGTTATACAGGGAGTGAAAATAAATTTGCTCGAAAATTTTTTTTTTCAATCTTTTCGTTTCCGATATGATTGAGTATTCAATGCTGAATACGTTCCTGGTAAAACCATTGTTTTCATTCGAATAGTTTTCAAAATATCGAAGAAAAACCTGAAAAAAGTCAAATACCTATTTATAGTCACTATTATGTTAATTTTTCTTATTCTGAACATCCTGAGTGTAAACCGTTCTCACAACGTCAAAGTAGAAGAATGTGGAAAGGTCATGCATCTTTCGAATTTCATAAATATCATCACAGGGTGTTTCAAATTTTGAGTCAAAAACTGTGATCGAAAATCGGCCATAAGTTCTGTTTTTCAAATTAGAACCCTATTTTTTTATGATTGCGTTGGATTCTGCGAAGAAAAACAGTGATAGCACTCTAAGATGCTATTGCTCCTAAATTCAGTGATTCCCGAGTTATTTGAGCTTTTCTCGATTCATGTTGTACGTAGAGTCAAATTCATCGAATCTATACAGATTCGATGAATATTCTCATGAAACCATAGTAACAACTTATACATAATTGGGCCTGTCACTTGTAAATTTTAATGGGGATCATTTATCTTCTATGGTCACAGAATATTCTCATGCAACATATTCGATGAATATTTTCATGGAACCATTGAATAAAATCGAAAAGTAAAGATGAAACCTAAAATTAAACCTGTCAGTTGTGAATTATTAATGGTAAAATTTATCTTCTATGGTCACAGAATATTCTCAAGTAAAAGATTAGATGAATTTGATTTTACGTACAACATAAATCCAGAAAAGCTCAAATAACTCGGGAATTACTGAATTTAGGAGCAAGAGCATCTGAGAGTGCTATCATTACTTTTCTTCGCAGAATCAAACGCAATAATAAAAAAATAGGGTTCTAATTTGAAAAACAGAAGTTATGGCCGATTTTCGATCACAGTTTTTGACTCAAAATTCGGAACACCCTGTGATGATATTTATGAAATTCGAAAGATGCATGACCTTTCCACATTCTTCTACTTTGACGTTGTGAGAACGGTTTACACTCAGGATGTTCAGAATAAGAAAAATAAACATAATAGTGACTATGAATATTTGACTTTTTTTCAGGTTTTTCTTCGATATTTTGAAAACTATTCGAATGAATACAATGATTTTACCAGAAACGTATTCAGCATTGAATACTCAATCATATCGAAAACGAAAAAATTGAAAAAAAAAATTTTTCGAGCAAATTTATTTTCCCTCCCAGAATAACCGGAAGTGCTCTGGCTCTGAAAATATTTTAGGTCTGTAGAGAATTTCGAACAATATCATAATCCCAATTTTCAGATTTCAAATATGTCCAGTTCTCCAGAAACGTCTAATAGGCACTCGAACTTGAGACACCCTGTATACTCTTGGAATTTCAACTCGACACTGCACGGTTATTATTACATCAATTCACTGAAAGTCTTCACATAATCATAACCTGTTTGCTTTATTCTCTGCGAATAAATAAATAAATCGAAGTCCATGCCACAAGATATCGCTATACGCAAGCGTCTTTCATAGAACCACAGACTGATCTGTGATGGGACTAACGTTTGAGACACGGAACAACGGTTTGTCGTGCGTGCCGGCAAGCGCTCCATTGTTTGGAGAGAAAATCAGCAATCTGGCATCGTCTTTTCGAAAGTTCTTTGAAATATCAGAGAAGATGGGATAGGTTAGGTCGTTGATCTGGAATCCTATAACCTAATGGAGTTTAGTGCGAAAACAATTTTTTATGTGATAGTTTAGGGATATCGAGGAAAATATGAACAAATTATCAGTGTTTACGAACTAATCTTCAGGAAAATCGAAGAAGGAACTTATTTTGGTGGGAGAAATAAGGCTTTTTAATTGTATCAATATTCGTACACTTCTAAGTGTTTTTGTTGGGAAATATCGTGTTTGTAACATTCTTATTCGAATAGGGTTAGTACTTGAGTATTTACTGAATGTATCACGATTTCAAAGATAGGAGCATACGCCACAAATCAAACATCCTTGAGATACCTCAATGTTTTGTCTGTTCCATACTTTCTTCAGATTGTTCCATTTGTCTAGGAATCCTCCAGAGTTTCCCCATAAAAACCTTTTGTTCAAAACTTCAGAAATGCCATTTGCTTTCCCAAGTCCCATTTCCGTCAGCTATGATACAGCAGTCTAGAAGAACTGGGAAAATGAAATTCTTAAAATCTTCTCCAGATAAGTGAGGTGCACCTTTGTACAAATTTCATTACAGCAATAAGTGTTTTCCCTTTTCAGCTGAAGATTTCTATAAGAACATTCGAAGCGGTTCCAGAACCCCAAAAATGTGATATAAATTCTCTTGTATAGTGCCCGTCCACTAAATGATAATGAAATATATTATGCCTCTGCTCCTCAAATTTCATAAAACTCGCATACCCATATTGCAAAAAACTTCCAGAGCGACTTTATTATTCTCATCGTTTCCATTTTTCCAGTTTGTTACGATATAATCAGTTCATTTTGCGGTCTGGTGAACGTCGACAGTTCGAGCAAGCCGTATAAAGGAGGAAAATTAATTTTTCTTCCTTCAGTAGCAAAGTAGACGTCAGCATCACATCACGGTCCCGATTTTAGGTTACGTAGCTTTTCAACGTGTTCAGTTTGAATACGAATTAAAGGTTACGGGGGATTTTTTATTCAGTTTGCACTCTCTCATGAGAATATGGTGTATTCTTATAAAGGAAGAACTGAACCTTGATTCCAGGGGAGTTGCCTGGAAATGAAATATGTAATTCGAAGAGTATACTTGTATAGATTGGATGACAAAGCCGATGAAACCACCCCTGATTTGATACCTGAAATTATGAAACGAGTGGAAAAATCTCACAATATAATAATTGTCAATTTGCCCGAGAGTTCTAGCGATGAAGATAATGCAGTTGCGGTTGTTGAGCATATACATAGTTCAGCAAGTAAATTCATGACCAACATCACACGTATTCCTGGGAAGGATACGAATAAACCTAGATGGCTCAAGATTTCCTTTTCCAATTCTGAAGTCGTAAATAAAATCCTTAGGAACAAGAAATCCTTGCATGGAAACTCACGTTTCCGTGACAGGATGGAGGTGAGAGGAATATCACAATAAAATATGACAGGGGTCGACCAACTATCTCATCAACAGGGAAAGACCAACCCAAATCTTCGGCAAAAAACCGGACACCCTAAATTCGTGGCCTATCGTCTATACTAACGCCCAGTCTTTACTGTCCAAATTCAACGAGTTGCTCACTGTCGTCCAAATGAAGAAACCATCCATTATTTTCATAACCGAAACTTGGTTGCACTCTTCCATTCCTGACGGAACTTGCCATATACCAGGCTACACAATATTTCGCC
This sequence comes from Adalia decempunctata, assembly GCA_951802165.1. Taxonomy (NCBI): domain Eukaryota; kingdom Metazoa; phylum Arthropoda; class Insecta; order Coleoptera; family Coccinellidae; genus Adalia; species Adalia decempunctata. Next base: position 35,623,043 of record OX637695.1, on the reverse strand, counting down.
GAGACAGCCTCCGAACTATCGGCCACGGAGGTGTCTGCATCTTCTTGAGGGATGATATCGTTGCTTCCTTCAAGATATCTGTTTTCAATAGAGACTGGGACGGTATAGACAATATCTTCATGGATCTGTCTGATCCACATATATCTTTTACTTTGGCATGCATTTATAGACCACGACCTTGCATAGACGATGGGGCCCTTGGTGAATACCTGGAGGAGCTATCACTTTCAAGACGAAACATCATAATTATTGGCGATTTCAACTGCCCTGATCTGGAATGGCCCCTCACCAGGCGCCCCTCTGAGGGCTCACCATCATTTCCATATGCAGACCTCATCCTCAATACGGTGCTACAACAAATTGTACAAGAGCCAACGAGGTACAGACACGGACAAAATCCTTCTACACTAGATCTCATTTTCACATCGGATAACAATCTTCTGTCCGAGCTATCGTATTTACCTCCTCTTGGTAAATCCGATCACGTAGTTTTGAAGTTTGACCTGCAATTTTTTTATCCATCTACACAGTATAAGCAGACCCAAGTTTTTAAGAGGACGGATTATGAGGGGGTGTCGGCAGTGCTGGGGACTTATGATTGGTCGGACTTTTTTTCCCGTGATGAGGGCATCGATGTTCTTTGGGAGAGATTTCACAGAATTGTACTGGACGCTGTTTCATCTAACACATATTCCAAGCTAGTAAATTATAATCCAAGGAAACCATGGATAACAGGCAAACTCTACGATTCAATTAAGGTGAAAAAGTCCCTATGGCAGCGTTATGTCAGAAGTGGATCTGATACTGATTACATAAACCATCGAAACTACTCCAATCACTTGGCATCTTTAATCCGATCTGCAAAGGCCAATTATGAGAATGGTTTGGTGTCGGGGGGGAACCGGAAGAGGTTCTTCAAATATGTCCGAGGTTCTTTTGATAGCAAGGTCTCTTTTCCCCTGGTGAGGAATTCATCTGGAGAGCAGTGCAGCACCTATTCTGAGTCAGCTGATGTTCTCGCTGAAACATTCTCCTCCCATTTCACTGATGAACCTATGTCAGCCATACCACCTTTACTTACTCCTCGATGTTCTGGCTCCCTTGATCATATACCTTTGTCGTCAGACATTGTAGAGAAGTATCTTTCCAGCCTGAGGGTCGCTGCTGCTCCCGGTAGTGATGGAATTACTTGCCTTCTCCTTTCGAAGTGTTCTGGTGCTTTTGCTGAACCACTTTTCCATCTTTTTCAAAGTTCTATGCTTACTTCATCACTTCCTTCACAGTGGCTTTCGGCTTCGGTGACGCCTGTTTATAAGAATGGAGATAAGACCTCTCCTTCTAACTACCGCCCCATAAGTCTCGTGTCTACTGTCTGCAAAGTATCCGAAAGAATAATAACCGACCACATTCTTGATTTTGCCCGGTCTAATAAACTGATACCTGATGCTCAGCACGGTTTTCTTCCGGGTCGATCAACGATGACTAACCTTCTCATGGCAGTAAATGACTGGTCCAGGTGCTTGGACGATGGTATTCCGATTGATGTTGTTTATTTGGATTTCGCCAAGGCGTTTGACAGAGTTCCCCACCGTCGGCTGATTCATAAACTGGAGCATATGGGAATTCGAGGAGGATTGCTCTCATGGATAAAGTCTTTCCTCAGTGATAGAACGTTTAGAGTTAGGGTTGGTGGTGTCTTCTCTGCAAGCAATAGGAAGGTTACAAGTGGTGTTCCCCAGGGATCGGTTCTTGGTCCGATCCTTTTCCTGCTGTATACAGCGGATCTCCCACAATCATTGATCTCCAAGTGCCTCCTGTTCGCCGACGATGCCAAAGTGTACAGCGTTCCGTCCCTTACCTCAAACCAGCTGCAGTCCGACCTGGATAGTATTTCTCTCTGGATTAAAAAATGGTTGCTACCTCTCAACATCGGCAAGTGCTGTGTTCTGCACCTTGGCAGAAACAACCCCAAACTTCCTTATACGTTGGCTGGAGAGCCTCTTACTGTAGTCCGGAGCCATCGAGATCTTGGGGTGATCGTCAATTCTGATCTTGACTGGTCGGAGCATATAACCGAGGCTTGCAGTAAAGCTAAGAAGGCCGCCTACCTCATTCAGCGGTCTTTCAGGGGTTGTAGTATACAGACTGCCAAATTGCTGTACACAACCTACGTGAGGCCTATCCTGGAGTACGCCGGGCCAGTTTGGTGGGTAGCTCTAAAATCTGACTCACAGCTTCTTGAGTCTATACAGAGATGGTGCACAAGAATCCCGTTTTCCTGGTTCTCTCGACCAAGTTACGAAGCAAGGATGAGATTATTTGGGCTGACCAGTTTCGAGGACCGGCGTGCCAGGGGTGACATGATAGTGGCATTTCGGGCTACGCATGGATTCTTTGGTGTAGACCTTGAACATTTATTTCCTTTAAATACAAACCATCTTCGCGGACATAGTTTCAAACTTGCCAAGGAATCCTTTAAGACCACCTGCCGGATGAACTTCCTACCAAACAGAATTTTCGACGTTTGGAATCGTCTCCCGAATGAAGTGGTGAATGCTGTTACTGTCAACAAGTTCAAGAACAAGTTCGACCGATGGAGAAGTCCTTAAATTTATCTTCTTTCTAGCATACATTAATATCAGTTCTGTATTGAGTGTATAGGTTTAACCTCCACTCTTATTGTATTGTAATAATAATAATAATAATAATAATACTTAAACCGCACGGGTGTGGTTTGGTTTCTGCCACGCCACATGGGGGGTGACGTCCCCACGGCCCGAGTTACCTGGGCCACCAAGGGTAAATGGTGGCAAACCCATGAACGAGAAGTGGAAACCGATATCATGGCAGAAGATCGAGATGCCACTCCACCTGCTGGCTCGACCACCGTGAGGAGGACTGCCCGCAGGGGAGCTCGCAACGCACGTATCCAGTGTAGCCGCGAAATGAATATTGAAGTAATGCGAGCTTTTCATTACGTGAACAATTGCGAGGACAAACCACTTCCTGGATGGAGAAGAGAGATCTTCAAGGGATCGAATTATCCCGGAATATCGCGGGATGTGCACAGCAGGCTGTGGATTTGCAAACCTGTTACATCGTGCGGAAGTTTCTGAACTAGTGGGAGGAACTGAATTGTTTTTTCACTGGTTCATAGAAGAATAACCAGCTCGAGCTGAGAACGGGAGACCGATGAAGAATAATAATACTTAGCCCGCACGGGTGTGGTTTGGTTTCTGCCACGCCACATGGGGGGTGACGTCCCCACGGCCCGAGTTACCTGGACCACCAAGGGTAAATGGTGGCAAACCCATGAACGAGAAGTGGAAACCGATATCATGGCAGAAGGTCGAGATGCCACTCCACCTGCTGGCTCGACCACCGTGAGGAGGACTGCCCGCAGGGGAGCTCGCAACGCACGTATCCAGTGTAGCCGCGAAATGAATATTGAAGTAATGCGAGCTTTTCATTACGTGAACGATTGCGAGGACAAACCACTTCTTGGATGGAGAAGAGAAATCTTCAAGGGATCGAATTATCCCAGAAGATCGCGGTGTGCACATCAGGCTGTGGATTTGCAAACCTATCACATCGTGCGGAAATTTCTGAACTAGTGGGAGGAACTGAAATGTTTTTTCACTGGTTCATATAAGAATTACCAGCTCAAGCTGAGAACGGGAGACCGATGAAGAATAATACTTAGTCTTCATTTATTCAGATTCAAACAAAACCAAAGAATAATATATTCAGGTTGTTGTTAATTATACAAAGATCTTTCTCATAGAAGAGAATAGACTGAAATACCAATTCCTATCAAACCGAGGCCGAAAAAAACCTTTTTTCCATTTTTCGAATTCGGCCCTGTTAGGAAGACATAGCCATTTGAAAAAAATTAGACCAAATACGTGCCTGATACGATTCTCTGAAAATACCTCAAAGGTCATATTTATCGATTGGAATTGAGTTAATGCATTTAGAGAATATTCAAGTATAATAACCGAATGAGAATGTTAAAAACACGATATTTCTCAACAAAAACACTCAGTTTGGTCCGATTACATCTCCAATTAAAAAGCCATATTTCTTCCAGCAAAATACGTTCCTTCTTCGATTTTACTGAAGATTAACTTGTCCATATTTTCCCCGATATCCTGATTATATTATGAAGAATGGTCTTTCACTCAACTTATGAGCAATAAACCTCACCTAGCCCATTTCGCATTCAAAACAATCAACATTCTATGAATATTTCACAGAAATTCTGATGTGTACGATACCAGCTTTACAAATAATCCTGAAACAAACACAGAAGACACATTGTAAGTTCGATGAATCGACCCATCTCAAACATGAGTGTCTGTGAACGAAGCATGCGTATAACGACAACCGGAGCAAACTGTGAACAAATACGAAGGAAATCTTTTTTTAAATTTTGTTACATATTATAAAAGGAGAAAATGATTATTTCAGGTGCTTTTCTTCGATCTCGTGATGATTATGTGATGACTTTCAATGAATTAATGTTATAGTAACCATAAAGTATCGAATTTATAAAATTCCAAGAGGATTTTGTTCAGATAGAAATATTTCGATTTCAGTCTCGACAAAGTTGATGCACATTCTGACAACATTGTTAACTCGTAGTGCGAATAATTTTTCTGTGATTCTATGATGTTAAAATCCAGAGAAGCATCCAAATTATTCTTGAAATTCATGATTTTATCGTATACAATTAGGAATAACTCTAAAACGACGCGTTTTATTAAAAAAAATAGTAATACTTTCATTTTATAAAATAACTAATGTAGATAGTATTTTTGCGTGGATTTATGAGTCGGCTACGCTGTACCTTTCATTCCAGGGGAAAAATTGAATGAGTTTTGATTGAGGAATATGCACCATGAATAGAGTCAACCATCAAACAAAATTCATATCATTTGAAATAATAGTTCTGAAGATATAGAAAGGAAAGTGTTAATTTGATGGATGTTCGACACCAAATCTTTCTTATTTACGTATCCATTGAACCAAAAATGAACTTTGTCGCTGAACACAATTTATCTATAAAAAAGCGCATCTTCCGCCAACGTTTCAAGAGCCTATTCACCAAAAATTCTGCGTTGTGGTAGGTCGTTCGGCTTCAATTCTTGCACCAGCTGTAATTTGAAATGCTTCACACCTCAATCCCTCCGCAAAATTTTCCACGTTGTTGCAGCGAACGGCACCGAATCGATAACTGATGATCATCACTAGCACTGGCCGATACAGCGGCGATACTTTTTTCAGTTCGCACTGTACGTAAGCGTGTTGGTGGTTCAAAGTCCAGCAATGTAAATTTGGTGCGAAATTTAGTCACAATACCGAATACCCTCTTCAGTGTTTCGATTAAACTGGCAATGAAATGAAAGAAGCGCACGATGAACTTAACATGGCACGCATTCGAGTAATGAAATTCAGTGATACGCAAGCATTTTTTGTTTGTAAGACGGTTCATGGTTAAGTTATAGACCAAACTGAAGACGTTTGAAAGTGACACGAAACATGCGTGAGCTGTCAAAATCAGTCTTGCCAAAAGGAAAATAGTTCATTAAGGTCGGCGTTTAAACCGAGTAGGAAAGATCAGCCGATAGAGGCGCCACCGTCCATTTTAAGGAATATCTCCATAGAACTTTCATTATCACAATAAGTTCTATGAGTATCTCTCTAATCATGAATGAAATGTACAATGGCGCTCTCTATCCGAAAATCGCCGAACTATGAAATACGCGAATTTGTGGGTAAAGCAGGAATTTTTTCCCGCCAAAATTTGAATTTGGCCATTTTCTGCCAATTCCGTATTTCAAGTTGATCTTCTGAACGAAATTATCAGTAGATTCACTTTTAATCGGAAGTTGAACTATTTTCATGGGTCTTTCTGTTGAAATAAAACAGAAGCATGGGTTGGCTCATTTTCTTCTATTTTTGAAAGAAAAAAAATTAACTGTCGGAATGAAATCGATCAAAATTATTTAAACAAGAACCCTAATCCTTTCTGAGTTCACCCACAAAATTTCAGTTCTCAAAGTGAAACCGTTTTCGAAATCAACTTGAAATAAAAACACACTACATTGAACGCCCACCTAAATCACCCGTTATACAAAATCCGTAATTCGCAATTTTTTTTCGGATTGCAAGTGAATAACATCTTTGGTAAATTATCGATCCTTTATTGATGTGAGACTGCAACATCGTCAAAAAATTTCATTAAATTATTCTAGATGCAGCACTCCTAATGCCAAGTAAGTGAACCTAGTTAATCTATTCAAGCCAACAAAGAAAGGAGAGGTGTGGATCTGTAGCAAAAGCGTATGATCTTCTCATAACAAACTGTCTTACTGAACCGATTACAATAGGTCATCAATCAACATTACACAACGTATCATTGGATCATTATTCATACTTGGTCGTATCTTCGCAAGGTCTTTATTATCTTATTCGAAACCGTTAGATGAAAAACTGAACGTTATTATACGTCTTCTTGGATCAAAAACCCACTTCCTTGCAAACAACAGACTAAGATTAAATAAATAGACCATGAAATATCGATTCATTCAATAGGGAAATGAACACATTCTGCAGAAATTGTTCAATGTTCGTATAACAATGGAGAAGTCTTCTCGGTTGAACATCGGTGAGTACGTTTAAAAGCAAAGGTATGGAATTATTATCGAAATATTCAGAGGCAACAAAGTGAATGATAATTGAATTTCAATTAGTATCAAGTTAAAAAACAATTTGGACTACTATTCATAACCTTTTTTGGAGCCTCAAAAATAGATCTAACTAATGATAGGATCATGTTCAAACCTCTCATGAAATTGAAGAAACACATTCTACAATTTTCAATAAAAACGACATTTCAACAACGAACGCAAGCAAAGGCATTAGAACTGTTATTGTCAATTTAGGTGGGCGTTCAATGTGTTTTTATTTCAAGTTGCATTGGAAAATGGTTTCACTTTGACAACTGAAATTTTGTAGGTAAACTCAGGAAGGATTGGAGTTCGTAATAAAATAATTTAAATCGATTTCATTACGAAAGTTCATTTTTTTTTCTTCCAAAAATAAAAGAAAATGAGCCAACTCATGTTTCTGTTTTATTTCAAACGAAAGACCATATATTCGATATCATGTCGGCGAGTAAGGAAGTTAATACCGGAGTGCCTCCGCCAATAAATGTTCCCCAGTGTGGGTACTGTAGAAAATCTATCGTGAAAAATAGTTACAAATGTAATATTTGCCACAAGCCGTTCCATCCTGGCTGTAGTGCTAAAATAAAAAAATGTTGCGATGTTGAGATATCCAACGTAATTGTTACGGACAAGACCGGTAGTGATTTATCCCCGCGAATTGAACCAACAGCGAAAACCATAAACATTGAATCATCTAACAAGGATTTACTACTCAAGATAATTTTTGAACTTGAGTCTAAGAATGATATTTTGTTGGAAAATAACTCCCTTCTGAGATTCAAGATAGCCGCGCTGGAAAGTGAAATTCAAACCAAGGATAAGGAATTAAACATACTTAAGAAGGAAAAAATGTCAACACATCAGATGAGTGTGAAGTCCTCTGACCGTAAGGATTTGAGTTCGAGGAACTTATCGGTGGCATCCGGGTGCATTGCAACTGGAAGTCGTCGGCGTTCCGCTTCTGATTCAAATACCGAGTTTACGCGTTCGGCAACTGACACTCTTACGGGGTCGAAAACTAATGTCAGAATTTGTTGTGAAGGCGTCGGTGAAAACGCGAATGGGACTAATGGGAGTCAGAATGAAGCGTCACTGGATGAGTCTAGCAGTCGCGTTGGCTTAAATGTTGATGAGCAGAATAAGTTTCCATGGACATCTGTAGTTAAAAAGAAAACTTTCAGACAACCTCCTATTTCATATACGGGATCAAAAAATGTGGACCCAGGTTCGAAGGTAAAAGGAGTAGTTAGAAGGAAATGGTTGTATGTGGGCAAAGTTTATGGCAGGGAAGTAACAGAATTAGATATGGGGGACTTTCTGCGAGGCTCAACGGGTGCCGATGATTTTGTAATAAAAAAGCTACAAACTAAGGGTGCAAATTCAGCGTTTAGTGTCGGTGTGCCTTCCGACAGCTTATTTGAGTTGCTGTTGAAACCAGAATCTTGGCCACAGGGTGTTCTCCTAAGGGAGTTCAATTTCAGAAATTTTTTTCGAGCTAAAGATAGAAACGAAAGAGGAGCGTCTGGTTCATCGAAGTGAACGAAATTATTGTTTTTTTCATCAGAACCTTCAATCTATAGGATCTTCTTTCAGTAAACTACAATATATTATTTGTTCGCACAGTGTGGATTTCTTGGCAGTAACTGAACACTGGAAAAGTAACGAAGAGCTACAGCACTATATACTACCTGGGTACAACCTTGCTTCTAGTTTTTGCAGGAATGAAGGGGAACATGGTGGCAGTGCTTTGTTCATTAGGGATAATGTAAGATTCAAAGAACGAGTTGACATTACTAAATACAGTCTACCGTTTATCATTGAATGCTGTGCTGTACAGGTATGTCTTAATACGAGAAAAATTATTATGATTTGTATTTATCGTCCCAATTCCTCAAGCTCTAATTTTGATATTTTTTTGGAGAGGCTGTCAGAAATACTTTATCGCTGCATTAATGAAAAAGCTGATGTAATACTGGCAGGTGATTTCAATATCAACCTACTTTCCGATACACCTAAAACGAGAAATTTCAGTTCATTGATAGAAAGTTTTGGTCAAAAATTGATAATCAGAGAACCTACTAGGATTTGTAAAACTTCAGCAACATGTTTAGATAACATAATTACAAATATTACAGGTGCTGCTACTGTTGTTGAGGAACACATATCTGACCATTCAGGTCAGAAATTCGTATTTTCTTCTGAAAAACTGAAAAAAGACACCTTGAAAAATAGAGAAGTTAGGGTCATCAATCAGGAAACTTTGAGGACATTCAGGGATACTATCTGTGGTCAGGACTGGACGAGTTTGTGTGAGGATTTCTGTAGTGACGTTAACACATTGTGGGAGACCTTTTTTACCCAGTTTGGTTGGTGCTTTTCCTCAAGTTTCCCAGTCAGGGTGGTAAGTGCCCACAGGGCTGTTAGGACTACACCTACATCAGACAATATTCAGGACATGAAAAATCTTTTGGACTATCTTTTTGTACTATCTAGAACATCTGATGAATATATCCCACTTTATAAGGAAGCCAAACTCAAATATGACTGTACAATAACGAGAGAAAGACAGAAACATTTTAAAGAAATTATCGAAAAATCTACAAACAGGTCGAGAACAGTGTGGAATCTTGTATATCAATCAATGGGTAAAAAACAGAACGCTCGAACTGGAATTGAGAATGAACCTAGACCTCAGGAATTGGTGGATGCGTTCAATAGATTTTTTGTCAATGTCCCATCTTCACTCAGGGTGAATTTTCCCGCTGATAGTGTCAACTGCGAATCGATCCAACAAAATGAAAGTTCATTCTACTTATTTGACATCACTGAAAACGAAATTGTTGATACAGTTAAAAAGATGAAAAACTCCAGATCAACGGGATGGGATGGTATATCGATTGATATTATTAAACAAAGTATTGATTGCATTGCAGAACCTTTGGCTCATGTAATGAACAGATCATTTGTGGATGGTGTATTTCCGGATTCTTTAAAAATTTCTATTATAAAGCCTTTACTTAAGAAGGGGAATCTGAAAGATCCGAACAGCTATCGCCCAATCAGCCTCATTTCTACATTTGCGAAGATTTTCGAGAAAATTTTAGCATCAAGGTTACTTAATTTTTTCAGAAAATTTAAGATCCTTTCAAGAACTCAACATGGTTATGTGAAGACTAAGGGTACAGAAACAGCTGTTTTTGAGCTGTACCAATCTGTATTGGATGCTTCAGAGAGGAACGAACTGCCCGTGGGAGTATTTTTGGATTTGTCGAAGGCGTTCGATTGCGTTGATTTGGACATATTGCTGAGAAAACTCGAAAGATATGGAGTGCGAGATAAGCAGCTGAAACTTATGGAAAGTTATTTAAGATATAGACCCCAAACTGTAGAGATGACTATAAATAATATCAAGTATCAGTCCTCCAAGGAAGTAAATAATACCGGTGTGCCACAGGGTAGCATTCTCGGTCCACTTCTTTTTCTTATTTACATTAATGATCTTCCGTTACTCCTCCGCAATTATTTGATCCAGGGATTTTTTGCAGATCTTGTTTCCTATGCAGATGATGCAAATGTACTACTAAGTTCCTCCGATTTGCAGTTCACAGTTCAGATGGCGTGTTCGATATTGGGAGATGTTGAGGCTTGGTGTATGGAAAATCGTCTCGTGATGAACGTGGCAAAGACTGAATGCCTGGTGTTCTGCTGTGATCGATCTTCTGCTGAGATTCCGGATATGATGGGTCCAATGGTTACTATATCAGAGAGCACAAAATTTCTTGGGATTCACCTGGATAATCACCTGAAGTGGAGTAATCATATTGACAATCTTGTATCGAGACTGAACTCTGTAATTTACTCTGTTAGTGTTTTAAAGACTAGAGTAGATTTTCAAACTGTGAAAATGGTCTATTTTTCAAATTTCCAATCATTGCTTTCATATGGGATAATATTTTGGGGATGTAGTTCAGTGGCGAATTCGGCGTTTTTAAGGCAAAAGTGTATGTTAAGAACAATACTATGTTTAGGCTATAGAGAGTCATGTAGAGGGAATTTCAGGAAGAATAGGATTCCTACCTTGTACGGCCTGTATGTATATAGAGTGTTAATGTTCATGTACCTCCATCCAATTTACTTTGAAAAATTCAAAAACTGTAATAGCACTAGGCGTACTGAACCTTTTCTTTATCCATGTCACACTTTAAGTTTAACAGAAAGATCACCCCTCTATATGGGCTTAAAATTATTCAATGCTCTTCCTAAGCGCTTCAAATCTGTTATGCGACTCAATCTTTTTAAGAATAGCCTATATGAATTAATCATTAAATGTGAACCTTATTCAATTGAAGAATTCATTGTTTTTTGTAATGGTGTAAACTGAATTGTTATTTTCTTGACGAATTCAACCTTATTGTGTTATCAATAACTTTTTTTGAATTAAATAAATATATTATTATTATTATATCCTAGGAAAATATTTCCCAAGGTTAGTATTCAGTTGTCTGCTTTTAACTGATGAGCATTTGGAAAAAATTGGTGATTCATCGTGAGTTTCAGGAAAATATTCTGAAATATAAGCCAAATTTCTCCCCACAAAATAAATTCCTTCCTCAATTCTCCTGAAGATTAGTATGTTAACAAAAAAAACTTCATATTTTCCTCGATGTCCCGAAAATATATAAAAATTGTTTTTTTACTAACCTATCATAACTCCATTAACCTTGGTCTTAGGACTGTAGGTCAATGACCTAACCCACCCATCTTTCATGATATTCAACCTTTGAATAAAGAACCTCAGGAAGGAGCATAAGGTTCGAATTTGTGCGACCAAATTGGGTTACCAGTATGGCCGACAAAGGTTTCCGGAATCAGTGGCGTAGTGTAAAAAGAATAAGGGAATATCTCAAATCGTTGGCAGTGAATTAATTCAATATGTGAATAGTGCAAAAAAGTTAATTGAAATCGGTTTCAACCTTTTATTGGTTTTATCCATTTAGATGAGAAGTTAACCAAATAGCGAATTACCAAGTTTAGTGAAATTTGATAATTCCTTTGGAATTTTATTCGAAAAATTTAATGGTACTTCAACTTGAAAATGTACCGTCCTTAAAAAATGCATCATTTCGGCAAATATATTCTTGCCCACAAAAAATTTCATAACTTTCAATGAAACCTTCTGTTTGTCAACTCTATTCTGACAAGCTTGTTCGTGTCTCAAAAGTGATTCTGTTTTTTATGTAGGAACATTTTTCTACTGTATGGTAATATGTAATGCATGGTAATATTTCAGGTGAAAGGAGATAATAATATGACATCACCTACTGTATTTCTCCATGTTACACCAATGGTTAACGTCAAAATTTCTTCCGACTTTTGAATTCTTTATATAACTGAATATATCTTTCGAAACACTTACCTATGAAAAGTTAAAGTATTATCCTGTCTTTTTTTACTATCAGATCGGACACAAGATGCACAACTAACCATTTTGAAGTCAAAATAACAAACTTGTTTACACGAAATTCCAACGTGATGAGTAATAATTGGATTAGCAATATGGCCGTTTCCGTCGCACTTTTATACGTAGCAAATGAACCTTGTGCTTCTTCCTGTGGTTCTATGTTCTACGTATTCAACAGATCTTTAGAGGAGACGATGCCAGATTGTTGATTTTCTCTTTAAACAATGCGATGTAGGCGACGCGCAAGACTAATCGTTGTTCTGTGCAAAGAGGAATCTGGTTCTGTGTCTTGAACGCCAGTCCCATGAACGTCGCATGCGTATAGCGATAACCGGCGTGAAGGACTAAGATTCATTTACTTATTCATTTACAGAGAAGAACAGGTATACAAACACCTGAAACAATGTAATGTGAATGGCGTTAAATGGTCAAATCATTTCTAGAGCTATCTAGTGATGATAATGTGGAGACTTTCAGTGAATTGATGTAATAATAACCGTGTAGTGTCGAGGTTATAAAATTCCAAGAGGATATTGTCCACATTGAAACATCGCCACAAATTATTCAGTGCTTAGTAGGTATCATTTTACTGTTCATTAATTTCAATTCAATACGTTTTTTGTATCGACATTCATTATTATTCAACCTTATCTCTTATATTTGTAGGATTTTGTTATTACATATCTCTACATCAAATGTTTTTCATTAGGTAGTTCATACAACCATACTGAGATAGTAAAACTCCAGAGAAGCATCCAGATTACTCTTATGATTTTTTATATTCTCGTTAAATTTTATCGGGTAAAATTGCGAATAACTCGAGAACGACGCGTTTTATTACAAAAACATGGGAATACTTTTATTTTTCTAAAAGATTGATTCTTTCGAAAATATGAATCGTTTATCTTATTGAACGGGTATTAGAGTATTTTCGTGTGGATTTATGAGTCCGCTTCTATGTAACTCTTATACCAGGAGAAAATTTGAATGAGTGTTGATTGAGGAATATACACCATAAACCATAATTCAGTTCGTTTGAAATAAGGGTTCCGAAGATATGAACAGAAATGTTTTTTTATGGATTTTCGACACCCTGTATCTTTCAAACGACACCGAATTGTGAGAAATGGTAAGAAAAAGTGTTTCGGTCGATGTGAAGAATCTACAGTTAAAATATAATATGTATAAGCCCTGTTCACCCTGTTCACGTGCATATAGGTACCGGTTTTTCACTATAATTTGACCCCCCCTTTAACTTTGTTACTAAAGGAGATACAAAAAAATGTTTCATACAAAAATTTCACGAAATCAACTGAGGTTTTTTAATATGACTTCACGAACTGAAATATATACAAGGTGGCCAACATATTGATGGCAACTTCATTTTTTTCAAATGGAACACCCTGTATATTTTCCTATATTTGGCTAGCTCTTTTTCCCCTAATTTCGAATATGTAACATATGTCGGTCTATCTCTCTTATTCTGAGCACCACAGAGTTTCAAATATAAAGAACAACCTGGCAAGCTCAGCAATAACTTCTCAAGTGGCAGGCTGCGATTACTCAAAATGCCCGTTTTTGGAGTTATCTCCTTAGTAACGATATGACATACGTTATCATAACTCCAAAAATGGGCATTTTGAGTAATCGCAGCCTGCCACTTGAAAAGTTATTGCTGAGCTTGCCAGGTTGTTCTTTAAATTTGAAACTCTGTGGTGCTCAGAATAAGATAGATAGACCAACATATGTTACATATTCTAAATTAGGGGAAAAAGAGCTAGCCAAATATAGGAAAATATACAGGGTGTTCCATTTGAAAAAATGAAGTTGCCATCAATATGTTGGCCACCTTGTATATATTTCAGTTCGTGAAGTCATATTAAAAAACCTCAGTTGATTTCGTGAAATTTTTGTATGAAACATTTTTTTGTATCTCCTTTAGTAACAAAGTTAAAGGGGGGGGTCAAATTATAGTGAAAAACCTGGTACATTGACAGAATCATTACATTCAGTCCAAAGAACGAGGTGTACCAATTTTTGGATAAGTTCAATTCAGTCTATCGCAATTTTAATTTTCTTGTGAAATTGAAAAATAAAATACTCCCTTCTAGACTTGATTTATCAGGAAAAACAACAAAAAGATTTTTCACATATTTCAGGAGCCCATTTTCATTTTTTGAATGCATCATTCGATGAAAAAGACAACACTACGATTATATGCGTTACCAGGCAGAATTCCAACGGCGTAACTGTTATTGAACCTTTTCTTTCTAAGGAGGAAGAAATTCTTGATAATTTTGAATTGATTACAAATTTTCAGTAGGCTATGAAAAACATGATGTGGCGCAAGCAATGTATACATTATAGCCGAAAAAGAACAAAAGGAAATTGGAAATCTCATGAAAAGAATTTGAATCCTTCCAAAAACTTCCAGGCCAAACAAATTACATTTAAAAAGATATCAGATCTCATTGGGAGCCAAACCCTTAACCCAATAAGGTCTTACTCTAGAAGCCCTAACTCAACAAAACCTACGTTTGATCGAAAGGTATGGCTAGCCGGTGAACATATTGATTGTACTTGAACAAAAGAATGCAAAACACAAAATCAAATCTCAAAGACTCAGCTTCATACTATGGGAGTATGGGAATATCTGCGTCCCAGGCGCGAAGAAGCGAAGCCATATTTTCCACCAAAATGTAGATTTCGTTGAGCTAGGGGTCCTAGAGTTAGGCCTTGATTATTCATTCATGATAATGCATATTACCAAATAAGTATATATATATTTTATAAGTTGTCGTTTCTTTCTTGCTCCAGATCATAATTTTCTACCCTGTCGAGGTCGATTTATTTTCATTCATGCTTTTGAAATTGCTTCTACTTTTTCTCGAATTTTCAATGAAAATATCCACTGGAAATCTATGGGTGATGATCTCCCAACATAAAAGGCAAATAGAGGTTTCTAGAACACCTGAAGAACAGAAGAATCATCGCTTGGAAGATCGGACTCGGTCGAAAGATCCTTCTGAAATTCTACCTGCCACAAGAAAAAAGAAAGAAAACTGAAAGGAAGCAGTAAAAAATATCTCACCGGCCAAGGTTGTGTGAGGTGTGTGAACCATCCGAATACTGTTAGCTTCATCTGTAGCTGAAGATTCTCAGCTCTGCTCAACTGATCAAGCTGAAAAAGTGCGGAGTCGCGGGTGGCCATGGCTCCGCATATCGAGCGTGTTGGCCGGCACAATCTTAAACGGAGTTAATGGCATTTCCTCATAGGTAGCCAACAATCCGCTATAATTTTATTGGAGTTGATTTACCGGTTCATTCAGAGGCAGGAATGCGACCAACTTGATTTGTCATATGGTTTTACAGGGCCGTTGCCGATTAAAAATCTCGACCACCCGTGCTGAAATTATTGGCAAACCACAATCTGTAATTTTATGGTTATCTATGAGGCGTTGCTCGTAAGATATTTATACATCAACCAATCAATGTTTTAAGAGCATCGTCGTGAATATGAGCATGCGGTAATAATTTCTTCAGTCAAATTGTTCACTGCTGGTAATCCTGATATAGTACATTGGAATGGGTTATTAAGTCTGCGGAATGGGTTGGCAGTTTTCATTTTATGTGCTATAAATCTAATGACATCAATATGGCTTATACCCCTGCTCTTCACAGTCACAGAGACCACAGAGTGAAGCCAAATCGTTGGTAAGAATTGAATTATACGCATGCGTCAACTGGAATGTAAAAAATTGTAGGAAACGTAAAGGTTATGTACATTCCGAGTGTCAACAAGAAAAAAGATATCGAGATGAAAATATTTTCAGTTCAATTCTGTCTGAAATAATATGAATAGGAGTTAACAACGGTATACAGAGCTTGAAGAAAAGGGATTGAAGCGATTGAATATATCACATGGAATTGTGGGGTTATGATGTATTCACATGAAGTTAAGGATGAGATACGTTTCACGACATGATACAATGTGCCAGAGAGAGAGAGAGAGAGAGAGAGAGAGAGAGAGAGAGAGAGAGAAAGAGAGAGAAAGAGAGAGAGACAGAATCAGTAAGTTATTCTTATTCTTAATAATACCATTGAGTTTAAATATACATAGAGGTATAACCATAGATGGATAGGTGCGAAAATTTTTACTCCCGCATCTAGCGGTAACTACCTGAACTATAACTATAAACCACTATTTTCCCTAATCCGAATGCGATGACAATCAGGAACCGGCGTATGGAAATGTGGGATGTTCAGTATTTTATCACACCTGATTTTTTGGATGCAATAAAACGACAATTGATTTTGCCGACCATTCATAGAACTAGAGGAAAATAAATATCCTACAGATTTCTGAAAATTAATAGTGACAAAATGGATCGGCAGATTATAGTTCCTTTAGTAGCTACTATGTGCCGCCACTAAAGTTGGCCAGTTGGCAAGTAAACTGCCAAAAATGTTTGCACCAAATCGTTCAAGGACGTTGTACCTCTATGTGTATTCAAACTCAATGATAGTACTTAACATGCGCAGATCAGGATTCATACCAGCAGATCGAAAAGAATATATACCAATTTTCATAACCAAAAATAGCGAGAACCAGGCTGATATGATTCTGGTTATGGAAGTTAACAATGAAATTTGTTATTTCTTCATCAAAAGTGACTAAATACATACTTACATCCAAAAAATTCTGATACTAACCTCATTGGAGCATAATTTAAGGAAAATCGATATTTCGTAGCAATAACATCAAGTGTTGTTCAAGTAAGTCTTCAGTTGAGAAGGCATATTTCTCCCTCCAGAATATACAAGGTTTATTCAAAGGTGAGGCTTTTCTTTTGACAGATGGTAAAACTCATCAAAATAAGTCATTTCATCAAACATTTTTTATATGAATCATGCCCCTGTTTCGAGAAAATGAAACTAGAATATTTTCTAGTATCTAGGAGAATCTGAAAATTCATCAGTCCGAACCTGCTCCCTCACCTGCTTCTCCGTAGATATCAACATCAACATCTTGTTTTTTGTCTTTTTATCATACCTACATGACTTAGAATATCGATTGTGATCAGTAATGTTTGTTACGTGCGAGGGTACGGTGTAGATTGTACCAGTGTTTGTTTCGAAAATGCCGCACGTTTATTCAGATAATGAACTTGTTGATATGTTTGCAACTTATGGTGAATCAAAACAAAATGCCAGTTCAGCGTATAAGTTTTACAGAACAAGATTTCCCAACTTCGCCGATGTTCATAAACCTGGTGCAGAGATGTAGGGATATAATGCAGGCCAGAGTGGTATTAAGGTATCGATGCCCAAAATTTTTCATAAATTTTTCAAATTGAACATTTCATATGAGAAATTTTTCGGTAGAATGACCTATTTTGGTGAGTTCCATCACATGTCGAAAGAAAAGCCTCACCTTAAAATACAACCTGTATATCTCCTTCTATTTTCCTGAAGCTTTTTTCACTTATCACCTAAAAATATCCTATAAGTGAACAATTTTCATTCCTTCATTTTGAATAATTCATCATTCAGAACAATACGATGCATAGGCTTCTTGACGTAGTTCAAACTAGAAAGTATTGCAAGGTCATAATGATCGTAATTTTAGTTAATGCCATGAATTTACTAAACAACTGTTCCCAAATGGAGTATAACTCACCACCCATGTGTTAAAGCACGAGATGATATTGTCAATACGTTGAAGGAGTGTTCTGAACAATATTCGCTAGGAATTGAATTGATTAGCCAAAGTAATCAATATCAGTAAGTAATGATAATAATTCAAAACACGAACTGACTGAATTAGATTATATTTCAAGCAATTGGAATTCCAGGAGTGTATTCAGAATTATTTTTTAATTTTCGACTTTTTGACTAATCTCATCGGATAAAAGTATAAATATTTATTTATTAAATCGAAAATACACAAATATAAACATGTGCATCTCTCAGAGGTAATCAAGTTGTCTGTGTATGAGCTCGATTGGAATCAACCTCATCTGCACAATTTATGATCAACAATAGAAAGAAAACAAAATATAATCAAGTAGGGAAAAAAACAACTATCAAATACCCATGTGCGAAATACAATTTACCCGCGAAATATCACAAATATTTATTTTCCAAAAAGTAGTTTTTGTAATATTCTCGAGGATTTTTGTGTCGGCTAGGGTGTAACTCTGAATTCCGAAGAACTATTCCATAATATTGATGGCGAATATGCACCATATTCACAATTCAGTTCGGTTGATTCAATGGTTCCGAAGATATGGACAGAAAAGAGAAAAGTGTTCTTTCGAGGATTTTTGATAAAATGGTATTAAAAAAATTGTGTCGTTCGATGGGAAGAATATACAATGAAATCAAAGAATCACCTTGCATATGCAAGGAAGAGACAATATTTTTTGAGAATAAAAAGTGGCTGTCATGAAGAACGATTGTATCGAAAATATGACCAAGTTCTCTTTTCTGTGAAAGAGAAGCTCTAGTGAAAGAACCATAGTCACCCCACAAAATGCTTCAAGATACATAGTTCATTAAAATTGCCAAACTTCTAAAATTTCCCAATACTTTCCGAATGTGGTGAAATAGCTTATCGTTTTCAAGCTCGGGAATGGATCCGATGAACATCCCAAAAGATCTCTTGGGAACCATTGAGAAGTTTATCCAGTTATTAGTTTTTCCTTGGATGAGTTTTCCGGAAACACGCTAGACTCCTTATTAATTTGTAAACTATGTATTGATGGGTTGCTTTATTTAACATGGAATTTAACGTTGTGTGCATTCTCAAACGAAGATAAAATCTTTATATTCTAAGGAATTCATTAATTCATCGATTGTCCTACTACTTTTTATATACATGCAGAGGGAATGTTTTTTCATCACGAGATCCTTAAATGGGATGATAAATCTCTTGACGAGAATACTTTAAGTCTCCTTCATCTCCTTGATGCTGCTCCTTTCAGAGTTAAATCGAATCCAATTCTAGCAAGTTCGTTAAGTATATCGTACTGCCTATGCAAGCGCTCTCAACTAATCTGGATTTTCTTTCGAGATAAATGAGAGAATTGAATGATAAGACTTGCTCCGAGGGCAAATTCAGCGGGACTCTGCGAGAGCTACATTTCTGATTTCTTGAATAGATTCAGCAGTGAATAGTCTGGATTTCCTGGTAAGATTGCATCTATCCTTGCTAAAGTTAAAAGAGGGCACCGCATTCCAGTTTGAAGACAATTGATTCAAGCATGTTTCATTATAATTGAATGCGCATTTCTTGAAATATGAAAATAATCTATAGTTTACAAATTAAATGTTATTCACGACGAAGACAGATACATCGGAGCAACTGACCATGTTTCATGATCAACTTTATTGTCATATTCTGTTGTAGTTCTCCTATTCTATTTTTCCCTTGAGTAAAGTAAGAGGGGTTTTTTAGTAAGGTTTGCTGCAATGTACCCATCTGTGTATGCTATAAGTAGTTAGATGAACGCTCGTAGACAGCACGTGAGAATAACTATTGTCCAGATTGTCCAGAGATAGTAACACAACTTTATTGCAAACTTCATAAATTGAAGGTGGGTTTCACAAAGATCCCTCAGTTCTGAAATCACTTGATTGCCAATCAAATGTGAATTTTTAATTGTCAAATCGAGTTGATTCTCCGATCAAGCAAGCCCATGATTCCCCGATCAGCGCTGATTGCGCTTCGTGAAACCCACCATAAGAATCAAAACGAAACAAAGTTTTAATTTTCAAGGGTTCATGTTGATGAGGAATGCTGTTAACATTATATAATCGTTTTCTTTACGAAAGATGTTCCACTTAATCAGAGAATTGTAATAATGTGAAAGTTATTTCGAAATTAAGGTAATTTGTAATGATTCACCATAATTGATTTTTTCTCCAAATTATTTTTAATAGTCGATTCCCTGTTTCTAGAAAGACCTCTTATCTAACTGGCTACTTCAGCCTACCATGAAATTTCGTATTCATCAAGCTGTGAACTGAAAGGTTTCGGAAGCTCCAATGAGGCGCTTTATAAAATTTTAATTGACGTAGAAGCGGTTTCATACTGTGAATTAATGGCTTCGCTGTTGCAGCAAATCATTTCTGCATATTGGATTCAATTCACAGTCATTCGCGCAAATTATGTTCGTCATTTCGTGTATCATGTAACGAGACGATGAAGAGGAAAATTTATCCTCAGAAAAACGTCTTGAAGTGAGGAATCGTGTTGATTGGATGGCGCAAATTACTCAAGAATCTGATTCATGAAGATTATCGTATCAACATAAGTGTGAATTTTATTATTTCTCTTCAGGATAAAGTGCTTTATAGAGCGACTAGAAACATTCAGAGCAGTTTCGGATGTTGAATGCCGCAGTTAAGTTCATTAATGGACAAAATTTCATTTCCTGATCGCTGTGGAATTTTGTTTTTACATTTAGGATGACGTATTTAATGAACCTGCAAAATTTTGCCCAGGTGCTATCACCATACAAAATTCTACCGAATCATCTGAAAAAATCGCAATATTTTTGTAATATATGTATATTTTCCTGCAAGAGAGCAATACCTACATACTTTTTTCTCTAAATCTTAATGTTAGCAGAGGGAATGTAAACGGGGTACCATCCAATTCTGGGTATGATACACGAGAACAGATAAAAACTCCTGAAAAAACCCTGCCTTCCTGTGTATCTGTAGTGATACTGAATCTGTTCAAAAATATGCTGATATCCTTGTTACGCTCTCTCGTACTGGAGATCAAGGTTTTTCATCGAACTGGATGCAAGTATTTATCTTGGAATTATATCTGTAGAACTGTAGAAGAGAAAACTAGAAAGAAGCAGAAAAAAATACCTGTTAGAAAAAACTTGACTTTTCTTCACCACTATGGATGCATAAATGATTTCCTTTTTCACCGTGAAAACAGGTCTTATTTTCATCGTGAAAAAAAAACATTTTGTTGAGGTGAAAAAACAAGAAGAATAATTAATTCACACAAACAAGGAATATGGAAATTACCACTAATCTCACGAAATCAGCATCTTGAACGAATTTTTTGATATCATCCCTTGATAACAGATTTCTTTCCTCGGTATCCGACGGTTTTGTTCTAAATAGGCGGAACCAATTTTGAAAACCGCAAAATATCATATGAGCACATTTTCAGAAACCTCTTTTGAATGGTTTGTGTTGTACAATTCACGAAATTGGTCATATAATTTCTCATATATTAGTTTTGATTTGGCCGGTAACATATTGGATACAAATGTATTTGTAATTCGAAGTTGAAGCAACTACAAGCAAATAAAATAAAAGATTCAAACACGAGGCGTGTCAACAAACCGTTTCTATAGTAACGACACAAAAAAATCACTGGATGAATAGAAATATTGTATCGAAAGCATTATCTTTAATGATTATACATATTTCAGACCATGTAAATTCACATTCACAGTTTTACACAATATTTTGTTTGTTTTTTTGTGCGTCAAAATTCGTGTTTTCATAACTATTTCAGGAAGTCCTAATTTTTCCTCGAATCGGAGGATCTTTCGATCAGGTCCGATCTTCCAAGTGAAGATTCTTCCGTTCTTCAGGTGTTCGAGGAACTCTACAGGACCCTTTTGTTGGGGATCATCTTCCGTAGATTTGAAGTCGTTCTTTTTTCGAAAATATAGCAAACAAGCAAGAGCAAATTCAAAAAACTTTTGACACTTCATTGTCATTTCTGACAGTTATAAGAGAACCGGAGTCATGGCCCATTTCTTGATAGCGGTCATAAATTGTTCGTTGGTGGTTTCTTGATTGCGAATCTACCTACTAGGTGGATCTTCTTACAAGATTGATATCGAGCCCTCTAAAGCTCCTGACTTCACGTCAGTGCATTTGGTCACACAATTTTCTGTTGAATTGTAAAATTTCGAATAGTTATTGATGATTGTGAACTAACATGTGGAAAGATCTTGGAAAGAGTGACTCTAGATATTGTGGAAGAATGGTACATTGTCAGAAGGTGAACGGTGGGCATTTTGAACATTTCATTCAATTTTGTTTGAATTATTATTCTCGTTAGCAAAGATATACAGGGGACATTCGATTGACTAAAAATAGCTAGTTCACTCTATGATCCAAGCCTCGTCAATCCCGATGACCACAAACCGCCACTGTATCCTCATCTATTCTGAGAAGATGGTATGGTGGAATAAAATCAATTGGATTTTCCAGGGAAAGTCACATCAACAATAAAAATGATTTTGAGGCTGATTTTCGCAGAAAGAGAAAACTTTTTCCCGAAAAGAATTGTTGTCAAATTCATATTTTCGTATAGAGGATTCAAAACCTATCAAATGATTCATCAGATGTTCTACAAGGTGACAAGAAAAACTTCGAACAAATTTTGCTGTGGTCTGGAACAAAAGTATTTCAGCGCAGCCGAATAATTTTTATTCTCTTGGTTTCTCTACACTTTCCTGTACTAATATGTGAATTTTCCATAGATCTAATAATGTTATTAGATATATGGAATTTTCAGTTTGATATAATTTCATTCCACAGAGTTTTAGGATGTCAAACAAACGTAGTGCGATTTGGGAGCTGTTTCGTCAAGGCAAGGATCATAGAATATGCTCCTAGGTCAAGGTAGGCGTCAATGCGAAATTGTTCGTTTGCTCAATGTGCCTCGACAAACCGTGTCCGATGCAATTCGTAGTTTCAAGGAAGTGGACAAAACGCACTGTCAATACACATAGCAATCGCAACATCGTCAAGAAGCGACTCAATCGAAATTCGAGGGTTTCCATGAGGAAAATAGCCTGTGAGACCGGTATCAACGCGAATCAGTCCGTCAAATTGCCAAAAAGGAGCACAACCTCAAGCCATACAAGCTCCAAAAAGTTTAACTCCTCACGGAGGAAAACAAGCGCGTACGACTCCAAAGGTGCCGCCAACTTCGTCTCGCTGCCGGTCAGCAATGGGAGCGAATTCTCTTCACAGACGAGAAGCTTTTCACCGTAGAACAATCCCACAACCACCAAAACGACCGAGTCTGGTCCGTAGAGGCTCCCGGTACATCGGCCATCGTCGAACACCGTCAAAATCCGCAATCCGTCATGGTCTGGGGCGGAATTTGCGGCAGTGGTAAAACTCCCTTAGTTTTCGTGGATCAAGGGGTCAAAATCAATCAAGAACTCTACCGCTGCGGCATCCTCGAGGCCGTAGTACTTCCGTGGGCCAAGCAGCACTTCGGCGATACGCATTGGACCTTTCAACAGGACTCCGCTCCGGAGCTAAAAAACACAAAAATTTGGAGTCGCTGAAGCAATCTTTGCGCCGGGAATGGAACCGATTAACGCCCGAGGAGCTGCGGCCCATTCCCGACAATTTCAAGAAGCGCCTGTCCGAAGATGTGTATCGCCCCCAAGGAAGCCACTTCGAAACGGCTTGAATATATTATTAACAAATGTTCAAGCTATTATTATTTGTTGTTGTTTTGTTCAATTTCTTTTGTTTAATAAAGTTTAATGAAAAAGAGTTTGTCCGAGGTTTTTTTTGTCACACTGTATTAACTCTGTTCAGAATACTTCAAGAGGAATGCTTCTTCAGGGGGTGTCACTCTCATCGAAATATACTGGGTGTTTCTGAATTGATGCGAATGATTTCAATGATTGATCAAAATTGAGGGTACCTATATAAATGTTGGGTCAAAAGTAAAACGTTAGGGAGATATCGCGGTTAAAAGATGGCGGAAAAATGAAATTTAAAGAAAAACGCAACGACTTGGATAGAATTGAATTCGGATAGCCTGATTTTGTTTAGAAACTCTTTCATTTATTGTATTTTTCTCGTAAAATGTCCCGAATTGGAAAAAAAAATTAATGTTAATCATTACGTGTCGAGATTCACATTTCATTTTTTTATTTCAGAACGGTACATTTTACAAGAAGAATACAGGAGATAAAAAAGTTTCTGATCGAATCAAGCTTTCCGAATTTGATTCTATCCGATTCATTGCGTAACTTTTTCTTCAAATTTAGTTAACAAAAATGATAGGGTTCGTCTACTTTAACCGCCCCCCCCCCATCCCTCATCCTAAATGCATATATGGAAAATATCAAGAAAACGTGTTTTCCTAACAGTAATACTTCTATAAAATATTATGATTCTATAGATTTTCGTTTTTAAGATACAAGATAAAAACATCTCCCTAACCTTTGACCCAACTTCCATATAACAAACAACCCTTCATTTTGACCAAAGAATCACCCTATGAAATCTTTCGAACCAATTCAAAAACACCCTGTATAACTCTTCAAAAGTTCATATTTTCGTTTGTCGACAATTTGACATACATCCTCCTCGTTGGGACACTGTGTGTAACGACCCTAAAATGAAATGAACGCTACGGTGTTTATTCTCCACTCTTCTGGAATCAGCAACTCCCAGCAATATAGATGTATTTTATTCGTAAATAGTTCAGAAGGGAGTCGAGAATCTAGAACGAGTGGAATTTACCATGTTTGTATCTGAAGGGTACCTCAGGGAAATCTTGAGTGAAACATGTTCCCTGCCCTTATAAATTTTGAAAAAGGAGGAAACATTTTTCCCCTAAACAATACGTCTCGTCGGAAGGAAGAAAAATGTGTATCTAAGAACATTTTCAAAGCGAATTAATTTCAGATCATAATAATTTACCCAAAAATTGAATTGAATAGTTACAGATGCAAATTTTCATTCGGAGATTCGGTTATTTTGTCTATAAATTTCATCAATATAATGTTTTCGTCTTGGATATTCAACAGTTGATTCTTCAGAAGATTCTCCATTAATTTTCATATAGATCACAAAGAGTATGTCTTCTCTCTAGGTGAAATCCGTAAAGTAAAATACGCCCCCTCTAAACAGTTAGAATACCTAGTCATGAGAAATCATTTGTGGTCGAATCGCATAAATTTGCTTCATTATTCAAATGACATATTCATGTTCTTCATTTTACTGAACAATGGGGAATGATACAAATTTGAGCTGATACTTACCTCAATAATGATGATGATAATAATGGTTACAAGGTAAGTCTTTATTTCCTGCAGAATGAAGATATAAATTTCTAAATTGAATTTGTCTTCTCGTAATGAACGGAAACAAACCAGACACCGTCATTGCGTTAGATCTGAACTGCATAATAAAAGCAAGGCTCTCATTAAAACAATACTCATTTCCCATAAAATGTCAACCGTATATAACTTCTGCGGTTTCGTAGGTACTCATTTCCTCTACATGGCACAAAAGAGGCAATGAATTTTAACTCAAGCAATCTGTTAACTATTACACAAGTAACATCAATCTAATCTTTTATAATATTAGGAATTTTTTCAGATTCAGATTCATCAATATGCTCATACAGGGTTAATTACCATTTGTATAATCCGTGCATTAGACGTTTCTCGGCTTCTATGAGGAAAAGATTTCTGAAATTTGGCACACTGCCGTTTTCCAAAGGGGGAAATCATGCTAAAATATTTTCATCGAAATCGCACTTCCGGTTATACCGGAAGTGACCATCAGCTTTGTTATTTCAAATGCAACTACCTATTTTTCTAACCAGAAATGGATTCCTTCTTGAATTTCACACATTTGTTATCTGAAATATTTTTACGTTGTTGTCATGGTTACCAAGATATGAGGACTTCTATGAAAAAATGGCCAGTTTCAGAGGTTCTCGAAACGTATCATAGCATGCATGCTATCCATAATAAAGAAACAAATGAAGGATTTTTCGAAAATTCAATAATTTTGCCTTGTATTGCATGGCTATCGAAGAATGTTGTTCTATTGGAAGTGTCACAATAAATTCATATTTCTGAGAAATTTCAAACAGCCATAACTTCATTTTTTTGAATGACATGCCTATATTTTTTGTACAGAAAAAGATTGAAGATGGACATAAGAAACCCTTGGAAAAATGTTTGAAATTAAATTTTCTGAACAAAAAATCTGGGCATGAAAAATGAAGTTATTGCAGTTTGAAATTTCTTAGAAATATGAATTTATTGTGACACTTCCGATAGAACAAAATTCTTCGAGGCAAAAATATTGAATTCTAGAAAAATCCTTCATTTGTTTCTTTATTATAGATAGCATGCATGCTATGATACGTTTCGCGGACCTCTGAAACTGGCCATTTTCTCATAGAAGTCCTTATATCTTGGTAACCATGACCACAACGTAAAAATGTTTCAGATAAAAAATGTGTAAAATTCAAGAAGGAATCCATTTCTGGTTATAAAAATAGGTAGTTCCATTTGAAATACTAAAGCTGATGGTCACTTCCGGTATAACCGGAAGTGCGATTTCGATGAAAATTTTTTAGGATGATTTATCCCTTTGAAAAATGGCCGTGAGCCAAATTTCAGAAATCTTTTCCTCATAGAAGCCCAGAAACGTCTAATGCACGGATTATTATGATAACCCTGTATATTATACAACAGTATACAGTGCCCTTCACCCTTTTCCACAGCGTAATTTAGTGAGACCACCGAAACATAGTCGTGGCTTTCTTCGAAAAAGGACATCAACACACCAAATTCAAATTTAGTTTCAGTAACTTATATACCAAGTGCTCAAAACTCAAGTGCAAAGAACGAAAAAATCCATTTTTTTTTTTAAAGTAGCCAGTGTGAACGATGCTGAGTCGGAGCATCTTGAAATTCATAAATGGTGTTCTAGATGTTGGTAGGTACATAGTTTATAAATTCATCGCCAAACATTATGTAGGGATTCCTGAAATTGGGAATGGACTTATTCCAAAGCTTCGTGGCGCTTTTTCTAAAAACTACCAGACAGTTTTTAAGCTCTCTTTGTACGAGGATATTCTGAAGACATAAATTCACCAATATGTTTTTTCTCAATTTTTTTATGTTGATGTTGCAGAACTTGAAAAAAATTACCTATCATCCACTCTTGGATCATCTGATGTATGTTTTTGTTCTGCCAGAGCCATCTGGTGAAAACTGAACGATATAGAAACGAAAATGTAGAAGGTTCTAGATTTCTATGAAAGTGTAGATTATTCCAATTATTTTTCAAAGCTCATACTTTTGCCCGCAAGATGGTGCATATTATCAGGCAGAAGAAAGTGCAATTATTTGGATGGAACGCTGCGGAGAATGTCAGGGAAACTGAGTGAAAACAAATTACACTAAATTATTTATGATAGTTGTTCCTTCATTTTACCTTCAGCTTTAAACGAATATCCTTCACAAAGTCCCCCAAGGCTAAGGAATTGAGTTAATAATTTAGCGCATCCACCATAACAAATTACAAATTCATCGAAAGCGCATCCTTCATTTTCAGTCTACAAGCTTTTGTGTGCTGGGATAAAATATTTCAAACTGATATTTGAGGACCTTATTACGATTGGTGAAGAGAAGATGAAAAATTCTTTTTATCACAGTTGGAAATGAAACTACCCATGTATACTCCATTCACTTTTGTAAAGTACCCGATTGGCCTTGATTTTGGTTTCTCAAGTTTTTTTACTTAAAACTGAGGCAGGTTGGCACTCGTCCAATATCAGAAAAGTCAAAATAATTCTCAGGGATTTTGCCAATGCTAATTTCTTGTCTCAATAAATGTGCAAAAAGGTGTTCGAAATTCGAATGTCTTCTGTGGGCTCATTTCTTGAGAATTCTGAAAAGTGGGGAATTCCATAGGTCCGTCTGTTACTCTTTTCGCACAAAGTAACGGACTATTCTGCCCATTATTTTTGAGTGAAATTTCAACACACGTTTCTCGATTTCCGTACAAGAAAATAGCATAACTGAATCTTCCAACCATGTTTATATACATGAAATATTTCCAGTATTAACAGAGAAAAAAGTTTCTTCAATATTCACCGGGTCTTTGGAATTATTGAATTCACATAATATTTTCTCGAATACTTTATCTTCCCAAAGTAATTTAATATTTTGATAAATGCGTAATTACTAGGACCTCCATGTAGATAGGACAATGTTGCTCAGATATCTGACAGAAAAATGACTATAACGTAACATTATCGAAATAAATATGGAGAAAAGTATCAGAATTTCATGGCCAACCAGGATATAAAAGTGAATGGAATATATTCATTCAGTAACTTGTTTCTGAAGCGCAAGATTTAATATACTTCACTGAACTAGCGAATTGAGTCCCAATGACTAATAAAAATACCTTCGACAGCTATTTCAACCATCTTATCGAAAAAGTCCTAACATCTTTCTTGGTGTTCCTTTATGAACACTTTCACAGCTAAGTATATGAAAAACCGCATATCATCTGGCAGGATATTTGTGTTTTTTTTTCGAATTTTGACCTCAAGATATACACAGAATCAGGAGATTATCGGTAGATACGAAGTACTCTTTTCACAAAAAGTTACAGGAAAAGGGGAAGGATTTAACAAATGAATATAATTCAATCATCGACTCTCTTTATATACAGGGTGCATTTAAAGGTGAGGCTTTTCATTTGACAGATGGTAGAACTCATCGAACTAAGTCATTTCACCGAAAATTTTTTATATGAATTATGCCCCTGTTTCGATAAAATGAAACTAGAATACTTTCTAGATTCTAGGTGAATCTGAGAATTCCTCAGTCCGAACCTGCTTCCTCGCCCGTTCCTCCGTAGATATCAACACCTCTTTTTTGTCTTCTTATCATACATGACTCAGAAAATCGATTGTCATCAGCAATCTTCGAACGTGTTATGGCGAGGTTGCGGAGTAGATAGTATAGGAGTATGTTATGTTTCGGAAATGCCGCACGTTTATTCAAATAATGAACTTGTTGATATGCTTGCAATTTATGGTGAATCAAAACAAAATGGCAGTTCAGCGTATAAGTTGTACAGAACAAGATTTCCGCTAAGAAATCGCCCAACTTCGCGGATGGCCATAAACCTGGTGCAGAGATATAGAGATATGATGAACAGGGAGAATCAGGACAGAGTAGAATTTAGGCGAAGTATCACCTTTTGAATCGTGTTAAATCTACATTCAAAAAGTGGTCTCTTTATTTCATGAGCAACTACCCTAATTTACGACGTAGAGA
This sequence comes from Adalia decempunctata, assembly GCA_951802165.1. NCBI lineage: Eukaryota > Metazoa > Arthropoda > Insecta > Coleoptera > Coccinellidae > Adalia > Adalia decempunctata. The sequence continues at coordinate 35,593,731 of OX637695.1, read as the reverse complement.
TTTGATTTTTTTTTAATTTCAGTTGAAGAACGTCCTGAGGGCAAATAGTTTTTTTTTCGATTGAATTATTCAATATTAAAAAAACCAGGGTAATCGTTAGATCTCTGTAATATTTGGATTATTGAATATGTTTTTCGTTTTTCATGAGTAGAAGCTATATTTTTGAACTAATCATCATGAAAATTTTGGTAGTTTATAAAAAGTTGAATTTCCGAGGGCAAATAGCTCCGATTTTCTCCAAAAAATGATGAATAACCGTCAAAAAAAAATCAAGTCCCTACGTCGTAAATTAGGGTAGTTATACTCGTGAAATAAAGAGACCACTCCCAGTGGGCACACACACGTTGAATAAATGTTTTTTTAACGTTGATTGGTAGAAAAATACGTTATCGGTTGATTTTTCAACGTTGTCATTTCAGTTATAATTTATAACGTTAATTCAATACGTTTCAATAACATATATCAAACGTAATTTTACAATAATCAGTTATAAAATTGAGTGCTAATACGTTTCCTCCCGAAATTATTATAACGTTTATGAAAGATGTTGTTATAACGTTCTTATGTAACGATTCCACAACTTCTAGTTCATTAGAATCGTTTCAAATACGTCTACAGTCAACAATACGAATACGTTTATGGCAAATGTTATTTAAACGTTATCTGATGACAATTCCACAATTTCTCATTAATTTTTATCGTTTAAAATACGTATCCAATCAACAATATGGATACGTTAATGATTTACGTATGTTCAACGTACTTTTCTCACTTCCAGAAGAATAGTTCATCTGAAAATACGTTATTCTGAAATCGAATTTCAACGTGTGTTCTGAACGTTTTTTTAACGTCCATTTTTCAACTACTAGTCTATTTAAATCGTTGAAAATACGTATCCTGTTAACAATACGAATACGTTTATGGAAAATGTTATTTAAACGTTATCTTAGAACAATTCCACTATTTTTCATCAATTTGAATCGTTTGAAATACGTATCCAGTAAACAATATGAATACGTTAATGTTTTACGTATGTTTAACGTACTTTTCTTACTTCCTGAAGAATAGTTCATCTGAAAATACGTTATTCTGAGATCGAATTTTAACGTGTGTTCTGAACGTTTTTTTAACGTCCATTCTTCAATTTTCTAGTCTATTTGAATTGTTGAGAATATCCAGTCAACAATTCGAATACGTTTATGGAAAATGTTATTTAAACGTTATCTAAGAACTATCCCAAAATTTCTCATTGATTTGATGGAAGGGTCATAAAAGTTGACAATACTTAAGATGAAAAACAATATAAGGTGCAATTGAATTGAATGTATTTTTCCTTTACATTTCATTTCACGCTACTGAGGTAAAATTCAAAGAGGTGAAAAAAATTTCAATAGATTGATTTACACAAAAGAAAAGCTGACATGTTTTAACAACTGGGCCAATAAATATTGACACTAATAATTTATTTTCAAATGGAATTCGTGAATTAGCACAAATTTGTCGAATTTCATCAGAAAATGAGGAAGATATTTTCAGGTGGCGCTTCCTTCCAATGAATCACCAATAGAAATTACTCTTCCAATTTCCAATTCCTCAACGCAATAATAATTCATATTCCTTTTCTACATTACAATCCACTGTCAGGGAACGGATTTGCACAATCTGGCAACAAAATCAGCTTTCGACACTGTTCGCGGCATGCGCAACTCGTCTGTGACGGTCGCATCATTCGTGAATACGCGGGAACTGCTTCTCTCTGATTGGCTTGTGACATTGCGTCTTGCGTCTACTTCTGCGCCTACTGCTGAGAGCTTGAGTGGTCGCAAATGCAACCGCCATCCGGCCATCGACTCCAACATTCTACAACACAACAGGCAAGCAAATCTCGTTGATGCCGTTGATGGTTCAGTGTGTTGAGTTTCAGAGTTTCGGTTATATTGTTTCAATTATTATAATAGTGTTGTTAATGTGAGTTGGTGAGTACTATAATAATCATTGAAGCACCTATGATGCAAATGCTTGGAAATTTCAGTTCAATCACTTTATACTTCTGAGTGTACCCGCTCTACCTCCTGCATTTTCCACCAATTTGATTTTGCCAAGCGTCGGTTTTATTTCAGGTGAGTATTCTGTTTCAATTCGCTTTTTTTCTCAAGTTGTATTTTATTGATTGGCAATTATAAAATATATTGGTTAATATTTGCATCTGCGTTTTGGATATCAATAATCATCTTGACATTTTCATGGAAATTGAATTATTTTCGAATGATTCTTTTCTGCTTTATTCGAAGCAATTCCAATAATGGATCGTGACAATAGCAATTACTATGAAAATGCTAGTTTTCTATAATACTTTTCTTGAAAAAAAAAATAAAATCTATTAGATGTAGATGTGTTAACCAGAAAAAAAATTTCATATAAATTTCAGAATAGAATGCTCGTGTCTGATTTTTTTTTCATATTTATAGAGGCTGTTAAGATTTCCTTCCCAACCAAAGAAATAGATGAGTTTCGACTTGGCACAGTCATGAAAGAATGGCTGAAATTTGCCACGCCGAGGTTGAAGAAAGCAAAATAGAAGAACTATTATTTTATTTTTGTTTCTTGGATATGTTATAGTGAATGTCTCATTTTATAATATATTTTTTATAATAATCAGAAATGTTTTTTTTCTTGAGGTTCACCAATGAAAACACAAGGTAACTTTCGATTCAATTATGATTTATTCGTACCTATTTGTGTAAACTCAAATATAGAATCCATATATTCTTTTTAGGTTATCGTATATACCTACCTATACGTTTTAGTTCAATAATTGAAAAATTTATGCAAGATTCATATTTTTCCATTGAAAAATGTTTATCATAGTAATGACTTCTTATTCAAGGAACATTATACATTATTATACGAAATTTGTGTAATATAGGTTAACGTTTGAATACAATGTTCAGATTATGCTCAAAATATATTGAATCATTACGTTGAAAGACAACGGTTAATGAGAATAAAAATTTTGGTGAAAATAAACATTATTAATATATTAATGATTGAACATATAATTTCGTAGGGTAATATAATATATATACACGTTATAAATTAACTTTCAGACTGAGCACAAGGTATATTATAATAATACTTTGAAAGACAACGTTTATGTATAGGTATATGATATGGTGGAAATAAACGTTATTTATACGTTATCGGTTAGACAGCAAACTTGTATGGTAGAATAATATACATACATGTTATAAATTAACGTTAATATTGCGCCCAATTTATATTTAATCAATACGTTGAAAGATAACGTTTATGAAGTATATATGATATGGTATAAATAAACGTTATTTATACGTTATCGGTTAGACAGTAAACTTGTTTGGTAGAATAATATATATACACGTTATAAATTAACGTTAATATTGCGTCCAATTTATTTTTAATCAATACGTTGAGAGACAACGTTTATTAATAACTAAATTATCGATGCAAGAAAACGTTTTTTCCCGCGACATTTTTACTGTTTTTCAACGTTTGGTTATGTAACTTGTTTTCAACGTATTTTCTACGTGCGCGTGCCCACTGGGCTTTTTGAATGGAGATTTACCACGATTCAAAATGTGATACTTCCCCTTAAGGTATTCGTGCCCAAAATTTTGTATCAATTTTTTAAATTGAACATTTCATACAAGAAACTTTCGGTAAAATGCCTGTTCTATCACCTGTCAAAAAAAGAACCTCACCTTGAATTACAACCTGTATATTTTATTGATGCAATTGCTAGCTCGGATTCGATTATGAAATAAATGAATTCTAGTTTCTGGAAATATACAAATGTAATAAACTTGAAATTGGGTAACTAACCTAATCACTGGCCTGAAGTCATGAGCTTTTGAGTTCTCTTTCATCAATCTTGGAGTTAGATCTCCATCACTCCATCTTGTAGGCATATTCAAATTCAAGAATTCAACGTACCTATACTTAGTATATTCTAAAACTAGTTGCATTGCAGAATGGGCTCCTATTCGAATACGAATGCGAAATTATTGGATTCGCATTCTGCAACGAGTATTAGACGATATTCTCTCTATTTCAGTCAAATTTTGTGAAGTTCAATAAAAAATTCGAATTATAGGTCCTAGTGACTTTCATATTGTATCTTGGCAGTTGGTGTGAATGTTAGGAAATATGAAAATTGACATTTACAAATTGACGTCTGCTGAAATTTGATAGGATCGAAAGTCATTGTTGACATCCACAAAACGAAAAATGTAACTGAAAACGATGCTGTAATGAATTCATTACAGCACTATTTTTAGTACTGTAATGAACTCATTACGATACTGAAATAGATAAATCAATTTTGACAGCAGCTTTCAAAGAAACCTCCGTGATCGTGGATAAGTTATTGCAGAGATACCAATTGGGAAATTTCTTTTAGTAATAAGCGGCATTCGAATCTCTCCTGAAAAAACTCTGGGATCATCAGTTCGAAAGTTATCCTGTTTACGGACAGGCGGACAGAATTGAATTTGATAGAGAATCGTTGTCACTGTGGAATTTTACAAGTGGATGGAGTCGCTTTTCGTTAATTTTGCGATTGCCACTTTCGTCAATGAGGAATTAACAAAAACGCCATTGAAACAGTTCTAAATGGCTTCGTAATTTGAAGTGACGAAGAGGAACACCTGAATGTCTTCCTGAACCACTTCCATAGCTGGTACCCAAATATGGAGCATGAATGTTTAGGTCATAGACTAACTGTTTAGGTTACAAGGAAGCTGAATAGTAAACAATGACTCAAGGTAAACAAGTAGTTACAGAAAACTGATCCGAAAAAAGGTAATCTGCACAAGGTTTCAAATGATCAAAAGTATTGTAGAAAGAACTCGACCCATATGTGAGCCTGAACTTATGCCGAACAAGTTGGAACATTTGCCACTAACAAATTTCCAATGGATACATCTGGAAAGAGATCAATCGAACCTTGAAAATAAAACGAACGACAAAGGAAGAGCGATAATTGGAATTCATTTCCAAGGGATTGCATATTCCCCTTCTTTTCATCACTTTCATCGATGAAGGATAAAACTGGAAAACTTTAAACACCAGTCCAAAAGTCTTGAGCGGTGCCAAAAAAATTGACCTCTTTCCTCTAGTACGGGTTTTCATAAATACCTCTAGAGTACGAAGAAGTTTACATGGGAATTGCAGTCAGATTTTTGTTAAAAAATTATTTATTATTTTTCTCTAATGGTGAGTAAACTTGGTTTAGAAAATGTTTGAACCTTTCGAATTCTGGTAAATTCTCATCGACTCATGTCGAAATATTAAAAAAAATCCAACAAATATCAAGTTTTACATATAAATACCTCTATTTGTTCACTCCAACTATCAATAAATGCATGTCTTTCTCGTAAAGCGTTGCCAAAAATTGTGGGCAAAAGTGATAAACAACGAAATGAAATCCAATAGACAGGTCAAAAATTTATCGGCAATTAGCAGATCTGGGGTTTTAATATCTTATCTGACAAAAATATGTTCGGAAAATGATGGTATGAGATTGGTCTATTTCATAAAGAGTATAATAATCATGCAAAATCTACTGATAAACTTTATACATATATTGAACGAGTCTGTAGTATGTTATAACCGATACGAAGGAGAATTTTTACTGTTGATGAATGAACATTATTTATGAACTAAAAATTCGAGAAATACAGACAACGTGACGAAATGATATAGCGCTCCTTAAGAGTCTTCAGCCTTCAAAATAGGAAACGTATATACCGCCAGATGGCGGTGCAGTGCATTAATTTTTATTTATTGGATTATTCAGCTTAATAGAACAAATGTTGGGGCGCAGGGAATATTAACAAGAAATCCTACCCTGAACTAGATCTCACACTGACTGTATAATACACTAATTTTCCTTCACCAGTCATCTGGGAGTAGATACCTGCGGGGCGTATCATTTGAAAGAAATTCAATTCCATGTGAGAATCCACAATTTTAGGAAACAATTAATTTTCACTAATCGACGGCTAATAAAATCCTTAATAAAATGATTTTGGTAAAAATGAATATTTATCATTTAGAATAAAGAAATTCAAGGAAATAAATTTCGCGGAAACAACAAATTGTTGTAATATTATTTACAAAAAAACGGTATATTCTGAAAGAAAAATGAGATAGTCGTTCGATTAACTAAATGATGCACAATACTGAAATGAAAAAACACAAAAATATCTATTCGTTTTGATGGTGGAAATGTTGTAAAATAACTAAAAATGATGGCAAATTTCCTTTTCATTCATTCAACACTTATAAAATATTTTTTTTATTATTTTTATCTTCATACACTCATACATCCCTTCATCAATCAGAAAAAAATAAATCGTTTCTGATTCCCTTTCCTTCAGGGATGTAGACCCTTAGAGTAGAACGGGTACTCATAAAAGTACAAAGTAGATTGCGTACAATTGAAAGTACCTAATGATATAAATAAACACAATATTGGGAAATTGGACAATTTATTCACCTTATTTTTCTCACAAAGCCGACGTTTCGAGGTTAGTTTTCCTCTTTCTCAAGGCTAGTCAGTATATAAAGGTTTTCGTCAAAATATAAAAAAATCAATTCACAGTAAGGTAATCTAGAGCAACAATTCATGAAACAATATAAGATTTGAATAAATTATAGGTTTACGTCCAATTTCCCAATATTGTGTTTATTTATTTCAATATAATGAATGATAATAAATTGTCCAATTTCCCAATATTGTGTTTATTTATTTCAATATAATGGATGAGAACCTACCACTTATAGTACCTAATGATATACATGTTTCTCTCCTCCAAACTTTTCGACAATACATCAGTGAGAAATTCTGTGAAAAATTGAGTTAGTGGAATTCGCAAATTATTCAATTACATAGAAATTTGTTCCCAATAACAAATATTCTGGAATGTACCTATTCAGACTTTGACATTCATTGAATGAACAGTTGTACCTAGGAGCATAGAATATTATTCTATGCTCCTAGGTTGTACGACTATCTATCTGAAAAGGCGCTTCCGAAGAGTATTCAAACTAAACAAACCATTTCTGCATCTCATTTTCGTAATCGGTAATCCCCATCTTCAACCTACTCATCTGATCATTTTCAACACTCACTTGTCACCTGAGGTTAAATCGTAATAGCACTTTCAGTTCATTAAACGGCATATCTGTCCATTGATCAGAGTTATTTGTAACACAACCTGTCAAAACTCATTTGAATAATTCCATTCAAATTGAAGAGTTCACAGCTGATGATTTTTCATCGGTTGAGAAATCGAGATCCTGTTCTTTGTTACTCAAGTACGGTATTGATTGCTCATGTTGTTTTTCACAAGTGGAAAGTACACGTTTGGACAAAAAAACCGGACAGAACAATGTTCAACGAAGTCATTTTAAAATAACCTTTCAAGGTGTGTATCGATTTTGATCATTTTGTCTATTTGTGACCTATTTCATCTAGTTTAGGTAAAGTAGAACTGAATTTCCTCTAAATTGTAGAAACAGTAGAAGTAATTATTGACACAATCATGGGTCTTCAAATGGGTTTTGAAGCCTGATCCTGTTTCAACATTTCCTTGTTCAATTCATGTCAATAGCTCTTCACTAATACGATCTTTCAAACGAAATTACTGCGAATTATAACATTCAAACAATACCTTTTAAGGGTCTACATCCCTGAAAAATAGGGAGTCAGAAACGATTTATTTTTCTAACTGATTGGAAGAACTGAAGGAAGAGCTAACACACATAAAATGGGATGTATTGGGCCTATGCGAGACACGACGACCAGAACAACAGGCCTGCATAACGCTCAAATCAGGACACCTTTTGTATGCAAACAATACAGCTACAAATACACACTTGGGCGGCGTAGGTATTATGGTGAATAAGAAAATTAAGAATAGGGTAATAAAAATGTCCTCAGTATCACCCAGAGTCATTTATATAGTATTGGAAATTTCTAAAAGATATAAGCTCCAGATAGTGCAAGTATATGCTCCTACTAGTGCCGCTGATGACATAGAGGTCGAACAATTATATGAGGACATAACCTTGGCAATCAAAGCGGAGAATGCATACTACTCGATTATTATGGGTGACTTCAATGCCAAAGTAGGAAGTCTTAACTTAGATAACATTCCAAACAGAGGAAATTTTGGCTTAGGAAATATAAACGACAGGGGAGAAACCTTAATAAATTACCTCCAGAGAGAGAACCTGTATTTGATGAACACCTTTTTCAAAAAACCTGAAAATCGAAGATGGACATGGAGGAGCCCAGACTCTAGAACAATAAAAAACGAGATCGTCTACATCATAAGCAATAAGAGATACTCCGTAGCAGATGTTACCACCCTGAACAGGTTCGATCTGGGAAGCGATCATAGACTGGTGAGAGCGAAGTTGATATTGAATATAGACCAGGAAAGAAACAAATTGATGCATACAAAAAAGTTTCCAACAATATCAGAACTGAAACATAGCGAAAATGAATACCAAAGCCATCTAAATAAGAGAAGTCTTTCACCAACCAAACTGTTGTCAATGAGCATAAATGAAAGAGAACACAAAATTGAAACAGACATCATAACGGCAACGAAGAAAGTTTGCCATGCCAAAAAACCTAAACAGAGTAAAATATCTCCACCAACTAAATATCTAATGGATAAGAGAAGAAATTCAAAAAAGGACACAACAGAGTATAAAGAACTAAATAGACACATCAGGAGAAAGATAAGAGAAGACGTAAGAAATCACAACACGGAACTCATAAGGACGACAATAGAAAACAACAGGAATATGAAGGTATTAAGGAAAATAAACTCTATCGGAAAAACACGAATACATCAGTTGAAGAATGAACAAGGACAAATAAAACACAATAGAAATGATCTTGTTGAAATAACGGAACGATACTACAAAACTCTGTATTCGTCTAAAAATCCAAGGCCATAAAATGTAGAACCAGTACACATAACAAATGTCGGCTCGAAGGACCTACCTGACATTACACAGGATGAGATTTCACTAGCTTTATCACAGATGAAAAGCGGTCGTGCTCCTGGAGAGGATGGTATTGTCAAGGAGATGTTACAGTTAGGAGGCACTGCCGTCATAAGGTCTCTACAGGTCCTCTTCAACAAGTGCATTCAGAGCGGAACGATTCCTGATGATTGGAATAATGCCCAAGTGGTTATACTGTACAAAAAGGGTGATAAACTAGACATAGGTAACTACCGTCCTATAAGCCTCCTCTCGCATCCATACAAAATACTCACGAAAATCATCACCAACCGCCTATGCGGAAAATTCGACAGCTACCAACCCACTGAACAAGCAGGTTTTCGCAAAGGCTTTAGTACTATCGAACAGATTCAAAACATCAAAGTACTTGTTGAAAAATGTAACGAATATAACATCCTACTGCACTTTGCCTTCATTGACTACAATAAAGCCTTCGACTCGATAGAACTTTGGGCTGTACTTCGGGCAATGGATAATGCGAGAATAGATAGTAGATATAGAGAACTCCTCCAAAATATATACGATAAGGCCATACTACAAGTAAAAATAAACGAAGAACTGAAAACAGACAAAATAAAGCTCAAGAGGGGTGTCAGGCAAGGAGATACAATTTTGCAAAGCTGTTTACTTTGGCATTAGAGGACGTGTTCAAACAACTTAATTGGGACCACAAAGGAATCAATATTGACGGGCGCTTTTTGAACCACCTTCGTTTTGCTGACGATATCGTTCTTGTCAGCAGCGACCTAGAAGAACTGAAAGAAATGATCCGCGAATTAAGAATAGTCTCGGAGAAAGTTGGGCTCACCATGAACATCTCTAAGACGAAAATCCTCACAAAAAGTGCAACTCCAATAGAAATAGCCGGTACTTGTATCGATTCAGTGAGTGAATATATATATATATATATATATATATATATATATATATATATATATATATATAGTTATTAATGGTCATTGTCACCTCCAAAATATAAACTCAACAAGCGTTGTCACCTCATATATAACGCTCTCACCTCCGAAATCGGAGGTCACAACGTTTTGCCTTGTTTCTTAGCTTGTTAGACTCAGGAGACTTCAGGGATCAACATATCAAAAAATCGTTTTGAGGTCAGAACGCACCATATTTCTGTACTGTACAATCTTTTAGTTCAGCTATATACCACCAGCGCTAGTGCGCCGTCCTATATATGGAGAAATAAGTCGAAGAGACATTCAGTTCGTTGTCACCTCCATAAATGGCAACACTGTAAACCATACTCGTACGGAGCAGGTGCATAAAAAAGTGTATCAAAACAACATCTGGCATTCTTTCGAACCATAAAATCGTCTGGTTGATGTAATATGAATCGTTTGTTATAAGTTCGGAGGTCGATATTTCTGACCCGACTATAAGATAACTAAAAAAATGTGCAAACGGAACATTTGTTATTGTCGTTGTTAAAAGCTTCATTAGGTTCTTTCTTCTTTTATGTTGCAAGATTACCAGAGTTTGTCTAAGAATAAAAAAATTGCATATACCAGATTTCATTGAAATACACTAGTACGACTGAATACAGTATATTTTCCCCGAAACTGAATTACGAGCCGGTTTTCTAATGACGTTTATTTTTTTTCACCTACACGAATTGAGTTTTTTAGTTCTTAGGGCCTAACGAAATCATCCCAAAAAATAATTATAAATTCTTATCCTTATACATTGCACCAATATTTAGACGATATACGAACTGGAGCTTCGTCGTCAAAGGTGAATAGTCCTACATAATTTCTCCGTTTCGTCGAATTTTGAAAAAGGAAAAAACTTTGTGACTGATTGCATTTCAAAAGTTTCCTTTTAAGATAAACTGCGAACATTTCTCCACAGAAACAGATTCAAGAGAAAGGTGGAATCACCCTTCTTAAACAGGTTCCTTGAAAAAAGTTGGAGACTTTCAATAATGAACACTTAATAAGAAATAATTCTATTCGTATGTTGATCATAACATAAGCATTAGGTTTTTTTAGTAACATATTTTTCAAGATATATGAAAGTTTGCCTCTCGAGAGCAGAATAATTTTCGAAAGAAAGTACTTGAAGATTCGAAATTCACGAAGCGGCTTTATTTGCGAGCATCAAAATTATGCTTCCTCAAATTCCACCCGATGATTCAGCAGATCCGAAATGTTATTGTCACCATATATTCAAGATTTCAGATTCGATCCAACTGAAATATGGTATTTTGGATGAAATATGTCGACTCAAAAGTTCATGCAGAATTTCAGCCAAACTTAACGAATAGGTTAGATGTGAAAATGAATCTTTCTTATAATACGATCCTCACAGAATTTCGCATCATTTCCTTTTCGGAATATACTTTTTGGTGAATTTAAATTCGATCGTATTTTAGAGTTATTAAGTGAATGATAATGGATGTAACTCCAAAACAGTCGAGCATATTTAGTTCGAGAGAGAGTCTCACCATCAAGACTCCACAGCGAGCCAGAAAATTTATAGTGTTTGTTCCTTTCTCTCGAAAGTTGAATGTCTACGAATGATCGACCCCAAAAATTTAAAATCAATGTTCTCATCAAGAGCTTCATCTTACAAAAAAAAGTATGCAACCAAACAGCGTAAACAAGTAAACGAGCCTAAACCTGTCAGCAAGCAACTGAATTCAAAATTTAAAATACAAATCAAATAGCTTTTGGTGTATGTAGCTTTTGAGTGCTCGTCTATCCACCTAGTAGATTGATTCGCATTTTTCAGTCCGAGAATGTAATTATAAAAAAATTACTGAAGCCGTAAAAAAATTGACAGTGATCTCGTCCGTGATTCCGACCTCAATATCTTGAAATTCTTTCGATAATCGCTAGAAATTTTCGAGGTTCTGGATATGTAATACATGGGCTTCCAAGTTCCTACCTCGAACGTCGGAGGGTAGTCTAGATAGACCATACACGGGACTCTTTTCGAGCATTCGTGCGATGCTGGATGCCCGAAAGTCCCGTAGAGAGTCCTCGTCAGTGGCCTACATTAGGTTATGAATTTATTGGGATGAAGGAATGAGTATATTTAGATAAAATTTCATACTGCAGCGAAAAAAATGGTCGAAACCATGTCTTAAATGGGACCTACTTTGGATGATTGGGTTTAACAAAAAATTGAAATCTCGAAAATAAATTATGTACCACATAAAAACAAACCTCTCAACAAATAGGTGTAAACAATAAATATATAAAATAATATAAGAATGAGTTTGAAAGAATTATTTAACGAATTTGTTATCCCACAAGCTAATATTTTCTTTGACGCATTTTGTTAAGGAGTGTTGAGCTTTTTGTTTTTTTTTTCGTCGAGCAAGCAGTAGGTTATACTGCTTGCTATTTCCTTCGTTTTTCATCTGGAAACCGATTTCGGCTCAACACAAGTTTTCCTTCATTTTCTGTATGTTCTCGTTCGGAAGGATAAAATTGATCATTCCTTTTATTCAAGAGTGAATGATTTTTATTAATAAATTTACTAGGATGAAGACATGAGGATATTTAGAATAGATTTTATACCGAAGCGAAAAGAATGACTAAAACCATCTCTTAAATGGTATTTTTTTTTAAATTTTCGAGGGGTGTTCTTTCAGTTGTTCTTATTGACCAAGTTACTTTTTTTGCATTTATAATACCGGCCTCCCACTTCTGAAACGAATTGACAAAATTAATATTTATTCCCGTTGCTGTTGGAAAAATACACAAAGTAAAAAGCCGTTGAAAAGAAGAATCAGTGAGCTTAAAGTTCGAAATTATTAGAAGAGTTATGAAATTCAAAAGCTGTCAAAAGGGGAATGGTATTGAAAAAGAATGTCACTTAATTGAAATCTATGTGCGATATACGAAAGACAAGAATAAGAATCATCGTTGCTTGGAAAAATTTATGACAGTAAAAGTATGATTGGAAGACTATTCGAAAAATTAAGTGGGCAGAATTCCTTCGAAAATTACGTTCAATAAATAAGATCACCCCACATTTTTTTTAAAGGATATAGTTACATCAGAACTAAATTAGGGTATAGTTATATCAGAACTAAATTTGAGAATAGTTTACAACATCCAATTACCCTGTCCAAATGATGATTCAGTTTGTGATAACAGAAAGTATTCCGTTTGGAATATCCCTTCTTTATCCTAATGAATGAGAAAATGAGATGCTTAGCAATATATGTCGATATAAATTGAATTCTTATATACAATCCGCATTCCCTCAGTTACCCGCCCAATATTATGTTGAGCTATTGGTTGAACGAATTTATAAATATGACATTATTTTGGTTATGATATTTTATAGTATATTGTTCAATGAGCGGTAATGTAAGTCATAACACACGCAGATCAATTTTGCACAGGCGAGGGGTGTAATTCATCAAGTGTGTTATGACCATTTCCGCGAATTGAACACTATACTTTACCTTCGACTTCTTCAGTGAAATTCGAATCAATCAGCATTTTCAAAATTGACAACAGTTGTCAAAAGCGATTTCTGTGGTCGAAAATCTAATCGATATCGAATACCGTAGAAAACGTCAAAATTCACGTTTTCCAAATGCAATTTTTGGATATTCAGACCTAAGAAAATGTAGAAATGGATGGCGAGAACGTTACCTTGATGTCTGAAATAGAGTTCCCAAACGATTCGACTTTCTTATTCATTTCGTAAGCTACATTTTTCCTATTTGTATTATAGTGAGTTATAGGCGTGAGTTATTATTACCTCACACTATTGGTTTATGGAGACTATTACAGATCAAAATGAGTTGAATAATGAATATATTATTCTATGGGAGTAGATAAAGATTATTATGTCTTTCCGTAAGTCCTTTATAACAATTACATATTTCCATGCATCAAATAAATGATGATTCTTTATGGCGAGTATTGTATCTATTCAAAAGCTGCACTTATACCAATTAATTATTCACTCTCCCATTTTATTTGAAGATTTGTTTCTTTCCAATTGTAGTAGAAGAACGTCTTGATATAATTCCCTTCCGTTATTGTTTGATTCAATAATTTTTGGAATTGCTACTATTGGAAAATCACGAAAAACCCCTCACCCCAATTTCTGTGGCTATTTTCATTCTTACTATTTAGTTATCGATTTGCGAAAAAAACTGCAGTTATTTTCTCCAAGAACTCCATTTCGCAGCATTGCGATGGGATTTTTTTAGCGATCTCACACAATTCAAAATATGTATATTGATATTACAATTTTTTATTAATTTCGTGAGTTTTTATTCATGTTACAAAAGATTCGATTTCCACGAAATTCCGAATTTAGGTTATAGTTCCCCAAAATGAAACCTTCGATTTATTCATTTTTGTATCTTTATTATTATACCAGTCCCAGCTTTGGAATCAGATTACTATTTTACAAGTTGTTGGGATGAATCGTGGCAAATGGCTAGAGGTTTCAATAATTTCAAGACTTACTGATTTCCTTTGAAAATTAAATTATTCAAGGTTCACTGGTCGCAAGGAGTTTCGAATTTGACCACATATTCTTCACCATTGATTCCAACCTAATCGTTCAAGATCATTTCGGCTAAAAATTCTTCAATTGAAGATATTTTGACGAAACGATAAATATCGTTTCGAATCCACAACAACAAGAATACTCCCCGATCTCCGACTCCCTCATAGACATGAATCGACCTTGAAAAAACCAAGCCACCTGCATCCAATATATGAATATTGAATTTTATATATTCACTTCACCTACTCACCTCCGAAATTTGGCAACACCGCCGGAGGTTATAACGTTCACACTACAAGAAATATAAGCGGAGGCTACAGCGCCTCGATTGTTCAAACAAAATTTTTTCAGCAAAAATGTTTTCCCCTCTCTCGGTAATTTTGTTCTTTGGCTTCCCCTCTCCATATATCAACAAAAATTATTCCATTGAGACTACTCCTTCACCCGGAGGTGAGGTCGCCCAGTCTACTTAACGGAGGTCACAGCTTAACAGGGGTTCATATATATATATATATATATATATATATATATATATATATATATATATATATATAGGTAGGTAGGTAGGTTAAGGATGTATTTCGACTCGCTACTTAGTATTTGGAGGCTTTTATTTCATCTGCTCTTTAAATTTTACTTGCCAAGCTTTCGGGCCACTTCGGTCCTTCTTCAGGGCTTAAAATTAATTGAGGTTTTTTTGATAAACTTCAATAGCATTCACAAATTTCAGGTATAAATTATTCTCAGGAAATATATTACAGCAACAATCGTCATGTGTGTCCGTCATAAATTTGACGGACACACATGACGATTGTTGCTGTAATATATTTCCTGAGAATAATTTATACCTGAAATTTGTGAATGCTATTGAAGTTTATCAAAAAAACCTCAATTAATTTTAAGCCCTGAAGAAGGACCGAAGTGGCCCGAAAGCTTGGCAAGTAAAATTTAAAGAGCAGATGAAATAAAAGCCTCCAAATACTAAGTAGCGAGTCGAAATACATCCTTAACCTACCTACCTATATAAATAATATTGTGACTCTTAAAATACATCAAATATATATATATATATATATATATATATATATATATATATATCTTGGACATCTCATAAAACTGGGAAAAGAAAATCAGCTAGCCGAGATCAACAGGAGAATAAGAATGACCTGGGCTGCTGTAGGAAAACTAGGGAATATACTGAAGAACAAGGATATTCCGATAAATCTGAAAACCAGGGTCTTCAATACTTGTGTTCTCCCGGTCTTGACATATGGACTAGAAACAACAGCGCTGACAACTCGAGCAGCGAACAAATTGAGAACAACTCATCGAGCAGTGGAGCGATTAATGCTGGGGGTTAGCCTTCGAGAACATGTCCGCAACGAAGATGTGAGACGGCGAACAAAAGTAGATGACGTCATCCAACGGACAGCAATGTCAAAATGGTCTTGGGCAGGACATGTAACCAGACAGGAAGAGGCAAGATGGACGTGGCGCATAACACAATGGCGACCACGATTACAGAAGAGGAGTATCGGTAGACCAGCCAAGCGTTGGATGGATGACATAAAAAACATAGCTGGAGTTAACTGGTATTTGGAAGCGAGAAACCGTGACAGATGGAAGGTACTTGGGGAGGCCTATGTCCAGGAGTGGACGTCTAGTGGCTGATGAAGAAGAGAAGAAGAACTGATGAAGGGATGTATGAGTGTATAAATAATAAAAAAAATATTTTATAAGTATTGAATGAATGAAAAGGATATTCCCCATCATTTTTGGTAATTTTCCTACATTTCCACCATCGAAACGAACAAATATTTTTGTGTTTTTTCATTTCAGTATTGAAGTCTATCATTTAGTTAATTAAACGTCTATCTCCTTTTTCTTTCAGAATTTACCGTTTTCGCGAAATTTATTTCGTTGAATTTTTCTATTCGAAATGATAAATATCCTTTTTTTATAAGGATTTTATTAGCCGTCGATTAGTGAAAATTAATTGTTTCTTACAATTGTGGATTCTTACATGGAACTGAATTTCCTTTAAATGACACGCCCCGTAGGTATCTACTTCCAGGTGACTGGTGAAGGAAAATTAGAGTATTATACAATCAGTGTGAGTTCTAGTTCAGTGTGGGATTTCATGTTAATATTCCCTGCGCCCCAACATTTGTTCTATTAAGCTATTAAGCTCAACCGTCAGAGGTAACACAAGATGAGGTCGATAATGCTGCAGTCCAAAAGACCTTATCTGGCGGTATACACTATACAGTTCGGACTGTTGCAAGATGGTCTCGTTCTGCTAACGACTCATCAGCCGAAGATCGAGTTGTCGCAAATCGGTCTCTAATGGCCATAAGTCTTAGACGTCGATCTTGAACTTCATTTGTGCCCCTTCGACGTCCGGTGCCTACTCTTCTTCGATTTTGTGCATTTTAAAACCACGCCCGACAACATCTCATAACAGTAGTTGGATTCCTGTTCGTACGGTTAGCGATTTCTCGAAATGACAACCCAGCCTCCCGTAGACCATTAATTTGACCTCTTTCGAATTCACTTAGCTGACGATGAATTAGGTACGCGTACACATGCTCTAGGCATCTCCTCGAAGAGCTGGTTTGTTGTAAAATTTAAAAAAATCGCAAAAAACGACTACAATATTTACGTAACAGAAAATGTTTACATCAAAAAACCCGTAGTTCTAAATTTCAATCATTTACTCCTTGCTATACTATATATTTTTCACCGTTTCGTTTGAAAAATATCACTTCATTTTAGTGAAGAACTATTGACGTGAATCAAACAAGAAAATGTTGAGACAAGATCATGATTCAAAAAATCATTCAATTGGCCATCTTTAAGTCACTAATACTCTACTGGGTGTTCACTGTTCAGGAATTCAAAGGAAATTGCAACTTTCAGTTTTACCTTACATACCATCAAATGTAATTGGAATTCCTGCAGACATCCGATAAACTAGATCGAACAGGTTACCAATAGACAACAGGATGATCAAAATCGATGGACACCTGGATAAGATACACTCCGCAAAACAATTAACGCATATTATGGAAATCTCAAATTTATTCTACAACTGACGGTGTTCTCAATGATAATTATTTTTATCAGAATTATGTATGCATATGTTATCCACTTTCAACGTTTTTCTTCAATACAGATGTTTTCTCCCAGCAGGAATGAAAAAAGATGATATTATCCGATTTTGAATGTATTGGCTCCATTCTAAAATCAGTTGTTCTCGATCCATTCTAGTGATCAATAGTTTTTCTTTCGTTTGATTTTCTACACTCGATCGCTATGCAACGCGAAACACGCAATTTGACCCAAGAGGAATGTGCCCAAGCAGTAGTTCTGCGAGAAGAAGGGTGGACATACACAAGAGTTGCAGAAAGGTTTGGAGTTTCCCATACAAGTGTGTCCAGAATGTTGCAGCGATTCAGGGAGACAGGTATGAATGTCCGAAGACCAGGACAGGGTAGACCACGGGTAACAACTGCCATTCAAGAACGTTACTTGAGAGTTTCTTCGTTGAGACAACGGTTTGCAACCGCTCGCCTCCTTCAAAATCAGCTTGAGCAAACTCATGAGGTGCGAATTAGCACTCAGACAATAAGAAATCGCCCCAGAGAATATGATTTAAGGCCTCGTGTCGCGGCAAGAGGCCCAGCTCTTACCCCAGCCCATCGAAGGGCGCGTTTGGATTTTGCGAGAGAGCATATCCATTGGGAAGAGGCCGATTGGGAAAGAGTTCTCTTCACAGATGAGTCTAGATTCTGCTTCTACCATTGTGATCGACGTTCCCTTGTATACACGTCCACATGAAAGATATGCTCAGTGCAATTTCCTGAATACTACTGGTTTCGGGGGAGGATCGATTATGGTATGGGGTGGAATATCTTTGACTGCTCGCAAAGACCTAGTGGTCGTTGATAATGGAGCTATGAATGCTGATAAGTATATAAGGAACATTCTTGAAGAGCATGTAGTGCCATTTGCCCCATACATTGGTGAAAATTTCATTTTTATGGACGATAATGCCAGACCCCATCGTGCGCGCATCGTTCAGGAGTACCTTGAAGAGGTTGAAGTCTCTCGAATGGAATGGCCAGCAAGAAGTCCAGATCTCAATCCGATTGAGCAGGTTTGGGACAACCTCAATAGAAGGCTGAGAAGTTCAGAAAATCATCCAGCTACTCTTAATGACTTAGGAATGCAACTCGGAGAAATCTGGAAAGGATTAGATCAGAACATTTTAAGATCACTCATTTTGAGTATGAACCGTCGTTGCCGAGCTGTAATTAACGCAAGGGGTGGAAATAGCAAGTATTAAATCACTTATCAGCATTTCAGTATTTTGAAAATTGTTCATTTCTCTTCTTTCACATAAGATTCGGTGAAATCCTGAATTTTTCTTCCATTTAATGTGTCTTTTTTCGTTCAAAACCTTCCCGAGAGAACATAAAAAATAAGTTATAAAGTCAATGTAGAGTTAGTTAACTTTCATTAAAATTGCGATTTTCAGAATGTGCGTTGATTTTTTTGCGCAGTGTATGTCAAAATGACTTTGATGCCATTTTTTTTGCCTGGTATTTGTCGTCTTTCGATAACTAGAAAAAATCAAATGTTGAATTTGGAAAATTCATTTTTGTACAACATTATATTAGAAATAAACTTGTTTGATTGATAGATATCATATTGAATATTCTCCATCACTCGTGAACAAGAAATTTTGAAAGAACAGAAAAAAAAACATCAAAACTCGGCATATTGTTATTCATTTTTCACTTCACATACACAGAAAAGTGTACTTAAATTTCATGAGCTTTGCACAATAAAGAATTTTCATTCACACCAATGTTTTATTTTTCATCTTCAATTTAATAATTCATAACCACCTCAAAAAATTTCCAAAATCCACCCGAATTACTGAAATATACAAAGCTTTCAATATAAAATACATCATGAAATTTGTTTATTATTTACATGTATAACAAAAACTCATAACTCAGAGATTTTTTTGATGCCCAGCAACTCAATGAGCTCATTCAATTGAATGATTGGGAAGCGACATCATTCAAAAGTTTATCACATTCTGGAACATTTGCTTGTCTTCAATTCAGACTTCATTTCCATGTCAGTTCATTTTAACAGTTTAGGTGTTTTGTAGGAATCTCTCCTGTCTTAGGAGTCGGTACACCATTTAGTCAAGAGTAATTTTTGAAACAATGCAGAATAAAAAACAAAAATATCAACAAAATGAAAATATAAAACCGTATGAATGTAAAAAGTAATGTTTCGGATCCTACATCATACTCCTTCATCAGAGAACAAGGAATACAGACTAATAGTTCTTTGCTTCTTCAGAATTGTCTTAGTCAGAATTGATTTGATTTGAAAGATTGACATCATTGTAGGCTCAAAATTCGATAAATACAGACATCATAACAAAATACTCTCGTTTGAGTAGAAAGAGCCCTCAAAAATCTTAGTGTTGAATTCCAAAGGTTAATCATTGAGAAAAAATTATTCTATCACAGGCTGCTCTTCATACAGCTACAGCACATTTACTCAAATAGCGCTAACCTTATGCTGAAATTTCCCATAAAATCTGAATACTTCGTCCATATCGAGTTTCCGGAGAGCAGAATTCTCAGAATTCTAGAAAGAATAATACATCAAATCGCACTAATGAACAGCTTGTTAAACAAATTGGATACACCTACAAGTTTACTGATAAAATATCGGCTTCATCAATAATTCATGCTTTTCCGGCCCACCGAATCATTTACAATTCCATGTGTAACTATGCTAATTGTTTGGTGAAATATTATTCTGCTATATGTATTAGACTTCTGGGCAGATGAAGGTCAGTAGTATTCCCTGAATTATTTCGATATCCCAACAACACCTGGAAAATCTACATTTTTGTCGATAATTTCTAAGTATCAGGCTAATTTTATTATCAGTATAAATCATTCAATATTTATCAATGGTGAAGTACACTATTCAACTATTCGTGATTTAACTATGATTTCATGAAATTTCTCTATTGATTAGATCCGTTGTTAAACCAGTATTATATCTTATCACAGTAGGCAGTAGACACCTTCAAATTGTAGATAACGATCTTGAAATCTCAAGTAAGGAGATCGACTAGTGATTTCTGCATACTCCATTCACTTTCATAAAGTATCCCTGTTGACCATGATTAAGGTTTCTCAAGTTGTTTTACTTCAAACAGTTCAAACTGATTGACAATCGTGAAAGTGAAATAATTCTGAGAGGCGTTGCCGAAGCTAATTTCTATTTCCTCTTTTTCAACTTTGTGAATGGAGTTAGTTCTTTTAAGGTTTCTGTGGCACAGCGGCACAGGTTTCGTAGTACTACAACATACTCAAACTGGAGTATTTCAAGTGCAAACAGGTATTTAAATGTCTTCTTTAGGCTTATTTCTTGAGAATTTTGAAAGGTGGGGAATTCCATAGGCCCGTCTGTTCGTTTAGAAGTTTTTTCTGTTGGGTGTGGAAAAGTCAAATAGAATGGTGGAGTGCCCGGACAACGAAAATGATAGGAGAACCAACAAAATAGAGCTGACTCTGAAGGCAAATTTCCATAAAAAAGTGGTCTCTTCATTTCACGAGTGACCTACCCTAATTTACGACGTAGAGACTTGTTTTTTTTTTAATTGGAGTTGAAGAGCGTCCCGAGAGCGAATGTTTTTCGATTTAATTAGTTTTTCACTTAAAAAAACAGGTTGAACTTCAGCGTTTTTGAAACTACACTTAATGATATTTTTTCGACGGTTATTCATAATTTTTTTGGAAAAAATCCAACTACTTGCCCCCGACAATTTAATCTTCTATATACAACAAAAATTTTCATGATGATTAGTTCAAAAATATAGCTTGTACTCATGAAAAACGAAAAACATATTCAATAACCCAAATATTGCAGAGATCCTACGATTACCATGGTTTTTTAAATGAAAAACTGATTAAATCGAGAAAACTATTTGACCTCGTGACGTTCTTCAACTTCAATTTAAAAAAAATCAAGTCTCTACGTCGTGAATTGGGGTAGTTACTCGTGAAATAAAGAGACCACTTTTTGAATGGAGATTTACCACGATTCAGAAGGTGATACTTCCCCTTAAGGCTATTCATCTGTATAGTCAGATTTGAACATTTATAATTTGTTCATTACAAATATTGTAAAAAATAATAGACTGTTACCTTGTCAATGGCCCAAGCAGTCAAGACACATGAATTTAATAAAAAGAAAGAATGACTTTATTATCTCGGCTACTGTAAATATTCATGAAATAACCTGAAACCGTCGAACTTAAAATTTAATGTGCCAAAATACATAATCCGTCTTCAACATCCTCTGACAGATAGATACATTCCCCAATTTTTCAAAAAAGGAGAAAGATTCTCTATTTAGAATTGATATTATTTTCGTGTTTATTTTAGATATCAAAATAGAAAAAAATAAAATCAGATTTTCAGCAAAGTTTCGTGAAATAACTGTAATGTAAAACAGAAATCTAGCAATAATATTATGAATGTTAATGAAGTGGGTGTTCAAAGTGTCCACGGCGATCCCAATGGCCATATTTTACCTCAAAAAAACAAATTTCATCCAACATTATTCAACATTTCAGGAGTGATCCACCTAATCGCAAGCGTTTCGATCTTTCCGGTGAATGAAATCAAGGGGTTTAGTTTTGTACCCAATGCTCTTTACATATCAACATAAGAAGAAATCTAATGGCTTAAGATCAGGAGATCGCGTTGGCCATTCGATTGTTCCTCGCCTTCCAATCCACCGATTTGTAAATATTGCGTAGAGGTACTGCCGGACATTGGGTTGTTATTGTGGTGGTTCTCCATCCTGTTGAAACCATATCGTATTCAGTGGAACTCGAGGATTTCCTTGATCAGGATAGAAATTTGACTAAGCTGGAACAACATCATTTCTAAGTAGGGTGTGATTTGACCAATAATGTCTTAAATTATGGCCTTATGGCACCTGTTATAAAAAAAAATTGTTGGATCTTCTTATGAGATCAAGTCAGTGCTTCATTTTATTATTCGTCGTGAAGATATACAAGGTGTTGGCTAAATTCACGAGAAAAAATTCAGAAGGTGATTGCTCGTATTAAATTAAGCTGGGTCTTCCCCATAACAAAATTTCCTCAACCCACTCCTTTCCGAGATATCATCCTTTAAATGTTGTGACTAAATGAATTTTTTTTTTGAAATTTCAGTGCAGCTAGAATTTGTAAATTCTGCAATTTTCATGCCCTAGCAAAGGACTTCTCACGGGTATTTTTTCAATATTCCTGCTACATTATACGGGGATGAAATAAGCAACCCTTAGGTACGTTATTTTATATCAAAACTTTTTTTTTCGAGATGAAGTTTCATGAAATGAAATTATGACTTTTTTTTCATTAAATTTATGTGTCTCGACTGCTTGGGTCATTGAGACGTTTACACTGTTTAGAGTCTATTTTTTACAATATGTGTCATGAACAAATTATAAATTCTCAAATCTGGAAATCCTTGTTTCATTTGAAACAATTTTATATCACTAAATTTTCCTTCCAAAACCAATAGCTGAAAAAATAGTATATTATTTCATTAGGAGGAGAAGTGTCACTTTTCGTGGCGAGCTTGAGTTTATCCGCCGAACGGAGTGAGGCGGATAATTGAAAGCGAGCCACGAAAAGTCACTTCTTCTCCGAATGAAATATGCTATTTTATTTCCAAACGTTTTCAAATTCATGAAAATTGTACATTTATATTGTAACTTTATCAAATCAAAATGACGTTTGAATTGGAAGTTTTTGTATTCTATGCATCTATGTTCATATTGTTCATGGTAACCAAGTAATCTTTTTCGTAGCAACCACTTTTCCTGCCGCCGGAGGGAAAAGTAAATATTTCTCCGCCTAGGCGGAGAAATAGAACTTTTCGATGATCCTGTCAGTCGAGAACTGACGTTGTTATCGTACGTTTGGAAATAAAAATATTTACTCAATTTTAGTCATCATCTTTAAAGGGTTATAACTCGGAAAGGGGTAGGCTGAGGAAGTTATGTTATAGGATATTGAATGTAAGCCAGCCTATTTTTTGAACCCTCGTTCTACTTGAACGACTAAAGTCATCCGGAGAACTCTGAATAACAAAGAAATCGCCATATGTGCCTTCCTGGATGTATCTGGGGCCTTTGACAATTAACACACGTGTCTGTCAGAGATGCACTTGAGAGGCGAGGAGTGAATAATACCATCTTAAAATGAATGTATGAGGTTTTAACGACGAGTATAGCTGAGGCATCGTTGGAAGACGAATGCGTCTTCGTCAAAGCTACTCGTGGAACACCTCAGGGTTGGGTGTTATCCCCCCTCCTATGGAGCCTGGTAGTGGATGAACTTCTACACAGGCTAACGGAGCTTGGCTTCGAATGTGTAGGCTATGCCGACGACATAGTACTAATAATTAGGGGCAAATTCGAAGGCACTCTCTGCGACCTATTGCAGAAGGGCCTTAGAATTATTGAGCAGTGGAGCTGAACATCAACCCAACCAAGACCACATTGATTCCGTTCACTCGGAACAGGAAACTTCCAGCCATGAAAACGTTAGTATTGAACGGAAATATCTTGGAGTGGGAGTCGGAAGTCAAATACCTAGGAATAATACTAGATAGCAAACTTCTGTGGAATAAGCATGTCGATAATGCTACTGACAGAGCTACAAGAGCTCTGATGGCATGCAAGCGTCTATGCGGCAGGAATTGGGGCTGTAACCCAAAAATACTGCGATGGATGTATATCATGATTGTCACATTCGGGGCAGTAGCCTGGTTTGCTAAGACAAGTCAGGTAAGTACGAGGAAAATGCTCGACAAAGTACAAAGGCTTGCCTGTGTGTGCATCACGGGAGCTATGAGAACGTGCCCAACCAGGGCGCTTGAGATCATCACAGACCTGACACCTCTACATCTAGTGATTGATAGGGTAGCCCATGAGGCCATCCTCAGAGTATCTAAAAAAGGAGCAGGCAATGAGGGAGTCAGGTTTCAGAGAGTTTGGTCCTCTCTGAATGACTAGAGCTCATCTGCAAACCTTCCTAGTGATGTAATGATCAGAAAGTAAGCACTGAGAAGAAATTCAGTACAATGTTAAGTAAAAGAGAGGATTGGAAAAGGGAATACACCAACTACAATCTCAAATAAAATACAATGAGATGGTATATAGACGGTTCTAAAACCGCTACAGAAGCTGGCGCTGGGATTTACGGGACAAGTACCAAGTGTGCACTATCGTTAGGCTCCTGTACAAGCATCCTTCAAACGGAAATACTTGCAATCGGAAGATGTCTAGATATAAAGCTAGAAAGAAACTATCAGAATTGCGATATAGCTATTCATACAGATAGTCAAGCTGCCATTTAAGCACTGAGCTCCTACGTCATTGGCTCAAAGATGATTTGGGAGTGCCGAAACAAACTCAATGAGGTAGGCAAGAAGAATAAGGTCTTTTTAATCTGGGTTCCCGGTCATTCGGGAATCGTAGGAAACGAAAAGGCCAATACACTGGCCAGACAGGGCGCAGAAACGCCACTCACTGGCCCAGAACCCTTCTGTGGTACAGGAAAATGCACCTATAAGAAGGAGTTTATGATGAAGGAGAAAACCGGGATGGATCATTCCAAAAAGTTCCTCCGGAACTTTGAAACTGCTAGATCCAAAAAATATCTGGATCTCAGTAAAAACCAACTCCACCTACTCACTGACTTTCTCACAGGACATTGTCGCCTAAAGAAGCATCTGTTGAGAATGGGTTTATCGGACACTGATGAGTGTAGATTTTGTGGGGAGGAGGAAGAAACTCCTATTCACCTGGTTACGGAATGCTATGTCATTGCAAGCCAAAGGAAAGATATCTTTGGACAAGAAACTTGTAGAAGTGGGGAGTTATCCTCCTTGAAGCCGTCCCAGATACTGAATTTCATCAAATCTCTGGAACTGGAGGGCGAGCTGTAGGAGGCACGATGATAACAGCTCTGTCAAGGGGCAAAATAGACCTTAAGGTCGCAGTGGACTGTAAGCCCTTTTCACTATAGCTAACTATAACTACTTGAACGAGTTCTGGGTTTCCGTATTTCGAACCAGGAATAATATTGAGTGATGTTACGATAATGCTAAGTTCACAATGGACGTAAAACGTAACAAACACGTAACGAATACATAAAACGCAAAGTTGAACCTACAGAATTCAATGGCAGTGTTCACAATACGTTCCGTAATTTTTACGTTTACGTTCGAGTTACGCTAGCCCGTAATCTGAACGTAAAGTTGAACTAATCTCAACTTTACGTTCGAGTTATGGGTGGTCTCTAGGGATATTTGAAATTTTAAGCGGTCAAGTTTGAATTCTGAACTAAATTCCAATGCTAAATTCAAATAGGACAACCAACTATTTATGCCGTGCTATTTGTTTGCATATTATTTTCCAAATTTTGCTTTCGGTTCTTCCAACGACGCACATACGTCAATTTTCACAATCTACGCGGCCAAAATTGGATTTTGAAAAGTTGCGAGAATCACTTAAAACTAATTATCGGTGATTAGAAAACATTTCCGGGAATCCTAAATCACCTATTATAACCACCCCAGGGTCCCCAGGTCAATCCCGAGCATGCAGAGGTAGTTGGAACTTGACCATTAACCAGTGCGCTCGTTTTCGAGAACACAGAATTAAAAGCAAGCAGAAGTTCGAAGATAAATATTTCTTTTCCAGTGTCAGTGTTTGAAGTGAAGGTGATGGATTTCGATAACCCAGGTATTACCTTTATTTTTAATATAGTTTAGTTAGCCTCAGTTCAAAATTCATATAATTACATAGTATATAACAAAGAGTGTTTTCTGTATTAAATTTTGAAGTAATTTTAAGCTTTAAAATTGAAAAAGTTGTAGACCTCCGTAAAACTCCGTGTTCATTCTTTGTTTATTTTGAAGTACCATCCTTTCTTAACTAAATGGTACAAAAATCAGCTGCCGATAGGCACCGATAGCAAATATAGGGTCATTCTTAGCGACTTAGCTTTTTTCCAAAAAAATTTCATTTCTCTTATTATTTGAGTAATCATTGTCTTTCGCTATTTTAGGAACTCACAGCACATCAGGTGTGAAAACTGTTACCCGGAGATACCTCTATGGAATAATGCGAGACCAAAATTTACCAAATCTTGACACAAAACTCAATTATTTGGAAAATCATTTACTATCGAACTATGGCACCACTGATGATGATTTAAAAACAATAAAACAGAGATTTAGTTTATTTAAAGCAAAATTGAAGGAAAGATGGGTGAAATCTCACAGATCGGAAGACGATTTTTTGAAATATAATGAGTCTTGGCTAGAGGGAACTTTCGAACTTCCGTTAAAATTGTTGAATCGACCGGGGCGCCCTGTGAAAACTTTTGATACAGCAAGTGAACGAAGCAAGCGTCGAAAAACTGAAGAAATTAGGATAAATATTGAAGATGACGTAATAGTCCATGCACGCTGCACAAACAACCACTTCAAATAGTGTGTGGAAACAATAATAAAAAAGTAATATGGCAAAACCCCACGCCCTCGTCCCCACGATTTTGCCGTCCAATAAGATTCAGATTTTTAAAAGAATCAACTGATGTCACAATGGAAGAAATAAAATACGTCGAAGACTCCGTGAAAGGACTAACAGCAACAGAAATACATTTGAGCGAACTGAAATTCACTTTTAAACATTCTTTTCAAATGACTATGGGGGACGGAAAAATATGTAACGCTGCAACCGGAACCAAGTCTACAAGTAGGTGCTATATCTGTGGTGCAACATCGAAAGACTTTAACAAAATTGATAAAAAGGAGACATCAAGTTCAACTGGAATTAATTTTGGGCTCTCTGTATTGCACGCCAGAATTAGACTGTTTGAAAGTGTTTTACATTTGGCATATAAATTACCTGTTAAAAAATATAGAGAGAGGAGGACTGACGAGGAGAAAGAACTAGAAACACAAACGAAAAAGCACATTCAAGAGAGGTTTCGGATTGAAACTGGATTACTGGTGGACATGCCTAAAACAAATTTTGGAAATACCAATGATGGTAACACCAGTAGACGATTTTTCGAAGATCCCCAATTGGCTGCAGACATAACCGGTATAAACTACGAATTAATTTAAAGATTAAAAGTTATATTGGAGACTATTTCAAGTGGCCATAGAATCGATACTCAGAAATACGAAAAATACGCAAAAGAAACAGCAAAATTGTATATAGATTTATATGGATGGCACCCTATGACACCGACTATGCACAAAATCTTAATACATGGAGCAACTATAATTGAGAAAGCTCTGCTTCCAATAGGTCAATTGTCAGAAGAGGCTGCAGAGGCACGTAATAAACATTTCCGCGCATATCGTCAGAATTTCGCTAGGAAGTTTTCTAGAGAACAATGTAATTTAGACGTTTATCACAGATTACTATTGAGTTCGGATCCACTCATAAGCAGTCTGAGGCCTAAAAAGACATCTATATCAAAAAGTTTTTGCCCAGAAACAATAGAAATGCTATTGCCGGCAGATCCCAACTCCGAACCCGATGAGTCCATAATTGAATGAAGATATAATTACTGTACATATATTATTATTATATTTTTTGTTTTATCTCGCACGGAAATTATTATTACGTAGCTTAAGCTAAAATAAATCCTACATTTTTGTTTTGAATATCACTGTTTTTTATTTACCGAATCCGAGGACGATTTTTTTAATTCCAATTTTTTTACTTATATTCTACCAAAGAAAACTGGTGTCTGAACAAAAAATGTCTTCAATCAGGCATATATTACCTCATAGAAACGATAAATACCGAATAGAAATGATAAAAGTGAAAAAATATTTTTGGCCGCGTAGATCGTGAAAATTGACGTATGTGCGACGGTTAAATTAAAAAAATCTCAATGTTTCAAACGTCTCACAAAATGAAAAGAGTCCTGTGAATTGCGAAAAATTTGACCAACAATCTGTATATTCTTATTCACAAAACCCGCAAGTAGCTGCGAAATTCAAAAAGCACATGAAAACTTCTTTTTCGTTTGAGGAATGTCAATGATTTGATTTCTGAGCCCAACGTTCATTGTGAACACCAATACGTTTACGAACGCATTACGTTTGCGTGTTTGTTACGCGTTACGTCCATTGTGAACTTAGCATTACTCTCGAACAGACAAACAGATAGACATGAAAATTTCAGGATACGTTCGGATGGCCGCGGTTGAGTTCGATAATCGGTTAATGGCAAACTTTGAGTAATTGGACCAGAGTTCCTTAGATATGAAACTTCCAAGTTTTGTTGGCGTGTTACTTTGAAAACCACGAGTTCCATTGAGGAATTTTGTATTCAGGTTGAAGCTACATGCGAAATTGTCACGATCGCCCAACCAGAACCATACAACATTCTAATGAATTATAAAAAAAAACAATATTTCTGTAATTACATATCCAGGATCATTAACGGTTTCTTCAGCAACTGCAGTGAAAGTTTTTGACGGTTGTATAAAATATTACATATGGATTCTTTAATGCGAATCTCCCTACAAGACTCCACATCAATGCCTTTGTTGTATCTGTTCGGGAAAAAAAAACTTGAAGGGAGGTATCAAATTGAATAGAAAACCCTGATACATGTGTCCTCACTAAGATAAATCTAATTTTTTTATTAATCAATATTCTACATCATCATTTATTCGGATCATCTAAAAGTCATGTAATAATAAATTTCCACTCTATAAAAGCGAAATAGTGAAGAGGGCGCCCAAGGCTCTCTGAACTTCCATAATTTACTCTCGTTTCTTTCGAGTATGTCACCTACGCATTCCTCCTATCACTCCAAAGCAAATAAGTAATGTGTACTTTCTACGCAGTTCCTCGCTCTAGGAAACCGTCATTAAGCACCTCCAACTTCCGAGATTGGTAAATGAATTTTCCTTTGACGCTCGCTAATCAATGGGAGATTATTCGGTATCAAAGATGACGTAAAAATCAAATCAAAATATTTACTAAGTCGGCATCGCAGCGCTCGCTTATGACATCGCAAGCGCGCTCACGGTTTATCTCGCGTTTATCAAGATTCGCGTAGTCGAAGCTCAGTATGACTCCGAGGTTTGAGGGAATTGAGGTGCGCTTCATCGCCGAATTTCCGCTATGACATGTGGACCGCATTTTCGCATGTTCTGTTCCGATTGTGCCGCGAAAACCGCTCAGAAAGTGAGTATTTGAATCGGAATAGTGTACCCTGATCTTTGATCACGTTGTTTTTCCGATGTATTTTGAATGAGTCGAAATATTATGTCCGAAAGCAGTGAGTATGAATTTTTAATTGTCGGCTGGTAATCGCGTATGATTGTTTGTGCGAAAAATATGTGAATTCACAATTTACTGATCATTTGAAAAATGCAGGAAATCGAAATGAGTCTTTATGGATGATTTTGGTAAACTGCTCATAATTAAATTCAGTAGATATCACTTTTCTACTGAATTTGTACCTAAAAACCAACGTCATCTTTGGAAACAATTTTTATTCTTCATAACAGTCCAAAAATTCTGATTTGACCAGAGAATCGAGTTTCCTCATACTTAAATTCAATGAAGAATTATTTAAAAAGAAGATTGAATCTTTTCCAGTTTGACGTACATTTTATGACGATTTTTTTTCGAAAACAAATCATTTCAATCGGTTTTTGATAACAATGTGTGATTCTTTAGGACTATACAAAAATACGAAGATGATGAATCTAAACTTCTTGGATGTCCATTTACAGTGTTCTTTCTGGAGATTGAGTTGATTCACCAAATACGAGTAGTCCTATAATTTCGAAAAATCTGAAGTTTAATCTATCATTTAGTTGGAAAACATGCCAACCTATTTTGACGACAAATTGCTCAGCATTGACCGATAACCGTTCATTTTTCCTACATTTCTAGAGGGTTTTCCACTAAAGGTGTTATTTTGAAGCTGACATTATTTGACATCCGACAAGTAAAAACAAGGCCATTAATAAAAATGGAACGATACACGCTTCCAAAAATACATAAAAATTATTGAAATTCACTATAAAAATGGTGAAAATTGGGCAGAGACGGTTCGTAAAACTCGAACATTTTGGGTTATCGTGAAGCACCTGTTCGAACCGCAATACTGAAATTAGTGAAAAAATTTGTGCGGTTGGAACAAGTTAGTGATGTGAAGAATAAAACCCGTACACATCGCTTAAGAAATGTCGAGAATATGGCTGATGTAGCCGAAAAAGTTGAGAACCCAGGTTTGTCTATTCCTCGTCGTTCTTTGGAATTAGGCACTCCACAAATGTCATTACACCGTATTCAGCATGAAGATTTGGGTCTTAATGCTCATAAAGTTCAGTTAACACAAGTACTCGAGCCGGCCGATCATCAACAACGTCGTGTCTTTACTGATTGTGTCTTTGAAATGCATTAAAATGAACCGGAATTCCATAGAAAAATCATCTTGACTGATGAGGTTCATTTCTTCCTCGGTGGCTTCGTCAACAAGCAAAATTGTCGCATCTGGGACTCGGAAAACCCAAGAGTTATTGTTGAAAAGCCTCTCTATGCTCAATGTGTGACTGTTTGGTGTTGTCTATGGTCAGGCGAGGTCATTGGACCTTTCTCTTTCGAGAATGAGGCTGGAGCAATAGTTACGATGAATCCATTGCGCTATTAATGATTGTCTTCAACTTCCGATCTGTCACGTCATAACCATGTGACATTATGACTGTCAAACATGGGGCACAATTGGAATATTGGGCTCTTATTGAAACACTCTTTGAATTCTAATCTTTTCTGGAAATACGTCAAGTTGACATATCGGATAAGGTAGATTAATCGATCGATAATAATAATTATAATAATAATCGATCGATGTGAATTGACATTGACAAATGTCTCAGTTTATTTTTGTTCTAGGCCTTGAAAGTCGAATTTCTGAACGATAAGATGAACAGCAAGCACAGAAGGACGATTATGTTGACCATAATATTTTCAATTTTGTACAACAGTTCACAATGTGTTAATAAACTTTCTGGATGCTAAAAAAATTGGTACGCCAATAATTTTTCTCGAATTTTAAATTATTTTCGTAATTACCATATAGGTAATTCACAATAAGAATGGTATCTTGAGTTTTTTACCTGCGACGAATACTTTCTGAGAAAAAAAATAAAATGCAAGAAATTTTTTGATTAGGTACTGCTAAAATCGTCTGGACACAGATTAAGGCAGCTTAGTCGCCTTCATATTTGACGTTTGCAAAATTGATTTCGACTGCTGATTTCACAGAATATCTAGGATGGTAAATTTCACAAACAATGAATTTGCAGACATACATTACATTTGTGGTCTTGCTGACGGAAATGCATCAAAAGCCAGACGTTTATATGAAGAGCGTTTTCCTAATAGAGTAGCGAGTAGAGTAGTACCTGGAGCGAAAACAGTTTACAGGGTTCATTTGAGACTATCAAAAAAAGGCAGCTTTGAACCAACTTATCATTTGAAAGGCGCAATAACAACTGCAAGAACTCCACAAACTGAGGAAGCTGTCTCAAATATGGTTGGAGAAGACCTCGAAATAAGTACAAGAAATTAAATAGGCAATAATTTAAATATTAACCACGTGCTAGTTTGGAGGATTCTTCATGATTTTCTATTATATCCTTACCATATCCAACGAGTCCAGGCCCTGCTTCCGAGAGATTTTTCCTTGCGTACTAATTTTTGCCAATGGTTTTTCTCAAGAAATTTGCTGCAGATCCTTCATTTGGAAGTAAAATTTGATTTTCTGATGAAGCTTCTTTTTCGAAAAATTCTATGCGGAATTTTCATAATAATCATTGTTGGGCAGAGGAAAATCCACACAAGAATAGTGAAACCCATTACCAGGACCAATTTTCTGTTAATATATGGTTTGGAATAATTGGTGACTATTTGATTGGGCCTTTCTTCCTACCAAGTAGGTTAAATGGAGATTCTTATCGCCGCTTTTTGGAAGAAAGTTTACCAATTTTGTTGGAAGATGTCGACATTCTAACAAGGGGCGCGATGTGGTTTATGCACATTTAAGTGTTTTAGCACATGGTTATTTGGACCAAACTTATAATAATCCGTGGATAGGTCGTGAAGGACCACGAGAATGGCCACCTAGGTCTCCAGACCTAAACTGTTTGGAATTTTTTTCTTTGGGAACATTTGAAGACATTGGTGTATAGGACTCCAATTCAATCTGTAGAGGAGTTGTACGGTGCCGAAAATAATTTCCAAAAACATTTTTTTTTATTTTCAACACCCCGTATCTTAGAAACAATGCGTCGGAGAGCCATAGTCCATAGGAACTTTTTATCATAAAATCATCTGAAGTTTAAGACCCCGAATTCACGGAAACTTATTATGAAAATGACTGCGCATTTGAACACATGATGAAATTGCATTGTATTTTTTTGTCAGAAAGTATTCGTCGCAGGTAAAGAACTCAAGTAAACATTTTTATTGTGAATTATGTGGTTATTACGAAAATAATTTAAAATTCGAGAAAAATTATTGGCGTACCAATTTTTTCACCGAATTTATTCGGACAGAAGTCTGTACGGACTCCACTGGTGAAAAATGTGTCTTAATGCGTACTCATGACCTACCAAAACGCAAAAAATCGTGTACGGTGTGGAAAATAATTTCATAAAACCAATTTTTCTTTTAAGTTTCAACACTCCGTATCTCAGAAGCAGTGCGTCCGGGGCCTATAGTCCATAGGAACTTTATGTCATAAAATCATCTGAGGATTAAGTTCCCGAATTCACGGAACCTTATTCTGAAACACCCTGTATAAAGGGAACTTGTTTCAATCAATGAAATTTATAGGAATCCCACCACCTATAAAAATTCACAATCTTAACCGTGATTAATTCACGATAAGATTCACTGCAAAAAACGTGAATATTTCTCGTTAATTTTCGTCCTAACATGAACTGATTTTGTGGAAGAACATATCGATTAACATCAATTGGATAGAGATCATTTGGAAGTTATGGTTTATGTTTATCATTTCAAATTAACAACGCTCCACTAGCTATTTATAAATCTGAGGGCCCAATAATCCTATAAATATATTATGAGGATATGATCCTCATTATCTCATTGTTGTGTATGAAATTTTATTGCTAGGGTTATCTAACAATCTAATTCGGTCAAAGAAATAAGGATCCTCGTATTATGTCAGCAATATCTGCTGAATTGCAGTCCAATAAAGACAATAAAATTAGATGATCTTTGCCAGATATTTATTGTTTCGAAGTTGCGTCATATTGATTCCAGTAATAATAGGATATGGTCCATTCACAAAGAACAAACTGATCCATACTAACTATTATAATTTGTAACAAATTTGCTTTATGTACATTGCAGATACTTCCAAAAGAACATAGAACCAAAATCAATAAGTTCAGAATTGAATTATTGTGGAATAAAAATTTCCGACTGAATTTTCTAGGGCAAAAACAGTTTTTCTATGAATTTTATTGAAAAATATCTGCCTCTCTTCTTTTTGAAACTCGATGAATAATTTACATACAGTAAGTAGGCACTGGTATTGGGATATATGGACCTAGATTGAGGATCTCTAAAGCCCTGGGAAGTGAACTCCTGGACTTACTCAGTCCAAGAAATTCGTGATTATTTCACCGATCTATACCAGTAAGCCCTTGAAGCTATCACGAGCTGAGCTTCGGGTGATGGTTGGTCTGCATAGAACAAATATTTATTCAAGAATCTTCATTGGGCTCCAAAGATGTCTTACGTGTGAAGTTAAAGTAAATATTGTTGAATTGGGTCTTTCCTATAACAACTATATTGTAATGAAGAATTAAATTGCAAATGCGGAACGTCATTCTGAAAATCTTATTGTTTTTTCGTTGAGCTTGATAGAGATACCCCGAAAAGAATTAGGCCTCGAATTATCCAACTCAGTCTAAATTGACAAAAAATGCGGAAAAAAAGTTATACGTTAAATAAATCAAAATTTCATTTTTAATATGGAAATCTTCAGAGGTTTCTCCGTAGAATAAGAAGTTCCGAGCATTCATTCGTCGGGTTACTATACTTCTGACTGAGATACCTCTGAAGATGTCTATCACAGTTACGATATTTTTTTCGAATATTGACCATTCATCGTATTCAAGTAGTCCTTAAGTATTTTCTCGTGGATTCAGCAGTCGGCAAGGCTGTAACTTAATGCTAGAGAAAGTGTTGATTGGGAAATATGCACCACGAATTGGTTGAACACAAATTAACAATATCCGCAAAAGATGCAGAACCATTAAAAATAAGAAAAAAACGTTCCTATTGCCTCACCCTGTATACTCACATGAGCGATTTTATACCCAAATGGTATACTATAAAGCCGTTTTCAAGATATTAACAATATTTTAAGGGTTTATAACTGCTGGATAATATGTCTTTTACTAAGTAGCGAAATCTCATCATCTGCTCCACTGGCCTACCATGTTAAACTCCTCAATTGCTGTTATTAACGATAATGTAATAAATGATATATGCTACGTTATGGAGTAGACGTATTTCAATACATACGTGATTTAAGTTTTTTATTACGTTTTAGACTCACATGACAACTAACACGTAAATCAATATAACGTATTTTGGTAAAATCACAAGTTATTCAATCATTTTTTTTCATACCTTCATAAGCTGGCGATATGCTTTGTCACGCAATAATGTCGACTTAAGTTCGTGCTGATGGTGCTTTAAAACGATTAGCTATGCATTTGGACGATTTCCTCACTATGCCGTACTGTGCATATTTCCATTAGAAAGGCATGAGAAGAAAATATCTTCAACACATGCAGTTAGTATTGCCACAATTCAACGGGAATGGGTTTTATTGTGAATACTCGAGAAAGAGTTTTGGTGCGGTGTATAGCTTGACCTTGTAACACATTTGACTTCCCGCACTTGGTAAACATAATAGAACAATTGAAACTAATTGAATAATACAGAGAAATTCTGAAGACAATAGGAACTCTTTCAGCATTATAATAAGTGAAAGTAAGTAATCGGAGTTTAATGGTTTTTCTTGAGGTGCATATGAAATGTTGATTCCATAGATTTTCATTTTTACGAAATATTGGATTGGACTGTTATGAACATAATTGGTAACCTCAAGCTCTGACATACAGTCAGGATCTTTTTAGCATTCATTTTGCCAGTTCGAGAAAGCATTCGTTCAAAGATATCCTGTTATGGATTTTTTTTTTTGTTACACGATGTGTAAGGTTAGATCAATATGAGCGTTCAGTTCTCGTTCTTCCGGTCACGTTTTTAGTTCACTATTTCGATTAAAGAATTCGCAACATCTCCCTGATAACGTCCTGGGCCCGTATTCTCGGCAAGTGATCTTTCGGTGTGTATACGTTTGCCATACATAATAACACAGAAAACGCATACGCACCGAAAGATCACTTGCCGAGAATACCATTCATATACAGGGTGAGTCTTTGACTTGTACATATATTTTAACTGTAGATTCTTGATTCTAAAGGAAACCTTTTTTTCATTTTCCATTTTTCCGAATTCGGCTCTGTTAAAGAGATATAGCCATTTGAAAAAAAAGTTGGGCTTAATACGTGCCTGGAACAATTCTCTGCAAACACCTCAAAGTTCATACTTTTCGATTGAAATTGAGGTGATTATTAGATGTTCTGGTTGATACAATTAGAAAATACTCAAGCACTAACCGTATTTGAATAAGAATGTTACAAACACGATATTTCCTAACAAAATACTTAGTTCTGTCCGATCATTTCGGCAATTGAAAAGCTATATTTCTCACATCAAAATAAGTTCCTTCTTCGATTGTCCTAAAGTTTAGTCTATAGACATTAATAATTTGTTCATATTATTTTCCTCGATATTCTAAAACGATCTCATAAAAATTGGTTTTTCACTAACCTATCCTAACTCCATTAACCAAAGTCATATGATTCGGGGTCAATGACCTAACCTTACCACATCCTCTGTGATATTCCACAGAACTATAGAGAAGACGATGTCAGATTGCCGATTTTCTCTTCAAACAATGCGAACTCAAGAAAGCAGTACGTCCCCTATCGTAAGCGGATGAACTATCACAATCGCTAAAGGCGTCTAGGCGTTGCTCTTTGAAAATGCCAAAAGAGTAGTTCTGATTCTCTCCAATATAGCGCTACGTCCTAATTTCAGTCGCCAACGGCCTACTCTTCCCTTCAGAAGGCCGTGGATGTACCCGCGACGCAAGACCGTTGTTCTGTGCTCCAACCAGTCCAACCTGAAACGTTAGTCAGCACGGCATAAACGAAGTTCACGCTTTATATACGAGTATTTACAGAGAATGAAGCAAACAGGTGATGATTATGTAAATAACTTTCAGTGAATTGATGTAATAGTAGTGTCGTTGTGGTGTCGAGTTTCGATAGATATTTTGCTGAAGGACCGGTAACAATGAATTTCAAATAGAAACTGCCTATAAAATGTATAATTTCATGCTTCTTAGAATTAAATTTTATGTCCATTTTATTATCACATATCTCTACATCCAACTTTTTTCATCATAGAGATTTTAGTCTTGACAAAGTTGATAAACATTCTGACAACGTTGGTAACTTGTTGAGAGACTAGAGAACAATAATATTCAATGAGCTTTAACTCAGGGCAGCATTCAGATTATTCTTGAAATTCATGATTTTTTCCTCTAATTCAATCTTATATAATTAGGAATAACTTGGGAACGACGCGTTTTATTGAAAAAATATAACTTTTGTTTTCTAAAATAATAAATTCTTTCGGAAACGTGAACCGTTCATCTTTTACAAGTAGTTTTATAGTATTTTTGCGTGAATTTCGACTATACTGTAACTTTTTTACCAGGAGAAATATGAAATAAGTTCCGATTGAGGAATATGCACCATGAATAGAGTAAACAATCAACCAAAATTCAGTTCATTCGAAATATCGGTTCCGAATATATGGAAAGAATAGTGTTAATTTCATGGATTTTTGACACCCTGTATCTTCCAAACGGAACCGAATTTTGAAAAAAGTGTTTCTTTTGATGGGAGGAATCTACAGTTAAAATATATGTACAAGTCAAAGACTCACCCTGTATGTACCAATAGACCTGTTGGTCTCATCCGCACTCAGTCATTATTGCAAAAATTTCCTGAAAGTTTATTGTGAGAAAGCATAACAATAACAACAAGAAAATAAAACGAAATTTCTAGAAACGCAAACGACAAGAACTGAAAAAGTTATCAAACGAGGAGCAAAAACAGCAGTTATGCCGTATTCCTGAAATCAAAGGCATTTTTTAGTGGAATTCATTGTAACATATCTATGATTTTTACGATAACTCCCAGGAACAACGCACCTGGAAATATATAGCACGTAAGCTGCAGAATGCTAGTAGCTAGTAGAAAATATGTGTAATTATCCTTGAAATAAAATTTTACTGTAGTCGTCAAGTGAAGCCAGAAATAGTCTAAAAAATCATAAAAATCGCATAAAAATCCTGATGGTTCCTCTTTCAAATTATGTGCTGAAGTTCGATAACCTGTCGTCAATTTTATAGTAGCCGCAGCTGACATCAAGCACTACTTTGATGAAAATAACATCGGTTTCTTTGATGCCGATTCTTATTTCAGAAAATTCCGTGAAAATGATTCGATACCAAATTATGTTTTTCTGTTTATATGAAAATCTACAAATGCCCAGTATTTGGGTACTTTATATTCTGTGGACTTATTATATTTTCGCAGTCTGGAGGTGGTTGATGTACCATCATTGAGGAGTTTAACCTAACTGAATACTCATTGGTACGATTGGGCAGTCATCTAAATCAATTGAATACTTTTTTATGTTTTCTTTTATTCAGTTCTTCATAGACATATGTACTGATGGTAGGGGGATGTATTGATATCTAGCTAGCCTAGACCAGTTCCATGCATAAACAAAATATTGCGATACCATATCAACGAACAATAACTTATTAGAAGTGTCAGTGTATAGTTCGATTTCGAAAAAGTTAACCAGAGTTACGCAATAAATTTGAAAGAAAAAATGTCCACCGAAATTGTAAAAATCGAAAAATTGAAGTGTCAAGCCATCATCAAGTACCTGTATTTAAAAGGGTAAAGAGGTGAGCAGATTTACGAAGATATGCTTAATACCCTTGGTGATCAATGTCCTTCGTATGCGACCGTGAAAAATTAGACTGCAAGCTTCAAAAGAGGTGAATTTTCTATTGAAGATGATGACCGATCGGAAGTCCAGTTTCTGTGTCAGGCCCCGAAAATATCGACGCAGTCGATGACATGATTTTGTCAGACCGTCGAATTGGGCTAAAACGGATATCTGAAGCACTTAAGATTTCATACGAACGCGTTCATCATATAGTTCACGTTAATTTGGACATGAGAAAAATTTCTGCAAAATGGATCCCCAAATGTTTGAATGTTGACAAAAGGCGTGCAAGGGTAGAAGCATCGCGTTCGATTTGAAAACGATGTAGACTTCATAAACCGAATTGTTACTATAGATGAGACTTGGGTTCATTCCTACGATCCAGAAACAGAGCAGCAATCGATGGAATAGCGAAGCGAAACTCTGTTTCTCCAAGACCTAAGAAGTTTCGTGTCCAAAAATCTGCTGGAAAAGTTCTTGCTTCAATTATTTGGGATTGCCATGGAGTGATCATGATTTATTTTTTGGATAAGGGTAGAACAATAACTGGAGATTACTATTTGACATAACTGACCACTCTACGGGAAAAAATTAAAGAGAAAAGACGCGGAAAGCTATCCAAAAGTATTTTGTTTTTACAGGACAACGCCCCAGTACACAAATTTCATATTATTTACTATATATTTATTACTAGAACACCACCAGATTTGGCTCCGTCCGACTATCATCTCTGTCCTCAACTGAAATAAAGTTTAAAAGGTCGTAAATTTTTCTTCCAACGTGGAGGTAATAAAAGCTGTGGAGGACTAGTTTGCTGAGCAAGAAGAAACATTTTTTTTGAAAGGTCTAGAGACGTTGCAGGTTCGCTGTAATGAATGTATTCAATTAAGTGGAGAATAGGTTGAGTAATAAAATATTTTGACATTGAAATTTTGTTTGGTTCTGTAGTAGGCTAAGAATTTTTCAATATATCCTCGTATATCTTTTTCTTTGTTCCCCGATGTTCAATATGTCTTGGGAACCTTTATGTTTCTTGTTTTCGGGATATTTCTGATAGTTC